>CM039669.1:18423098-19023098 GCA_022405105.1 Aristolochia contorta | reverse complement strand
TAACTGATCTGGACACAGTGTTAGAAATGCTTACAGAATTATTCTCATTTGGCATATATGAATATTTAACTCCTGCTGCTTGTGTAGAGCAACAATTACCCTACTGACCCTGGATGACCGATTGTTTTATTTAGTTTTGTTCTGCCTTTCTGGTTTAAATTTTGTTCTTTCATTGTCATTTGAAAGGCCTTGTTAGCATTAGTACTTCCGTAATTCCCTCTCTCTCACAAATTATACAAAAGAAAAGACGCAGAAAACAAGGATACTAAAACAAGAAGGCAATTGCTCATACCACCAAAGCATCAATTCTGGCTTCTATGACTGTAGATGGAGCATATCTTGCAGCATACCCATACATCAAAGCTAAGGCAGCATGCACGTCATCAGCATCCTCCATTTTATTTCTCGCATAAAAAAAGGACAAAAATCTGAAAAGAAAAACTAAAGTTAAGCAGAAATAGTAAGGTAAGAACAGAATGGTGGAGAACAATGAGATGGTGGTGGCAGTGGGATGATGATGATGCAGAAAATCTGTAGGAAAAAGGAAAAGAGGAACCGAACATTTTTTTTTTTAAAGTTGTGATTTTATTTATTGTGGCCCAAATGGGTGAAAAATTACAACAACAAACAAACAACAAACACAAAAATGGTTACATGAAGCTAGGGGGCGACAAAAACAATATGTTGCTCAACAGTCCCTCGCTTAGCCAACTCATCAGCCCTACCATTGACAATAAATGAAAGGTCTCTAATTTCATCAATGATACAACGCATTCACCAAGGAGGCCTGAAATCATGCTTGCACCATTGAATCAAAACTTGGGAGTCGCCTTCTAATGCAATGGACCAACAAAATGATACTTGAGAAAACATTTGAGTCCATGGAGTAGACTTTGAGCTTCTGCAATCGTGGATTCATTAATACCTAGTGGTCCAGAATATGTGAGTAATATATCTCTAGCTAAATTCCTGATTAGGCCCCCAACTCTAGCTAGACCCGGGTTTCCAAAAAATGACCCATCAAAGTTTAGCTTGTAGGAGTTTGGGGGTGGAGGAAGCCAAGCAATAGTTCTGACTATTTTACCATTCCCTTCTCTTGCATGTAAATTCCAGGAACTCCATATCGTGCCGCATTCAACATTCTTGAAAGCCTTGTGAATTTTCAGCCAACTAACAATCTGAGTTGTAATTCGATTGCAAAAGTCAGTCCAAGAGCTGGATTTATTTTGAAAAATTCGATTGTTCCTTTCCTTCCATATCATCCAAGGAATATATCCTATGCAACAAGAAAACATGAGCTTTCCTTTACTCCCAAGACCCAGGGAGCCAATGAGAGCAACAATACCATATAGGTCACAAGGAATAGGTAAAATAAGTCCGAATATATTAAGGAAGAATAACCAAACTTTCCAGCTCAAAGGGAAATGGATCAAAGTATGATTGAGTGACTCACTTTCAGTATTACATAAAGGACAAACGGCATCTTGAATCTGAATTCCCATCCTCTTCAACAAATCTCTAGTAGGTAGTATACTCCTCAAGCAGCACCACCCAAAGAAAATTTGTTTCCTAGGACCCGAGAGTGACCAGGCAGCAGCAGCCAAGTGAGGTTGATGGCCATGATTAGTTAAACAAGAGTATGCAGAGCTTACCGTGAAGAGTCCTTTAGAGTGAGGCCTCCAGATCAGTTCATCATCCTAGTCTCTTCTCATGTAAAAAATACTCAAATCCTCTAAAAATTTGAAAGCCTTAATAGCTTCCTCATCATTGAAACGTCTTCTAAAGAAGGGAGTCCAGTCCACATCTATTAGCTGACCAGCAGAAACAATGTCCCTTATAGAGCATTCTTGATGTCTGGCTAAGAGGTAAAGTATTGATTCAACTTTCAAAAAAAAAAATAGGTTATTGATTCTAGGGATTCAATTAACAAGTCCGGTGAGTTAGAATGAACTGGACTATCTCCGGTAAACCTGGAAAAGAAGTTGGGACTTGACCCAAGAACAAAACTTGCTCTAATACCATGCAAAGATTGAGCTCGATTTCATCCCAAAATGGCCAAAAACTAAGAAGGCTTTTCACACTCAACAATAGCTTCTGAACCATATGCCTTCAAACTCCTACAGAACTTAAAGGCCTCGTGCATTCATGCCGCATCAGGTAGTCCTCGTCCTCCCTCTCCCTCGTGGACAAAATGTGCTATTGTTGATTGAGGGACAAAACATTCTTGAAGACAACCAGTTTGTTGGTTGTGTCAAACAAGATATTGAAGAACAATCCCCTCTTTAGCTAACATATCTGTTGTTTCATTAGCAAATCTAGTAACACGATTCCTAGATACATCCAAATTCTAAGAATGATAAACAATCTAAGGGAAAAAAATTGAGTAATCTCCAAGGGTTTGAGATCAACACCAGCCAATAACATTTGAAGAATCCCTTCACCTCAATCAATGAGCCAGAAAAATGTGAAGAGAAAAACCACATGCTGTGAAATACATAAGATATGTTTACAGTGCAAATAATCTTCTCCTTTTTCCTCAACAGAGGTTATTAATTCCAGGGATTCAATCCCCATGTCTGATGAGTTAGCATAAACTGGACCAAGTCCTTGACCTTGTAAATAAGTTCGACTTGTAGATGGATCTCAATGCCATGTATTTACCTAAACTCCCAATTAATTTGTTATCTACAGGGAAGTTCATTAAAAATCTGGACTATTTAGTCACCTTTTTCCTAAACTTACTGTGTACAAAGATTGTTTATGCAGACGTCAGTTACATTTCTGTAGCCCAAAATAAGCAACAAGCAGAAAGAAAAGAAAATGGAATGTCGGACCCATTATGAAATGTATGACATACCTATGGAACCTATAACGTCCTACATTGTCAAGAATTTTCTTAAGCATCTCCAACACAGTATCCAAATGAGAAGCTGCAACCTTGAAAAGAAATATGGGAAAGACAGTTTCAACATGATGTATTTATCCCAACTGAGGAAAGTGGAAAATGTAAAGATAAAGGCAGAACTACCAATCCAATCCCTTTGGCAAGCCCAAGTGTGTTGGATGTAACAGATATATCTGCATGTTTATACATAAAGTCTATCTTCTCATGAACATAAACTCTGACATCTACTTTTTGGAGAAGCATCCCCAAGCATCTGCATCAACAAAGAGGACGAGCTATAAAAAAGTTTTTCCAGACCTATAGAGACCAAATAAAACTATAGATTGAAAAGTATAGTTTACAATAATTAAAAAAAAAGGTGTTCAAACACATATTAGCATGTCATAACTGTAAGCGAGTAATTATTTTTTTTCCTGGAAAAAAGATTATCTGGGAATTAGATCTATTAATTTGAAGAGAAAGAAAAAAGAAATAGAATACCTATGAAGTAGAGCTGTGTGTTCATGCTCAGCTACATATAGTTCATACTGATCAGTAAAAGCATTTCCCAGTGACATTACCCATTCAGTATCTTCAATCACATCCAGAGACTCTGCCAAAAACTGTACTTAAAAGTCAAAAGATACTTATCCAAGCACTCTTTTCCCAAAAAATATGTTTTTCCTTTCATTTTGAATATTTAAACAAGCTGCAAACCAAGTAATACTTCAAAGAAGAAGTCTATAGTCCCTAAAATAAGCTCTTCAAATAAAATAGTCTCTAAAATAATATCGCACAGAACTTTCAAAAAAAAAGAATAATGTCGCACAGTAAAAAAGGAATAACAACAATCACCAAGGGCACAGCTACCTAAGGAGAGTGGAAAAGCACTAAAAGTTCAATTTCACTAATTCAAAAAAATTCAAAACATTAATTTATAATTCATGAAACACAACATAAATAAATAAAGATGTCTCTCATATTCAATTTAATTGCTTCAAAGAATTCAAAAGGAACAATGAAATAATACTTACATCAATTATCATACTGTCCCATGACTCTTGGTACGCAGGATCTTGCTTCAAATCTTCTGTGTCACTTACATATGCCTTCATTTTTGGAATCTAAAACTTACCAAACAAGATGGAAATAATCTTGATAAGAAATTTGAACACATGGTGTAAGAAGGGTTTCGATTTTTGTAGTTACAGATTTTAATGACGACGGGAATTCAGGTTCCAGACGCCGTTTGACCTTTATGTAATTCAAAGACCGAATCACTCAGTCATCTCTTGATACATTTTTTTTGGAAATGATGACACTTTTATTGATAGTAAATCTATTGTTACAATATTCTTACAGCAGGACTACTACAAACGTAGTGCACAAGGCCAAAGCCACTTTTGGGAGTTATGCACAACTAGGTAATCAAAGTAGATCTGTTATGCAGTGAGTAACTTTGCAAGTTGTTTTTGAGGTTCCTGATTTCGCTAATTTGTCTGCCACAGAGTTAGCAGAATGAGGTGTCATCTCTTGATACATTGCCCCTTCAGTTGGAAGTTATGGACCTTCTATTTAAATAGGTTTGGGTTTATATTCCCTATTCCTCGTGACCTACATGATATTATTGTTCTTATTAGTTACCTTGGTCTTGGATGCAAAGGAAACTCACGTTTGATTGCTGCTTGGGTTATATTCCTTTATTGATTTGGAAAGAAAGAAACAACAGAATCTTTCAGAATAAAGACACTCCTTGGATTGTCATATGTACTTGTATCACTTCTCAGATTATCTATAGTTAAAAATTTAGGAGTTCAAGAATATTGATGGTGGTGCAATCTGGAACTCTTGGGATACACATGCTATAGAGGGGATCGGTAAACAGATCAGAACAATGGTTTGGCTTCCTCCACCGTTGCATGCTTACAAACTAAACTTTGATGGTTCTTCTTTTGGGAACCCTAGACCGGCCGGTATTGAAGGTTTAATCAGGAACTCAACTGGTGATATTTTACTCAAATATTTTGGTCCACTTAGTATCACGGATTCCACAATTGCTGAAGCTCAGACCTTGCTTCAACGGCTAAATTGTGTTCTCAACTTCCATTTTGTGGGACTACTACACATTAAAGGGGACTCTCAAGTATTGATTAAATGGTGCAAGAATGATCTCAAGCCGCCTTGGAGACTATGTCATATTGTTAATGAGATTATAGACCCTGCTTGTATTGTTTTTAGTTGGAACCATGTATTAAGAAGTGCTAATATTCGGGAAAATGACATGGCTAAGCAAAGGGTTCACGAACAACATATTATTGTTACTGCCCCTTAGCTTCATGTGACTTTGATGTTTGTATTCTCTTAGCCCATTGGGCTAAAATAAATAAAATCACAACTCTCAAAAAAAAATTCTCCAATAAATCATAAAATATGCAATGCGCAATACTAAAGGTGATTCAGTTGAAGTAAGAATCACAACTGAGACAGAAACTACAAAGCTAGTCAAAAACACAGATCAGCTCAGCTCACTCACAAAGATTCTCTTGCCAATCGGATTAATGAACTTGATTCTTTGGAGGAGACGAGAATGTTACATGCTGATGCAGCAACTAATAGGTTGTTGGCTGTTGTAGATTTTAACAACATCATTCACTGTGAAAACATCCAATGGAAACAGAGAGCAAGACATAGATGGTTGCAAGAGGGTGATGCAAACACAAAATATTTCCATGCAGTGGTCTCGGGAAGAAGAAGAACCTATCGTATTAGCTCCCACAATATCAATGGGGAAGTGACTGCTGAGAGATCTGCAATTATTAGCAATATTATTAAACATTTCACCACCCTTTATACAGAAGAGTACTCCTTAAGGCCTAAACTCTTTGCTATCAATTGCCAATGGTTGACATTAGAACATGCTGCTGAATTGGAAAAACCTTTCACTATGAAAGAAATTGATACAACCGACCTTCATATGCCTAAAAAAAGGCCTCGGGACCAAATGGTTATAATGGGGAGTTCTACAACTCATGTTTGGGGGACCGTCAAGGAGGAGGCCATACAATTCCTAAATTATTTCTATCAATTTGGTTTGACAAATAAAGCAATGGGGGCCACATTTATTGCCTTGGTGCCAAAAAATAAAACAATGTGTGGAGGTTATATCTGATTTCAGACCTATTAGTCTAGCAAGCAGCTCTTATAAACTGATTGCTCGACTACTTGCTGGGCGTCTACAAAAGTGCATGGGACACATCTTCAGCCCTGAATAGCATGCCTTCACCAAGGGGAGGAACATTTTGGATGCTGCAATGTGCACTCAGGAAATTCTTCATATTTGTCGGCATAGCAATGAGCCCAGAATTGTCTTAAAATTAGATTTTGAGAAAGCTTTTGACAGAGTCTCCTGGGAATACCTCAGATCAATGTTGCAACAGCTTGGTTTTAGGAAGAGATGGAGGAGGTAGATCATGGCTTGCATCACTTCAGCAAGATATTCAATTTTTGTTAATGGAGGCATTCCTGGTTTTATCAAACCATCCAGGGGTCTTAGGTAGGGAGACCCACTCTCTCCTATGCTATTCAATATTGTTGGAGAAAGGTTGAAAAACCTGTTAAACTTGGTCGTGGATGAAGGGTGGATAGAGCTTATTATTGAGAGGAATTGTCTACAAGCGCCTCTAGTTCAATTTGCGGATGATACTATTCTATTTTGCAAGGGTACTGAAGAACAACTAAAGAGTATTAAATGCATCCTTACTTTGTTTGAAATGACTTCAGGTCTGAGAATTAATTGGGGTAAGTCTACTATTATGGGATTCAATATCAATCATGATACACTTCAAGAAATGGCCGGCATGCTAGGATGTGGGATTGGATCACTTCCAGCCACATACCTTGGTCTACCTCTCTTTGCTAATAGAAATTCAAAACAACTTTGGGATCCGGTCGTCGAGAAGTTGAACAGAAGATTGCGCACATGGCAAGGGAAGTTTCTATCGAAGGCGGGTAGACTTACTCTCATCAAAGCTTGTCTTATTGGAATCCCAATTTACTTTTTATCATTCCTCCACTGCCCCATAGCGGTAGCAAATATGATTGAAAAGATTATGAGGAATTTCCTATGGCCTGGTACTTCTGAAAAATCAAAATTACATCTACTAAATTGAGAAGAGGTATGCAAAATAAGGGAGGATGGTGGCTTGGGGATTAGACAAATTAAGCACATAAATGCTACACTCCTCATGACATGGCTGTGGAAACTCAATACTATGAACAATGTTGCTTGGAGAAAGTTGGTGACTCAGAATTTGGACAGTAGGCCACAGCATTGGTGGATCAATGATACAAGAACAAGGGGTTTGTCACCAATCTGGAAGAGAATTATCAACTATCTTCCTTTCTTCCGCCAGAGAATCTCCCTCCAACCTGGACGTGGGAATAGTGTCCATTTTTGGATTGGATTGGAGAGACCTCTTTAGCTGATAGATTCCCGAGACTATATCTCACAGCAAGAAACCGGGATTGTTTTATTTCTGATATGGTCTCCATGGGACAGTTACAAAACATAATGTTAGATTTAGTGAAGGGAGATAGGAGATGAGAGAAAGGTGAAGAGATAGGTAGAAGGGGAAGAGAGAAGGAGAGAAAGAGGTCGTAAAGTCTTAATGACCTACAACCCTAAGCCATGTATTAATAGAATCCGAAAATACAAAATTACAATAATGTCATTCATAGCTTGAGGACAAGTAAGCTACTTAAACACAATAAACAAATAATAACTAACTACAGTTTAGTAAAATTACTAAACTACCCCTAACTCATAACACATAAATTGGGAGTTGATTCTAAGAAGACACCTAACTGATCAGGAAGCTCTGGAAATCACTGAACTTATGGAGACTTTGAATAAGGTCTTCTTGAATAGAAACAGTCTTGATGAGTCAGTTTGGCGCCCAAATCCCAATGGTATTTACACTACTAGCTCAGGGTACACATGCCTTGCAAATAGTGGGCACTCAAGGCATTCAGTTATAATTGCTTGGTCCTTTTCTTGTCCAAGAAAGCAAGCTTTTTTTGGGTGGTGCTGCTTAAGGGGACGACTCCCTACTCGGGATATGTTAATGAGAAGGGGCATTCAAATTCCAACATACATGTGCCCCCTTTGTGGTGCTGAGATTGAAACAATAAATAGCAAGAAACAAGCAACAGCAATAGCAAGTCAAAGTAAATCACTTTAGAGAAAATAGCAATAGCATTTGGAATCTCAACCTGAGGAGGAGACAAACGAATAATCAAGCATTGGAAGCTGCCTCATTAATGACTCTGCTAGATTCCAAATATATGACAGGCAAAGGGGAAGATGAGATAATATGGAGCCCGTGCCCCTCTAGTTCTTTCTCTGTTGCCTCATATTTCAAGCTAAAAACCGAAACTATTACATCAAGTCCAAATCAGTCGTCGTACCTTGTCTGGAAACTACCCACATCTAGAAAAATACAGCAATTCTTATGGATAGCATCCCATGGTAAGCTACTCACCTGTGATGCGTTAGCAAAAAGAGGGCAAATGGTGATTAATTCCTTATGCAAGATGTGTGGGCGGGAAGAGGAAACAATAGATCACATACGATTGCATTGTACTACCAGTAGAAAAATATGGGACCATATCCTACAGAAATTTGGGATACACTACAACATGCCTAAAACCTATGCTAAAGTACTCCACTCCATTACATCATGCCCCTTCGCTAGAGTTGGAAAGACCTTGTGGATGGCCTCCTTAGCAGCCATTCCATGGACCATTTGGATAGAAAGAAATGATAGAACCTTCAGTGGCAACTCATGTTATATATGAGGCCTTGTGGTGAAAGCCATACAAAATACCTTTCATTGGGCCAGCAATTCTAAAGGCATGCCACCATTCCCTAAAGCAATCCTGAGAAAACACTGGCAGAAGATCATATGTTTCAAGCAGCACAAACCGCCAGTGATGGTAGAATGGTCCCCCCCCCCCCCTCCCACAGGATGGCTGAAACTAAATTTTGATGGATCATCTAGAGGCAATCCTGGACCGGCAGGCTATGGAGGAGTGATTAGAGATAATGATGGGCACATCATATACGTGTATTCGGGATCTATCGGAATAGCTACTTCCAATGAAGCTGAAGCCAAAGGATTACTAGAAGGTGCCAAAATACTATCTACATTGCCAACGGATCACATAATCATTGAAGGCGATTCTACCCTAGCCATTGGATGGGCTAAGAAATCTATCAAGATTCCTTGGAAACTCAAGCAGGTTTTTGATGAATTATCAGACATTATCAAGGATTTAAACATCACTTGGGCCACAGCCCCACAATCGGCAAACCCTATGGCTGACCACCTTGCTAAAGAAGGAGTTAATAGGCCAACAATAGCATTAGGCAACAACCTTCCACTATCATAATTTGTAAGCATATCACACATTGTAACAGTCATCTTCAGATTTTGTAAGCTTCATTTCCAGACTTGTACTCAAGATTGTAAACTACAATTATTTGTATGATTCTTGATCAGCAATAAAAGAGCAAGACTCACCATTTCAAAAAAAAAGATTGAAACAGTAAATCACCTTTTGCTCCATTGCAATTATAGCTGGAATGTATGGTCTTTCTTCCTTGGTATGTTTAAAATTGACTGTGTCATCCCCCATGACTCTATTACCCTGTCTCAAAAGGCAAACTACTTTGGGAAGGGATCAAAGGGGAGGCTAATGTTTAAGTGTTGTATGGGGTACATTCCGTGGATGTTATGGAAGGAAAGAAACAATCAGGTTTTCCAAAATATGGCAAAACCATGGAAGGAGATCAGATATTTTATTCTACAACAAATTATTAGATGGTTAAAACTCCAAAAAGATTTCTATGGTGTGGAAGCTAGGATTGTATGGAGATCTTGGGCCGAAATTGCAAGAGAATCTAGAAGCAAAAGCACATCAGTCAAAGCATGGGTTCCCCCACCTGAGGCAGCATACAAGTTGAATTTTGACAAATCCTCTAAGGGAAATCCTGGCCCTGCAGGTATTGGTGAACTTGTTCGTGACTCAAGAGCTAATGTAGTTCTCACTTATTCTGGGCCAATTGGCATAACCGACTGCATCACTGCTGAGGCATTGAACCTCTTACAAGGTTTGAAATGTTTTACTGAGTCTCACCTAACAAGTCCACTTCATGTGGAGGGTAAGGTCATTATTTCATGGTGTAAAGGTGACTGCAAGCCACCTTGGAGGCATAGGTCTATTTTTAATGATGTATGTGAGTTAGCTCATATTGTAGTAAATTGGGAACATGTACATAGAAACTCCAATGGAAAGGCAGATGAATTAGCTAAGCTAGGAGTCCAAAACCAGCAGCTGGTTGTTTGGACTCCCTAGCCTACCTATGTAATCAGATAGTTTGCTTTTGTAATTCTTTTTGATGAATCAATAAAATCACAATTTCAAAAAAAAATTACAGCATATAAAAATAAAACGAATAAATTTCACACCTCATCTTGCCAAAACAAACTTATGTTCTTTGGAAATAGGGGAGCCAAATACCACAAGACCTGGCAATAATAAAATGAAATTGGGAGAGAAAAGTTAGTCTATAGAAACAAATGCATACTTAACTCACAAAAAATCGTAGGTTTCATGTGCTTTAAAATCAAACTCTTTGTAAAGAAAGCACAAGCAAATATAGCAGATCTGCATATTGTAGTACATATATAAGAACTTGTCATGCTTTATTAATCATTTTACCATTTATTATTGCCTGAAAAGCGAATGTAATCACATAGACATCTATTATTGTCAATAAGATTTATTAGCAAATCTTGCCAAAAGCAGTGTTGCTAAGATAAGTCTTGTTGTTGCTAACTCTGTTGCAGAGTTAGCTTAGATTTTATCCACCCAAAAGGAGGTTTTCTGGCCTCAGTTGTACTATGTTCTATCTTTTATATTGATAAAAGCATCACTCTTTCAAAAAAAAAAAAAAAGATTTACTCTTTGAACTTAGAACCTCCTGCCGACAAATACCAGTGTGACAACAGGGAATAGGCATATACTTTCTAGACATTGACACAGACATTGACACATGAGAGAATGAGCTTAAGCGTTATAGATATCATATGAAAGTTCAAAGATTTACATCAAACGTTTTTTGGATAAAAGTAAAGTCGCGGCCTTTTTTGTAACTACCAAAAATATAGCAAAGGAGGGAGCAACTAAAAAATTCTCTTGCTGATCAACGAACAGAGGGAACAAGCAGACATACACTAGTCTTTGGCACAACTTTGATGGTTCGACTACAGGGAATCAGGGTCCAACAGGCGTAGGAAAAGTGACAAGGAATTGTGAACGGGAGATTTTTATGGCCTATTCGGGACCTGCTGGTATTTGTGGATCAAATGAAGCTGAGGTAAAGGCATTGTTAGCTGGCATTATACTCACAAGTAAATATTTAAAGGATCCAATAGAAGTGGAAAGAAATTCTCAGCTAGTTATCAGGTGGGCTAAAAAAGGGGATTAGCTCCTTGGGATTTGGAAAGCATCTATGATGAGCTGACAGATTTAATAAGAGATTGGAGAATAGCTTGGCAAGTTGTACCTCTCTCAGCTAACTCTATTGCAGACAAACTAACAAAAGCTGCAACCAGTAAAAATGCATTAGCAGCAGCCCACTCTTTGTTAGAATTATTGTAGTCACAGAAGTGTTCACTACACTTAAGAAAAGGGCCTTGACCTATGTAACACTATTATTGTCCCACTACTCGTATCACTAACTTGTATAGCAAGTCTTAATATTAATTGAAGTTTTATCTTTTCCAAAAACAAAAAAATATTATTTGTATGGATTCTTGAAATGCAGTAAAAAAATATTTTCACAAGTTCAAAAAAGAATTGTTTTTTTTTAAAATTAGTACTTCATTCTAATCTGATCCCCTTGCCCCTAAGGAGGCTTGAACCCAAGACCACCTGTAACAAACCCAAGACCAAAAAAATAAACAAATAATAACTAACTGAAGTTTAGTAAAATAACTAAACAACCCTTGACTCTTAACACCCCCTCAAGCTAGAGCGTAGATATCATGAAAACCCAGCTTGGAGAGAAGATACTCAAATTCCTTTCTTCCAAGACCATTAGTGAGCAGATCAGCCAGTTGATCCTCAGAGTTAACATATGGAGTCACTACCTTACCTTGTAGGAACGCATCTCAAATAAAGTGACAATCCTAAAGAATTATTGGCAAAAAATCATACACTTCAAACATCATAAACCACCGACAATGGTGGAATGGTCTCCTCCGCCTATAGGATGGATAAAATTAAACTTTGATGGATCTTCAAGAGATAATCCAGGGCCTGCGGGACATAGAGGGATTGTAAGAGCAAGTGACAGTCAAATCATTACACTATCTGGGACCAATTGGTATAGCCACTTCCAATGAAACTGAAGCGAACGGATTATTAGGAGTCAAGATAATTTCTACACTGCCGACCAGAACCATAATCATTGAAGGGGACTCTACCCTAACTATAGGTTGGGCTAAGAAATCTCTCAACATTCCTGGAAGCTCAAGCATGTATTTGATGAAATTTTAGAACTCACCAAAGACTGGAAAATTGCATGAAGCACTTCCCCACGGTCAACTAATTCACTAGCTGACCGTCTTGCTAAAGAAGGAGCTAGCATACCTACAATAGCAATAGGCAATACCTTTCCATTATAATAAATGTAACATAAAAGGCCTATCACCAGACTATGTAAGCTTATATCCAAATTGATGTATCAGTTTGTATCATATATTCATTTGTATGATTATTGATCAGCAATAAAAGAGCAAGACTCACTGTTTCAAAAAAATAAATAAATAAAGTGACAATCCACCTTTATATGCTTCGATCTCTCAAGAAACATATTCATAACATACTTTCTCTGCAATATAACCATTGATCCCCCTTACTACACAACTTTAATGCCCAAGAAGTACCGAAAGAGAACAAGACCTTGCAATTTTTTTTTTTTTTTGCCCTCAAATACTTTAAATCAAAGAAATCCACAACAAATAATTCACCATTCATTTTAGATGCAGCAAACTCAATGGTATCCTTAGCAAGTATTGTAACACCGGCAGAGGCACTAGAGCCAACAATCTCACCACCAAAGAATAACTCACAAGTCCAAAATAGATATCCTGTCAGCACTAAACAACTTTCAGCAAATAGAATCCAGCAACCCAAAAACACTTCAGGATCACCAAATCAATGTGCAATAGACCAAAAATCTCAATTTGAGCACTATAACCGATGATGTGTTGTACTAACAACTAGACATCCAAATCATTCTCCAGAGTATGAAATTCAGACCAGAAAAGTTGCTGACATCAACCCTAAGTATGATGATGTCAGCACAACACAAAGAAAGAACACGCCTTTATGCTTCTAAAACCTTGGAGAAGCCTCTGACGCTTAGAAAACACCTTTCCACAACCTTTGGTGAGCTAAAATAGTCTGGCACAATTACCAAGACAATAAAAATTGAGTCTTTTCACGCTGAAATACAACAATGACGCCAGCAGTATGAGTCCAACGACTCACCAAAAGCAAAATACCCATATTAAGGGCAGTAAATTGTGCATCAAGCACTTACACATGCTGCACGAGCCCAGAACAGATAACGTCAGCAGCACCACCACCAATAGCAGCACGAGCTAGAGCTCAGAAACACCAGACAATCCTTTCTAATTCGGAAAAAACCTCTGGCACAATTCCCAAGGCAGTGTAAAAAACACGAGTTTTACGAACCTAGAAGCTCCAAAACACGTTCAAAAGTACTTGTGACTAGAAGTAGCAGATTTTCGCAGTTCAAAGACGGGTTTTTGGTTCGGCACGAATACCGAGGGAGTGTGTAAAGTCAATGTTTTACCTGCACAGTAGTAGCAATTGCAGATACAGGTTCCTACAAACCCAGCAACAACAAAGGAACTCCTTTTAAGAGTAAACCCATAAGCACAACACTTCAATCAACAATAGAAGTCATTATCAAGGGATAATTGCAGAAGAACACAAAAAAGAGAAACTTTAAGGATCACCCCAGAACTTCTAACATGTACAACGAGTTTCGAGGAAGAAGATCCCATGACCTCTGTAAGTGACAAGTCGTCACATATAGACTCGCTCTTATACCATACTAGATTTAGTGAAGGAAGATAGAAGATGAGAGAAAAGTGAAGGGATAGGAAGGAGGGAAGAGGAAGGAGAGAAAAGTCGTACGGTCTTAATGACCTACAACCCTAAAATATGTACTAATAGAATCCGAAAATAAAAAATTACAATGATGTTATTCATGGCTTGAGGAGCAAGTAAACTAAACAATAAACAAATAATAACTAACTGAAGTTTAGTAAAAATTATTAAACTAACCCTGACTCTTAACAGTTATATACAAAATATGGATGCAAATTCTTTCCAAAATAAACTAGGGATAGCGGTATTTACTGTTAGAATTTGAGTCGCTAATTGTTCCCTGGCAAGAGGATCGTGCAGCAAAACAACAAGGCGGGCAAAAAGCACCTGCAAACAAGGCATTGAAGATAACCAAGTTCAATTATGTATTAGAGCAGAAACAAAGTTATAGCAGCAGCCTTTAGCAAAGTTATGACCACCCTTGTCAGTGTTATTGAATACAACTAGACCTCAGGTTTTGGAATATCAATCCGTCCTATGGAATCAGCACACATGGAACTAGTAAAGGATGATCTACGACGGCAAATTTCAGAGATGCATCTGCACACCTGTTCAAGAAAAATAAAACAGATACTCAAGAATTTTAGTAGCAAGTATTATGAAAACAAAACAAGAATCTCCTTCCCCCTCCCCTCCCTGTTACTGATCTTCTGATTGGTTGATAAAAACAAGACAAAATTAATAGAACAAGATTTCAAAAACGATGACAACAAAGACCCCCCCCCCCCCCCCAACAAAAATAAATAACTAAATAAATCCATCTTACAATAGCAACTGCACCAGTATATTTTCGTGGAATAAGCATCTTCAACAAAAATGGCCAAAGGACATGCTGCATAAACAGTAAATATTGAAGTATGATACAAATTTTATGAGAACTCTCTGCAAAAACGATGCTGCAAAAACATCAATCTATCTGCCCATCACTTACCTCCATCTCAGGAATAGTAATTGCAAGTAAAAGAAGGCCCTTTTCAGAGATTTGCCTCAACTCAGATGGCGAAATGGTCCCCATTTTGACCTAATAAAAATTTCAGCACTTCAGAAAGGTGCAATTCAGTCAAAAACTGAGATCAGCCAAATCAAACAAGAATTCAAATAGAAACCTCTAACTTAGACTGAAAAGGCGGAAAACGACCATTGGGTACCGCATGTTCCTTTGAACACTCAAATTCTTTTATTTCTTCATCTGATATAGCAGAATGGCGTACAAGATATTCAACAAATGTCTCTCCAGCAGAACCAAACAAGTAACAATTTGAAGCCATGACCACAATCAACTGATATTAGCAAAAGAAAAAAAAAAGTGTTAAAATATCAAAACTAAAAGAAGATTATCTATCAGACAATGCTTCCTCAGATATGCTGTGAGCTTTTTTAAATAAATGGTGGATTTCGTCACAAGGTTCAAGCACAAAGGATTAATTAAAATTAGGGAGGGGTCACTGCTATAATTAGAAATTGAAGGGAACTTCCTGTTTACCAAGAGATTCAGCAAGCTAATTTGCTAATCTTGGTATAAAACTTCATTAAAAAAGCAAAGAGGAAACAATATCATAATTTCATTAAAAAAAAAAATCACTACAATGCCACCAAAGAGGTTTAACTGGCTTGCAGCATGAGCCAATGACCAACCTTGGAATCCACTCTAGTGCAATGCCATCCACCAAATGATTAGCCATGCAGGAAGGCCTGAATTTTAGCAGTAATGGAATTCACACATCCCAGTGGAGTAGAATAGGAGGCAAGGACAACCCCATCAAGGCTTTGAGAGGCTCCAATTGATTAAGGACTTGAATTACCTAAGACACGCCCTTTTGAGGTATCTACTCAATGGCAAGGAGTAAGGGTGCAAAGATTAACCAACTAAAAGATAACGACAATGAGTGGGATTTGAAGATTAGAAGAAGGGTATCAAGCACACAAGACTTAGAACTCACCTCACTATTGCATCAATTGAACTCTAAATAGAACTCTCATCAATTGAACTTTGGGCTTTTTACGGTTGCATCATATTATAGCACTATATCAGAAATAGACCCAACAAAGCATCCTTCTAACCTGCTTTGGAGTTTACCTGCCTCTAGAAGAGCCAAACAATTTTTGTGGATTGCAGCACATGGGAGAATTCTTACATGTGATGAGTTAATGAAAAAGGGGCAGATCATCATTAACTCATTATGCAAATTTTGTGATCAAGAGGAAGAATCAGTCAGTCATATTTTACTCCACTCTGTTTTCATCAAGAAAATATGGGATGCTATCCTTTCCAAATTTGGGGTCTCTTACAGCATGCCAAGAACCTATGCAAAACTCCTTGAAACAAGTATAGTTTGTCCTTTCCCAAAGACTGGAAAAACTCTTTGGAAGGCCGCCATTGCAGCCATACCATGGACCATTTGGCTAGAGAGAAATGATAGAACTTTTAACAATAAATCTTGCATGGTAGGAGGCCCCATTGTCAAAGCGATTCAATGTACATTTCTTTGGGCCTCCACTACCAAAAGCATGTCGCCTCTTCCTAATGCTGTCATGAGAAAATACTGGCACAAGATCATCTATTTTAAGTAACATAAACCACCGGTCATGTCACCATGGGCCCCACCACCTGAGGGGTGAATGAAATTAAATTTTGATGGGTCTTCTCAAGGCAATCCGGATCGAGCACGCTATGGAGGGGTAATAAGGTTACATGATGGTAGCATTTTATGTGTTTTTTCATGTCCACACGAGGTAGCAACCTCTAACGAAGCAGAAGCAGTTGGGCTACTTGCAGGAGTAAGACTTGCGCGAACTCTTGATAGAAGTCCAAATCATCATTGAGGGAGACTCTACTCTAACCGTTGGCTGGGCTTCTCATTCTATCAACATTCCTCGTAAGCTTAAACCAGTTTTGATGAGGTCTCAGAAATAACCAAAAATTGGAACATCATATGGAAGACCATTCCACTATCAGCAAATTCTCTAGCTGACCAACTAGCAAAGGAGGGAGCAAACAAGAATACACTAGTTTTGGGCAACGCCTTACCACTTCCATAATTTTGTTTTCTAACTTGGCATATCCATCTTGAAAGAATGTAAAGAAATGTAACATATCATTTGTATGATTCTTGAAAAGCAATAAAGGCACATTTCACTGGTTCAAAAAAAAAAAGACACCCTTTCGCAGTTGTGCCTCATGGCGTCAAATAGAAGAGGGATCCAAGCTGAAATCTCAGCTCTGCTAGGGGCATATATCTGGGCAACCAACCTCCAAGTATTCTAAAGGAGGGATCTAGTCGTAAAAGAGCTGTTATCCGAGAAACCTTGAAAAAGTACAAAGTCAGAGTGGCACTTCTCCAGGAAACAAAGTTACGATCAGTTAATTTAGCCATTGCCAAAGATATTTGGTTTCTAAAAAACCAAAATGGATTGAGTTACCAGCCAATGGATCCTCTGGTGGTATCATAATATGCTGGGATGACAGAGAAGATGAGCTGATCACTGCAGAAGAACGTGAGTTTTGTCTAGCTGCAAAATTTCGATAAAAAAAAGATGACATTACCTGGGCTGTCCTATCGGTCTATGGACCCACAGAAAACTCCCTCAGAGCAAATTTCTGGACAGAATTAAACCCTGTTATCAGTGGATGGACAATACCCTGGGTAATAGGTGGCGACTTCAATGTCACAAGGAGATGCACAGAATAGAACAAGGGTAGTAACAGAATTACCCCTGCAATGAGGAGTTTTGAAAACTTTTTTCAGAGCATTTCTATGTAGGAAATACCAAACAAATAACTTCACTCTCAAAGTATTTGGCTAGGACCACACTTTATATGCTTGATGAGGCCAGGATAAGCCTAACTGGAAAAAAATAAGATTTTCACAGTGAATATACGAACCAAAGCTGGCATCCAAAGCAATCTAACTCTTCCTTACGTCTTAAGAACATCACATCAAGCAATACTAACAGGGAAGATAACTCAGGATCCCCCATATCATGTAACTACCCCCGGTTTGCTCTTTACAGATCCAAGGAAGATAACAGAAACTTTTGAGAATTTTATACAGAGCTATACAGAGATGGACAAATCAGACCTTTCCCTAAAAACTTACAGCTCAGTAGCCTTACACCTGAGGAAGGCCACAAACTTGTATTACCCTTCTCGGAAGAGGAGGTAAGAGAAACCATCTTTTCGCTGCCAAATAAAAAAGCTCCAGGCCCTGATGGCTTTATAGCAGAATTCTACAAAGAAGGTTGGGAATTCCTAAAGGTTGACATCATGAAAATGTTTGAAGAATTCTATGAAAAAGTCATCACAACTCATAGCATGGGATCATCCTTTATTTCTTTGATTCCTGAAAAAGAGGGAGCTACACATCCTACGGGTTTCAGATCAATCAGTTTGATTTCCAATCATTACAAAATTGTTGTCAAAGTGCTTGCAAATAGGCTGAAATTGGAGCTCCCACATGTGATCAGCGATCGGCAATCAGCGTTTATAAAAGGAAGACAAATAATTGACTCTGCTTTTAAGGCTCATGAGCAAAAGCACCACTGCAAGGTAGAAAAAAGAAGGGCAATAATCAAACTAAACTTTACGAAAACCTTTGACAAAGTAAGCTGGAATTTCTTGGATAGCATGCTCCGAAAAATTGGTTTTCCTCAAAAATGGAGAGAGTGGATTAGTAGTTGTGTCTCTTTAGCCAGTTTTTTCTTCATACTCAATGGAAGTGTTAAAAGCTACTTCAGAAGTACAAGGGAACTATACCAACTTCAATGCAGATAAACTCATAACAAGTACTTTTGAAACTACTTCCTCTGCGTGCTCATTATTCAATTACCTCTGCAAGTGCCTTTTTTACACCTAAACTCTGCTCATCAAGCAACGATTTCATTGTTTCCACAAGCACAGATCTTTTCCCATGCCAAGCTTCAGACAATCTCCAAAATGAAATATTAAGTCAGGTCCTTAATATTCCTTAAAAGACTAATTTCAACTAAATTACTATGCAAACTCTGAAATCACAAGAAAAATGTAGGTAAAAGAGAGTGGAACAGAGACCTTGGAACCAGATGTTTGAAGGCACATAGTGCTCCAAACGTTGCAGGGTCTTCCTTTGATTTACTTCGCTGAAAACCACACAAAGTCTAAATTCCCGAGAAAAAACAAATTCTAATGTCACATTTTGTACAAAAATCCCCTAATAAAATGTAATAGATATAATGCTCACTCTACCTGCTGAAAGAAAGTAAACAAAAATAAAAGATTCATCATAAGTAAAACAAATAGGAGGTAGAGAAAGGTTGCTCACATTTAGAAGAAACACAAAAAGATCCTCAGGATAAACCATACCGGCAATAAGAAAGCAGTGTTGAACTTCATTATAAGTCTGCAAAAGAAATTAAGTAAGATATGTGGCAGCCTTTTGTTGGGCACAAGCAATAGGAAAGCACAAATAAATTTTGCAACCAATTCATTGATTAGATAAATAACTACCACTGAAATTCAATACCAGCATGAATATGTTCATGCAATACCAGCATGAAAAACCGCAAAGTGGGGAAAAGGCAACCATAGTCAAAGGCCATTAAGTAGCTTCCTTTGCAGCTACTTTCATGCGGTGGCTGTGATTCACAGAAGGAATGATAAAATAAGTATGGTGGAAATTGGTGGCCAATCCATAACACAACCAGAAATACTGTCAAGGTATTTGAAGATTACTTCTCGTCTTTATGCACAGAGGAGGTGGTGGATAGGCCATTTCCCAAACGGATACAGTTGAGTGGGATCACTGAAGTATCGGAAAGAAACTTACTCAACCTTTCTCTGAGAAAGAAGTTAAAAAGGAAAAAGCTGTCTTTTCCCTACCAAATGGCAAGGCATTTGGACCCGATGGCTTCATTGCAGAATTTTACAAAGGAATGCTGGAGATTTTTACAGGAAGATGTAATGAATTATTTGTAAGAGTTCCATGAGAAGAGCATAACAGCACAGATATTTTTTGAATTAATAACAGCATAGATATTTTTTAATTGATAACAGCACAGACTATGGGATCTTCTTCTATTAGCCAGGTTTCTAGTCATTAAAAAGTGATATCTCGTGTGCCATCTAATAGATTGAAGGCTATTCTTCCACAAATAATTAGCAGCCACTAATCCATATTCACAAAGGGAAGACAAATTTTGGATTCAACAACGATGATACATGAATTGATCCACCAATACAAGGTCAAGAAACATAGGGTATCTAGAGGTAACCCAGGACCAGCAGGATATGGAGGACTAGTAAGGGAAAATGATGGCCAAATATTATGTGCTTATTTGGGTCCTCTTGGCATTGCCACTTCTAATGAAGCTGAAGCACAGCACTGCTAGAAGAAGTTAAAACTATTATCATCATGGAAAAACAAGCCAATTATAATTAAAGGGGACTCCACCCTAACAATTAATTGGGCCAAGCATTATTTTAATGTATCATGGAAGCTCAAATACATATTTGATGAAATAAAAAAAATGAGCTAGGGTTAGGATATCACTTGGAACATCATACCAAGGTCAGCTAATAGTAGATCACTTAGAAAGGGAAAGGTGTATCTAAACCAGAGCCTCAAGTGATGCTGAAGGTTTCCCGCATTAGAAAAAGGCAACACTCTCCCATTGTAGTCTTGTATCAAGTTTTTTTTTTATTTTTCAACAGATTTGAGAGCAACATTGTAGTCTCAGATTTGTACCATTGAACTCTACATTTGTATGATTTGACATGCAATAAAAGAGCAAAGACTCACTGTTATCAAAAAAAAAAAAAAAAAACAGGGTAGCCCTCCTAAAGCTAGATTTGGAGAAAGCCTTTGACAATGTACATTGGGCCTTTGTCGACCACATGCTTAGAAAAGAGGATTCCCGATTAAATGGAGAGAATGGATTCAGTCGTGCATGGCATCAGCGAGATTTTAACTGAAATTAAATGGCACCGTTACTACAATAGCTCTCAAAGGCTGAGACAATGGGACCCCCTGTCCCCAATATTCTTCAATATTATTGGTAAAGGGTTGCGTGCAACGTTTCTAAAAGGGCGGTCGATTTCGAGGTTAGCAGTAAAAAACTAGCACATCCCTATTTTACAAATCGCGGATGATACTATGATTATGTGCTAGGGCAGCAATGAGTAAATGTTAAATGCTATTGCATTATTAAAGCTTTACCAATAGGTGCCAGCTCAATACATAAATTGGCGGAAATTTGGTTTTATGGGCTTGAATTTAGAGAGAAGCCTAGAAGACCATATCTGAACATTCTTGGACGCTCCAAGAACATCAAAGCATTTGTAGAACTCAGTTGTTGATAGATGCCAAAGGAGATTAGATTCTTGGAAAGGGCAATTTCTTTCCCAAGCAAGAGGGGTGATCCTGATGAAGGCAACACTTGTCATGATCCCTAACTACTATAAATCATTAATAGAGTTCCCACGAGTGTGCCTGCAAAGCTGGAAGCATTACAAAAGAAATTCTTATGGCATGGGACATGGGAACAATTCAAATATCCATTGGTGAAATGGAAGATTGTCTGTCAGTCTAAATCAGAGGGTGGTCATGGCATAAGGCATATTAAAGCTGTTAATTCGGCCTTGCTGGCCAAGTGGGTTTGGAGATAGTAGGGAGACGACATCACTTTGGAGAAGATTGATTGAGGCAAAATATAGGCCATCACAACACCCATGGTTACTAAAAAAATGTTCTCTTTCAAGTGCACCCAACAAATGGAAAGGTATTGTCAGAGGGACCCTAGCTAGCCAATCATCTGATGTTCCATGCTAGAAAGGGCACAATAGTAAGATTCTAGACTGACACTTGGATTTGTAAGTCACCTCTCAAGTAGCTTTCCCAAACACTATCAGCTTGCTATAAACAAAGATACCAAAGTTGCACAGATATGCACAAGAATTCAACATATAGTGGGAGTCTTGGGTTGGGAAGAAATCTGAAGGAAGAAGAAATTGAATAAACCGCAGCTCTACTCAACCAATTGGAAGAACATTACGTGACAAAGCAACACAAAGACATTATCATTTGGAAATTTATTGCACCAGCAAAAGTTAAGCAATTTATCTGGGTTGCAGCTCCTACAAAAATTCTGATACGCAAAAAATTGGCAAAGCATGGTCAGATGATTGTGAACCCCTTATGCAGGTTGTATGACAATGCTGAGGAAAGCTGTAACCATCTGGTAATGCATTGTCTAATAACACAGCTCTAGGCTGAGCTGCTTAGAATGTTTAATATTAATCTTAGCCTCCTCCTCCTCCTCATCCTCCTCATCCTCCTCCTCCTCCTCCTCATCCTCCTCATCCTCCTCCAAAGTTAAACTTTGATGGAGCCTCATGGGGAAATCCTGGACCAGTAGGTATTGATAGAGGGATACAAAATGGTGCCCGGGAAATTTTACTTGCCTACTCCGGGCCGGCAGGTATTTGTGGTTCCAATGAAGCAGAATCTAAAGCACTTGTGGTTGCAGTAAAATTATTTACACAGCATTTCAGTGGAAGAGTAGTTGTTGAGGGTGATTCTAAGTTGGCTATTGGCTGGGCAAAGTCTCATAGGGATGCACCTTGGGAGTTAAAATCCACTTTTGAAGAGTAGCCGATTTAACCATCGAGTGGAGGATTGCTTGCTCAGCAGTACCAAGATCAGTAAACTCTATTGCTGATAAATTAGCAAAGGATGGAATTTCAAAGGACAGATTTACCATAGGGCACTCCATTTTACAGCTTGTTCCCATTGCTTAACTAAATCTGTAACACTACAACTGTAATACTACTGCTGTAACATTAGCATTTGCGTTGATTTAATAAAAATTTCTCCACCATTTAGAAAAAAACGTCATAGCAGCCGAGGGAAGTGGACTAATTTCTACACCTAAGATCGTTAAAACAAATTAGAAAAATTTTCAGAAAATTTATTTGTGCAAGGATTTCCTCACATTGGTTGACAAGCTACGCATTTATGACATATATGATCATGCTTGAAGAGAGGTCATCCTTCACTACTCAAATGCAGATACTCGTACTCTAAGCACCAGCTTTCTTTTCCAGCTTCTCCAATTAGAACAGAGATAAGAAGGAAATAAGAACTCGAGAAACTCTACCCAGAAAAGACTTGCAATCTATGAGTTGTGTCAAATGAGAACATGCCACAAGAAAAAACTGATACATTCTTAAGAGAAAATATAAAGCAAGCATAGATAAAAATCGAACAATGAACCAATACCTTCAGCCCCACTAAAAAGTCATTTCTTTCATCTCTGTTGTTGTTATTGTATGTGGCAAGCAAAAGCGCAGATAATATAACTACAAGTTCCTGTACAATCAGAAATCAGGTCAAAACATAAAAAACTTATAATTTAGAGAAAAAAAACTTCAAACATGATAATCTAATTCATTGATTAATATTAACTAATTCAATACAATAAAAAATTGAGTGAAATGATTCAGAAGTACCGACGCCAAAAAAATTGGTAAATGGAGCGGAGCGCAGTAGGAGAGGAAGAGTTGGGAAGAGGGCAAAAACCATGCAAGAAAGACGGTCGAAGGTCGGTACCAGAGGTGTTGAAATCCTCCTTCTTCACAATAATAGAAGGGAACCACCAGGATGAAATCCCATGTTGGGCGGTGCGAATGTGGGAACATGCTCGTGCAACTGGACCAGCAGCAATTTGGGTCCAAATTTGGGGGGTTCCCCCAGAACTTTGGGATGCGGAAATCTTAAACATGATTGCCAGCCACTTCGGGACAGTATTGGAATTTGATGCCGACTCCATTGAAGGCAGAAATCTCTCGTATGCAAGGGTTCGAATGCGATCACACCGATGGCCAGCTACAGAACAATGGATGGATATTAAAATTGGAGCTGAATTCTTTACTATTCTATTGCAACCAGAAGAATTCATCCCTCCATTCCGCATTGTAAATATGGGATCCCAGGAAGATGATGATGAGTTGACTCGTACTGGGTCGACTCGCTCAGACTCGCCCCTCACACGAGTTGACTCGCCGCCCCGACTCAGTCCAACTTGAATCCGACCAGGTTACACTATCTCTTGAACTTTGGAAGGAACCTCATGTTAATGAAGATAGTCTCCCAGTTATCAGCGAAGAGGCTGCTCTTATACCAAATATGGTTCTTTCAAATTCTCATGCACTGGCCCAGACAACCCCTCTACCTCCAGCCCCTATTCAGCCTGAATCTTCACTACATCAGCTCACTGCTAATGCTAGTGTAAATGATAATTTTCAATTCTTCCCCAAACCATCAAAATCAGCCACTCTCGCCTGCTCCTATCAATCAATTGGATACCCCTGGCCTTACTTATTCTCGAAGGAAGACTCCCCCTCCGTGCAAGCACATTGGCCCAGAAGTCTTCTCGCCAAATTCAGTAAATGCGAACCAAATTCAGGAAATGGATCGTAATATACAAGATCTGTTGAGGTTAATCAGCAATACCGTGGTGAGGATCCCCACCACGAACCGATAAACCAACACCTTCTACTTGGATTGAGCATATTCAGAAAAATAGAGGAAAAATTAGCAATGAGGAATATGAACTTCTTCTTACATTTGGGACAAGATTTGAGGATAATGAAAGGGAGATTCAAGCACCACAGATTGAACGTAGAGTGACCCGTGGGAGGGGCAAAGGAGTTGCTAACCAAGGAAAAGGAAAAATGATTTTCTCTCTTGGAA
This sequence comes from Aristolochia contorta, assembly GCA_022405105.1. Lineage (NCBI taxonomy): Eukaryota > Viridiplantae > Streptophyta > Magnoliopsida > Piperales > Aristolochiaceae > Aristolochia > Aristolochia contorta. Next base: position 18,998,222 of record CM039669.1, on the reverse strand, counting down.
TATTCGAGGAGTGAGAAGTCCCGACAAGAGGGACGGTTATTAAAAATTTACTATGGAGGAGTAAGGCTCAAATAATTGCCTTTCGAGGAGACTAAATTAGAGGAATTGACTGATTCAATGGTCAAAGATCTTGTACCTTTCAGACAACCAAAATGGTGTTCACTTAATGCTATTGGTACTGCTGGTGGTATTCTTGTTGTTTGGGATTCTTCCTGCATTGATATATTGAGCACAAGGGTAGGAGTTTTTTGCATCTGTTTGCAAGTTTCAGAGTTATCTAGTGGAAAATTATGGAACATGGGTGCCATCTATGGCCCGAGTACCTACTCGCATAGATCTGATTTTTGGGAGGAACTTATGAATATGATCAATTCATGGACTGGTCCATGGCTATTGGGAGGTGATTTCAACGCCATCAAAGCGAGAAATGAAAAATCTCCACCAGCCGGATCAAGTAAATGCTACAATGAGAGGTTTCACCGACTTTCTTGGGGCAATGGAATTAATTGATCTTCCATCTTCTGGAAAGACCTTCACTTGGAGCAATCAAAGGAACAACCCTATTCTTTGTAGGCTGGACAGATTTTTATGCAATCAGGAATGGCTTATGCTCTATCCTAATGTGTCTTTGCAAGGTGATGGGTAAGTCAATTTCAGACCATTGGCCTATCCATCTTGATTCCAACTCGAAAACTGGGGGGAGTCCCATTTAGATTTGAAAATCAATGGATGGAGGCGATGATTTCTTCTCAAGAATTGAGAATTGGTGGGCTGATATTAATGATGAAGGGCCTATGGGGGGGAGATTATTCAGGAAGCTAAAATCCCTGAAATCAAAATTGCAATCATGGGCAAAGGATTACAAAGTTGCCCAATTGGCCAGGCGAACTGAATTAATCAATAGAATTGATGCACTCGACATGTTTGAAGAGACTAGAACATTAAGCGATGATGAGAAAATTGAAAGGCTATCCATGACTGTGGAATATAATGGTTTGCTAAGGAAAGAAGCAATTTTGTGGAAACAGAAGGCAAGATATAAATGGCTTTGTGATGGTGATGGGAATACTCGATTCTTCCATGCAATTGCATCTCAGCGGCGAAGAATCAACCGTATCTCCTCTCTTACAATCAATGGAGAAATCACTGCTGACAAGGATACTATTATCAATAATGTTATTTCTCACTTTTCTTGTTTATTTGCAGAAGATGTCCCCAATCGGCCTTTACTTCATGGTATATGTTGTCATTGGCTCACACCTGAACGGGCTATTGAGCTTGAGCGACCATTTACCACTGAGGAAATTGCAGCGGCGGGCAAATCTCTTCCCAAGGACAAAGCCCCGGGTCCTGATGGATACAATGGTGAGTTTTTTAATGTTTGCTGGCCTATTATCGAGAATGACATTACTCAACAAGTTCAGCACTTTCACCAATTTGGCCTCACTAGCTCCGCTCTCGGGGCTACCTTTATTGCTCTAATTCCGAAGAAACACTGTGTGGAGGAGATCACTGATTTCAGGCCTATAAGTCTAGCGAGTAGCACTTATAAAATCATTGCTAGATTGTTGGCAGCAAGGCTTCAAAACGTTTTGGGGCACATAATTAGTGTAGAGCAACATGCTTTCATTAAAGGGAGGGCTATTCTTGACGCTGCAATGAATGTGCACGAGATACTTCATACCTGCAAACAGTCAAATGAGCCAAGACTTGTTTTAAAGTTAGATTTTGAGAAGGCGTTTGATAAGATCTCATGGGATTATCTGAAATCAGTTATGAAGCAATTGGGCTTTGGTTGGAGATGGAGAAAATGGATATGGAGTTGCATTTCTTCAGCCAGATACTCTGTCCTCATAAATGGTGGTGCTCATGGGTATATTAAACCTACAAGGGGACTAAGACAAGGAGACCCGCTATCTCCCATGCTCTTTAACATTGCAGGTGAAGGTCTGAGATTCATGCTGAATATGGCTTTGGATGAGGGTTGGTTGGACCCCATGATTGATAGGGATTGCCTCCAAGCACCGCTTCTACAATTTGCTGATGACACAATTATTTTTTGTAAAGGCACAATTGAGCAACTTAGAGTGATAAAATGTTTGTTGATGCTTTTTGAAATCACATCCGGATTAAAGATAAATTGGACCAAGTCTGCAATTTATGGCTTCTAAAATCAATCATGCGATGATGAATGATATGGCTAACATCTTTGGGTTGTAAAATCGGTTCTCTTCCTAGTACGTATCTTGGCTTACCCTCTTCTTTGGAAGGATAACAAGGAATTTATGGGACCCAGTTATCGAGAAAATGAACATCAGGTTGAATACATGGTGGGAAACTACTCACAAAAGCCGGTAGACTTACTTTGATCAAAGCTAGTCTATCTGGCATCCCCACCTATTACCTTTCCTTCTTGCATTGTCCTATTTACGTGGTGAACATCATTGAAAGAACTATGAGGAATTTTCTATGGTCGGGGTACTGGAGCGATCCAAAATTCATCTCATCAAGTGGGATGATGTTTGCAAGGCCAAAGGGACGGAGGATTAGGAATCAGAAGGATAAGATATATGAACGAGGCTTTACTCACTAAATGGTTGTGGAAGTTGAACACAAGTGGGGAATCCACTTGGAGGAAAATCATAGTTAATGTATTTGACAACAGGCCAAGGGAATGGTGGTTCGAAGCCCCAAGACATGGGAGACTTTCTTCCATATGGAAGAAAATTATTCAGATGTTCCCGTTCTTTACTCAACATGTTTCTCTCTTGCCAGGCATTGGCAATAGAATTCGTTTCTGGACTGACAGGTGGATTGGTGATACTACTTTAGCTGAAAAATTTTCAAGACTTTACCTCTTAGCTAGTCATCAAGATTGCTCTATAAGGGACATTGTTTCTGCTGGTCAACTAATAGATGTGGACTGGACCCTCTTCTTTAGAAGACGTTTCAATGATGAGGAAGCTATTGAGGTTTCCAAATTTCTTGAGGATTTGAGTATTTTTTACATGAGAAGAGACCAGGATGATGAATTGATCTGGAGGCCTCACTCTAAAGGAATCTTCACGGTAAGCTCTGCATACTCTTGTTTAACTAATCAAGGCCATCAACCTCACTTGGCTGCTGCAGCATGGTCACTCTCGGGTCCTAAGAAACAAATTTTCTTTGGGTGGTGCTGCTTGAGGGGTAGACTACCTACTAGAGATTTGTTGATGAGGATGGGAATTCAGATTCAAGATGCCGTTTGTCCTTTATGTAATACTGAAAGTGAATCACTCAATCATACTTTGATCCATTGCCCTTTCAGCTGGAAAGTTTGGTTATTCTTCCTTAATAGATTCGGGCTTATTTTACCTATCCCTCGTGACCTATATGGTATTGTTGCTCTCATTGGCTCCACAGGTCTTGGAAGTAAAGGAAAGCTCATGTTTTCTTGTTGCATAGGATATATTCCTTGGATGATATGGAAGGAAAGGAACAATCGAATTTTTCAAAATAAATCCAGCTCTTGGACTGACCTTTGCCATCGAATTACAACTCAGATTGTTAGTTGGCTGAAAATTCACAAGGCTTTCAAGAATGTTGAATGTGGCACTATATGGAGTTCCTGGAATTTACATGCAAGAGAGGGGAATGGTAAACTAGTCAAAACTATTGCTTGGCTTCCTCCACCCCAAACTCCTACAAGTTAAACTTTGATGGGTCATCTTTTGGAAACCCGGGTCTAGCTGGAGTGGGGGCCTAATCAGGAATTCAGCGGAGATATATTACTCACATATTCGGACCACTTGGTATTTGTGAATCTACGATTGCGAAGCTCAAAGTCTACTCCATGGACTCAAATGTTTTCTCAAGTATCATTTTGTTGGTCCATTGCATGTTGAAGGCGACTCTCAAGTTTTGATTCAATGGTGCAAGCATGATCTCAGGCCTCCTTGGCGAATGCGTTGTATTATTGATGAAATTAGAGACCTTTCATTTATTGTCACTAGTTGGATGCATGTATTAAGAAGTGCCAATGGTAGGGCTGATGAGTTGGCTAAGCAAGGGACTGTTGAGCAACATATTGTTGTTGTCACCCCCTAGCTTCATGTAACCATTTTTGTGTTTGTTGTTGTAATCTTTCGCCCATTTGGGCAACAATAATAAAAATCTCAACTTTCAAAAAAAAAAAAAATAATAGAAGGGAACCGCTACTACCTGGACACGGTGGTGGTCGGAGAAGCTTTAGCAGTTAAGCTTGCTGTAAAAAGACCAATACGTCGGTCCTTCGTTCGTTTTCCGGCAAAAGAAACCAAGGACCTCGCCAGGACGTTGTCTAAACTAATGCAAGAAAGTTCCATTGGAAAAATCAAAGAACTATGTGAGGGAAGATTTCAGATGGGGATCTACAACGAGAATGAAGGAAGAGTGTGCCGCATTACAGAGCGCAGAGGCCCTATGGTGGTGGGATCAGTCGGACTACTGAAATCGTTGAATGCATACTCTGGGTGGAGTTGGCTAATAGATGACTTAGAAACCATAGGGAGAACGCTGGAAAATGAAATCGATGCTTGGAACCTGAAGCTTGCCCTTTGGAAGGTGAACCCCCCTGCAGAAAGCTTTAAAAGTTCATCTGGAGCCCCGGCATGGCCAGTTAGAAAAGTTGCAGAGAGGGACAGAAACTTGCCTTCGAATGTAGTGGGTGTGCAAAACAAAAATCCACCAATGGTCGAGAAGGAAACGGTGGGTGGAGTTTTATCCCTGTCGGTGGACTACGACCTCATGGCAGACAGAAGAAAAGAGATGGAGAGCAGTTTAGTGGTTGAAGCCTGCGAGCAGAGGATGGAACTGGAAAATTATGATATTCAAGCATGGGTAACACATCAATGGAGACTCGCAAAAGCACCACCTACACACTACATGGGTCAACATCGGTGGTTAGTCCAGCTTGAGATGTTGGAAGAGAGAAATCGAATTATGTCCTTACCCGCAGAACTAAAAGAGGGTTTTTTAGAATCGATATCAGCTTGGAGCCCATCTTTCTACAAGAATGAGCAGATCGTAGACATTGAGGTCAGCAATATCCCTCCACATCTCTGGCGTCCTGCAGTTTTTGAAGCCCTTGCTAGCACGGTGGGAGAGCTAGTCTCCATAAAAGAAGAGTCGCTCATGGGGGAAAAAATTGACATCTTTAGAGCAAGAGTCAAGGCGGTGGGAGCAATCCCGGAAAGAAAGGTAATCCCCATAAAAGCAATAGGAGAAACTTTCCACGTGGTACTCTCAATCAAGGTACCCGAGGTAGAAAAGATGAAAATCGGCGAAAGTATGAAAGGAAAAATCCAATCTTGCAAGTGCTGGATGGCCGGAAGCGAAGAAGATGACCGGAATCCGGCAAGGCCCACTTCCCTGACTGGGCTGGTTAATAAGGGAAGTAAATGTGCCCCTCATCCAAATTTAAATTTGGGTTTGAAGTCAGAAGAAAAAGAGCAGAACGCCCTTGAAGCATCCAACGGGGCTGAAAACGCGAGTCGGACAACGGAATCGGACCCATATGCAGAATCGGACCGAGTGGCAGACGCGGAACAAGTTGCGGAAGCGGAACGGGTCACGGACGCGGGGCGAGTCGCGGACGCGGGCGAAGTCGCGACGACGCGGGCGTCGCAGACGCGGGGGGCGAAGTCAGCGGACGCGGGAAGTAGTCGCGGACACACAGAACGAGTTGCGGACGCGAAACGAGTCGCGGACACGGAAAGTTTCGCGGACGCGAACAGATTCGCGGACGTGGACAGGTTCGCGGATGCGGACAAAGTCGCTGACCTAGTCTTAAACGAAAAGATCCCGGACCCAATAACGGTTCCAAAACCTGATGGGATTTCGGGTCCGGCAAAAGAAAAGCTTGTAAACCAGTCGCAAGCGCCTCCTCTCCAAAGTTAGCAAAGACGAAAAACTTGCCGTCGGAAGAGATGGAACAAGCTTCGAACGATGAATGTCAACCTGAAGATGAGCACAAAGAAAATGGAGTTTCTGCAGCTGGTCTCAAATGTTATTCCACACGGAAGGCCAAGCTAAGGCTATCATCTCGCAGCACGGGAGGGATGTGGAAAGCAGCGTCTGACAATATGGCAGAAGGGAAAGATGAAGAGGCTGATTCACTAGAAGACGAAGAAAAATGGAAAAATATTGTGAGCAGGATTGCGCAGGTTATAGAGAAAGCAGTGGACGAGTTTGGAGAAAAAATAGGGATGGCCAAAGACGATATAGCTGCTTGCAGAGAACACTTTAAAAGAATTAAAGAAGATGTATACGACAGTATGCATTGTACATGAACCTCCTCTCCTGGAATGTACGTGGGCTGGGAAATAAGAGCAGAAGAGCCAGTGTCCGAGCAACAGTAAAAAAGTACAAAGCAAACATTGTCTGCGTACAAGAAACAAAATTGGCAAAACTAACACCTGCAAAAATTCAAAAAGCCTTCAAAAATATTGATTGCAATACAATTTGGGAGTCGTGGAGTATACATGCCAAAGAGGGAGAGGGCAAGCAAGCCAGAATTGTGGTTTGGCTTCCTCCACCAATCCATTCATATAAGCTAAACTTTGATGGGTCATCATTTGGGAACCTAGGACCAGCTGGTGTTGGAGGCTTAATCAGAAATTCAGCTGGGGAGGTTTTGCTTACTTACTCAGGACCAATTGGTTCCACGGACTCTACAACTGTTGAAGTTTTGAGCCTCCTACAGGGGCTTAAATGTTTTCTCAAGTTCCATTTTGTTGGAACCTTGCATGTCGAGGGTGACTCCAAAGTGTTAATTCAGTGGTGTAAATTTGACCTCATGCCCCCTTGGAGGCTCTGCTTCATTGTTGATGAGATCAAAGACCTTGCTTATATTGTTAGTAGTTGGAACCATGTTTCAAGAAGTGCTAATTGTAGAGCGGATGAATTAGCAAAAAAGGGGGTTCACGAACAGCATGTTGTTGTTTGGACTCCCTAATTATGTGTAACTTGTTCGGTTGTTTGATGTTTTTTCTTAGTCCTTTGGGCTACAATCAATAAAACCACAACTTTCAAAAAAAAAACACCTGCAAAAGCAAGAAGCTTGTGGTATAGGGGAAAACCAGAATGGGAAGAACTTCAAGCAGACGGTGCCTCTGGGGGTATAATAGTCCTATGGGACAGATTGTCCACTGAGTTAATATGTGTGGAAAGAAGCAGTCATTTCTTGGCTTGCCAACTAAAGTCTAAAAGAACCCGACAGCAATGGGGAGTTATAGCAGTATACGGCCCTACAGCATCAAACCAGCGTAATGAGATGTGGGAAGAGCTCTCTGGACTTCTGGCATTGTGGGAAGTCCCATGTGTGCTGGGGGGTGACTTCAACGTCATCAGATATTCGAACAAGAAAAAGGGGGGCAGAAGCAGAATTTCCTCAGACATGAAAAATTTTGACAATTTTATTACTGACCACCTCCTCATTGACTTAAATCTTGCAGGGGGAGAATTTACCTGGACGAACAGACGAAACCCTCCTATCCTAGCAAAGCTGGACAGATTCCTTGTCAACCAAAAATGGTTGGTTATTTTCAGTGACACTACAGCAAGAATATTGCCTTGAATAGTATCGGACCAATGTCCTATCCTGCTCGAAACCAAGCCGTCCTCGTGGGGGCCTACTCCGTTTAGATTCGAAGCATTATGGCTAAAAGAAGAAGGGTTCATGGCGATGACCAGGAAATGGTGGCAGGAGATGACTTACCAGGGATCTTATGGCTTTCAGTTTAGCCAGAAATTAAAGGCCCTAAAAGGGAAACTGAAAGAATGGAAGATAGTGAGAGCACAAAATTTTGAAAAAGAAAGAGATGCCCTCCTGGAAAAAATCTGCATCTATGATAGAAAAGAGGAACAACTGGGAATCAGCATTATAGAAGAGGTTGAACGAGAAGCGCTAAAGCAAGAAGTTGAAAAAGTGGATACTCAAGAAATGATATATTGGAGACAAAGAGCTCACTACAAGTGGCTGAGAGAAGGCGATGCAAATACTAAGTTTTTCCATGTTGTTGCTTCCAACCATAGAAGAATGAGCAGAATTAGCTCAATTGAGATGGAGGGCAGAAACATAATGGAACCAGCAGCAATTATTTCGGCGTTTGAAAATTACTATGCTGAGCGATATAAAGACGAAGGTGTGAATAGACCTTTTCCAGAAGACTTGCAGCTCAAATGCATCACAGAAGAAGCAGGCCAGAAACTAGTGGTACCATTCACTGAGGAGGAGATTAAAGAGGCAATATTCTCCTTGCCTAATGAGAAAGCTCCAGGACCTGATGGGTTCACAGCCGAATTTTATAAAGAGGGGTGGGATTTTTTGAGGGCTGACATCCTTGACATGCTGACCGAATTTCATGACAGAGGCATTACAGCTAAGAGCATGGGAGCTTCCCTTATCGCCTTGATCCCAAAAAAAGAGGGTGCTGCTCACCCTAAAGACTTCCGCCCAATCAGTCTAATCTCCAATCACTACAAAATCATATCAAAAGTCTTTGCTAATAGGCTAAAGTCAGTACTCCCACAAGTAGTCAGCAGACAGCAATCTACCTTCATGGAAGGTAGGCAAATCACAGACTCTGTATTTATGATACATGAAATTGTACACCACTACAAGATGAAGAAAAAAAAAGGAATGATCATTAAACTAGACTTTGAGAAGGCTTTTGACAAAGTAAATTGGAACTTCCTTGACAGCATGCTCAGAAAGATGGGCTTCCCCCTGAAATGGAGGGAGTGGATAAACAGCTGTATCTCATCTGCGCAATTCTCCTTTATAATTAATGGCACAGTAAAGTGTTTCTTTAAAAGCTCCAGAGGCCTGAGGCAAGGGGACCCCCTGTCCCCCATGCTTTTCAATATTGTTAGTGAAGGTTTGGCTGCCATGTTTAGAGAAAGTCAGAGGCAAGGGTGGATGTCAGGTCTAGAAGTTGGAAACCTTCAAATTCCTATTTTACAGTTTGCCGATGATACAATGGTTCTTTGTCAAGGGAATGAGCTGCAAATGTTAAACACAATTGCCATTCTAAATCTATTCCAAATGGCGTCGGGACAGAGTATTAGCTGGGAGAAGTCGGGGGTCTTAAGTCTAAACCTTGAGTTGAGAATTGAGGAACAAATACAAAGAACCCTTGGTTGTGCCAAAATGGACCTTCCTAATAAATACCTTGGTCTACCCCTACACATCAGAAAAGCCAGCAAACATTTATGGAACACGGTGTTAGAAAGATGTCAAAAAAGGTTGGACAGCTGGAAAGGACAATTCCTAAGTCAAGCTGGGAGAACAATTCTAATCAAGGCCACCCTTGCAGGAATACCTAACAATTACTTATCATTGATGGAATGTCCAGCCAGTGTTGCTGCAAAACTTGAAGCTTTGCAAAGAAAATTTCTATGGTGTGGCACGATGAATCAATTTAAGTACCCCTTGGTCAAATGGGAAACAGTTTGTAGACCCAAAGCACAAGGTGGACTTGGTATTCGACACATAAAAGAACTAAATTCTGCACTCCTTGGAAAGTGGATTTGGAGATATGCTACTGAGGAAAATGCTCTATGGAGGAAAATTATAGATGAAAAATATGGCAAAGGAACTCAGATATCAGCAGTAGTATTATTACATAAGGTACATATAGTACATGATTACAATAACTTTTTGCATATTCGGTTACAAAAAACTATCGCAGTTAAGCAAGTAGCAGTGTTGCCCCTGTCATTGTACATGACCTAGATGTGCCTTGCTTCGCTAGGTCTGCTATAGAGTTAGCTGACTTCAAAACCTTGGACCATCTGACTTCCCATCCATGGACTGTATCTTGAATTTCATCATAGTAGACTTTTAGCTGCCACGGGGGTGGGGAGTCCCCTTTTGCCCATTTGATTGCTAACTCCGAGTCTCCTTCAATGACTAGAGGTTTTTTCTTAGTATCCTTGTAAATTCTAATGCCTACCAAAATTACCCTGGCTTCTGCCTCATTTGATGTACAAATACCGGCCGGCCCCAAGAAAGCCAATAATACATTTCCCATTAGAGTCCTTGAAAACTCCACCAATCCCAGCTTTACCTGGGTTACCAAGGGATGAACCGTCTACATATAGCAATTTTTTTATGACTTCATATAAAAAGGATTAGGGGTCAATACATCCCCTAATCCAGGCTGCTCCTGACTATTTTCTATTTCCTTGGAGCCTGTGGTGGAGAAAAATTAGTGCTTTTCATGCAAAAGAAAGTTCCGATCAAATTTCCTCAAACCAAGGATCATATAGGAATTGGCTATGCTTGTTAGACGAAGTTGAGGACGTTGGTGGATCTGTGTTGCATTCTTCCTAGTGCTCTGCTACTGACTTATATGGCTTTGCTCCAACCAACATGGTCTCTTGGTGCCCACACTCGGAAGGTAAACTCAAACAAAACTTTGATGGCACTTCATTTAGCAATCCAAGCGCAACAGGTTTTAGAGGAGCCTATAGAGAGATTATGCATACAGCTCCCTAACAACAAGATGTTGTTCAGTGACCCCTCAGCTAATTTGTTAGCCTCGCGTGTTGGAACTCCTAGGGAGATTTTCCAACTAATATCGCATTTGCAAGGTTCATGGTGATAGTTGGCTTTTGGAGTACCATTAGATAACCCCTTGAGATTTGCCATCGATGTAGAGTGGACGCGAGAGGAAGGAAGAGGCCAAGCGCTGTAGTCTGAAGCCTCTGAATTTTTGTTGAAGTGGAGTCAATTACACCAAGAGGGCCAGAATTAAAAAATAATTTTTTGCCCATTTTTCTGGATAAAGACATTATATCCTGCACGTCCAAGGAACCCCATTGAGGAACCATCAACATTGAGCTCAAGGGATTGCTCATCTTGGGGTAAGTATGCCAATTTTAAGTAGAGAACTCGCTAACAACAAGATGTTGAAGATAGATCCTCCTTAGTCAATTCATCATCAAGGCTTTGGCAGACCTATACACATGAATCCAACAAAGGACAAGATGTTTTAGACTCCTAATTCCGTTACACTCATAATGGAATCTCTAAAAAAATGTCGCACCTGAACATCAAGCGGTAACATTGGAAGCATGACAAAGCAATAATAGAGCAGTTTTGGCATAAGGCAATCTGGTCAAAACAGCTAACACCTAAGCAATAATGGAACGGTTTTAAGCCATTGTAACAAAGCAGAAATTGAGCTGATAACATGAAAGCAGCTGGAGTTAATGAGACCATGACCTTCCAGCCACAACTAGTAGGACTTCTTATTCACTAAGAACTTTCCAAGGACATGAAAAAGTGATAGAAAGATTCGGTGTTAAGCAAATTAAACTATTTCATGTCCACACCAATAGAAATGCCAATCATTAAGAGTAGGCTTCTCAGAAAGAGCCAGGAGGACTCCAATCAAAAAGTTTTCTTCCTTGACAGCTTCTATAAAATACATATCATTTACATGTTCTCTTTGTTTGTTTACAATATCTTTCTCTAGAAACCTCCAGAGTTCTATTTGTTATATTTTTTTTTTGAGCAATTGTGTTTTATTTCATAGAATTGAGGAATTACAAATTGATGTTACAAATTCGGCTAAGGTGTCCAAACAACAAGGTGTTGTTCATTGACTCCTTTTTTTGCCAATTCATCAGCCCTACCATTGGCACTTCTAAGCATATGTTTCCAGCTTACAATGGAGATGTCTAGAGCTAAGGCACTTATCTCATTAAATATAAATCTATGTCTCCATGGAGGTGTAGATTCCCGCTTGAGCCAGGAGATAATTATCTTAGAGTCACCTTCCACATGGAGGGGGCCTGAGATGAGAGAGTTGCTAACACACTTTAAGCCTTGAAGAAGGCTCAATGCTTCAGCCAGTGTCGAATCTGCAAGGCCAATAGGAGCTGCATAGGTGAGAAGTACATGTCCTCTGTGATCACGGACGAGACCTCCCACCCCCGCGGGTCCCGGATTGCCAATTGAGGATCCGTCAAAATTCAGCTTGTAAGAGAGAGCAGGCGGGGGGGTCCAAGGTTGGATGATAGGTATATTCCCACTGGCTTCTCTAGAATGCTCAGCCCAAGTTCTCCATAATAATCCAGAATCAATGCCTTGAAATAGACTCTGAGTTTTTAACCATCCCATCACCTGATGAAGTATTTTGTGGCAAAGCTCTTCCCATCGTTTTTCAGCACTATGAAAGACTCTACTGTTCCTTTCTCTCCAAATCATCCATGGAATATAACCACAACAACACATGAACATTATCCTGCCTTTAAGCCCATGTCCAAAGTAACTAGCCATAGGGAGAATTCCAGCAAGGTCACGAGGGAGAACATAGCTCACCCCAAACATTCCTAGGAAATAATCCCAGATTTTTTGGCTATAATTACATTGGATAGTTAGGTGATCAATGGACTCTGTTGCGATCCCGCATAAGGGACAAAGATCTGAAATTATTGGAATTCCTCTTCTCTGGAGAATATCTCTCGTGGGAATCCTTCCTCTCAAGCAGCACCATGAGAAAAAGGCCATTTTCCTTGGGCAGGAAAGTGACCAGGCAGCAGCAGCCTTGTGTTTATGCATTCCACTGTTAGTGAGGGATTTATACCCCGAATTTGTAGTGTAGCAGCCCTTCGGATTTGGCTTCCATAAAATTCCATCATCTTGACTTCTGTCAAGATATATTGCATTCAACTTATCAAGGAGAGCAGATATCTCAATTGCTTCAGTATCAGTCAGATATCTTCTAAAACAGGACTCCCAATTGATGTTTTTCAGTTGCCCAGTTGGTGCTAGTTCAGAGATGGAGCATGATTGATCTTGGGCAACAAGGTATAGCCTCGGAAACATCTCAGCTAGAGGCATATCTTCAAGCCACACATCAGTCCAGAATTTAATATTGTTCCCTTTCCCCGGATGGAGGATTACCCTTTGGTTAAAAAAGGGAAAAAGGTTGCTGATCTTTTTCCAAATAGGAGAAAGAGTTCTAGTTCTCACATTTTGGAGCCACCAATTTCTTGGCCTGTTGTCCAGCCTTCTAGTAACCACTGGTTTTCATACAACACCCCTATCTGTGTTGAGTTTCCAGATCCATTTCAGCAGCATAGCGGAATTGATCTGTTTAATTCTCCGTATTCCCAAACCGCCCTCCTCCTTTGTCTTGCAAACCTCTTCTATTTGTTATATAAAACACGACGTCCAATAAAAAGATACTGAAGGACAGTCAGCAACAAACAGAACGAGGGTTACTCTGATGAGAAATTCAATCCAAGGCAATAAAATTTGAAAACGATAAATTATATGGAGCAGGATTTATATATGACCAATTAGAAAAAATTACCTCAAAATCAAGTAAAGGAGGACCGGCCGCTGATAGCAAACTGGCACTGAGAAGATTATGCAAACTGCAGGTAGCAACAAAAGCAATTTCCTGATCTTTCTTGTACCTGATTTTGAAAGAGAAAAATGAAATCTTGATTATTCACTATAGTCAAAGTTACCAATGATAAATACAAACTATGAAAAATTCGACATAAAGTTTAAAATGCATAACTGCCTTTATGCAATCCCACATCCCACATTTAGCAATAGAAAGTGTTAACATTGGTTCAGGGTATAACTATAAAAAAAAAAAAAAAAAAAGGTTCTGGACATTTCCCTTCCCTTTTTTTTTTGAACCAGTGAAAATGTACTTTTATTCGTTTTCAAAGATCATACAAATCCTTCCCTTCCCAAATTGACTAACCAAAATCACGAAGCCTCTTCCGAAGTAACAAGCGTAGGATCATTTCAATAACTGATCCATGCAGGACAATTCTTTACGCTCCCATTCACTTTTTGACCTCTTTATTGCTCCTAACCCAATCAATTTAGGGTGGGGACCAACGTAAAAGTATATACCCTAAAACTGTATTAAAGTTGAGTCCAATTCCATCTGAAAATTACTGGTAAAAGTTAGGAAGTCTCTTCCCATGAGAAAAGCAAAAAATTCTTCTAATTCAGAATATTTATGGGACCTTTCTTAACAGAAAATAATAATAAAAGAAGACTCCAAACAATCAACAGAAGACCATCTTACAATCCCAGTACAGTAGGAATCAATTTTTGCAAAGCTGCCTTGAGATGTGTTCGGGAAATAAAACCCACCATCTGCCCAATAGCCTCAACAGAAGAAACACGCACCTGTTCAAGCAACACAAACGATTTGTTTACAACAAAAAAGAGGGCCAACAAACATTTGATGTTTTGGCAAATTTCTAAAACGTGGAACATATAAACCATTGCGAGACTTAAGGTAAACATCTAACCCCAGAAAATCCACATCTGATGATAGAGTCAACGGCCCAATCTACCTCTGCCAATTTTATTTTTCAAAAATTATTGAAGTGCAACAAGCACAAGTGTAGTATTTAGAGAGCAGAAACAAAAGAGAGAGTGAGAAGCTGCACCAACCTTTTACTAGTAAGGACCAAAAGTTAAATAAGTGCCTTTCTAAGGGGATATACAGCAAAATAAAGTAAAACTACTCAGAAATAACAAAAGATTACATAGGTTTCTGCTTTCTGCTTCTTCACGTCCGGTGAGGGTTACTCTTCACAAACTTATGTGAGCAGATATCTTCATCGGACAAAAGAAGACAATGGCTATCTTTTCAATATTCACCTTCTAAACCAAGACGGCTTCTCAAATGTGCAGCAGAGCTTTTAGCCGTTCCACTAGACCCATATCTTCTATGCATGACAAAACTGTATTGCCATCAAACTGCACGATTGGTGCAAAATTAGATGGCATTGTAAAAGTGGATGCCATATGTCACCAAATCCAAGTGCTTGTAGCAATCAATCGTATTAGTGCCATTAACTTGATCAAAAGCCTTTTTAAAATGCAATTTCAACAATAGCCTAGCACCACCTTTGGAGGAGTCCACTACCTCATGAGCCAGCATTGTTGCAACTGAAGTAACATACTGAGATGGCTAGCAAGGATCCTATAGATGATCTTTGTAAGCTGTGATGAGGCTGATCTGTTTAAATCCCTAAATTCTTCGTTAAATCCTTCTTTGGGATAAGAGATAAAGAATGCTCCAAAGTCTCTAAACGCGATACCATTTGTGTGGAAGTCACACATCACCGTCGCAAAATGTTTTCTGCCACGAAATTCCATCCTACAGTGAAGAATTGCTCGTTCAGGCTATACAAGCCCACAGTCTTGTGATAGGAAGAAACTGAAAATTCCCCTGATTTGTTGGGTGCCCACAGCAGCTCATCTTGGCCATGTCTCGGTAAGTATGAGGCATTTATGAGCTGTAGGAAGCTAGTAGCTTCAAGAGCTTCGTCGTCGTTCAAGTTTCTTCTTAACTAGAGATCCCATGTGTCATCTGTATTTCCCCATATTTCTGATATCGGCACTTCGATCTCTTTTTCTAGCCCGGTTTTATAGCCTCGGGTAGCTGTGCTTTAGAGCCTTTTCTCCTAACCAACAATCTTCCCAGAATTTGATCCTTGTTCCATTCCTAGCATGGTATCTTATGTGGTCTTTAAAGGTTTTAGTTTCTGCTAGTACACCTTTTCAAATACTTGTACTTTTGCGTGGGCAAAACTTGGGCAGCTCATTGTTTGTGTTTGTTCCATATTTGGCATCTATGGTTTGCCTCCATAGTGCATTTGGCACCTGCATGTACCTCCACAACCATTTTGTTAATAGTGCTGAATTCATCTCTCAAATTTTTTTTATACCTAGACCTCCTTCGCTTATCTGTTTGCAAACTTTTGCCGTTACAATACAGTTACAACCTTATTTCATCCTTAATATTAACTCCTCCAACATTCCAACAACGGATAATCTTTTCTTACCCTCTCTTTGCTTCAACTCCCTTCTTATTGTTCACTACCAGGTTGTCCATTCAGCAGACCAAATCCAACAACTGGTAACATGTCTAGTAATGAACTCACCATGTCAGTCACCAGTTAATTCAACCCAATGAGTAGACGCTGAAAACGATCATTTGACTCACCCTTGCTTTTACCTTTGGTTTTTATAGTCCTAACCTTTAAGTCTAGTGCCTTCAAGTTGTGCATTTTGTTCTTGTCGAATGCCATATTGAGCATATTGATAAGTTCCTTAAACTTGGATCAAGTGGTTTGTGCTCCTTTAAGCGACTCAAACTGTTAGGTGGAAGATCTGCCACTTCTTGGCTCCATCATAGGCGAGCACTATGAGGATGGAATTGGGGTAAAGCAATTTAGGTCGAGGAGAGTGATTGAGGCATTTTTATTACTGCATAGGCTTTGGATAAAGTTGGAGAATGGTTCAGCTGAAGGTCTAAGTTGGACTAGGTTTTTTTCTTTTTTATTTTTTTAGAAAGTGTGATTTATTAATTGAAAGGAGGTATGCCTTAAAAATGCAAACTAAGCAAGCATATGCCTCACAAGAAAAGGTTGGAATCAGCCCCTTCTATATCTCATTGATTAGCTACATCATTAGCTGATCAATTTATATGAACCCAAGAAACTAAAATAAAATTAGAAAGGTAAAAAACTCTTTTAACAGATAAAATAACCACCATCAGGGACTGGATGTTTTCCTGGTATGAGTTCTAGATGTAATTAGGTGTTCATTGGGGTCAAGTTAAGGTCGGGTTTCAGTAGGGCTCAATTTTGCGACGTGAAAGAGGCTAAAACTTTGGAAAAGTCATTGAAACTGCAATTCTCAGCACACTTGCATGGATCCACAGCATTCATGGGCTACCGCCTCTCCCAGTCCCAATAATAAGAAAGTTCTGGAATAGAGTAATCCTTCTTACTAATGCAAAGGTACCCAAGATGATGGAATGGTTGCCGCCTAACCCCCCTAACATCAAACTCAACTTTGATGGATCATCAAAGAGAAATCCTGGCCCAGCTGGCTTCTGAGGAGTGATAAGAAACTTTAGGGGGGAGATACTCATGACATATTCAGGGCCAGCAGGGGTATGTGGGTCAAACGAGGCAAAGGCAGAGGCTCTATTAGCCGGTATTAGACTTCTCACACAGTTTGCTAGTGACCCCGTTGAAGTTTAAGGAGACTCTCAATTGGTAATTGGATGGGCAGCAAAGAAAAGCACAATCCCCTGGACTCCGAAAAGTGTTTTTGATGAGATGGAAGACCTCACCAAAGAATGGAGAATTGCCTAGTCAGCTGTACCACGCTCAGCCAATTCAGTGGCTGATAAGCTAGCTAAAGTTGGGGTTGAAAAAGAAATATTTAAAACAGCAAACTCAGTGGCTGAGCTCCTATAGAGCTCTTGTAGTAGAATAGCATAGCTATGGAAAGGGGCTTTGCCCATGTTTGTACTACTATGTACCACTAATTGTATCATTAGCCTTTTTTTGAAAGTTGTATCATTAGACTTTAATAATAAAAGATTCACTTTTTCTAAAAAAAAAAAAAGGAGGAGGCTAAAAATGGTGGAGATGTCTTTATTTTTGTGTCTAGGAGACTTGTCCATGTGGTTTTGTTGATCAAAGTGACGAGAAATGAGATCCCCCAACTTTCCCATTTTTCACTTTGCATTGCAGCAGATTGCGGGCCTAATGGATAAGGAGCTCATCTCTGGAGCCGTAGACTCTGGGTCCGAGTCCCACCGTAATTGAAATGTATGAAATATTCTTCTCCCAAAAAAACTAGTTTGCATTATTCTAAATACAAAGTCACCTACTGACAGCAGATTGGTATCTAAGCCAATTCACATGGGTAACACTAAATGGGAATTAACCAGGAGTTTCCAACTTCTGCCATGGTATAAAAAGGAAACTAATGCCTCGCACAACTCTTGATAGAAGTCCTATCATAATTGAGGGGGACTTTACACCAACAAAGGCAAGGCTTCACACTCTATTAACATTCCTTGGAAGCTCAAACCTGTTTTTGATGATAAGCAAAAATTGGAACATCATATGGAAGGTCACTCCATGTTCAGCAAATTTTCTTGTTGACCAGCTAGCAGAGGGAGCAAGCAAGCATACACTACTTTTGGGCAAAGCCTAACCACTTTCTTAATTTTGTTATCTTTGTAACTTGGCAACGCCCACATTGAAAGAATGTAAAGAAGATGTAAAAATATCATTTGTATGATTCTTAAAAAGCAATAAAAGAGCATCTTCACTAGTTCAAAAAAAATGTGTATGAATCTCTCTAAAAAGAATTGGCACTTTATATTAATAAGCCAAACAGTTCAAAAAAATATTATTAATAAGTTCAAAAAGAATATAAACAAGAAAATTCAAGAATGGATCTCTCCTCTGGACCAAGCATTTTTTTTTGAAAATCCTCTAGACCAAGCATATAAATCAAATTTTGACGGATCTTCTCTTGGGAACCCGGGCCCGGCTGGAATTGGGGGGCTGATTAGGAATTCTATGGGAGATGTTGTTCTATCCTATGCTGGACCGATCAGTTATAATGACCTACTACTGCTGAAGCACTCAGCCTACTGCAAGGATTGAAGTTCTTCATGAATTCACATCTATCGGGGCCTCTATATGTTGAGGGAGCTTCCCAAGTCATTATTTCATGGTGTCAAGGGAAGTCAAAACCACCTTGGAGGTATTTCTTTACCTTCAATGAAATTTCTGAACTATCACATCTTGTAACAAATTGGTGCAGTGCCAACGGCAAGGCAGACCTAATTGTACATGAGCAGCATCTTGTTGTTTGGGTACCTTAAGCTTCCTTTGTTTCTGTAACTAAACCCATTTGTGGGATCATGTATTTTTTCTTGAATCTGGAATAAAATCACAATTTTCAAAAAAAAAAAAAATTCGAACAAACTAGGGAAGGAGCTCTCTACGTAGACACCAGGTCAATGTTGAGGTTTTGGATTTCAAAACACAGGTGCTTAGTGGGCCAAGGAAGGACCTTTGGCCAGATACAACATTGAATTCTGCAAGATACTATGAATCTATATACAGTTGCATGTGTATTTAAGGTTCTCAGAATTGTGCAAGTGTGGGCGGTCAAGCTTTTGTAGGCAGTAGGATGATCATATAGATTCATTCTCAATGTTAAACATAAAAAGTAGTCAAGAAAAATCCTACAAAAATATATATCAGAAAGGATAACAAGAGAAAGAAATTAGCATGAAAGGTTCCTTTTCTCACCTTGAGGTCTCGAGAATTTGACCACACCTTCAACAGAAGGTCAAAAGCAGAGTTTAGAAACGACCTACAACAAAAATTAAGAGATTTTACTAGGGGTGGAAAAACAAGGATAATTATTAGCTAAAATTTGAAAATAGGCAAAGTAGCGTGAAATAATGATACTAAATTTAATGTAATTTTCAATAACTCATATTTGGGATATTGTACCCCATGACATCTCTCTGTACTTTTCCATATATTTCGTATATTGTGCCCCATGAAGTTTGACTGTACTTTTCCTTTCCTTTTATCTTTTTATTCACAATGTACTACCCTATATATTTGTGGGTGCATATAAATATATAGACTGACCAGGTCCTGGACCACCCCAACTTGAAAAGGGGTTGGGGCAAAATGTTAAAAACAAAAAATAAGTTGTTTTTTACCATTTTGCGCCGCCCCTTCATAATTGGCCTGGTCCAAGGCCTGGTCAACTGACCAGCAAACAACTTGTTCTTATTTAGAAGTTGATATATTTACCAGAATGTGTCTATTTTAATGTTTTTACAGCAATTCCATCATCTCAAATCTATTCCAAAGTTTAATACAAATAGGAAGAGTATCAGAAAACCAAAATGAATGTATGTGATAATAAATAAATGAATAATAAAGAGGAATCAGTTTGTAAGCCATTTAATTCAAAGTTGATGAACAAGAAATAAAAATCGAGTACTCTATGCTTATAAACTCTTTTGGGATCTTCTAAAAAGTATCACTCTTTGAAGAGAAAGAAGAAGTAACCAGCTCTTGTTCAAAGATAAAATCTCTGACAAGGGCAGATTTTCCTAGGATACTAGCCACAATCACTACCATCTGAGGACAACAGCCTAATGCATGCTACACCAGAGCAAATAGATACTCACATAACATCACTGTCTAGAATCATATCAGCTGGAGAATTCCTGACATATTGCCAAGCAGCTTGACACCAGCACTTGAAAGCTGCAATAGAGTCACTTTAGCAGTTAAACCGACACCACAAAGAAACAGATATTAGCTACACAGGACGGGCCAAAAGATAAATTAAATGAATCACTTAAGACATGACAAATTCCACAGAAGACTTGATCCCACAGTAAGCAGTAAAATAACAATAAAATTCGTACCATTTGCAAAAATAGGGCGCTGAGCATCCCTCACACTTCCAAGAATGGGCAATATCCGTGAAAGAACACTTTTCAGTCGTGGAGTAAACAGCAATGCTTTAAGTAAGATAAGAAATTGAGTCGTTACTTCAGTTACAGTTCTTTTGTGTAACAAGTTCATCCTCATGATCTCAAACATCACACTTAACCTTGAGCAGTAGCAAAATCCGCCAGAATTTGCACCATGGAAGGAACAGCTTGATTAAGTCCAGATATGTGGAGAAAAATTTCTTCCATCATCTAGAAGATTTAAAAGCAGCAAGATAGAGAAGATGAGAAGCAGTTAAGAAACACAGACCAGAGACAGAAACTGCGAGGACTAAAAAAAGTGTGTTTGCTCTAATGACTTCCTCCGGTACAATTTTATTGAGAAAGTACATGTACCAAACGACAGAAGAGAAGCCATTCAAAGGAAATAAATTACTATTTGTATGATTCTTTTTTTTTTGAATCAGTGATAGTGAACTTTTATTTCTTTTCAAAGATCATACAATTGTCATTTACATGAATGTTACAATCTTTTGAGAGAAGAAAAGAGGTCTGTGTAAGAGTACATTATAATGGAAGAGCTTGATGTAAATCAAGTTTACATAGTAAAGAAAACTAAGAAAAACTAAGTGAGAGGGAGAGTGCTGCCGTGGACTAGTGTATGTCTGCTTGTGCCTTCTTTTGCTAGCTGGTCAGCAAGAGAATTTGCTGAACGAGGTATGACTTTCCAAGTGATATTCCAAACCTTGGTTATTTCTGAAATTTCATCAAAGATATGCTTGAGTTTCCAAAGAATGTTGATGGAACTCGTAGCCCAACCAATGGTTAAGGTAGAGTCTCCTTCTATTATGATTGGAACTTTTTCAAGTGTTGCTGCTAGTCTGATTCCTTGAAGTAGTCCGGTTGCTTCAGCTTCATTTGAGGTGGATATACCATTTGGACCAGAGTAAGCATATAGGACATGCCCATCATGTTTCCTCAATATTCCTCCATATCCTGCTGGCCCCAGATTTCCTTTGGAGGAGCCATCAAAATTTAATGCCATCCATCCAATTGGAGGAGGAGACCATCCCACCATGGCTGGTGGTTTGTATTGTTTGAAATAGATAATCTTATCCCAAAATTTTCTTATTACTGCATTGGGGAGAGGTGGCATACCCTTGGTAGTGGAGGCCCATAGAAAAATAGTTTGCAATGCTTTAACAGTAAGGCTTACAAAGGTACATGACTTATTGTTGAATGTTCTTTCGTTTCTTTCTATCCAAATAGTCGATGGTATTGCTGCAATAGAGGCTTTCCACAAAAATTTTCCAACCTTAGGAAAGGGACAAGTTGCACTCGATTGAAGAAGCTCTGCATAGGTTCTGGGCATAATGTAAGATACTTTGAATTTGGAGAGAATAGCGTCCCATACCTTCCTACTGAAGGCACAATGAAGTAAAATATGATTGATCGATTCTTCCTCTTGTGCACAAAACTTGCAAAGTGAATTAATTATGATTTGGCCCTTTTTTGCCAATTCATCACATGTTAGAATTCTTCCATGAGCAGCCACCCACGGAAATTGTTTAACTCTCTAGAGGCAGGTAAATTCCAAACGATGCTGGAGGGATGGTTTGGCAAGAGTGTGGTTGTGTGAGATATTATGTTGTAGTACGAGGCAACTATGAAGAGGCCAGATGGGGATGGGCTCCATACCAGTTCATCTTCCCCATCTCCTAACAAGTATTTTGACCTCAAAAGGTCCAACAAGGAGGTGAGCTCTGAGGTCAGTGTGCTGGATATTCTTCTTCTTATTTTTAGATTCCATTCATTATCGCTCTCTTTTAAGTGGCTGATCCTAGCAAGCTTACTTCTTGCAATTGTATATATTCTTGGATATGCGTCTTTAAGGGGCATAGGAAGTAACCAACAATGTTCCCAAAAGAGTACATTCTCACCACTTCTGATATGAAATCTCAAATGTCTCTCAAACATCGGTTTTTCTCTGAGAATTGTTTTCCACCAGGGCGCAGTGTTAGGTGTAGGATCTTTGGGGAGCCAGTTCAAGGGGTTGGTGCCATATTTAATCTCAATAAGTGTTTTCCATAGAGCATTCTTTTCCGTGGCGTATCTCCATACCACTTAGCCAACATTGCTGAATTCATTTCATTGAATCTTCTAATGCCAAGGCCGCCCATCTCCTTTGGTGTGCAAACTTTTTCCCATTTGATTAGAGGGTATTTGAATTTTTCTTGTGTACCACCCCATAGGAACCTTCTTTGTAGAGCTTCTAATCTTTTTGAGACCATCTTTGGGTATGAGAGGAGGAATGGAAAATAATTTGGAATTCCAGCCAAAGTAGATTTAATTAGTGTCACTCTTCCAGCTTGGGAGAGGATCTGCCCTTTCCATGATTCTAGTCTACTTTAGCAACGTTCTATAATGGGGTGCCATAACAGATTGGAGGTTCTACCAATATGTAATGGGAGTCCAAGATAAGGGGAAGGCAGCTTTAGCAACTTGCATCCCAACATCAAATGCCCAAAACATCAAAAGATCATTCTCACTGGTTCAAGGAGCACGACGAAGCAAGGGACAATACCCAAAACATCAAATGCGCACAAGGTAGAGGCCACATACACAAAAGCTCGAGCCACACACATCCAAAACAAGAGCATTTAGTTTGGGGTCCCATCCAACCCGAACCAGCCTCAGAATTGTGTAGCCAACGATGTATCGCAGGACCAACGAATATCTTCTATTTGAGTTTGAGATAGGACAGACTATCATCTTCATATGGATTATTATACACTGCCTGGACACCTATAAATAGGTGGTGTATGTTCTCATTTCGACCACCTGGAAACTATAGCACTATTAAGAATAAAAAAAGTTAGACTTTTCTCCCCCGTTGTCTTGCCCATTTTGAGCACATATTTGGAGTATTACTTTGCTATTCTCACCAAGATAGTGGAAGGAGTTAGTCTGACTAGCTTCTAGACAGACTTAAAAGCTATACTGCAGGAACTAAGGAAGGTGCATATATGTGCCTAGCTAGAAGTAATCGCATGGCACTGTGTCTGTGTGTATTGCCATCAGCTTTCATGGCTTCTAATCATTTTACGCTGACCTCATATAGGAAACAGTGTAAAAGTGCTGCACTACAAAATGAATTTCAAGAAACTGAAACTTACTAAATCAGGCATGTGCGAGCCTATTGAAACAAGTAAACCAGATGCAGCTCTTTGCCAGTCAGATCCAAGTTCCTACACCAAAAAGTATGTGAATAATATAAATCAGATCCTTTAAGACAATGAGGACTACAATCCATTAGTGATAAATGTATGAATCTGATACAGAAAACAAAAGCTTGTGTACTGAATTTCAATGATGCCTGAAGATAAAGACAAATTAATTGGCTGCATATATTCAATGGAAGAAAGAGTTTCAAAATATTGTGACGAAAGATACAAACACTTGCTTCCACTTTTTCTTTTTTCTTATTATCTTTCCTCTAGAATGATCAGTGATCTTAACTTCGTAAACAAAACATGGAACCATAAGTGCTAATTGAGTCAGAAAATAAGACCGATAAGAGAAGATAAGTAGTTTTTTCTTTATACTAACTTGCACAAACCTTAGATGTGATCATCTCAGCACAAGCAAATTTTGTGAGCTTTGCCATGAGAGCCGGATCCACGTCTTTGCTGTTCATAGCTTGTACAGCAAATGCCATCACATGAAAAAGCCCAGCCACGTTTCCGAACCGCTGACACAGTATTTAAAATTCATAATGACTAAATCACCTACTACAGATACTGCGGTAAGCGATGGAGGTTTAAAGGATTACCCGACGCCCTCCTCGAGAGACAACCGAGCAACAGTGCAGAACCAAACTAGGATTCCTGCAGCCCACAATTTTTTTCAGAAATTTGAAGAAAAACAGAGAAAGAGGGACGGAGGGAGGAAAGTGAATGGTTTCATTATTTTACAGTTAAATAAAAAAATAAAATAAAATAAAAAAAGACGAAGAGGAATGAGAAGAAGAAGAAGAGTTACATGGAGGCCATATCCTTGAGTGAAACCATCGCTGCGTCCCTTACCACAAGGGAATCGTCTGCCAAAGATGACACGAGAACGTGCATGGCCTCTGCGAAACCAAAAGGGAATTACACAACGAATAAGGAGAACTTCTCTGTTTAGTGTATGAAATTGAGATCACCTGGTCCTGGATGAGTTATTCCAGCGCTACTGGAAGCCATGGATCCGTGGAATTGCGACAGAGCAGCGAACGATTTCGAACAATAAATAATAAGAAATCATGAGAAAGAGAGATGGCGGGTGCCAACGAAGCAACTAATGTTTTTTGTATTTGTTTATTGAGTTACAGTTTAGCAAAAATGCATAGCCGTGCACAAAGAGAAAAAGGCCGCGAAGACTGGTAAAAGGAAAGGTGTGAAGAAAATAACTAAAGTTTTTAAAAATTTTATTTATTTAGTTACATTTTAGAAAAATGCAGAGCTATGCACCGACAAAAAAAATATTTTATGGCGAATTATTTTCAGTTTTAAGTTTTAACTTAATGAGAGAATATTAAATTTTGGAAAATTATGAGCCATCGACTAAATGACGAGATCCTTGCGTTTTATCTATAGAAAATTTCCCTATAGTTCTAAGCTTTTTTTCTTTCTTTTAATTTTACCTCTTTCTTTCGATCCATAATTCCAATCAGAGAGAAGGATTTGTCTGAAAAATATTTTAACTGGGACTGATCTAGTTGAATTTTTCAGATTTTGTCGATAAATAGGAAGATTTTTAACGACAGATGAGTAAGTCACCATTATCTAATAGATAAACGAAAATTCTTTTTTATTTTAAATCTCATTTTTAATTTTAATTTTTAGGTATAATGTGAAATTATTAGTTTAAGTTTTATGAAGTACCTTTTCGCAACACAAAATATATTTTAAATCATCAAAAACTATATTTTTGAAAATGAAAACAAAACCCCACATTGTTTTGGCATCTCAGGCTCATCTACATGTCCTCTTTCAACTTAGCATCTCCACCCTTTCTTGCAGCATCCTGTCAAATCCTGTCATCCACACTTCATACTGGTACCCCTGTCCTACTTTGACAAACCCATCCCACCCTGTCTTAGCATTACGGCACCTCGCTATAACATCCTCCCGTCTTCTCATCCTCATCTCATACAGCCATTCTTGATTAGACCTTGCCTTGGCTATATCTCCTCGCCTGCATGCATCGTACTACTAAATCTTTATTCATTCAAGCTGTTACTTTGAAACCTTTATTCATTTAAGTTGTTACTTTAGAATCTTTATTCATTTAAGGTAGTCCTTGCTAAAGGTCATCAAACTAGCGATTTGAGATCGAACTACTCATTCCAGCCAAAGGATTTGAAGTGTATATTTTGAAAAACACCAAATACATATCTGCTCTTTTTTTTAAGCAAGATGATTATACTTGGTCTAGTAAATATGAAGCCCGTATATCTTTGAAATCAGCCAAAGCATAGTCCAGACAACGAATTGTAACTCTTCATGAAGATGTTGCCAATTATAAGCAAGACATTAACGGCTCACGAGACACGCGAACATGTTAAAAAAGGATACGAAAATGTGTAGGCAAATGTACTGTTGAGAACTTGACCATAAACTATACAACAATCTGAACATCCTATTTGTCATGTTTACTCACCAGAAAGGAACAAACTAAGACCTTCCTATGTAAAAATTAGCAGAATAAAAGAAGCACGCGCAGTGGGATCCTAATTTAGCAATGGCCATCAGCATCCTTGATGAGATCCATCCGCTTCAAATTTCACCAGTGCCAAGGGCTTGCCTCGAGGTGTCGCCGGCAGCCCATGCCTTGTAATCCTTCACAAGCTGCCAGAGATCATATTAGCAAAAGCTTACTCATCGAAATGATAAGCAACATTCCCAGTGATGTTAGCTTTTATTCATTTCAGAAAGCCAAATCCTGGAACAGGAACCAAATAACAACTTGCAACTGGCAGGTTGCTCGAGTGACGTAGTCTTAAGACTTTCTTGAATCACAAGGTCATTCTAACATATAACATGGCACCAGTTGGAAAATTAACACAAGCCTACCGGTATATGACTATTGAACTGATCGAAGAGCTGATAGCCAAGATTTGTTCTGAAATGTAAGGACATGAGTAATAGCCCAAACAAAAGAGAGGTCCGCATAAAAAATAATAAAATATAATATAATAAAAATCAATTGTATAAATAAGAAGGTTCTGATACGTCCACTACTAATTATAGCCATTTTATATACACAATTCCAAGTCCAAAAAAGACACTGAGGTATGCTTCCAAATATTTCCGAAACCGTGAAATATTCTAGCATTAAAAAATGGTAAAGCGGATGAATTAGCTAAAAACAGGGGCTCATGAGCAACATGCTATTGTATGGACCCCTTACTAGCTGTAATCATATTATGTACTTCTTTGCCTAATTGGGCTATAATGAATAAAATCACAACTTTCAAAAAAAAAAATTTTAAAATGCAAGAAGACACTGGGTTTTTGAAATCTAAAACATGTCAATCACGTCTGAAGATAATAGAAACGACAGTAAGAATGAGGCAAATTCCATTTTGAAAAACTAGTACACCAATAACATATAGCACTCTTAAAAAAAATCTGCTACGAAAATATTGAATCTCTTCAACAGAAAAGATCACGACATGAAGCTCACAGACTAAAATGATTCCCATTTGTCAGGGAAGTATAAGGAATGGAACAAGAAATGGAATAATCAGAGCAGATATTTCTGCAAGTTCTCTAACCTGTGCCAAGAAGCGGGGAAGCATAATTCCTAACAGTTGTTCAAGAACCTGGGTTCCAGTCGATTCAATCATTTCAACTGGTACTGCCCTGAAAGCAAAGGGAATATCGAGACCAACCTACAAGTAATGAATTAATTACTTTGTTGTTAAAAGAAAAACAAGTGGAATACGCAATGCCCAATGTCTAATACAAGCAAGAAATAACAGCTGCCACCTCAATAACAGTGTCAGAAGTAAGCTGTTGAACTCCTGAGTTGCTTAGATCGGTATTGCATGATATCCTGTTGACCATTGAAGCTGCATTTCCCAGACCAAACCAATGTCAATTGACTCCTGAAAAGAAATTGCATAATTGATTTAGGAATACAACATTCATCATTAAGACTTGTTACGTTAACTGTAAGTAAAATAAGCATGTACGGTGAACAATGATAGAGTGGTTCTCTTCAAAAAAACAATGATAGAGTGGTTCTCTTCAAAAAAACAATGATACAGTGGTCAGAGAAATAAGATTAAAAGTTACTCTAGGAAATGTCGAATACCCAACAAAATTTACTTTCTTTCATCCAAAAAAGGCCAAAAAGGTTCACATCATTAGATAGCATAAACCCTTGGCTTTTACCTCAACTTGGACTGCTCCAAAAGTATCCTTGGGTGTTGCCTAATATGTACGCCAAACTCCAAACCTACTATGATTCATGAATGCCCAAACAACTCATTTGATGCTTAATTTGCCAAATGAGTACCTTAGGTAACAACAAAACTTTATAAAAAAGCATAGTTAGTATTCATCTAGGAAGAAGTGGATATAAGGTTTTGGAGTAAGACAAAGAATCTAAGGGTTGAACACTTGGCTACTAAATATAATTGGCTAGAGTATTGCACCGGTTCTTTCGTTGGAAAAGTTAATGTGGTTTTCAAATGCTAACAAAAAATTATGTAGGAAACATTTTAAAGACGCTTTCCTCTAAATCCACTTCATAACCCCCCCTGAATAGTTTTAACTGAGTTATTGCATCGACTACAACTGCCCTTAATCTTATCCTCCGATTGTAAAAATAAACAGAGTACTAAGCGAGATTCTTGCTTCACTTAGAAGTGCACCTCCATTTAGCAAGCTGAAGTGTACTAGTGGAAAAATCGGCAAAGAGAAACAAAGAACAAAAGTAAAGCACTGAAAATAAAAGATGACATGAAGCACTAAAATTAAAACATGTATGAACTACTGGAAGTAGTGCGTTACGCTCCAAAACCCGATACCAATAGAACTGCAGAACAATGATAAAGATCATCTTTAAGCTACCAATTATTAGGAGCACAAGGAAGACGGAGAACCTGAAAATTTGTCATTCTGAGCAACAACAATTGGGGAACCCTCCAGCTTGACATAACGAACAAAACCGAGTCAAAAAAACATAATATCAAACTCAAACAGCATAACAGAAACAAGAAATGCACAAAAAATAGGAGCAAAATCAAAGGGCAATTGACTTGAAGAAGCAGAACCTGGCATGACAAGAGACGAATGCAGCAGCCGTCGGACTCTTCCTCCACTCTCACCAACAGAACCGGGCAAACCTCGAAAGCAAAAAACTTCAATCTGTACACATAACAACGGAACGTGTTGTCATCTACCCGCTCAATGCGCTCAGCGTCCAACACCGAGTACTGGCTAGCAGGCAACCTCATGTACTCAACTGCGAAGATCAAATAGACCCAAGTCATCATAATATCGATTATAATCGGATAGCGAGTACTGGTCCACTGGACCAATATTTCAGTTTGTAGTCCTACAAAGAGGTCTCTGGAGCTGTCGAACAGAGATGCTCTGGGAGCGTTTGGCAACAAATCGAGCTTTAGGTGGAGAGTCTACAGCCGAAATCCGAAGCAAGGCAAGGCTCCGATAACCTTTCGAAGTCATTGAGGACATGGTGCTGACTCGAATCCAAGAGGATGAGTTCAGAGATGCCATAAGGAAATGGCAGCAATTGAACGACGAAAAGACCGAAGAAAAATGAAGAAGTTGAAGGAGAAGTGGAAAACTAAGACAACAAGATCAGAGAAAACAGATTTTCTTTTTGCGGATAAGAGTCGCAATAGGTGATGAAAGGAGAACAGTATTGGATCCTTCGTGTCACGCGTTGAATCAATGAGTCGCGAATTCGTCAATATGCTTAAGTAACCTCCCGAGGAAAAAATAGCTCGAGAATATTTTCTCTAAACTAAAAAATAACTGCTTTGCATGCTAAAAATTAATGCTAAATTTTACTCCTGCCCTTCTAGTGTGTTGTTATCAACGTTTGAAGTATCAAAGAAACATGAAGTATTGGTCCTCATGGAAATGAGAGGTATCCTATACAAGCTAAAGGCCTAACGCTAGAAAATGAAAGGAAACCTGTGAAATAGATAAAATAATTAAAAATTTCAAAATAAGAAAGATATCTAACATACTAATATATATATATATATATATACATATATATACATTATATATTGAACTCGTTTTATTATTGAAAAATAATATCCTTGTTAGTTCTTATTTAACATACACAATGATTATTATGATACATAACACGTTGATTTTCTAGTATTATTATTCAATTGAAGTAATTTAAATTCAAAAGATAGATTTTTTTTTCTCCCCGATAACTAATAGGATTGTTGCCAGTAGAATAAGGGGTGATTTGGAAGAGGCAATATGTTCCGGAGCCATTTTGTTGGGAATAATTATGGAGTTTCTCAATTGTAAGAGGATTATTTCCGATTGATTATATAAATCGTAATTTGTGTACATATAGTTACGGAGATGTGGAGTCTGAGTCACTTAGAGAAACTAACTTGGAGACTTAACTGAAAATAAAATAATATTACCAATAATTAAGTTCTTATTTGAAGAATGTTTTGTGCAACGTTAGTTATAACATTCCCCCTGCAAAATTGGTGTTTTAGCGAATACATGAAGCTTAACCAGAATGATCACGAGTAAAAAAAAGTTGTGTAAGAGACCATTAGTGCTCTTTCACTAACAAAATGGTAGTCAACCTCAACATGTTTGACATAACTATGGAAACCCGGAATTGCAGCGATGTAAGTGGTAGAGAGACTATTGCACAAAAAACCAATGGATCTTTGAAAAAAACTTTGAGTTCTTAAAAAAGTTGTGACACCCAAAATACTTCAAAGAGTGTTATTGTTAAAGCTCTATATTCACCCTCAATAACTGAACGCGCGACAGTCGACTAGAAGACCACGAGATAAAAGAACCACCGAAAAAAAAAAAACATTTCCTTGCGACTGACTGCAATCATCAAGACAACCTCCTCAGTATAACAAAAAACATCAATGCCAAAATCTCAAATTAGGCAAATCATAAACCATATTGTAGGGTCTCCTCAATTATTTGAAGATGTGTTTTACTGCAGACCAATGGACATCAGTTGGCGCTTGGTAAAATTAACACACCTGATTAATCGTGTATTAAATGTTAAGTCGAGCGAGCATAATATATTGAAAGACACCGAAGGTCGACCAATACTCAATCATATCACCGAGTAGTGTACCTTCAAAATTTGGATAAACTATGGCCTCTTAGAATACTTTAACTTTCATATCCGAAGCAAGTTCTTAAGATACCGCTGAGTTCTGGTAAAAACCGCTCTATAAGGTCATATGGATTGGTTGAAAGGTTTGAAATATAATGTTGTTTCTAGGGGGGTATGATGCCTATTGGTATTGGATTTAAAGGATTACTTAAAATAAGATTAATCACTCTATAGATGGTTATTTTCATCAAAATATTAAAATAGTAAATAAAATAAATTAATATAGAAGTGAAAGTTTGCTATGTACATATACAAATATTAATAATATAAAATATTTAATTAAGTTCATTAAAATCATTAATTATTCAATTATATCGTAGAAAGTTAGAAAAATCTATTAATTAAGAAGGTATATTAGCCTAACATTGGATTAAAAAGTTATTTCATTAGTTTTTGGTTCAACGATTGGTCTAACCCGGTCCTTATTATCAGTTAACTAACGGTTCGGTTATTAAAATATTGGCAAACACAATCTTCCCCAACTTCGAGCATTCCCCTGCGTGATCAGTTAGAAATTAGAGCGCGAAGGCTCCCTGTTCGACTTTGTAACAAGGGCCCAATCGTCTTCTTCTTCTGCTCTACACCGGCTTCTTCGGTTTCTGGCTGCCGACGGACCCCCGCCGTCTTCGTTGAGGGGCAAACAAGTTGCGTTCCTCGGCGTGGCTCCTCATCTCTAGCTTCCCCTGCTCGTCTTACTTGGTCTCCTTCGCTACGCTCGTCGTCGCCTCCCGCCAACCAAAACTTCAGGTTCAATTCTCTGATTCATTTAAGAAAAATTTACAGTATGCGGAAGAGTGTTACGCAAAGTGCTCTGTCCAACGAAGATCCAGAGTGCGCTTTAGTTATTTATCAAAATCTCTTACGGTAAGCCTTATCTGAGCTATTCATTTCCGTGTTTTATTCTATTTTAGTGTAACTTATTTTTGTAAATATCCACCATTGAATTAAAGGATTTCAAACCCAATGCAAGAGTACCTTTCAAAGGCCAGTATAAACGTGCCAGAAGGTACAAACTTTCCTCTTAAATCGGTGCTAGAATCTCTCCTCCCCAAGAAAGACTCATCATTGATTGCTGAAAACGGCGAAAGCTTTCTCAAATTTCAAATAAGAGACTTTTGCCTCTGCTGTGCTGGACTGGCTTCTGCTGAAGGGGATGCTGGAGCTTTGATGTCTTCAATTCCAAATAATCTATCTTTTGCCGCTAAAGTGGCTTTCCAAGAATTATCAGAAACATTGTTTAGCTGTCCAGATGGTGATTTGTCCCGGACAATCAGCCATGAATGTGAGCTGGTGGTGGAGATGCTGCCAGATCTGATGCGTTATTTGCAGAAGGTGATCAAGGACAGCTCCATTGATTCTGAGGCTGATGATGTTGCAGCATCTGCTAGGGTTCCTGTAGGTTCAGCAATCTTGGCTGCTTACCAGTATCGATGGCTTGTGACAAAGGTGTGTTGGGATTGTTCATATTGTTCTTTTAACTATTGTTGTTGTTTCATCATTATTTATAGTTTAAGCTGAAAGGAGGGTCCTTGACATTTGGAGGCTCTGATCAATCATGTGAAATGTTTTGAAATTTAAGGTAAGCAAGCCACATTTGGGGAGATCATGTGCCTCGATAATACCATGTGCACTGACAGCTTTGGATCACTGGTCACCTGAAGTGAAGGTATTGACATTTCACTTTTATATTTTCAGTTTACATTCCTTCCCTTGGATTTAGATGGATGGTAGCCATTTTGATGTCAATACGCTCATCTTTGAACATGTCATGCCTTTTCTATAATGAATTCTTACTACTTAACAACCTATTCTCAACTTATACATTGTGGATTGCCTTACAATTCATTTAATTTTAGGGCCAAGCCATGGTTAGCTTTATATACATGATGAAGAACATCAATCCTGCTGAGCTTGGCTGCTACAAAGACGTGATTCTTGATGCTGCTTATAAAAATATTCCTTCTTGTGACGAACTCTGGCATCATGTAGTTGAGATGTCTGTACTTCTGTTAAGAGGCACCCAGGAGGGGAACCCTCGGAGCCCTTGGTATAAGTTTGGATTCTACAATTAACAAAAGTATTATGAGGCTATCTTATAAAATTTGTGCAGATTTGAATTGTGAATTTGTGTATTTCTCAGGTTGCAGCTGTTTCTTTTCTTTTGTTTTTTCACAGGTTCGAGAAATTCCTAAGTGAGATGTTAGGACACTTGGAGCGTCAGCCAAAAAATACTGATCGAAGGATTGCGTGGCTCAAACTCATCGATCAAGTTTTTGAAGCAATGAGCCTTTTTCTATTGGTCCATTTCAGGCGATTATTTCCACTATTCTTCCAGTGGATGCATGCAGATGATGATAAAACTGTCATCCTGGTATGTTTTAATTTAATCAGAACATCTAACGATGAATTTGATGTACGAAACTAATTAAAATTTGATTTATATTTAAATGAAAAAGTGCTTTAGCTTTCCTGTTGGTTATTTTGTTAAAGTTAGTGGTTAACGGCTGCAAAAGAAACGATAAACCATAACTCGAAAAAGGGAGCCAAGGAAATGTAGGTTGTGAAATTTCAAGAATTTATGCAGTTTGATAAGCATGAGAACTCTAAAATGTTTGGGCTTGAGATTGCATTTCTTCTACCCGGCAAGTTATTGTGTGTTCTTGTATATTGTTTTAACTCCAGTCTTTGTTATTATTTTTTCTCTAAAATTTTTTTAACAGCAAACATTGTCATTTTCGTTGTGTCTGGTTGGTTTGGCATAGGAGTGGGCATCCAGTCAGGTTTTACGTGTATCTGATGCGACCCAACTGATAAAAGGGGGATGGGTTGAGGTCTTGCCCAATGGGTTGGTGATGAGAGGAGGACGGAGAGGGGGAAGGGGTGATAATAAATCCTGTGAAGTTTTGTGTCGGTTTCAGGTTTTTACAAAACCCGAGTAGTGCGGATGGAAAACCTGCTAGCTTTCTAATTTTTTTTTTGAAAATAGCAAGTAAACTGGTCAGGTTAGTTTAGGAATGGTTGCGGGATGGAGGAAACCGACCTGTTTGCCACCTTGAGTTCGGTAATGCATCTACCTATGAAGATTAAGAGTGAACCTGAAATAGCACCATGAAAAATTCTTGTACGCGTTGTACAAATCTCTTAAAATTGGTCTAGAGGGACTGGATTGATATTACTCAAAGACATCCTTAATGATGTCTTTCACCAATGGCTTTTGGCAGTGGTTTCAACTTCTTGTTGGCTACAAAGTCTTTTAGATCCTGTACTTGATGATCGTGCTTCTATATGTTTTGGACTTTGTGATGTACTAGGGAAAGTTTAACTATTTCGGTGATCTCCCAGGTTCTTGAACGAGTTTGCTTGATTCTAAAGCTAACATGGATCAGAAAGACCCAATATGTTGAAAGGTAATTTTCATTTCTTTAGCTATTTTTGCTGTATCATAAAAGCTGCCATAGGTGTGCTACCTTTATAGATCACTCTTAAGTTCTAGATAGTGACTAGCATTACTTGTTTGATGCCAGATTGGTGGATGAGCTTGTCCTTGTGTACAAGGAATCAGCAGTCAGAAAGGATCGTGAAACAATTCGTGTACACATTGTTCACACTTTGGCTTTGCTTCATGAGTAAGGATGTTCTATTTGCTTAATTGTTTTACCTATGGAAATTAACCTTTTTTTTTTTTTAAAATATTTTAGACCAAAATGAAGTGTTCACTGAAAGGCATCATTAGTCACCTGGGAATTAGGATCTTTAATATTTTGCTGTACTCCGAAGAGTGAATTGGGGAATTAGACATATGCATCATAGCATTTAAAAATTTCTTCTTGTGGTGCTGTCCAATCAAATATTTTGGTCCAACAGTGTCATCTTGACTGAACCGGTCCTCTTGCTGCATCACCCTAAAAATAATGCATGTCGGTTTTTTCTTTAAATGCTGGATGTCTTGTATAATAACCATTAATAGTGCTAATGCCCTCATATATGTTAAATTTGCAAGGGTTTCCTATTTTTTGTCTATCATTGTTAGGATGGACAGGAATGCTCTCTTAACATCCCATGAAAGGCAGCTATTTGTTCTGTTCGACTTAATTCTCTTTCGTGGTGCATCAGATCTCAAGACTGTTGTCTATTAATTTAAGCCTAGACAACTTGGTGACTACAATTTATATAGGCTGAATTTTGAAATTGTTGTATGATCTAATTTTATGGTTTCTTTTTCTAGTTGCATGAGCTCACACCTGGAAGCTGCTTGGAAGAAGCACAAGGATGATCCTAATCTAACCGAGCTGGCATCATCTTTCAGAAAGGTACTTGTTTTACAATGCTTTTATTTTGACTTTTCCATATACCTGTGTTGAGATTCATAGGCTAACTTCAACATGCACATGCAGGGAGTGGAGTAATTGGAACATGTCCGGCAATTCAAAATTTCGCCCATCACAAAAATTCTGGAGAATTAACTTTAAAAAAAAAAATTCTGGAGAATTGATCGAGCGCATGGTAATTCTACTATATTTATCATATTCTGGATATTTGATCATTATACACGTGTGGCTTTCTTTGTTCAAGTTTTCTATATACTTGATTTACTTTTAAGAATCTTAAAACAGACCTTGAGATAGTCACTGAAGATTGTCAATAATTACACCCTGATCTATCATGAATGCTTGTTTCTGCTTTTTACTCTCTCATAGTGCCTCCCTTTCTTATGTTCCTACTGCAGATGATGTCCTAGTTTTGCCAGGAGAAGAATGATCTGTTTACAAGACAAATCAGCTCTTTCGAACAACGCATAACTGACAACATTTGGCTTCAGTGTTGCTACTAAAATGCTTAAGGGTTCATGCTTCATCACCTAAAGCTGCTGCTTTTGTCCACAACCGCCCACCTCGACCCTCTTCTGATTGTCATCAGCAATTTGGAGCAAATTACAGTCTGCAGGTAACATTTTAATTTGTTTGGAAATGTACCTTCTCCAAAGTAGGTGCCGGCGATCATGGGCGAGGAGAATCTTGAAGTGCTTTGAGTCACTAATACTGTATCTTACATCCACTGTGAGATCTTACAACTGTTGAGCTTCATTTATAATGTATTTTTATTTATACGCATGTTTTGAAAAGATGATAACCTGCATTTTTTATCAAGTGTTTTTTGTTGTCTTGCATGAGTGATCAATTTCGCCTGGCTTCCTCTCTGATTTTATTCATTTCAAGTTCAAACATATGGTTCACTCCATTTAGTAATCAAAATTTCTTTTTCTCCTATTCTTTTTATTAAGTTACTTTTCTTAGTTTAACACTTTAACATATAGAGCTTTGGTTTTTATTATAATTATCAATGGTGCCCCTTCCCTAGGTTTACACATGTGGGAGCTATTAAATATTGGGGCACCCAAATTATATCCACTTAATTTCATATTTTTCTCATTTCATTTAATGATAAATAATGATTAGTTGAACAAACAATCATTAACTTATTTAATATTTAATTGAAATTTTAATTGAAAATACGTTACTTTAAATGATATATTTTTAAAAAATAAATTGAAGAGTAAAAATGTAAGTTAAATTTGAAAAAAAAATTGATGAATTAAAATTCACATTTTCATCGTAAACAACAATTTACATACCATTGGTTGACATACGAATTTCAATCTGAAAACATGCATACAAAATTGAACATGATAAATATATTATAACAGCAACTCAGATTCCTAAAGTTCTGAGTAAAATTGACAAACTCGGGTCGTAAATAACTCTGGGTCAGTCGGTCTATAGTAAGAATGATTTTTTATGAAACCTTATAACCTATTTTAAAAAAATATCACTTAATTTTTCTCTAAATTTTATATAATATTGTTTGACTTTTTAGTTTTTTCTACTTAGAATGTTATTTTTTTTAAACTTACAATATTAATTTTCTTTTCCAAAACTAGTGGCGCGCCAAAGTAAAAATTTCAGATTTCCCGCCCGTACGAACGACGGCGAAACTCGACTTTCTGGAATTTTGAAACTGAAAAGGATCTTACACAAGCGAAACTTAGAAACTAATCTTGTCCGTCCATTATTACTCTGGCCAGATCAACGCTTCACAATGCGATCCGTGACGAACCCTCATTAACCAATCGTAGCTCACCTCGTCTTTCTATATAAGAACTTTCACCGGCGTATCGTTTCATTCACTCGTGTACCTGCTCCTGCCGAATAACCTCGTTCCCTCTCCTTTTCCTAATCCCCTCTTTCGAACCTTGTCTACAATGGCGCCCAAGGCTGAGAAGAAGCCCGCAGAGAAGAAGCCTGCCGAGGAGAAGAAGGCTGAGAAGGCCCCCGTTGCGGAGAAGAAGCCAAAGGCCGAAAAGAAGCTTCCCAAAGAAGCCTCTGTTACCGATAAGAAGAAGAAGCGCTCTAAGAAGAATATCGAGACCTACAAGATCTATATCTTCAAGGTCCTAAAGCAGGTTCATCCCGATATCGGAATTTCGAGCAAGGCCATGGGGATCATGAACAGCTTTATCAACGATATCTTCGAAAAGCTTGCTCAGGAAGCGTCGCGGCTTGCAAGGTACAACAAGAAGCCTACGATCACGTCTCGAGAGATCCAGACTGCTGTGCGTTTGGTTTTGCCTGGTGAGCTGGCCAAGCACGCCGTCTCTGAAGGAACCAAAGCTGTTACAAAGTTTACCAGTTCTTAGGTTAGGTTTTTAGATTTTCACCTGTCTGACTTTTAGGGTTTTATTACATGTTGTAATCGAGGTCGATTACTGGAATTCGGGCCAGTGTAAATTTCTTTCCGATGTGCTCTACTTACGTTTGATTCGTTTGGTGTTGATGGTTTTCAATCCAGTTGCAGTAGTAAGGATCTCATATGTAGATTTTATATCTTAATCATTTTTTTTTTTGCGACGTTTCGTGTTTGTCACTCTTTAACTTCCTGCTGTATTTTTATTCGTCGAGCAGCTAAGTAAATATATAAGTTTGAGCTTACCAAGGTTTCTATCTGTAATTATCAACCACAATGGCGTGTGATATCATTTCACTGCATTAATGACTTTTGGTTTACTGATTAAGCTCCATTTCTTGATATTTGACTTTTTATTAACTGATTAAACTCGTTTTTATATCAGAAAGATAATTTCATTTAATTGTTGGAAGTACATCCTTCCCACTGGCTAAATCCTTCTTTTCTAGTTGTTAAGTTAATTTTGGTATGCCTACTTTGTTTTTAGTTTTGAAGTTTTCTTATCCTGCTGCAATTGGATGGTGGTGAGATATAAGTATTGTATCTTAGTTTCGTTTCTTTGAGACGTTTCATATTAGAAACTCTAGCTTCTTGTGGTAAGTTTACTAGTTGAAAAATCCATGGATATGCAAGTTTGTGGATGATAAGGTTTCTAGCTGTGAGGTCTTGAAGTGAAACTGTTGACAACACGGGAATACATGTAAAACTGAGTTTCATTCATGTGTTGGAATGACTTCCTTGTCACTGGTAAAACTCTTATTTTCCTTTTAAACAACAGAGTTTAATTTAGTTCTTGGAATTACTTCCTTCTCATCTGCAGAACTCATTCTCTATTAATGTGGTGCATGAAAGAAGGTGATCTTATTCTTTTCTTCATTTTTTTCTTTTTGGTCCCTTTCTGCTCCCTTGCTCGTGTTTTCTTGCGTAATTCGTTTATTATCTTATTGTAGGAAAGCTGAATAATGATATCCACATTTTGTAGTTTCGACCTTCTTCTTCTTCTTCTCTTTCTACTTTTTTTTTTTCAAAGTCATTTATCTGAGATTGGCTGAATTTTTAGGTGAGGTTAAGGCCCTTGGATTGTTAATTGAGCAAGGAACTTGCCTGGTTTTGTTCTATTGCGTGCAGAAAACTGGGAAGAACTCTCGTTTGTTCTTATGACTGTTTGTTTCTTTTCCTTTGTTTATCATATTTCTGTCAATGGAGTTTACTGGAATGTTACTGTTTTCTTTTGGTTTATGAATGAGTCGTCTCTGTTCTTCTTTTATCTGTGGCTGTAGTATAAATGGGGTTTCTTTAACTGCAATGTAGTGCCTGGGGAGATAAATTTGATTGTGGGAGATAAATTTGATTGTGCTCTTCTTTTATGAATGATATGTCTGCTTTGACATGAGGGTATATAGCAACTTAAGTGCCAAACTCATTGTAATGAAATGAAAAAATGTCAAAATAATTGAGATTGTTCGGTTAAGTCTTTTGGAAGCGAGGGATTCTAGAAAACCACAACATCTTATTGCAGCGAAGCATGTTGACGAACTGCCTTTGCATTTTGGTGAACCTTTTCGAATATCTAGTAAAGGACATGTCACGGAAGTATCTCGGCTAGTTTCTTGCATATAATTTCTTATGTATGCCTAAAGAAGATATTAGAGGAAGGACACAATTGGGCGTTTTGATAAGGGACTTGTTAGCAATGGATTATGGATGGTGGAAGGGACGGAGGGTCACCCCTTACCGTATTCCCGGCCAGAGTCTATCCAGAATGTCCGTATGTTTCGGAGATTCGATAACTGAAAATGCGGTTAGAACTTAAAGAAAAAGAAGGCTACATCGTCGGGGCTCCGTACGTAGAAATTTTCTACAGCCATCCCTTCCCGCGTCTCATCACTTGATAACCCGGACGGACGGATCCATTACTTTTTCTCTCAACTTTCGTAACTCCCATCTTTCAATTCTCTCTCTCTCTCTCTCTCTCTCTCCCTGTAAAATTTGCGTCCATTATTCATATTAATCAAGTAATGGAGACTGCCATCTCAGAATCGGCATTTCCCCCGGCTGAGTTGGCCGGAGAGTTTAAACCTATCAAGCCCGAAAATTTTCCGATCGATCCCGTATCTTCCGATGTGGACACATCCAAGGAGCTGCAGGTTGTTTTTTTTTTATATTAACCCATTTTCTTCTCCGATTTCTTTGAGTTTTTTCATTTTTCTTCTCTTTGTTATATATTCACATTCGTTTTCCACTTTTCTGATTTTCTGATTGAACCTGTAGAAACTAGCGGAGGCAAGGGCAGAGGGGAAAGAAGAAGGTAAAAGAGAAGCGATGCAGAACGTCAAGTCAACCTTCCTCATCTCCGGCCTCATCGTTGCCATCGTTGCTGCTAGTTTTGTGGTTGTGAAGAAATTGAGAGAGACATGA
Source organism: Aristolochia contorta (assembly GCA_022405105.1). NCBI lineage: Eukaryota > Viridiplantae > Streptophyta > Magnoliopsida > Piperales > Aristolochiaceae > Aristolochia > Aristolochia contorta. Next base: position 18,958,326 of record CM039669.1, on the reverse strand, counting down.
ACTCGTCGCGGAAGAAATCAATACTCCTCTCCATCGCGGATTTTGATCTTTTTTCCTGTTTAATTTAAATTTATTTACCTCATCTTTTCCTTGAAGAGTTGAAAACAAATTCATTTTTGGTCTAAAATATGACATGTTCCGATGAAAATTTTTAGTCCCCATTCTTTGTTTCAAACGTTTTAATGCTCAGTTCTTACGGATGTTCAAAATTTTTGGCTAATCCATCGTTGGAAAGATGAGGGGAAAGCGCATTCAGACTAAATTTACGAGGAGAAGTGTACCGTAGAGCAGAATCAAAATTTTCCACTTTTCAAGGCTAAAATGCAAACGTGATGAGAACTACATTGAGGATTACGGTCCCACTTGGGTCCGTAGACCTTCTCATAATAGTTAATTCTTTAATGAATTTCAACTCTAAGTTTAGATTTTATATGATAAAAGAAAAAACATTTATACATTTATTCCTACTTTCTTGCTATGCAAAACAAAAATATTTTATATGTGAAGACATAATTTCAGTTATACTTTAGCTAATAATTATATGTTAATCTACTAAAAGAAGAAGCATTGAACAGTATAAATTTAAAATGTGTTTTATCTTTCATCTTTAAATATACATCCTTTTATTGGTAGTACAAACTACACAGTTTAGATTATAAGTTCTAATTTGTTGAATTCAATCCCAAATGGTGTAGGACTTTTTTATGGGTAATGAAATGATTTAAAAGCTAAATCTTTTAGACCCCACATCAAATCTCAGTAATTGATCAAGTTTGTTCTTCAACCAAATGTTGGTTTGGACTTTTAAGTGGATCAAAATAATCTTACATATCCAATAATCATTTGACTTTAGGCCATTAATAATCTGTTATTACAAAAAAAATTGTAGCTATAATTGATCAATAATGAAGAGAAAAGGAAGACAATGCATAACTGAGAAACTTAGGAAATAAATGAAAGAAAATTAAGGGTTTAAGTTGGTGGGATCCTTTAAATGTCAGGGCTGAGGGGGTCCCCCTCTCTCACATTTGTTAATGTGTAATTTATCTATTATTTGATGAAGTCCAACCGCGAGGCACCGTAGCTCTCCACTCTGTAAACTTGAGACGACGTGAAGTGGAATTGCCAATTGGAGCTGTTTCTAAGTCAAATTCGGATTTTTTTATGTTTTCATTTTTTCTTTGTTTTTTAATTATCGAGACTTGAGAGTGGCGGTTTGCCGGGACAGAAGTAGAAAGCGAGAGGGAGAGGGGGAGAGAGAGAGAGAGAGAGAGAGAGAGAGAGAGAGAGAGAGAGAGAGAGAGAGAGAGAGCTGCTGAAGGCGGAGCAGAGGCAGTGAGAAGGCCCTTGGGAAATCGAATCTGGAAATTTGGAATTCGAAAGTGGAAACTACGCGAATGATTTGCTGAGCAACTTTCATTTTGACCACCTTCTTCTTTTTCTTCCTTTTCTTCTTCTTTATCCTGCGTCGTCAACATGGAATCGCCGGACTCGTCTTACGTGTCTTCTCCGGACATCGCACCGAATCGGCCATCCGGTCACCCAACGTCTCCTTCAGCAGGTCGGCTCTTACTCGCTTCTTCTGCATTTTTTTGTGGAGCTTGTCTCATTCTTTACTTGGATCTGGGAGTGGCTGGACGTTTGATTCATGACCCTAAGCTTACATTGAATTTTGGTGCATTCGGCATTTTTTAATGTTTTATTCCGATTATTTTCTGTTTAAATTGGGCGGGTGTCTAAGGAATTTACAGATCTGAAGTTTCCAATTCTCTCTCTGTCTCTACGATGTTCCTCGGTGGCACTTTGAGTTTATTAAGGTGCCCTGGTTTTATCTCGTCTGTCTTAAAAAATCCTATGCACTTCTTATTCGATTTTTTCACTTGGTCTTTTCGCTTGTGTTTTTCGAAACAGAGCTTATACTTGGCTGTTTTTCTACCACATGTTGATTGTAGTGTCATTATAGTATCGTGGTTTTGATGAAAAATTTAACGCTAGCTACTTGGAGAAGACCATGTTGTGGAACGAACTTGCTGTTGAAGCTCTATTATAAAGTTTGAAGGAGGACTCTCTTTTTCTGTGGCAATATTTTTTATGACTATCTGTTTTCAGATGAAAAAGAGAAACCTACATACATAAGGTTCCTCCTATCAAATGCTGCTGCTGGGTCCGTTATTGGGAAGGGTGGTTCAACCATTACAGATTTTCAGTCACAGTCTGGAGCTCGGATTCAACTATCTCGAAATAATGAATTCTTTCCTGGCACATCTGATAGAATAATCATGATATCTGGAGCTTTTGATGATATACTCATGGCAACAGAACTTATTCTCTCCAAATTACTTAGTGAGGTATTTTTTTGTTTTTTTTTGCTAGAGTTTGATTATAACAGGTAATTTGTGTACCTAACATTAGTAAATCCTTTTTTTCTTTTGTTAGGTACGTGTTGAGGACGATGATGCAGACCATAAGTCAAAAGTGAGGCTCATTGTCCCAAATAGCTCTTGTGGCTGCATTATCGGGAAGGGAGGAGCTACTATAAAGTATCATCTCTGTCTATCGTACTTCTTGGCTTGTTTGTGGTCATTAATTAGTATGATTTTGCATTTTTTTGCGTTGTTGTTGAGGCTTCACAACGTTACTGATTGTGGAAATAGTTTGAAGCGCTTGACATTCATTGTCCTGTCTTCGTGCAGCTCATGTGTTTCAGACTTTTGTTAGCTTCGTTTTGTTCTCTTTTATCTTATTTCTTTCTTTCTTTTTTTTTTTTCATTCTTGTCTTTTCATATAGTTGTCTCCCTTAATTTCTTTTTCATTGTTGTTTTTACAAATATAATCTTCCTCTTCCTTACAAGAATATCTTTCAACAAGTACTATGGTGTAGCTAAGCTATTATTATGCAATGTTCTGTACAACCTCATGAAACCCTTTACACAAAATGACCTTGTAGAACAACTTGGGCAGGATATATGTACGAGATATTTCTGACCAAAATTATGTTTAACTCATTTAGTGAAAAAGTGCAAATCTATTTGAAAAGATTTCAGTAATATCAGGTTGTTTGTATCACATCAAGACGACCACTATAAGCGACCCGGATGACTATTAGAGCTTCCAATAAGCGATTTTCTTTGTTGGTAGCCGAGTTGTCTTTTTTTCGTCTTTTGATAGAATTTTGTTCACATTTGTCAGAGAAATGTATAATCGACTGCAAGGAGAAAAGGTTAACTAGACACTTGTTTTTGCAGGGCATTTCAAGAGGATTCTCAAGCTGGCATCAAGATATCTCCACAAGAGAACAATTTTATGGGATTGCATGATAGGCTTGTGACTCTCACAGGGTCCTTAGAAGAACAAATGAGAGCACTCTATTTGGTTTTGTCGAAGCTAGCAGAAGATGCTCATTACTCGCAATCTGTTAATGCTCCTTATTCTTATGCAGGTATTTTATTTAATTCCTTTAAGGCTTCTTTCTTGTCGTATCTTATTTTTGTTTAGAATTGGACTTTTCCTGTCTATCATGGCAAACTTAAGTAATTAATTTCTGTAAACTATATATATATATATATATTTCTTTTTTTTTTCAATGTGCACTATATGGATGGGTCAATATGAGAATTATTAAGGTGTTTTGACGGGATTGGGCATTGTAACTGACATGAAACAGAAGAATTGGTGTTACAAAAATAAATGTATGATACTAGGCTTGATAGATGGAGCCAGGGACAATTTCACTTTGAAAATTGCAATCTCAAGGTGTCCGTGTGTATCCAAGGGTTTTTCCTTGCTACCAGGTCTTTCCTTGGCATAACTGTGTCAGAATAGGTGATGCTTATTTGTGGAACTAGATTGATGTGAAATGAATGACTTACCCTTCATAAAGTTAAAAGGGTAATTGTGAAAAAGTCTTATTGGCTGTGGAAATAAAACAACAAAAGTCTTATATGTTTGGATATACTTGAAACACGAGATCAATACAGTGCATCATTTTCTAAAAACAAAAACGTGCCTCTCCCTTCTTTTTTTTGCTTGTCCCGTGCTGCCTGATTATGCATCTAGTAGTTAGACCAAGTTGATGCGTTTATAATTTTCTTTAATTTTAATATTAGGTGTTAACTTTTCTGGTTTTCATGGTATGCCGGTTGGCTATGCCCTTCCTTCTTTTGGAAAAGTAGCATACAATTATGGACCAAACGGGGCAGGAGGAAAGTTCCAGAATAACAAGGTCTGTTCTTTTTGACTTTTTTTTATTGGCTATTATGGTTTCTGATATGGACTTCATATGTGACAACCTTGATACCATTATAAAATTTAAAATTTTCCTTTCAAGGTTGTCACATACTGCCTTTACAATTTCAAATAGAAAAGGTTTTTGTCCTTACTGCCTTTACAATTTCAAATAGAAAAATTTCCTTGGTTGCTCAGGAGGCAAGAAAAAATTTCAAATGGAAAATTTACCATGGGTCAAATCTCTGATTTCAATTGAAGATACTTTTTTTTGTTGGCTTCTTTTAGTTAAGAGTTATGGGGGAGGTGGGGTGGGGATGAGGGTGGTTGGGTTTAAGTCTCCCTAGTGGATCAATAAGTTTATGTGTGCGTGTTTGTATGATTATAATTTATTTAAAGAAGTGCTGTTGTTACCCTTCTCGGTTTCTCTTTGTTGGCTAGAAGTTCTATAGTTCTCTGACTTGTTTGTCTAGTGAAAATTTAGACTGAATGTGTAAGCATGAGCAGGTGTGTAGTGAACAAAGCGTCCTGCATTGGCTGTTTGGAAGATCCAGCGCTTCTAACTTGGCCTCCTTGTTGTAGCTTTGGAGAAAACTAATGGAATCCAAAACTAAAAACTTGGAAGTATTTTGTGTTATTTCTCCCAAATCGTGTTTTATGTGGTTCCATGATTGCTTCTCTCACATCCAAATTGGTCTTTTGTTGATCAAATGGTATAATGGATTTGGTCTTTAGCTCAAAGGCGACGTGACTCACAGGGATATTGTGTGTGTTTGGTATAAATGGGTGAAACACAGCTGCAATAACTTGGTATTAGTTGTCATTTTTATTAAAATGTTTTTACTCATTTTTTTTTTCTGGGTAAAGAATGTTAGCACTTGTTGAATATGTCAAATGTTGTACTTAATTATGTTGGAGTAAAATGGATGGTGAAGATGTTATGCTGCTTTTTGTTGATTTTTCTTAGTTGTAGAGGTGTATCATCTTTTTGATGTTTTAAATTGGCAGTTGTATATCTGGGGCATTTAATGAACTTTGTATAGAAGGAAGTATGCAACTCTCTGGTCCCCAAGTAAATGATCGTATAATATTTGAAAACTATTTCATGAACTTTGGCTTGAAGGAAGTAATACTACAAGGGACCTAACTGAACCTAATGATAATGTACGTAAATATAATGAGTGGTGGCAGAGTGATAATCCTGTGTTGTGGGAGTTTATTGATGTGAACTTGGTTCCAGCATATAAAAGAAATGAGTGGCTGCTAGGCAGTAAGATGTTAGATCTTTGTTGGGACTTTTACCGCTCATCGAACTACTGATGTGGTCAGGGATCAATGTTGAAATTAGCTGAATCAAATGTTCAAGTTAGCATTTTTTTATCACCTATAACTCCTGAATATATTTTTCTGACATACAGTTGCATATCTAGCCTAGAAGAGCGGGAAAAATAAAGACAATGAACAATCTAGATTGCTTGTGAAGTGGATTTTTCTTAATAATTTAGTGGTTGGTTAGGTTTGCACATTTTGCTCCTCACTTGTCTTAATTCAGAGACACAATTGAGGGTGCCTCTAAAGATAACAATAAGGTTTTAACTGCAGACTGGTTGGCATAGTAAAGTTTGAACGGAGATTTCACGTCGAAGATGAGGTAGACTATTTAAAAAATATTCTCGAGCAAAAACTCTTGCAGTATGACGAATCAGTTGTCCATATTGTTGGATGGGAGGATTGTTCGTGAGGAACCATGGATTAGGTATTTGAATCTTGGTAACTGAGTACAAGACATGATCTTTCGTCTGATTTCCCATAAGGGTTGTTGGGGACGGCTGCATGGAACTCATTTTGGTCCTGGCTGTGGAGAAGGGGCGAGCTATGCGCAAGGTGGTGTCATTCGGGTAATCAATTTCACTTTATCCACCTTTGCGAAGCTCAGAGAGTCTACAATATATATTACATAGGAGGGGAGGAATAGTTCTAGGTCTCTTGTACAAAACTCTCCTCCCGCATATGCCCACTCTGCTAAAACCTACATGGGTAGATGATTTGCTCTACCTTATGAAAAGATGGTGGGAGGTATTTGTGGTTTCAGGATCCAAAAGGGGTATTGTTGCTCACAAAATTGAAGCTTCCAAAAGAAAGAAAAGTACATTGGGTGGGTAAATCTTCAAAATGCCTCTTATAAGTTTTTTTGGTTATCATTCCTCTTTCTTCTAGTTCAGCAGATTGTGACTCATGATAGAATTATATGGAGCAACTTGCTAGTTACAGATAGTGGAAACAAAGGGATGCCAAAACTAGTTTCTTTCAGATTATAGCTTCTGTCTGCAAGCGATCTAATGGAGTCAATTCTCCATTAATTTATGGGGAATTGACCTCTTATAGATCATGGATTACTGATGCACTTGTGAGTTTGTTTTTTTCCTTTTTAAGTCTATACTCAGGTGACTGCCACATGGTGCCAACATTGGTGGGACTCCCTTTTCATAAAATCCTGAGCTGTCAAACTTTCCTAAAAAAAGAAAAAAGAAATCCCGAGCTGTGAAACCATCTTGAAGATGCCATGTCCTAGAGAAGAAGTAGCTTGTGCAATCACTCATATGCCATGGGCCTTCATGGAGGATTTAATGGATTTAATGGAGAATTTTTCTGTAAGGCATGAGGATTCATGGAGGATGACATCATCGAATGATGAATGACTTTCATGCTCACTGGATATCAAAAAAATTTGGGAGCTTTTATCATCTCCCTCATTCCAAACAAGGAAGGCGTGAAGCTTATCAAGGATTTTAGGCCTATTAGCTTTATATTTGATCCGAAAAAGATGATCTCAAGGGTTTGGCTGCTTCTCTCAAAAAGGTCTTCTCACAGATGATTACCAAGAAGCAGAGCGCGTTTATCTAGTTGAACAAATCCTTTGCTTGGCCATGTTGGTCCATGAAATTATTGATCTCTTTGCTAAGGAAACAACGCTTGTATTAGTGAAATTAGACTTGGAAAAAGCTTTACTGAGTAGGTTGGGGTTCTTTGGATGGTTTTAGGAGCTGTTAACTTTGGTTATCGATGAAGATGTTGGATTTCACTATACTTCACTTTGGCTATCTCCCCAACTCTCTAGGCCTTGGGATGGGTAACCCTCTTCCTCCCTTTTTTGACATAGTGTTGGAGGGACTCCCTTGTTTTGTCTATTAAACAGAGTTTCATATTGAGAAGAGAATTTTAGGATCTTGGGTTTATTAGTTGGGTAATGGGCCTACAATTGTCAGTTCTTCAACATTTCAGGCAGGCTATGGAGATTGGATAGCTTTCAAGCTCTTGTATGGACAATATTCAGCTTATTGTACAGCTTGCAGATGGTATGATTCTTTTTGTCGAAGGCTCTTTTGAACAAATACTAAGGCTGAAGACGATGATGATGTAGTTTGAAGTCATCATAGGTCAAGGAGTCAATTGGCTTCCCTCTTGCATGGATTCAAAGTACCTCAAGGAGTCCTCTCTTCAGTTGGTAGCTCACTTGTGTTTGTAGTCAGTTCCTTCTCGTCTTCATACCTCAGCCTTTACTTTTATTGTTGGCTGTGTACGTCTCTTTGTGTTTCTGTCTCTGAAAGTTCTAATTGAGGTTGTCGTCTTGGAAGGCTAGGTTACTTTCTAAAGTGGGTCAGCTAATTTTCCTCCATTTTTTTGCCTTTTTAATGTTGTGACTTTCCCCATGCCCAAGGAGGCTTGAACCCAAGACCTCCCATTACAAACCCCCACATGTGACCACTGAGCATATTTAATGGGCATTCCTGCTTACTTCCTCTTTTTTATACACTACCTATTGATCTATTAAACAAATTATGGGTCAAATCCTTTGGAAGTGTTCCTTGAAGGAGTTTAAGCATAATTTAGCTTGTTGGGATGAAGTTTGCAGGCCTAAAAAGTTTGGAGTGCCGGTCCAATTCAGGCTCTTTTGCTTTATCATACCGAAGCATAATGGACAATGGTGATTCGGGGATCTTTTGGCATGATGAAGGCTCGTTCTCTCCTGCAAGTTCCTCAAGCTGCCTTAATGTCATCATTATGTGTTTGTCTGACAAGCCCCTTACTCCGTCTTGTTGATGGCGGTTCTCAGGGGAAAATATTATTTCTGAAATGGACCACTAGAAATGTGCCAGTCAAACGAAAACGTGTGTGTGTGTGTGTGTGTGTGTGATTGGGGGGGGGGGGGGGGGACGGCGCAGCTCTCCTACTGCATTGCGCTCAAGGTTCCCAGGGCGAATGGCAATTTTGAAACCTTGAAGGTGAATGTATAAACTTTTTGATGAGTTCTGCAATCATGTGTGCTTTGTGCTGAGAGATGGTCGCCCTATAAAATTTTAGCATGATGTTTGGCCTCTTGATACTCCTATTAAAGTAGCCTTTTCTAGATTATTTAAGCTGGCTAAAAGCTATATCCGTTGTCATTTATTACAAGGCTTCTCACCTCAGACAATTTATTGGAGCAGTTATTTTTAAGGGAGCTCCAGGATATTGAAGTTCCGGATTTCAGCTGTATGGATGTTGTTCTGCAGGGACTCTAATGTACTTAAATGATGGATTTGTTTGTACTTGGTGTCCTAGGGTGTCATCGGTGTCTCATTGGCCTACAAAGTATCTCCTTCTGTTCATGTTGGCTGCTGACCAGGCGTCTCTCCTTGGTTGCTCTCTGATCCTCCTAATGCTATGTTCTCCCTTTGGATGCCCTCCACAAGAAGATAGTCACCAGAGATAACCTTAAAAGGCATGGTATGACTTTACCCAGAGTTCTGTCTTGAATCAGTTGACCATGTGTGATGCAATGCACCTTTTCTTGGCAAGTCTGGTATGCATTCCGGCATCTATATGGCTTTCCTTGTGTTTGCCCCTTCATTTAAAGACGGTAAATCAATCCGGAGGCATTATTGCTACCAGCAAGGGGAGGAACTGTTGGATGCCTCTGTGGTTTTTATCCCATATATTTGAGAAAAGAGAAATCTAAGAGTTTTTCAGCAAGGGCTAGACGTGAGGACCTAGTGGCCAATGACACTGAAAAGAGCTCATCAAATGGCGTTGCTCCTTATCAGATTTAGCACATCATGGACTCTCCATATCCCTCCCTCATGGCCCACGATAATTCAGGTTCAGCTGGGTTTAGAGGTCTACTTCGTGACTCTAAGGATGCAATCTTATCCTCTTACTCAGGGCCTCTAGGTACTGCTGGCTGTCTAGGCTGAACTCATCAGCCTCCTACATTGTTGATGATTCTTCAGAGAATCTTTTTAGTGGTGCCCTTGAGATTGAACGTGATTCAAGAATTGTCATAGGATGGTGCAATTGTTTCTTAGCTCCTCTATGGCGATTTGAATTAGCATTCAATGGTATTTTCGACATTGCAGGAGGCTTAGTTATACCTAGCCTTGTACTCCTAGATTTGCCAATTCCTTTCGCATACACATTTGCTAAAGAGGGGGTCTCCCCCCAATACCTTGTTGTGAGGGGGCCCTATTATATGGTTGTATTCCTGTTTTTGCATTAACGAAATTCAACTTGTTAAAAAAGAAAAGGTATACATATTCAGAAAACAAATTTTTTATTTTCAAAAAAAATAAAAATTCATGGCTATTCTTTGCAAGCCTTCTAATATTTGGTTTTTACGTGTTTATTTTATGGTGTCATGTATTTTTTATGAGAGGTGCTCCTTTCTGTACAGTCTTTAACACCTTCACTCCCATCTGGTTGTAAATTGATTTACATTGTGCCAACTGGTTGTTTGTATCACTTTGGCATGGTAGGGTCTTATGTCCCCCCCAGTTGTCTCGAGGTCATCAGCTGAAGGTAATGAAGACCGAAGCAATTCAGTCACAATTGGTATAGCAGATGAGCACATTGGTGCTGTTGTGGGTCGTGGTGGAAGAAACATAATGGAGATCAGTCAGGTTGAGCACGCTTTTCTTTTTGCATATTTTTCTTTTCTGTATTTTTTTCGTTTTGACTTCATATGAACATATGGGATAATTCTATCTACATTGGTCAATAAAGTTATTACACTCTGTTGCAGACTAGTGGAGCCAGGATTAAGATATCGGATCGTGGTGATTTCATTTCTGGTACATCGGACAGGTTAGTAGATATTATTTGACGAGGGCTGTTGGTGGAGAATATAACCTCTTGCATGTACACTATTTTTAAAAAAGCACCTGTCCCTTTACGAACGTCATCCGTTTTAAGTTTTTTCAAAGATAATGTTAATTTATTGTGTTTATCTGTGATTTAGTAATCCTATTCAATCCCTCTGCAAAATATATCCTTTTAAAAGGACCATAAGAGTAGGGCTAGCTGGTTTGATTCTAATAGTGGCGTATCCTGGTGCGTTTGGCAGGAAAGTTACAATAACAGGATCACAGGCATCAGTTCGTATGGCCGAGAACATGATTATGCAGAAGGTTTCTGTTAATGCTGAGAGGTCCTAGAGAAAATAATTTGAGTTGCTCCAGCCACTTCCATTTTTGGCTGCTTTCCACGAAATTGGGGTGTCTGCTGATCATTGCTCACCTAAGGAGGATGATCAGGAGCCGAAATGATTTGTAGAGGATCGCATACTGTGAATTGCATTGTGAAGGGCTGCTGTTGGCTACTTTCATGTTAGAAAAAAAGGTCCTCAATGTGGTAGAGAATTGGCTATTTTTTATTTTTTTTTCAAATATTTTTCTCTTCTGAGGCTATACTTAAAAACAGTGTTTCAAGAGGCGGCGGTGGTTTAATTTCTCATCCAATGTAACTCATTTTGTTGTTAGTAATTTCTTTTGCCTTGTTTGTATACAATTTGATTACATGTTACAAAAATTGACTGTAAGTAGGTGACGGTGGTGGGCATATATAGCTGCTGATTTTAGTCATGTATTTCCCTTCCGCTTCTTAAATGATCTCGAGCTACAGAAGTTTTAAGCGCATGTTTTTTTAGATTGAAACCCCAGAAGGAAGGCTTCTTTCGGAGAAGATAGCCTGAATTATTATTATTATTAAGAAGATAACTAACGAGTTTGCATCTCTTAGAGCATCCGATATGTAGGGGAGATGTCGATTACTATAAAATGGTTTCGTGGTATAATTTTCACTTTTGTGGTATAATTGTTCCTTTTAAGGTATCGTTATTCATATAGTAGTATAGTTTTGTATTTTGTATAAAGTTTTCAGGTTTAAGGCATTGTTTTGCATCTCTCTGTAATGATATCTATTCCCCACGCTGGCGCCTTCCTTAGCTTTCAAGACAAAGCAAAGTGTTGTTGCTCATCAGAACTTATAACCATCCTCAACAGAGTTGTTTAGTATTCAAGTTTAACGTAAGGATGAGTACAGGCAGAAGTTCCTGCCTTCTTTGCATCTCAGCCATCTCAATCGCACTCATAGCGGTTCTACTTTCTCCCTACTTCGTTCCCTCTTCTTCCTTGTTCACCGGCAGCTCTGCCATCTCCAGACTCTTCGAAAAATGGACATACGAAGGGAGCTTTATCAGGGAGTTTGTATCTCTGCTCGAATTCATCACGTGGAGAGCATCCAGGCATAAGCACTCCCACCACCACCACCATCGCCACCACCGCCACCAGAGGGGACTTGCAGCTAAATGTGACGATAAAAAATGGGAAGTCATGATTGATCCCAGTCTGAAAGCTTCGCTCGTCTTGACTGTTGATCAAAATGGGTGTGCTAATTTCAGCAGCGTGCAGGCTGCTGTGGATGCCATTCCACACAACAGTCTCACCAGGAGCCTCCTCCTCATCGACTCTGGCGTTTACAGGTCTTCTCCAAAAGGCTCTGCTTTTGTTATTCCAATGTCTTTCTCTATCTGTGTAAACGAATTTACTTGATAGTGTTGGCGTGAAGTGGAAAAAGAACAAGGCCTCTGTTCCACCCATCGCTTTGGAGAAAATCTCAGTTTCTTGCTCCCCATCAGCCATAACCACCCTAAACGTATTCGATTCATATACCAAATGCAAACTTTCCCTGTTTGGTTTCAGGCGATGAATTAAACCAGTTTTGACACACACAAACCAGTTGAATTCTGTGGCAATGGAAATTACACACAAACTGAGGATTTTCTACAATTGGGTGCAGGGAGAAGGTGACAGTCGGCGCCGAGAAGACCAATGTGGTGTTCCGGGGTCAGGGCTACGAAAACACCACCATAGCCTGGAACGACACTGCAACTTCTGCCGGCAGTACGCCTTACAGCTCTACCATCGCCGTCCTAGCCCCCAACTTCATGGCTTATAACTTGAGTTTTCAGGTATCCGATATTCTATCACACGATATTAAAAAACTCTTTTTCTGACTGATTCACGGAGCCATAGTTGATGGGTTTTTTTTTTTTGGCGATTTCCGCCGACGGTGATGGGTAAGAACACTGCGCCGCCGCCGGATCAGGGGATGGAAGGCAGACAGGCGGTGGCGATCAGGATCGCCGGGGACCAAGCCGCATTTTACGGTTGCGGGTTCTATGGAGGTCAAGATACGCTTTTAGACGAACAGGGGCGACACTACTTCAAAGAATGCTTTATTCAAGGCTCCATTGATTTCATCTTCGGAAATGCCAGGTCCCTGTACGAGGTAAATCCTACCCGTATCGTCGTGCTCATCTCGAATACGTGACCAACAAAAGGTTTTGGGTGTAATCGAAACATGTCATGGAAATACCCATTTCCTGCACAATACCGATTCTGGGTAATCCAGACAGTTAATCGAAGCTTGGTATAGAACAGATCTGAAACGTCTGGGTAATGGGAAAGCTTCTGAGCAATCGAAACTTGGTGTGAAACAGGATTGTAGACTCCACTCGATAGCGAAGGAACTTCCACCTGGGTCACTGACGCATAGTGGAGCAGTAACGGCGCATGGGAGGAAGTCGGAGAATGAGAAGACGGGGTTTTCCTTCGTGAGTTGCATCATCACTGGAACAGGGTCGATCTGGCTGGGCAGAGCTTGGGGTCCTTACGCTTCGGTTGTCTTTGCTAGAACATACATGTCTTCTGCCGTTGCTTCAGATGGCTGGAACAATTGGAGCGACCCATCTAGGGAACAGTAATTAGTTGCCATTCATTACCACTAATTTTATTTTTTCTTCATTCACTATCCACCTTAGGACTATGATGTGCCATGAACAAAATTTGTTGGCTTCCAAATGGAACAGGGTGGAAGCCAATAAATTTTGTTTGCAACAATTCCCAGTCCCCTCTCTTAGTTTGATAATTTTTTTTAAGTAATCTTAGTTTGATACCTCAGTACTGATACTCTGTACATATATGGCATGCAGGACCGTGTTCTTTGGAGAGTACGAAAGCATAGGCCCAGGATCGAATTCTACTCTAAGAGCATCTTATTCCAAACAATTGAGTAGAGAGGAAGCAGCTCTGTTTTTGGACATTTCTTACATAGATGGGAAAGATTGGCTTCTTTCAAGAAGCAGTTCACTGTATCCCATTAATGATCAAAGTCAAAATGAAGAACTCATTCAAAGTTCTTAACAAATTTTATACTGAAGGAGGATGAGGTTTTTAGACCATCAAAGTGTTAAATCTTGTGGGTCTTCATTATTTTCATGGTAATAAAATATGAAGCTTGGAAGTATGTTACTAGTGGTGTTATTATTGTATGGGCAACACTAATATTTTTAATGAACAAACATCAATATGTAATCTATAACCCTTTGAATTTCTTATCAAATGGATACTAATGAACAAAATAAAGCTTTAATACATATAAATTTCAATAAGAATTTAAAATCTAATAACAAATGTTTATATCTTACTCGCTTACCCTTTGAATTCCCAATAAAAACAATATGAGTAGTGATATACGTACTGCAATATTTTATTGCAAGGATTTTACACCTTGACGTGGCATCTTTGTTGGCAGTTCAGGTAAGAGATAAGGTCAAATCTATCTTCTTATTCTATAGGTAACCCTAAACCCTAGACCTTATTTGAACTGCCAACTAAGTTGTCACATCACAATGTAAAACTTAGAAGTAAAATGTGGAAGTACTTATATCATTTTTCAAACAATATATCAAATAAACATATTGATCATTTTGTGTTTTAAGTGGACATATGTATAAACCAATTAATTCTTGTAAAAGCTAGGCTTGGGTGATAAAGCTGAAGCTCTAGCTCAAGCTTGGGCGAAAAAGCTGAAGCTCTAGCTCAAGCTTAGGTGAAAAAGCTGAAGATCTAGCTCAAGCTTGGGTGAAAAAGCTGAAGCTCTAGCTCGAGCTTGGGTAATAAATCTCAAGCTCATGCTCGAGCTTGGGTGATAAAGCTCAAGCTTGGGCCATGAAACTGTCTTGCCCAACCTTACTCACAGTCTCTTTGGTTTTATTTGTTGTCTTTTCTTTTTGTGGCTTTTAATTGTAGAGTGTACCTACCGACTGGTTTCATTGGCAAAAGAGGAAGTGGCAGTGGTAATGATTTTGCTTGATTGATCCGGAAGTTGGTCAATTGCTTAATTACTAAGCCTAGATGCAATATGGGACATCTCAATATTCACTCTCTAGGATTCTTCTCAATGCTATTGGGATTGCAAATAGAAAAAGAGTAAGAATACGCTTCTTAATAATATTTCTTTGCCTTTCTTTCTTCCTTTCTTTTTCTTTTTTTCATCTTTTTCTCCTTTTTACCCTACTTTATTTTGCAAATGGGTTATCAAAGTAGGCAAACACATTATGCGAATAAATTGTTTGAAAAGATTTAAAGTTTAATTTGAGTATTGAAGGATACAAAGCTCATTGGAGAAAATGAGTTTATGTAGAAGAAATGAGCACAACCCTAGCGGAAAACCATAGATTTAAGATGGGAGATAAAAGCATGGCCACAAATTGTATAGCAGAATAAGGTGTGTAGTAGGGTCATAGAAGCTCTTAAGATTAGTTTCGTTGTTCGACATGTTTGTAGATAGCACAACCTTAAACCCTAAACCCTAAACCCTAAACCCTAAACCCTAAACCTTAAACCCTAAAATCAATCTCCTAAAAAAAGAAATTTTTAAGAATTTAAGTTTTCCTATCTCACTGGTATCATGTTATCCCAAAGAAAATATTGGAAGTATTTTTTGGAAGATACGAGTACATAAGGAGTGCAAACACATTGATAGACATATGGTTCCAAAAGTAAAACTAATAATTGAATCTGAAGTGAAGGTGGCAAGTTTCAAAAGGTTGGTTAGTAGTTGATCTATCTCACAAGTACTAGACCAAAGATCTTATTTACCATAAATTCTATAAGTCATCAGCCTTACCTATCTTATCCCACATACCTTTAGCATTTTTAAATACTTGAATAATTTGAGGCAAGAGGACTCTCAAACAAAAAATTTTCTCCACAATAAATATCTTGCAATTGTAGATTTGGCCAGATATAAAACAATAGGAAGTCCACTTTAACAATATGAATAGTGGTAATTTAGTCATCAATTGAAGCAAAAAAGTAGAATATCGAATTGTTAGATCAAGTGCTGAGACTAAATATGGTTCTTACTACGAGTGAGATGGTTTCAATCAATTAAGGCTACTACATGGTTCTCATTTTTGGGTCAAGTCCATTTTTGTCACTCGGTTTGGACCATACCCATATTAAATTTATTAAGCTAGTAACTAGATTTATCCAAATTTTATGAAGTGGAGATACATTAATGTTGCTAAGTTACCACTTAATGCACCCTTGCAGGTTATTTCAGCACAAAAGTAAAAATAAAATATATTTTTCTCCTTAAGTGCAACAAAAATTCGCAAAAAAAAGGAAAAAAAAAACAAAGAAAAAAAAACGCTCGTCTGCTACTGCTTTATATTATTCCTCGCCTTTGTAGACCAAAAGTGTGTCCTAGTGACTTCATCAGAATTCTTCAAAAAATTCTGCCTTCTCCCGCCAGTTTTTCCTACCCTTTCTAACGGTCATCCCGATTACAAACTCTCTTCTTCTTCTTCTTCTTCTTCCAATATGTAATAATACTGGTGTCTCTCTAGCTATATATATATACCCATGGTTTGCTTCTCTTTTACGCGAGTACGTACTCTCGCGGAGTGTACACGCGCTACCGGGACCCCTGCGAAACCGGGCCCACGGCGCCGAGGAAGGAACGAAGCGAGAGTAAACTCGAGGTCAAATTGGGAATTTCAATTATTTCCAAATTTACGTGATTCGTCCCTCTGCGTGCGTGCGTGCGTTTCTCTCTTATCCCTTCTCGCGAGTCCTTGCGCCTCTTCTACTTTCTTTCTCTCTCTCTCTCTGTCTCTCTCTCTCTGTCTCTCTCTCTCTCTGTGCCCTTTCCTTTCTCTCATTTAAAGAAGAAAATCTGTAGTAGCGGCGTGGACCTTCCAATCTGTCCGTCTTCTTGGCTCATTCTTTGCCTTTGGCGTCCCTTGGATAGATAATTCACGCTCGGGAAACCCTAGGGATCGCTCCTATACGGCAGGCGTTTCTGGTTTGTGTTTTTTTTTTTATAATTTTTGCTAGGGCAGGCCGGGGCGGGGGTGTTTTCCACTCCCCATATGCATCTCCGCTGACGGATCCGCCGGAGCGTAGGTCGGCGATGGCCAACGGCACTTCGGAATCGGACGATTTCGTGCTCCGGTCGGGCCCTCGGTCCGGCCTCAAGCGCGAGTTCGCCTTCGCCCTCAAGTCCCATTCTCAGTTCTCCGAATCGATCGGCCGAACCCGGTCGGGGAAGAAGCGCATGAGACTGTCGCCCAAGCCGACGATTAATGAGGGCTCGCGCCTCGAGAGTCCCATTCTCGTCGACGATGCCGGGATGGAGGAGGGTGTGGGTCGTGCTGCGGAGGCAGATCTGGATGTCGGCGGCATGAGTGTTGGGAATGGTGTCGTGCGTGATCTGGATGTTGCCGCGGGGGAGAAGACGGCAGAAGTGGTGAGGCAGGGGGGTGGTAGTAGCCCTTCCGTGCCGGAGAATGTTGTGGAGACTGCGGCCGGATGCGACGTTCGTGGAACGGACCATGTGGTTTACTCCTCGGGGAATTCGACTGAGGTTCTTCTAATTGTTGAAAATGGCGTTTGCATGGCTGCTGATGATGGTCCTCATGTGGCGTCGGTTTCGTCGCCTGAGAAGTGCGAAGAGACTGAAACAGTTGAAGAGGAGCCTGCGGAAGTAACAATAGTTGAAAATACTTCTCTAGTGGAAAGATTGGCTGTGGGAACCGAAACGGTTGTTAACACCATTGTCGAGACAGAAGCTGTTGGAAACAGGGATACGGGTGCGGTACCGCTCGAAGATGACCTCACTGACCGGCCCGATGAAGATTCTGTCGTTGAAGTGCCTATTTCTCAGAATGCTGAAGATGTGGTTGTACTTGGGGTCTGCGAGGGTGCTGCAGCAGCAGCAGCAGCAGCACAGGTTTCTTCAACTATACCAGCACAGGTTTCTTCAACTAAACCAGATGTGGCTCCTATAGATGATAGGAGAGGCAAAACGGGAGAATATGCTGAAGCCGATCTCGCGTCTTTAAATGACAAAACTGCTGCGGCTGTAACACTCACTAGTGGCGGTACTGATGCCAACAAAATGACTTCTGGAGAACACAAGTCACCGCTGCGGACTCCTCCAATGCATTCAGTTTACCAGAGAAGATTTACTCGGTCAGTGCTAAAAGACAAGGCCAAACCGGTCGAGCCAGTAGCAAATACCTCCGTTGAGGATTCTTCTCTTCTGGATTCCTCCAAGAGTGAGGGAGCCAGTGAAACTGGTGAATTGAAACTTGTGGATGAGAGCAGCCAGAGAAACTCAGCAACTTCAAAGAAACTTGAATTAAAGATGTCCAAAAAAATTGTCTTAGACAAATTTCCATCCACCATAAAAGAGTTGTTTGTTACAGGTTTGCTCGAGGGTTTACCTGTGAAATACCTTGATAAGGTATGTCCACTTTGAAGTTATTTTATGTTTTTATGTAGCTTTTGCCAAAGCATGTTTACGATACACTTTTTTTTTTTTTTGTGTTTATGTAGAATGGAGCGCTTCCTGGAAAAATACAAGGTTGTGGGATCCTGTGTTCCTGTAATGCGTGCAATGGGATGAAAGTGAGGATAATTTTATTCTTGTCCGTGAAACTCTTTCACGTATTCTTGTTTGTCAAAATAAGATTGACACTGTTGTTTTGTGCTTTCGTAGGTGATTTCTCCTTACCAATTTGAGAAGCATGCAGGTAGCTTAAAAAAACGTTCGGCAGAGTATATTTACTTGGAAAATGGAAGAACCATTCGAGATGTCCTAAATGTATGTAACAATGCACCATTGGACATGTTGGAGGCAACAATTCAAGGAGCAATCAGTTCTACCTCTATTGAACGAATGAAAAAGTGTCAAAGTTGCAAAGGTAAACATATTCTTTTGTGAACTTGAATCTTCTGCTATGATATATTTTTGTGGATTGTCCAACATAGACATGGACCTATTATGATAAGAAAGCAAGTTGTAGAATGAAAAATAATTAATTTTCTTACTGATGTGAGATCCACATCACTTGTCTGCATTATGTTATACCAGCGAATCCATCAATTGCTTTTGTGTCATAATGGGTTTTTGATAACCTTTTCTAATCATCTTATTCATGTTCTCTGTTTTTGGTGTTAAATATAGAGTACATTAAGCTGTCAGAGGCCAGAACATCCATGCCAGTCTGTTCTAGATGCTTAGGATCAAAGCAACCGGAAGCAACTCCAGTTCGTGCTAGTAGCATATTGGCAGGGTAAGTGGTTTATCTCTTTCTTAACTTCTGCCTTTTAGAAGTGTGATGCATGATGACAAAAGGCAGAAGTTCACTTAACTTCTGCCAGTCTCTTGTGTTGTACTGCTAGTCCTAGGAAAACTGCTATGGCGGTCATATTTTATATTTAGATCTAGTATTTTATAGCTTTTATTGATGTGCAAAACTTTTTTATGTTTATCTTATAACAATTCTAAACCTGACTCTTTCTTTCGATATTGTTGTTATCTCTAGTTATTGTTTTTATTTGTTAATTATCTTATGTCTGGATTATGACAGGACGTCAAAACCAGTCCTGTTACCTAAAACCCCTGCCAGTACGTCAAAGCATACCCCTCAGCCTAAAAAGGCTGCACAAGGAAGGGTTACAAAGAAGTTGGTATTTTTATTCTTTGGTTGAGTGTATTTACTACTCTTAGTCTGTGGAATGTTCCTGATCATGTTGAGCAGACTTGTTTACACTTCAGTATATATTGATTTAGGGACTTGGGCCTGCATAAGTTGGTTTTCTCTGAAAATGGGCTTCCAAATGGAACTGAAGTAGCTTATTATGCACGGGGACAGGTTTGTCTGTTATTTTTGCGTTATAATAGTAACAGTTTGTGATTCTTTATCTCTTCAAAAAAAAAAAAAAGTTTGTGATTCTTTCTTTTTTGGTTTGTTGAAACAGAAATTGCTTGAAGGTTATAAAACCATGAATGGAATATTCTGTCACTGCTGCAATACTGAGGTACATTTATAAGGTCTTTTGATGCTTGCTACAGCCACATCAATCTCCAAGTGGATTTTGAATATCATTTTGTCTGATATGCAGGTCAGTCCATCACAGTTTGAAGCTCATGCAGGCTGGGCTTCGAGGCGTAAGCCGTATGTCTATTAAAAATTTACATTTTGTTGAAGTTGTTTTTTTTTTTTTTTTAGCTTTCAAAAAATTGTGAGAGGTGAAATTTGCTCCATCAGAGCAGCTGCATGTGCGCTCTGTACAAACCTATTTTAACATAGATATCCAAGCTCTTGAGTGGGTAGGATGTTAAAAAAATGCCATTTTCTTTTTTTCTGAAGTATGCAATTTGTATATATTTTGTTAAGTTGAAGATCAAGTAGAAATTTTAAGTATGCTAAAAATAGTTTGAAGTACCCTATGTTGTGTAGATAACTTATGTGGAAAACCATTACAAATGAAGTGTTCTTTATTCTTTGGTTTTTTCTAAACTTTTAGAAGTCCAAGTATTGAGGCTTGACCTAATTACCTGGCTTTGGGTTACTGTTCAAACCAGTTCTATATAAATGCTATTTCCTCTTATCTAACAATTGTTTCTGTTTCTTGCTGATAAAATTTTTGTTTCTATTTTTAATTAACTTACTTTTTGTTCTGATGCATTTTCATTTTCCATTTGATCCTACAGATATCTGAACATCTATACCTCTAATGGTGTATCACTGCATGAATTATCATTGTCTCTTTCCAAAGGTCGAAAGCATTCTACTGTTGACAATGATGATCTTTGCTCTATCTGTTTTGATGGGGGAAATCTTCTGCTCTGTGATTTATGTCCCAGGGCTTTTCATCCAGGTAAATGTTTTGATGCTCGTAGCCAATTGTATTGTCTTTGCATTAATTGAAAGCTTATCCCCAGAAATTTGGTACAATTGTCTCATGATCTCTGAATTTTGAAGTAATAATTACATGCTTCAAGAATATCACCACAGTTACCTACACACATACAATTACATATACTCTTTATTGATGAGCGATTTTTGTAGTTCATGTAAATTTGACTCCTACATATTTGAACCTATGCTGATTCTCTTTTTTACATGCCAAATTCAGACTTAAACGGCTGCATTTAGCAGTAGGTTTTTTTTTTTAAGACCTTTGGACATGCTTTTAATTATGCTATTTTTCAAGTTAAGCATGAAGTGTAAGCATTGATTCAATCACAAATCCCTCAAAGACATAAGCCCCTGAGGGTTTTGAAGGATTTTTACTTTAATTAACGCATTTGGTATAATCATTTAGTTGTGTCAGTGCCCTGGTTTTGTGAATAAGGGGTTTTAGACGTATTGGCTTTATCTAATTGCTAGTCTTGATTGAAATGCTTATTATAATCGTTTTATGTCCCACTGTTGTTTTTTGAGGCACAGTGCTTTCAGTAACATGCTAATTGGCTTTTAATTGATGATTTCAAATTAGCTGAAGTTAAGAATTTTTTATGTTACAAACTTTAGACTCTTTTTATATTTTGAAATTCATGTAGCTATTGCCTTGACCAACTTTAAAAAATTCCTAAATATAAAAAAATTAAATTATTATAATTTAAGAAGTTAACATAAGCAGAAGTGCTATAAACTGGCCAGTGGATGGTTTTTCGCTATGAACAAAAAATTTTTATTTAGAGCTGCTGGATATGACAGGAAGAAACAATCTGTTCTGTATTTAATAATTTGCATGGAACATATCTTGTGAAATGTTTCTATTTGCTGCTTTACATGTGTTTTAATTTCAATACATTCTTTTGCCATGGCAGATTGTGTGGGTGTGTCATCAATTCCTCGCGGTAAATGGTACTGCAGATATTGCTACAATATGCTTCAGAGGGAAAAGTTTGTTGAGCACAATGTCAATGCTATAGCTGCTGGAAGGATATCTGGGGTTGATCCCATTGAACAGATATCAATGCGTTCGATTCGTATTGTTAAAGTCAAAACTCAGGAGGTTGATGTTAGCTGCTGTGTATTGTGCAGGTTTGCCTCTTTGACTGGTTAAAATTACTTGACAAGTGGTCGTTGAGTTTGTAGGGTGCTCTTTTCTTTCTTTTAGCTAAGTTTGTGGGAGCATCCAGTATGTGCCCAATTCGAAGAAGGGTGCATCAGGTTGAGAGCAGAAAAATATGGTTGTATTACTGTAATATTTGAATTTATTTTCATTATGGTTAGCAGGGAAGTGTGTTTGTGTAGCTTCTTCCGACATAGTTAGGAAAAAGGGTCTAGTAATTGAGATGTTATAATTCCTGATGGAATGCTGCATTTAACTGCTCCAGTGAGGATCTTCTTGTGACCAATGTCAACATTTCAGTATTTAACTGTTCGGCTTTCTGTTGATTGTTAGCATGCCATGACTAGCATAGCTCCCTTTCTGATAGCAACATATCTTATATAATTGTCATACTTTCTGACATCTTGATTTAATTTGCATGTTTTGCTCATTTATTTGTCATTTGCCTCTTTGTGATTCGCTTTTCGTTCAGATGTCATGATTTCAGCAAATCAGGCTTTGGTCCTCGGACAGTTCTTCTTTGTGACCAAGTATGTCTTCATTTTTGCGTAGTTAACCTGCTGTGATCTCTGTAAATCATGTATCTTACCACAAAATGCATGTGCTTAATTCCCTTTGTACTTATTTGTTGTAGTGTGAGAAGGAATATCATGTCGGCTGCCTGAGGGAGCATAAAATGGCAGATCTGAAGGTATCCTTGCCTTTTTCATTATTATTTTAATTTTCTCTTTTTTCTGCTTTTTCTGGAGCTTTTTTTCCTATCCAATCTACTTCCATGATAATTTATCCAGCAATCTGTGGCACTTTTATATGAGTTTGGTTTGATTTGGTCAATTGTTCATTAGTCAGTTGGTTTAGGATCAAGTATTTTCTGTGCAACATTTTGTCTGGGATTTGCTCAGTTTTGGACACCTACTCGTATGCCTAGTGCTTACACTTCCAGTGTGTTTCTAACATCAAGTCATTTGGTGTCACTCTCCTGGTTTATAAAACTTTTATCTCTTGTTAGAATAATATCTGAGAAATTAAAATGTTCCAGAAAATTGAAGTGCAAGATTTTTCAAGGAAGACAGCTTGAGACATGACATTTTGTTATCATTTTCTGTATTCTTAATTGTCAGTGTCGTTTGATTTGCAGGAACTGCCACAGGGGAACTGGTTCTGCTGTGATGATTGCAGTAAGATTCATACTGCTTTGGAAGCACTAATTTATAGTGGACCTGAAGAACTCCCAGTTCCACTTTTGGATGTTCTCAAGGCAAAGCATGACATGAATTTAGATAACAATGCTGATTGTGATGTGAGATGGATACTTCTCAGAGGAAAACTTGCTTCCCCTGAGACTAGACCATTACTTTCTAAAGCTGTTGGCATATTTCATGTGAGTATTCATCCTATTACTAGATTTGAAGTGATCTAAATGGTTACAAAATATATGATGATTGCAAACATAGAATTTGAAGGCCACACATTTTGGAATGGTTGTAGTCGTATTTGATTGGATGAAATGCTTGATGTCCAACCTGCCCATGTCTGTGATTGTTTCCCTAATTGTTTTGGCACAGGGGTTGCGATCTTCTCATACTATCAGGCATGAAGAGTTGATGCCAATTGACTATGTTATAGTATCTTTTCCTGTGTTTAGGTGATGATTGTTGGTTAATTGAACATCTTTTTTAAATGAAACCGTTTATGTTGTACTTGAGAAGGAAATTAAATGAACAGCTTGAATTCCAAAACTTGTTAAATATCTAAAATCATTTGTTAGTTTTCTAATTTAATTGTACAAGCAAAACTTTAAAATATTGAAACATACGCATGCGCCTGCAAAATTGTCTTATGTATTTGTTTTCACAGGAGTTTCTGTTAAAACCTTATAATTATCAACTGCAAAATTGATAGCAAAATGGACCTGCGATCCAAATTCATAGTCATGTTCATTATTTGTCTAATCTGATGTTGATGAGGTCCTTTTATGATTCACGTGGAGCTTTGAATTGTTATGTTCAAACACAATTTTCTGCTTCCTGCTTTTGGAACTTTATAGACTTGTTGCACTTTTAGGCTGTTCAGTATAATTACAAAAATATATTTTACAATCTGTTTTTATTGCTTTTAATTTATTAATAACTTTGTGGCTTGCTATTGCAGGACCGTTTTGACCCTATACTTGATTCTGCGACGGGCAGAGATCTAATTCCTTCAATGGTTTACGGGTTAGTTGCAATAGCTATTGTTAGTGCTGTACTATTGTATTCTCTTTGTTTTCAACTTAGCTATATAAATTGCAGCTCAAGTAATGTTAATTGCAACTCAAGCAATGCCAATTAACTCAGGGAATATTTATTATGCCACAGGAGGAATATGAGGGATCAGGAATTTGGAGGGATGTACTGTGCAGTATTGACCGTCAAGTGAGAATTAACCTTGATAACTTGATACCTCTTTCAGTTATTTTTTAGCTTGGTAATGTAACTGCATTGCTTTCTCGTGCAGCTCATCTGTTGTATCTGCCGGGATTCTTCGAATCTTCGGTCAGGAAGTAGCAGAGATTCCATTAGTTGCCACAAGTATTGAAAATCAGGGTCAGGTAAGCTAATTATTAAGTTTATATTTGTTTTTTTTTTCTCCGCTCATTGTAGGATTTGTAGTTTTATGTAATCAGTGGATCTTAAGAGTTAACTAAATTGGTATCATGAGAAGCTAAGAAAATTGGAGAAAAATAGTAAATAAGTATATTATTATACTATTTTTGAAAGATCATAAATAGGGAGGTTTGGTACATTATCGTACTATTTTTTGATAGATGATAACTCTTTTCGTCGATTTCTTTTCTTATGGTCGGTGAAAAGCATTAATGTTACAAAATATTGGTATTAAGTAAATCTGTAAACTTATGAAATCCTTCCTCATCTGGGATCTTGCTTTGCGATATAAAAGCCAGAGTAATCAACAAATGTTTATGAACAGGTAGATAAGAAAATTTCTCGTTTTTTGTATAGAAAAAGTAAAATCTTGTTCTTTTAATAGTTAAATGAGACTTTTTTCTTAACTGCAAAATGATTAAAAATGCTAGAGAAAAAAGCAGCATTGCGATAATGCCATGCCAAAATAATGGAGTATTTTTTAATTTTAGTGCTATCTTATGCAAAAGAAAGACCCTTTTTACTTGAAGTAAAAGGGAATTACAGGAAGTTGTGTAGGTTACACTATCTACCATTGGATATTCTCCTTGAGATTAGTACAGTTGGCAATTGTGTAATTAAAAAGTAATGGAGGCCTAAATCTTCACTGCCAACCTCTTGTTTAAGAAACACTTACAGATGGACTCATTTGGTGGCCGATAATCCTACTTGTCTAGTAGGCACCCTACAGAAACAAAAATTCTGTAGGTGATTTTTCAAAAGGAAAAAGCTTTGGCAGATTTGGCCTTCGTTTAGAACTTTAATTACATAAGTACCGTTATCAAATCTCGAGATTTGAATCCAATGGTGAACAAACTTTCACCTACAAGTAGTTTTCCTGTAGGCTATGCAGATTCCTTTTTCCCTTTTATAACATGTTAAAATTATATTTGTATAAGTATCGATAAAATTTTGGTATCTTTACCCGAATAATTCTGAATAAATTTTTATAGATAGAGATTAGATGGAAGTAAGTTGGTAAAACAATATTTTGTTTAGGTGATTTAAAGGTTACATCGACATCAACTTAGCCACCCGGCTGCGCAGGGAAAGTATCTTATTTTATTTACCTAATGAAAAACCTATTTTTGATGGATTATATTTTTTTTGTCTTTGCAATTACTGTAGGGTTACTTCCAGTCTTTGTTTGGGTGCATTGAGAGATTGCTGGGACTTCTGAACGTGAAAAACCTTGTACTTCCAGCAGCTGACGAAGCCGAGTCCATCTGGACTAACAAGTTTGGCTTCGAGAAGATAAATGCTGAACAGGTATGTTCTCTCAGTGTTAATCACTTTTTTGAGTGTAGTGAGATTAAGTTGTCCTCGTCTTGTGTTTGCAGCTCCGCCATTTCACGAGGGACTCCCATGTGATGACCTTCCAGGGTACGTCCATGCTACATAAAGTAGTACCCGGGGGGGTGACCAAGACAAATGAGACTTGCTGACATGAGAGCTTTTGGGGCGATTGAAAAGCCAATTCTTTTTGCAGTGCCTTTCAGATGGAGGCTGGTTTTTTGTACAGGAAAAAAAAAGAGAAAAATTAGTGCCTTGATGTTGTACAGAAGAAACGCCACTATTCCCAGGCATTTTCTTGGGTTGTAGTGCAGATACAAGAATAGGAAAAGAGGAAATAGATAATTCTGGACAAATAGTTAGCGTGACATTGGGATTTGTATTTCTCTAATTGGTAGAAAAAGCAGAGTGCTGCAATTTTTGTTCAGCAGCGTTCTTTTTTTTTTTTTTTTTTTTTTTCTTTTTTCTTTCTTTCTGTTAAAGTTTAGGGTTTAGAGTAAAACCTCTTCCCTCTGTAAGTGCAAATAACTGTTTTAATGCTCACAGTGTTTTGAGGGGGCAGAGATGAAGTATGATCACCTGGAGTGTTTGGGAATGCGGATAGGATTCTTGCGTTTTGACCATCTTGGACTAGTCCGGCTTAGGTGTAAAATCAAGTGCAAATAAGGCCGAATGATACAAAAATGGGCTGGTGTAAATTTCTTATTTATTCAAGGTCGAAGAGCTAGAGAGGATTTCTTAGGGCGAAGCCCACGCTTCTTTCTTCCCTACTTTGAACTTGTTTAATGAAATCATGGCCCTAATACATGCCACAGAGTGATCTGATACGTATTTAGCTTTTCTTCCTCCCCAAATGGAAGCGTGTAGTTTGTTCGTAGGAAGGTCTTTCAATAGGCAATGACTTTGGGTCAAGTAAATTTAGTTATCATCAATTTTTTTTTCTTGAGTTACAGATTATGCATAAAATCTTATGTTATTCTCCAATCATGATGATCAGATAATAAGTGTATTTTATTTTACTAGGAGGGATGAAAAATTTGGACACTCTTCTAATGCATACCTAGTTCTAATAAAGAACAAATTAGGAGAGAAGCAAAAGAAGAAAAGAGGAAGAAACTTTTCGGGGGGCAGACCTAATTTGAAGAACTTTGGTAGATCTAATTTCTAATCGAAGACCCTTCTTTTTGTTTGTTTGTCTTATGACGGCACTGAGCGAGGACGTTCGTCAGTTTTGATTTAATAACTTTGGTTTGACAGATATAGTAAGAGACATTTGGTTGAATATTGGTCTTGGAGATTCCTTGCTATAAAGTATAAAGCAACAGTGGTTCTTACCTCGAAACTGATACAAGCCAGAGAGTCAGAGAAACGCAGTTAGAGTCTCTGTCGTTTGTTCTCTTTTAGCTGCAACTCCGCCGACGAGTTCGGGGACAAAGCAGCTGCTGAGGAAGACAACTACCCAGAAACCCAGAAACCCCAGAAAGTGGAAAGGAAGATATTGGACAAGGTTTCAAAAATAAAAAACTCAAGTTTAGGCTGGGAATGCCAGAGTCTTTGCGTTATTACGATAGCGAAATGAAGGAACATTGTTATGCTCTGTCAGAATGTTCGTCGTCAACAAGCGGTTGCTTGTTACATGCATCAATCTTGTCAGTGTCGCAGTGACGAGGACGGTTCCATTTGGAATTCAGTAGGGAGTCCAGAGACAATACACCAAACAGTAAGTAGGCACAAAAGGAAAAAGGTTTCTTCTCATTTACACACGGAGTGAAAAATCACAATTTTGGAAAACACACAGCGATCGAGAAAAATTCGACATTCTAAAAAACGAATCATGTTATGCGATATTCACCCATGAAAAGAAAACCAAGCTCAACCCTCCAAGCCTTGCGCGAATCTTGACGCAATTGCTCTGAGTTCTTCCAACCCATTAATCAAACTTTCCAACTCACCCACATCACTCTCTTCCGCATCGAACTGCTCCTCGTCCGAAACCCACACCCCTCCTCTTCCTCCTCCTCCTCCTCCTGCGTCCCCTCTTTCTCGTAAAAATCGATCGATCAAATCGTCGAGAGACCCAGGCGGGTCCGCGAGGACGAAAGGTTTCCCGCCGGGGGAAAAGACGACGACGGCTATTCGGGACCCAACGCCGGAGCGAGCGCGGAAATCGGTCGCCTTCTTAAACAGGCCCTGGCGCCTCTTCGAGAAGGTCACTTGCCGATTACTAAGGCTTTCGATTTTCTTGATTTCGATCTTCCTCTTACCCATTCCTCTCCGTCGTCCCTCCGTTTTTCTCTTAAATTTTTGTGTTCGCTCTCTGTAGCAGCACCAGGGAACACGGTCAGGGAAGCAGCACTTCTGAGCTCTGAACCGGCAAAGCAGAGAGAGAGAGAGAGAGAGACGTATGTTTTATAGTCATTATAAATGAAACGGAAAGCTTCCCGAGCAAAGCAAGTTAAAACTACTTTCCAAAAAGCGGCGACCAAACCATTCTTGCGTCGGAAGGAAAAGCTTTTTTCAGCGTATGGGAGTGGGACCCCACGCGCATCCCTCAATATTCCACAAACCATTGATTGTCCATTAGTCTGTGGGACTTTATAATGTATAATCAATGTGTAGTATATACAGATCTAAATCTTGACAAGGATGTCTATGAATAAAAAAAAAAGATTAGGGAGATCGTTCACATCACAGCATTCTTTTGTGCAGAGGCTGTGTCGTTCGAATTTGAGAAGCGTGACAGCAAGATGTGTCCGACGAAGAGGTACGTGCTGCGGCTCTTCATCTCCCTGAAGCACATCACAGCTAACGTGATCGACCGGAATAATGGCCGGATTGTGGTGTCGGCATCGTCGGTGGAGCACGCGCTTAAGGAGGGTTTCGAGTGTGGTCGGACTTGCAACGCCAAGGCTGCTGCCGCAGTTGGGGAAGTGCTCGCTATGCGGCTCAAGGTGGAAGGTCTCGCTCAGGGCAGGGGTATCCATGTTAACGTGCACAAGGAAGTGCAGAAAAAAGGGTTCAAGAATCAAACCAAAGTCTGGGCCATCGTCAACGCACTCAGGAACCACGATGTCAATCTCATTATCGACGATTCTGACCCTCAATGAAGAAAAAATAATATGAGGAGGAAGTTTTTTCGACAAAACACTTTTGAGTATCAATATATCTATTTGTGGTTTTTTTTTTTTGCATGTTATATGCTCGAGGAAATGCGTCAATGGCCGGTCACTACAGTGTTTCTTCCCCGGCACTCCCTTCCACTGAGCTTAGAGCGGATGCGATCGCTTCAAGGCTAAAGGAAAACAACTAGCTAAGGTACACTTTTTCACCTGAATTAATAAGCTGTGTTAGTATGTACTGTCAAACATCTTTTAGGTTCTGAACTCGGGCCAATGCTTGAGGGTTGTGGAAATGGTCCTGAGCCTCTGAACTGTGAATGTAAGATCCTAACTAAGTATTGACTCTTCTTGCCTTTTCCTGGAATGAAAATCTGAGCTCAAGTAGCCCACTCAAGGTAGTTTTTCCCCTCTGTTTGTAAGATCATATAATCATTTGTTTCATGCACAACTCCAACTGAGCCATTAGTATCTCTCAATAGATTGGTTTTTTCACTTTGGGAGGTCATACCCACTCTATGCAGTAACCAATTCACCAGCTCAGGACCGAATAATCAATGAAGTAGTTTTCCTATCTACTACTGCAGTTCGAGATAGTAGGAATCAAAGCAAACCTACATGCAAAAGCCAAAACAATCCAAGAACAAACTCATGTTATGTACCTGGTTCAAAAGGTAGTAGATTATGTTCTTAAACAGCCGAAAAATTGGACAATCCACTAAAATTGACTGCAAACATTCCAGAGCTGTTCAAATTTCAACTTAAAAGTATAACCAGCAGCAAGGAACTGCAAATTTCAACTTTAAATTTCCTAGCAGAATGTGCGATCAATCAACACATCTTCAAATAACTGCCACTAAACCTCTCTGGTTCATTCCGCACCCGCTGACAACATTCGACAGCCTTTCCAAAGGAGTCCTCTTGGTTAACCAAGGCTAAAACACCAGAAAATGAAAAATGCTGCTTAGAAAAACTCCATTGTGAAAACTACACTTGCTGAGATTAACTTCACTTCTTATGGAGAACCTTAATCTCAGCCTAGCTAGTGTTTTGGTCACCACTCCTTGGGTCAAAACTCAAGCAGATTTGCAGGGGATGGCCAGTACTGAAACCAAATTTCCGTGCCTGTATTATGTTGGTTGATCCAGAACCAGAACTCTGCTAGAATTTTGAGTCCCTGTTCAGATATCATGAAGAAATTCCTGTGAAGCTTTTATCTTTTGATGGTGATTCTACTGATATTAAGGAAGCACACATAAGATAAAGTGATCAAATGGAAATTTTTAAGTCCCTTATCTTCGCTGCCAACAATGCAGCCGTGATGTAAAACTTCAGAGTAAAATCAGAAAGTACTGATATCATTTTTCTTTTATAAAATTTCAAATTTTAAAGGATAAACCTTAGGCAACTCTGTTCCGAGATAGGTACTTATGTATAGGTGCAGCTAGTATTTTTCTTATTGATATGGTTTGTGCGCTCAATATTGGTTGTGGATCATATGGGCTTTGCTATATTTGTGTGGCCTGATAGGCACTATTTCATATGCAGGCCCAAAGCCATCCCTATTGGCTTTATTTCGTATGTGGGTCCAATGGGCTATATCTCGTTTGTGGGCTCCATGCCTCGTTAAGCCCTTCTATTGGCCGACCCCAAGTTCCCGTAATTTGAATTTAAATTTTGAAATTCGAAATAAAAGGCGGAAGGAATGCAAGAAAGGGAATCACCACCAAGAGTTTTCTCTCTCTCTCTACAAAATAAAATAAAAAAAGAAAAAGCCGACCGTTCGCCGTTATATAAAATCCGAGTTTGTAAGACGCGCTTGTCATTTTCCCACTCTTCTCTCTCAGTCGATCGCTCACGCTCTCAGCCTCCGGTGAGATTTGATTTTCTCTTTTTTGCCTTCCTTCCCCAGAATCTGTTGAAATTTGTTATGCTAGGGTTTTCGGTGAAATTTTGTGATGTTTTCGTTAGGTTTTTGACAATAACCTGCGTTTGAAGCAAGTCTCTTGATTTTGGTTTATTGACCAAAAGTGGGAAAAATGGGGCAGATCCAGTACTCGGAGAAGTACTTTGACGACACCTTTGAGTACAGGTAATCTGTTTTGCTCTCTTCATCTTTCGATGTAAAAGAACGGCTTGTGTTCGCGTTTGCAGGTCTAAAAAGGTGTTCCGTGATTTTGCAGGCACGTCGTTCTCCCTCCGGAAGTTGCAAAGCTGCTCCCGAAGAATCGGTTGCTTTCTGAGGTATGCGATGGGCTGATGAGGGTTATTTGATTTTTGATTGTCTCTTTGAGATCGTTTTCGCTTCTTGTTTGTACTGGTGATATGCTGTTTGTGCAAATGCTAGAATGAATGGCGTGCTATCGGTGTCCAACAGAGCCGCGGTTGGGTGCACTATGCTATCCACCGACCGGAGCCTCACATTATGCTCTTCAGGAGGCCGCTTGGCTATCAGCAGCAGCAGGAGAACCAGGCCCAGATCCTCGTTGGTAAATGAAGAATATAGGGTTTCACCTCACATAATGTTCAATCTGTAGAAAAAGAAAGTACAGGAAAGACGGGGTCCGTGGTTGTAGTTCATTCTGTTGGGGGATGTTTGCTCTTCTTTCTTTAAATTCCGGACTTGCTGTTTTCGTCCCGACTACATCTTTTGTTTCAGGCATTGGATACGTTGGATATATTAGATATGAAATATAATTTCGCAGATTATCTGAATCTGCTACTTAGCTAACTTGTGGTATGCTTAGTAAACTTGGTGACGGTACGGTAAAGCCTGCCCTTTCCTGAACTTTGTTTTCTTTTGGCAATAAGGATACAATTTGGGAATGCCGGTTGTAGGTTTTTTTTTATGTTTGTGGAATCTTTTGTTTTTTCCACCCTGCTTTTGTTTAACCTGTTGGTGAATTGTGTAGAATATTTGCGTTTGTGTCAAAGTTTTCTTCTTTAATTTAATTGTTTGGAGTTCACTTCCAATGATCACGAGTGATTTGATCAATCAGTTCGACTGCTAGAAGTTCACCCAAGTATTTAAACGGCATCAGTGTTTGTTCATTTTAGTGGGTTGTGGTGTTTCGATGGTTCTTGACTTTTGTATGTTTCGTTGTAGTTTGGTGATTAATTTAGTTGCCATCAGACTTTCTGTAGGGTTTTGAAATTGTTGGTTTCCATCATTCTCATATATGGGTCGAGTCATGGAAAGTCACAACAATTAAGTAATAGAAGTATATCTTTAAGTATGATTTCAGATATTAAGCAGTTTATTCCACAACCAACCCAAGCCTTCTGCATACACTAAGCTTACTTAGGCTTGAACGATGTTTGTTGGCCTTTCAATAATATTCTGAAAGGAGTCATCTTGAGCATAGCTCGTAGGGTTGGATTTGAAAAAAAGAACTCTTTTTTTTTAAAAGAAATCCGAAAGGAAAGAAATAAAGCTTTGAATAATGATTCATACACAGCCGCTGTGCCCGACTCGGACACAGCGGCTCTCACATTAAATAAAAAAATGTATTTCTAGGTTTTCGTGAAATATAATTTTTTATTTAAATGTGAGAGCCGCTGTGTCCGAGTCGGGCACAGCGGCTGTGCCCGTATCACTGCTCTAAAGCTTTTGAGAGATAGAGTTTACTTGCTGAAAGAGAAGATAAATGTCTAAACACCATTTGTATCCCAAAATTAGGGGATAACGATCCCTATCCCCGGAGACTTGTGACAACCCAATTGGTCATCTAAGGAGGAAGATCTTC
Source organism: Aristolochia contorta (assembly GCA_022405105.1). Classification (NCBI taxonomy): domain Eukaryota; kingdom Viridiplantae; phylum Streptophyta; class Magnoliopsida; order Piperales; family Aristolochiaceae; genus Aristolochia; species Aristolochia contorta. The sequence continues at coordinate 18,925,726 of CM039669.1, read as the reverse complement.
GTTATATTTGAAAACATAAAAAACGCTTTCCTCAAAAAAGAAATCCGAAAGGAAAGAAATAATGCTTTTGAGAGAGGGAGTTTACTTGCAGAAATAAAAGATATATGTTTCTAAACACCATTAGTAGGCCAAAATAAGGGGATAACGATCCCCATCTCAAGAGACTTGTGATAATCCAATTGGTCATCGTAGCAGGAAGATCTTTGTTATGAAAACTTTTTAGGCATAAAAGATCCATTTCTAAGGTCCTAACTCTCATGCAAACATATTATAATGGCTTGTTATTAAGTTCAGAACCGCAATTCGAACTTAACTTTAGACCAATCTTGGCCAGCTCTCTAAACGGTTTGCTGCTGTTAAGGATGTGAACATTCTTTGCATGTGTGCAAGGGTTCACCGTTCATCCTCAGCTGCTGTTTATTAATTAGGCTTGAATGCACGCTGGTTGTTATCTTCTCATGAATTACTGGAGCTCATTGTCTTGTCGCAAAGAAGTTGTACACTCTATACACAAAGGCTGTTCTCAAGTTGGAGAAATTATGAACGTTTTAGCTTTCACGCATCGTCAATTATCCTTAATGTTATATAAAACTCTATACCCGCGAGGACATTCTCCTTTTGTTTATTTTTTCTGTTTTGAATAATTTCTTTTTGTAAAAGACAGGTTGGGTCCAGTACTACCATTTTCCCAATTAAGGGAGCGCTTTTAATCTGACATTATCAAGCAATGCATTCTTAAGAACAAAGTTGAATCAAGATATAGAGCGTGCCATTCGCCCATACTATTAGCAGATCATAAAGGTGATGAACCAAACTAAAAAGATATTTATGCTCCTAAATACACAAGATCGATGTAATTCATTTAGTAAATCCAAGCCGAGTTTTCCTTTTGGCTTCAGCTTCATACATACTTTCCAATAGGAATTCTACAGGAAACTCAAAATAGTTTTGAATATGGCTAACATTTCAATCATCATTAGTGAATCAATTGGTATGGAAATTATGAGTTGGCTAAGTGGATGCAATTTAGGATCCTTGGTTTTGCATGATAGAGTGAACCAAAACATCAGCCATATGCAGAGTTCAGAACAAATACAAGAACATGAATGAGGAATCCAGGGGAAAGAAATAAGAGGGAAGGGCACTGAGAGGGACGACCACAGAGATAAGCACAGAGAGAACATCAGCCAAATACACAAACAGGGCTGATAATGCACCTTGTGAATCCTAACGTTAATCTCAATGGCTCATTATGCATTTAAAGCCCTGCTTGACTTATAAGCAGTTCTTAAATGAGAAGCAAGCGAGAATGGAGACCCAAGTGGAGCTGCAAGGCCAAGGAGCCGCATTATCCTCAATCGGCGGCCCTTTTTTATCGATTTGACTGGTATGTGCACATCCTACAAAAAAATATAGTGGTGTCAATTACAAGAACATAAAAGTACTGAAATAAGGCTCAACTTTAATGAACCAACAGTTGACAACCCACATCAAAATGAACTTTTGGTTTTCTTTTTCTCTTGCCCCGACCGCGTTCACAATAATCTTCCTCAGTTCCGGCTGAGCATGAACCATTTGCTTCATCTAAAACAAGCACCAAATTTAATCCCTCTTAGTAACTGAACTGTATAAATTTGACTCTTTTTTTCTTCCCCTAAATGATTATCTTGGAAAACTGTATCCATGAGTGTTCTTAAAAGATTTGACTTTTTTATCACAATTAAAAAGCTTTAACACTCACAGGAAGAAGGTTATAGCATTTCAAACAAATTCATATTTAAATGAGCCTGATGGCTTCCAGTCAACTGTCAAGTCTTCAGAGAAGACAGGACTAATTCCAATTAACTGTTACTTACGAGATGTTGGGACCTTTTCAATTAAACTCTTTTGCATGTCAGATCTTTCATATAAATGTTGGAACGAACTCATCTGCTCCACCTTGAGTAAGGCCTGAAATGAAATACAATAGATTTCAGAATCCAGAACTTATTTCATCTTTTGTTTCTGATAAATATATCAGAAAAACTGTGTGACCATCTCAGCCGGTCGGAACCTGCTGAGATAATTCATGAACCAGAATTTGGTGCATGTCTCCATAGGACACTAGTAGTCCAATACTATAGAAAAGATCCTGCACAAGTAAGGTCACAAAGAATCCATAATTTCCTATCATAGAAAGGTTAGAAAAGAGAAATATGCTCAATCAGAGGAAAGAACAATGGAACTAACTTGTTTCAGAGCATCTTGGGATTCTTCCTTGAGGTTAGAGCTCCTTTTATCAAAACACTGCATATCAAAGGTATTTCATTAACTCTCATATCAATTTACTTATAAATAATTAAATTCCATACGAAAATAACATATGAGAAAGTATGAAATATGTCAGGTGTCACCATTTGGTGTGTGCTGATCAGGGATTCTATCAAGAACTCTTCTTACTTACATCATCAAAAGGAGAAAGACTTTCCACCGGATCCACCCAATAACTGAAGCAAAAGTGAAAGAGATTTAGCCTCCTCAAACTGAGGAAATATTGAACCAGAAAAAACCTTTTATCTACATTGGAAGGCTAGCATAAAAAGGTAAACAGATCGAAAGTTAAAAAGAAAAACTCACTATCTGTCCGTTTGTATCAATTGGACCAATACATGCCCATCTGTGCATTGATCACTGGCATTAGAATGAACCTCTCTTTCATCAATTACCTAAAAAATCAGCATGTATTATTCAAATACCGATGTACCTAGAATATTAAAAGTGAAAAACCCAAGGTGACACTTTTTTCTAAATTCCATAAATAACATGTGGAAGAAAAAAAAAATCCTACCTCTGCAGGCCACCACATATGGCTACCTGTTTTAGCCCATACTACACTTCCAGGAGCTACCCAATCATTGTGAGTTTCTGTAGACAGAGAAGTTGATTTAACAGGACTATGAAGCAAAGGTCCAGTATTTGAGTCGGTACTACTGTGATCATTTTTATGACCACCTGCATCACTGCATACAGAATATTTCAAAATTAGTCCATGGTTTATGCACCAGTTGAGATTATGCAGCCGGACTTAACCAAAGCATTAAGCTGATAAAAAAACTCATGTTATAACTTTTCTTGGTTTGGCTTAGGAAAACACATACCCCGTCTTATAAGAATCCATGGATGTATCTGGTGATGCACCTTCTCCAGTTAATCTTTCAGAAGCCCTTAAGCAGAAAACATCTATGGGAGCAGTTGGAGGACTTGATGAACCATATTTGCAGCTTGAGGAATAGAAGAATGAACCTGTTTTAGCATTCATTTTTAAAAAAAAAAAAAAAAGATGAAAAAGAAAAGTGAGACTAGGCCGTTTTAGCATTTCACTTCAAAGAAGAGCATAAGTCATTCGATGGAGAACTAGACGATGATGGTAAAAGGCAACAATCCAAAAATCTTCAGTGACAACAGAAGGCAACCGCTTAAGTAAAATATCCAAACTGCTAGCAGTACAAGAAGACCCACAACTACAACCATAGATCCAACAAGCAGCTAAAAACTAAGCTGACAGAAGAATAAAGTAAAATGTTATCTCCAAAAAAGAATGCTAGTCATGCACTTTTTATAAGCATGAGAAATCCATGTATACTAATAGAAATGGTATACTTTGTTTATCAACAGAAAGAACAGAACACAAAATCATAATTACGAGGCAGAAGTACATAAATAAACAAACAAAACAGTATTTCAAAGTGATGGATAAAAATGATGAAGCAACCATACAATATTTGTTGCATACATTCAAGGATTTTTAAACTATGGATACCATGGATTTTCCACGGGCATTAGTCATCAACTTGACCAGTCTAGCTATCTGAATGCCAGCCTCGAAGTTGGCTATAACAGTGCTTTATTTTATGATATTTCTATTAAGAGGTCTGTGTCGTGCACACATTTAAAGTCATTACAAATGAACCAGGTTAACTACAAAGGTCATGAGATCATCAAGATCTTAAATTTCCAGAGTTTTAAGAAGAATTAAATGGAATGGTACAGCTAAAATTTGAGGTAACAAATAACAGCCAAAGTACTTGAGACATCAGGTTCAAGTCCACTAAGATTCTATAAATACTCAAGTTAAATGTGCTTCACGTTAAACCTTCATGTTAGGCCCAAGTCTGACAGGTGTTGAGACGTGTTAGGAGGTAGCTAGAGTATATCCAACAGCAATACTAGAACGGCACAACTCCCTACAGTTTGCACCGTTTCTCTAAAATATGAAAATTTTCTAAATAGAAAATGGGAACAGAATTTAGGGGGTCACATGTCAACCCTCACAAGCTAAAGATGAAGATCCAGTTGTACCCACTCCATGCAGAAGCTGGACATGAATCGAGCATAGTGAAAAGCTCATGCTTATCCAAATCAACAAGAACTGAGTGATTTTCCTGCTGATGGGGAATTAATTAGAACATCTTCTGAAAAATGCATGCCAGTGAATGTTAAAACTTGTAACCATGAGGATCAGAGTCTGTTTACCCAACAGACTACACAAAAGGAATTCAAGGGGCTGTTTCTTTTCACAAAAGGTGAACGTTCCAAATTTTTATAATAAAGATATCCGCTGCAGGTCTACAGATTGACCGAAAAAGTTTCAAATTCATTACTTGATGGACTCAAGGCACGTTATTCTCCTGAACAAGGAACTATCAAAACATGTGAACTGAATTCTTGCATCAGTTCTGAACAAATACAACGAAGATAATAACAGTCTGAGGTGAAATTCCAAGCAATTGGCTTCGAATTGAAATAGTGAAAGGGTCACGGAAGAGTAATGAATTAAAAACGCACATAATGAACCTGGAAGAGGACGTCGACGAGGGCGCGTGGAGCCCCGGCTTCTGGGCTGTTGGCAATCCTTGGGAATAAATAGAACCCGCTGCAGTTTGGCCGAGTTCCTCATTCTGTACAGAGAGAACGAAAGAGAGAGAAGAAAGCCGAGGAAGAGCCCTAAGAAGCCGTATTCCAATGCAGGAAAACGATCTGCTTTGAAGAAAATGGTCCCCCAAAGGTACGCGAGAATTGGGAGTGACCCATTATAGAGAGCAGTTCGTGTAAAGCTTTAATTCGTAACAAAACCGTCCTCCTCAGTTCTCTGAACTGTGAAAAGGAGCTTCCCCGAACAAAGACGTTCCCTTCTATAATTCCTCAAAAAACACAAATCTCATCAAATTTTTACAACGACAACAATTTGACAAATCTGCAAGCAGGTGAAACTGTTTTAACGAGACAATCCAACCACAACGGGCACTGGGCATGACAAACTTCCAATCCCTTATGGGTCTGACTTCGAGAGAGTAATTCAAACCCCATACTTCCTATATGCTTTACGAAAGATTTGGCCCAGCGAAAGTACATCATGTTCGTCTTCCTCGTGCCAATATTTTTGTAGACAGTTATGATATATGGCTATCTCGAAAGGGTACCTCTAGCATGTACCCATATCATTACTCTAAATTAAAAGATTAATCATTAAATTTATAACGATGTGTCTTCTTTATATTACTCAGATTAATTATATACGTACGTCGACCCATTTTTTCTTTTATAGTGCTTCCAAATAGGCTCCAACGGGGCAATCTCTATGTATTCATTCACTATGGCTTTTCGTCAGTCAGCCTCCCCTAGATCTGGCAGGAGAATCTACTGATTTTACGGAATAAAAAGACTTTTTGTCTTCATAAAAATTCATATTTTATATAACTTCCTTCACTTATCACAATGTCAAAGCATATTCAATTTCCATTCAATTACCACAAAGAGCAAACGCTGATTCAGAGGGGACAAAAAAAAAAAAAAAGGATTCTCCGCCAAAGAAATACCCAGAATGACATCTTCCCTACAACGTGAAGATTGCAGAAGGCTAGAAACAATACATCAAATTTTTTACAAAGGAACTAACAACAAATGTTGGGCCAGTCTTCTAAGCTTTCACCCTTTCTTTGAACAGATTCTGTAGCCACTATGTTTAAATGGAATATTGAACAAAAACCTAATTAGCAGAAAACAGTTCCAGTCTGCAACTAACCATACACAGGCCAGCAGATATGACTTCCAGGTTTTGAGGGCCTGAATGTGGTACTCACTATGATGATTTGCTCGAGGTACCAGAACGTTTTTGCACTGCCATCTGAATAACTTGACTGCTGTTGAAATTGGGTTGACTGATCCCTGTATCCAAGAGACCCTCCATTGAAGAAAATGGATCCCGATAAATACCTAAATATGAAATTAAAGGATCAGATCTGGATTTGTCAATAACCAACCTCACGTTCCGTGTTTCCACTTCCATAAACCTAAGCAATCTCTTATACCCAACTGTAGATCCATTTGTAACTGTAACCCACTGGCCACCTTCACTCAAGACATCAAAATGGAACTCAGAGATCCTTTGTCCCATTTGAATAGGTTCCTGAACCATAAGCACGTTGAATACCTGAGACCTATTAAAGTCTAAGTGTATCACCCAATCAAATTTGTCCTCTTCAGGGGCCCAGTAGGTATAAATACCTTCTTTGAGGACATTCATTGGGCTGAAGCGAGAATTCATACTCCCTCCGCGAGTGCTGGCAGCTGTAACAACTGCAGCCTCTGCCAAATTGTTAGAGAATATAATGTGCCGCATCCTGGCAAACTCTTGTAGTGAGTGAATGTCTTCATCGGATATAAGGCCTGAGGAATTGGGAGGCACATTCAGGAGCAAGAGACAGTTTCTTCCTACTGATTTGTAATAGATATCTAGCAGTGTCAGCGCAGTCTTTGGGTGCTGCAAACTGTGCCAAAACCAACCAGGTCTTATAGACACATCACATTCCGGAGGAACCCAGTCCCTTCCATTTGGATCTCCATTTTGGCTGTACCTATTACACATCAAGTGCAGCAGGTGTTATTCTCTGCTTCCAAAAAGATAAAAAGAAGTATAAATTACATGTCCATTCATTGATATTGGAGATCATGACAAGTATAATAATGTACCAATCCTACTCTTGCCAAATATTCATACTTTTAGACTTCAGAAACACCGTTGCTTCTACTAATACTAGTGGTACAGAAAAACATTCCTATAAAACAAAACAGTAGACCAAGAACAGGTGTAAAATATCAATAGAAAAAGTGGAAAGAGAAAACCACTTCTCCGTGCCATTACGATGTGCACATCCATGGCATGATCCTTTTTGTTTCTTCATTAACAGAGGCATTACAAAATTAAGATGAAAAATTGGCACCACGTGTGTAGGACAGAACTTTCTTACTCATAGGATCATTTTCTCTCTCACTAAGTAACAGAAAATAAAGCCGCAGTCCACGAAAGCAGACTCACTTCTTAGTGTATGTAGTGAAACAAGCACCTTCCCTGTTTCAATAGCTTGCTTACCCTGGATATTGGTCAATAGTAGCTCCAAATGAAGTTCGTACATCAGCATCTAAAATTAAGTGGTTCCAAAGGAAGCATCTAAGATAAAGTGACCCAAAATGAGGTTGAAGTGTTTTAGGTAACCAGGTAAGTCTAGTCCTTCCCCTGATGGGAAGTTGTCATCATAGGTCAACAACTTATTTCCCTGTGTTGAGGATCCAAAAACTAATACACAACCAGAAAATAATCACATAAAGGCATATAAATCACACCAATCCAATTGAATGATACTACACATTGAACTACACGCCAAGGTGGACAAACACATTTCAGCTTTATCATAAGTTCCACTCTTTCAAGTTCTAGTTTAATGACAAATATGTCGTATGACAAACAACATGAAAACATGCAAAAACTAACCAAAATCTCGCCAAGAAGGGCATCTAATTCTCACTAGTTCAACACAATGAGTGCATAACAGTCAGCCATACAATGACATTGCAGGAGTACAAAAACAGTTAACACAAGTCCCAACTATTCCTATTTAATGAAAGGAATGAGTTTGTTAGTGAAAGAGTTGAAGACATTTTCAGAAGTGGGGCGCTTTTGAAATGTTGGATAGACAGTGATGAGTCATGGTAAACAATACAGAAAACGAGAGAAGGAAGAGCAAAGAGATGGAAAGTGATTGTTGATCTTTTTTTGAAACAGTGTGGCACATTTGTGACCACTGAGCTATTGCTCCAGTACACTTGATCATGTGAATTTGAAGTAAAATAAGCACCAAAGTTGCTAGCTTGATCCACGTAAATGGTTTATCTACAGATACTGATGACATATAACAAAGAGATAACACGCGTGGAAGAGAAACTTACTGAAGATCATTGTCGCCTCCAATGGTGACGGCACTGCTGTTGAAAAGAGACCAGCATGTGGACCCTGCGGCACCTGCTTCATCGCCAACCCACCGGCTATCGGGCCCAGCATCTGAGAATATGGTAGCAGTTGGTTGGAACTGACGAATGAGACCAAACCACGAATCGAAGAAGTATCTCATATCTTTTTCCCCTTCCCCTTTGGCACCATCCAACCATACTTCTTCGATCTCGCCATAACTGTTCCCATTTCCCAAAAGCATCAGAAACCAAAACCAAAATTCAAATATCAGCTGCAAGTTAATGCAGTTACAACTGAGAGACAAAAATAGTTGGGTCAAACTCTCTTGCTCCTACGTTTCGTCCAAAAGATAAAAGACTATGTCCAGTAATATAACCATACAAACTCAGAAAGCAAACTATAACAAGCTTCCACTGGGAGAAAAAGACTATGATCAGTAATATAACTATACAAACTCAGGAAGCAAACTACAAGAAGCTTCAACAAAGAGAACACCAACCCAGTGAGCAATTCAGTCATTTGACCCAGATAGAACTCGTTGTACTTGACCGTATCGCCATAACTCTCCTCGTGACGATCCCAAGGGGAAAGATAAAGCCCCAAATCAACTCCAGCTGCCCTGGCGGAGACCGCGAGTTCGGCAACAACATCACCAGCACCATCCTTCCAAGGGGAGGAAGCGACAGAGTAATTGGTATACTGGGAAGGCCACAGGCAAAACCCATCATGGTGTTTAGCGGTGAGAATGACTCGGGAGAAGCCGCTGTCAACAGCAACTTGGATCCATTGCGAAGTGTTGAGAGCAACTGGGAAGAAGACTCCGGGGTCAACATGCCCAGTACCCCATTCCGAGTCTGTAAAGGTGTTGGTGCCGAAATGGAGGAAGAAGGCCATCTCGCTGGATTGCCATTGGAGTTGGCGGGCGGATGGAAGGGGTGGAATAGGAAGGGGAGGAGGGATTGAAGGGGAAAGAGAAGCAGAAACAGCTTCTGAGATGAGAAGGACAGAGAGGAGCAGAACACGGACCCGGCTGCAATTTGCCATTTGGTGCAGGAGTAAAGAGTCCTCATCGTATTGTCCATCAAAATATTGTCAATCTTCAAAGGGGTGAACAGAGATGTTGCGCCTTACCAGTATTATTAAATACTTAGAAGCAACTTCAAATACATATCAACCCTTACAAGTATAGTCAAATACAAGCTTATAACAAGGGAGAAAGAGAAAAGAGCCATAAATATTGAAAAAGAATAAAGAACATAAACTGACACATTGCACTGGTGAAATGATTAAACATAAATTTAGGTAAGTGTAGACTAAACATGCAAAGTCAAATATTAAGTAAAGTATAATATTTACTTTTTATTCATTAATAAGTAATAATTTGTTTACATTTACTGATAATAAAAGTTTAAAAATTTTGCTTGTTTCCTTACACCCGCAATTCAAGACATTAAAAGTGAAAAATTAAAAATTAAGTAATATAAAAAAAATAGCCAATAAAAGTGGTAAACGGTAAACTTACATTAGAGCTTTTAGTTATCTTCTTCCTTTTGATTGTTTATATTTGTTCCATGTAGTTTCCAACTTTCTTTTTTCTTATAGAATTTTGTCACTAAAATATATCTATGAGTAGTTTGCATTTCTCTCCTCATATTAAAATCGCTTTTAACGATGAGATACTATTGAAATCTTGTCTATACACTCCTATAATCATTTCTAACAAAATTTAGAATTCTTAATAGCAAAATAGGCTATAAGATTTCATGCAAAGGAACTATTCTTAGCCTTGATATGAGCTGACTTAACATTTGGCCTTTTATTTTTGTCTTTTAACACACTTTACCATACACTATGTTGACTTAGAATTACTCAATTCTAGAATCCAAATTAATATTCTCCTAACTATTGATCAATTAACTATTGAAGGTAATTAATATATAATCTTTTTCTGAAGAGTAATGCTAGAAGCACCTAGGGATGTACCTATCCGACGTACATGTTAATCTAAGCCCTAAAAAATATAATTTTTTTTATTAAATTCTATTTTCTAGAGGATAAACCTTAGTATGTGGGCTAAGTACAACTAGCATTATTCTTTTTTGAATTATTAACTGAATTAATAATTGGTGGTATATTGGGGTTTATTATTTTCTGATGAAATTAATTACTTGTACTTATTAATAAATACTAGTATTTTTGAATTTTTCATATTGTATTAGATTTTCTTATAATATTTCAATATTTCTTGCTTGTGACATTCTTACCATATGTATCCGTTTCGTTGAACCTTGGGTTCAGCAAACTGGTATATCGCCCGGTCGAGCGGGTTCTATCTTTGCGGCGACAAGTCAATGTCAAAAATGGTAACCGTATTGTCTCAGAATGTCGGGGCCTGCAGTTTCGAAGAACCCCCAACCCACCCGCGGAATCAGCCATCGCAAATTCGCAATCAGTCCCCGCGTAAACCGTTTAATTATGCCGGTGATCCGAAGCGTAGCACCTGGTTTTCTCCTCCTAAATTCTCGATGAAGTCTTCCTTATGACTTCCGATTCGCGACTGTTTCCACGCATTTTTGTTTGCCCTCTGGTCTCTCCGCCATGGCAGCGGCTTCGCTCTGCAATGGCGAGAGGGCCGTCGTTCTGCTTTACCTCTCCGCCGTCGTTTTATCCACTCCCGTCTCCCTTCTCCTGGAAGCCGGCGGACTGTGTATTCTTGCTTTTGGCGCTTTTCTTGTGGAGGTTGCTTGCGAGAGCTCGAATGCTCTGAATTGCTTGAAGACGAGGTACAATTCAATGGCTAGACCGTCAATAGTTTGATTTTTTTAAGTGGGACGTTTTATTTGGCCTGTTTGTTCACCTTTTTAGTTGTAGCGTCTTTATGACGTCTGAACAAATTTTAGATGCCAGAATGGTAGTGCATGAGGTTGTAAATTTTTTCAGCTAAAGAGTTCACGCTGGAATTATGCTGAAATATGTCCTGGAAAAGGCTTTTGATTGAATGGTTTGGGACTACTTAGCTTCCACTTTAGCAGCACTATCTGATTTGGTGTGAAGTGGAGATACTGGATCAGGTCATGTGCTTATTCGACAAGGTTTTCTATTTCATTGAATGAGGAACTCTTTGGGTACTTTGCCATCTCCAGGGACTTCGACCGGGTGGCTTTGGTCAAGAAAGCTACCTTATCGTGACTCATTTTCTGGTGATACCAAAGATAGATCTGCTGCTCTGATACCATATAAGTGAGATAAAAGAGAGTGCAAGAGAGAACAATTGATACAATGAAAATATCTAAAACACAATGAAACTTGAGGGAAAGATCTTTATACTCTGTTTGTGAGACATTTTTGAACTCTTTTTATTTTATTTTATTTTATTTTATTTTATTTATGTTGGAACTGATTGACTTCATCATCCATGGTTTTTATGGATATGTTTCCTGTCATTGAGCTGAATAGTTGTTAGATTTCCTCTGATTGAAAGTTTATTTTCAGACGGGGGGCTTCAACTGGAATATTACTGGGAACAGTTACACTACCAGCTGTCACGTTCTCACGGTTGATACAGTTGTTGCGAGCATCATGTGTGCAAGCGGTAACTCTTGAAGGTAGGCTCTCCAGATGCTTGGAGGAACCATTCACATCTGAAATTTGGTTTCTTTTCTTGTCCGTATCTAAATAGCCAATATCTATGTACCAAATGCTCTGTCATGCTTTTGCTTTCCCTGTTTTCTTTGGCACACACTGACATTGAATTAAAATTTATTTATATTAGAATAAGTATTACAGCACCAATAGCTCATATATTTGCCTTTCCTTTGTCTTTCTTTGTCTTTTTCCGGATTTGAGCACAAATTCAACTCAAGCTTCCAGACTACATTACCCACTAAAATTTCTGTTTTATTGCTTTGTCAGAGATTGGATACATGAAAATCCAGTATTGGGCTGTGTCTATGAGCTGCTTCTGCATGCTAATTTTCCTTTGCGGAGTGAGAATGGGGTCCTCAAATAAGAAAAGTCTCTTCAAGATGTTGTTTCTTCAAGATATGAAGTATACCTTCCTGTCAGTCAGCTATGCAGCACTGTGCTTTATTTCTTTGGTTGCAAAATCTTATTCAGGTTTGTTTCGAATCTTTTTTTTTCTTTATGTGTTTGTATCAATAGTAAAATATTTATGTTACCTTGTGTATGTGTTAATTTTAAATAGCATGTAGGACAAATATTTCTTGTTAATCCCAAAAGTAAAAGTTTTTTTGGTTAAAATATTGGACTCAAAGTGTGACTTTCTTTCTGGCTGTCTTCTATTTTGCAGATGTGCATGTAGCATTAAAACTGTCTTGGGTACTCATTCAAGGAGCTGTATCTATCAAATTAATTCAGCATATTCTTAATACTTTCCCCTTCTGTGCATCCATGGGTATGAATAATCTTCTTCATCGTGATTTGTAAACTTTATTTTTTCTTGCTATAGTTTTTTTTTTTCTTTTGGCTTTTGCACATGTCTAGTCAAATAATGGAGTTCTTTGTTCATTTGTTTCCAGTGCAATAAGCACTTGGGAATGTCAAAGCTATATTACATCTGCTGGGACTATAGATGATCTTTAAATATTTTGAGAGTTCATTATCCTTCATGCGACGGCTGCATATATATTTCACGTGTCTTATCACAAGAAGTTATGATAAGGGAGTCTTTCCTTTTAATGTTCTATGATTGCGTTTTCCTTTTCAGTATTTTCATGATATTGGTCCCTTTTATATTAAGTTTCTGTTTCTTTTCAGTATTTTGGTGATATAAGGTTATATCTCCATTCTTCTTTCAGTGAAGTCCTGTACATTTTCAAATTTTTATGTTTTCTCTTTCTTTTGTGCAGGGGAAGCATTTCTGGCTACTTGTGGTCTTGTTCTTTTTTTTGGTGATGTGACAGCCTTTACTCTTTCTAAGGTTTGTCGTATGAAACCTTCTTATACTACCATCTTTTTGATAAGTATAATTCAGTTTTAATAAATATATCTTTATGCCTCTGTTGCAGTTATCTTTCTTCCCGATTGGAATTAGAAAAAACGAGATAAGCATCATTGTACAGGTAAAATTTTAAAATAAGGGAAAACATTGCATTTCCAAATTAAATTGTTTTATGAGTTTTATCTTGTGTACAGGGGTTGCTTCTTGGGTTTCTTCTGTTGCCCCTCTTTTTCAAATTTCTTCTGCTGTTTGGCAATCGGCTTATAAGACTAATCCAATCCACTGATCTAGAAAGAGAACAAAGTGCATCTGGAGTGGTTGGCAGATCAACTGTGTTTTATTCTTCTCTAGGAATTGTATTGATTCTGTTTGTTCCGGCCTGGATGCTTCTGGTTCATGATTTTGATATGCATCCTGTGTTATGGTATGTGCCCTATGCATTTTATACTACATTAAATTAGCATTGGAATGTTATGTTCTATTAAAGTAATTTTGTTGTAAGAAAATCTGGCAGTAAGGTTAGGAATTATTAACATAAACTCTTATCATGAGATGACTGTTTAATAAGTGATCTGCAGATTTATTAGGCAAATAGATGGATTGATAAATGCGAATGAATTCGGTCTCAGAGTAAATTTGGGCTCGAAGTTCATATTGTCCTTTTTTAGGTGTTTAATATATGTTCATCCTTTTATCGCATACGATGCGTGTCTTAGTAAATACCAGGACTAATTATACAATACTAAAGTTGCACAATACTTGCCCTCTTCCTGTGCCAGCATAGATTTCTTTTTGACATGTATGTTATGTAAGTCTGTTTTTAAATTGAGTTTTTGCTAGAAGTGTGTTAGCAACCATTATTATTTCAGATTATTTGCTGTTTAGTTCTGTTTTACTTGTGAGAGGCTCGAGGGTCATTTTAGTTATTTTTGTAAATTAAGCTCTTGCTTCATATATGATATAACAAAGCAATTTTTGCAAAAAAATTATGATAATTCAGTTTTTTTTTTTTTTGTTGAACAACTCTTGTTTATGACATATTGTTTTTCTGTTTGCAGGATGCTCTATTTTGTGTTCAAGGGATCACAAGAACGAATGTTGTTGTGTGTTTATTGGATAGTCATTATATGCCTGTCAATCATATACTTCTATAACGTTTCTAGAAGCAAGAAAGTAGAAAGGATTCTACTTCGGAAGTACTATCATTTAGTGGCAGTTGTAATGTTTGTACCCGCTCTTATTTTTCAGGTAAATGGGCAAACTACGTGCTAATTAATCAGCTTTTATATAAGATTTTGTTTTTATGGTTAAATCTTTTGCTCTTTTGCTCTTTTGCAGCCAAGTTTTCTGGATCTATCATTCGGTGTTGCTTTGTCCGGTTTCTTGGCATTAGAAATAATTCGGGTAAGTAGGCTGTTTATGTCGTTCTGATCGTAGCATTGTTAGGGTGGTCCATTCATGATGTATAACTGAGATGAGTGATGTTGCTCAAATGTGATTCTATTATTCACGATTATGCACCTTTGAAGGTGATACAACTTTATGTTCGTGACTAGTTAATGGATTTTTGTAATGTCTGTCATCTGTATCATTGATGATCCAAGGATGATCCTAATATCTCTAAAATAAAACTACTTACAGAGAATGTCTTCGAGTATTTGTTGGCTTATTGATACGTTGACTAGCTCTAATACACATACAGAGCAAAGAGGTAGGCAGTGTGCTTGTAGAATAACCTGTGGTATTGGGGTTATGATCCCGAACCATTCAGACACAGATGCAGTGTAATGGCCATTCATTGTTTATCAGGGAATCATGATTGCATGAATTTGGTTTTTGTTAGATACCCTTTTCATGGGTCTACCATTGCCAATAAGATTTTAACCCAATAGACTAGCATTACCTGCAGTTAGGCCTCTATCTATAGAATTCCTTTTGCTTGTATTAAGTGAAATTTACCATACTTCAAAAAACAAAAATCTGAATAATCTGGTTTACACTGTCTTCAAGAATTTATGTACTCATGTTCAGTATTATGTGTTGGAGTTACTGTTAGACTCACAGAGGTATTTTGGGCCTTTTCACATATGTTTGTGAGGCCCCTGAAACAGTTTGGGTTTGGTTTATTGTTTGGATGGTAGAATTGTGTAAAAGAGAAGTGTTTGGACAGAGGAAGTAAACAGTGAGGGAAAGGAAGTGTACTGAAGCCATGCATTGTGTCAGGGTCAACCCTACACTTATGTAGAATTATCTTAAGTAAAACAAATTACATAAAAAGATTAAATACCCTCTAAGCACATAAAACATTGAATAAGACAACAGGTACTCTGAAAATATAAGAGAACAATGCTCGATCTTCTCCATTGCCCGCTGTGATAATTGATATTTGATGATTCTACAATTTTTTTATCGTCTGCAGACTCATTTTGTGCTCTTTTAACAACTTCTGTTAACAGGTTTGGCAAATTTGGCCTCTAGGCCATATTGTACATAAGTTCATGACTGCGTTTACAGATCATCGTGATTCCGATACTCTTATTGTGAGGTATATCTTTAATCGTTGCTTTCTGATTACTTTGTTATATTAAGTGTTTTATAGTAAACAGATGTTTGTTTTATGTAGCCATTTTTCTCTGTTACTGGGCTGTGCAATTCCCAAATGGATGTCTTCTGGGTTTAATGATCGACCACTTGCTCCTTTTGCTGGAATACTAAGTCTTGGAATTGGTGATACAATGGTGAACATCTTTTTTTTTTAATCTGAAATTTAAATTACTTATAAATTGGTTTTTACCGAATCTGGTTGTTAGGACTGCAAGTTATAATTTTAACTTCAGCTGTCCTTCCTTAAAACAATTTGAGCTTGCTGTGTTCAGGCTTCGGTGGTAGGGCACAAATATGGTGTCCTGAGGTGGAGCAAAACTGGCAGTAAGTTGTATTCTTGTATCATCTTGATTAAGTTTATAAATATACTTACTCAGGTGCTAACTGCCTTTTTTTTTTCTTTTACAGAAAAAACTATTGAGGGTACTGCTGCTGGTATAATGTCTGTATTCATGGCTTGCTCGGTTCTTATCCCATTTCTAGCATCAAAAGGCTATATACTTACCCAGGTTTGTTGCCTATGCCTTCAGAACTAAATTGATGAAAAAACACATTTGGGCTAGCCTTCATTGTGCTTCTGCTCCGCAAGCTGGACTAGATCGCTGTTGGTCTGGGCCTGCGTGAAACGGGGCGCGACTTCCCTATACCAAAATGTGCGATATGCATGGAACACGGACATGCAACAAGGGCAGACGCGCCCACTTATGCGCATGGCCAACCAACAGACAAAGAGGCACAAGACCAACTATCAACCGATGACGAGGCGGATGACATGGCACGGGTATGACGTGGCACATGAGGTGGCTTGTGACTAGGCAAATGAGGTGGCATGCATGAGTTGGCTATGAGTTGGCAAGCACAAGGAGGGAGTGCTTGCTAGTTGGCAACAACTCATAGAGTTAGTGGGAATCTATGAGTTGGCATTAGTTGGCATTGGTTGGCAAGCACTTAGAGAAGTGCTTGATAGGTGTCACCAACCATGGGAGGTTTTGTAATCTATAAATAGCCATGTACAAAGGCTTGTAACTCATTCATTCATTCAATAGAAGTGTTCTTTCCTCCCAAATTCGGAGTCTCTCTTGTGCTTGAGTTTTGAGAGAGTTCTAGCACCAAGAACAAGAGTGTTCTTATGCTAAACTTCTTCCAAGAGGCTGACTAGCATCAGACGGGCTTGGAGGCTAGGCCGCACGCCACTAAGGAGCAAGATTGTGCTTCTCATACTCTAGCAAGGCGTGACAAACCGGTATCGAGGCGGGAAGCAATCCTATGGCAACTTCGGAGGCGGAAGTTCAACTCAAAGGTAAAGGAACGAATGTCTAAATCGAGCTTCGTTTTCTTCAATTGAGGATAGGATCGAGAAGGTAGAGGCTTGTTATTCGAATTGGAAGAACAAGTTCGTGAGAACCTTAGTTTCGGAAATGGAAGCCCGAAGTGGTTCATTCGTTGGAGGAGAATGTCTATAGTGCTATGGCGGTTTTCCGAGGTAACCTTGAGGAGGTGAAGAACGATGTGAAGAACGAGATGGATGAACTTCGGACTAGACTTGCTTTGTTGGAGCGTGTTATAGCAAACGGAGGTGCAAACACGAATGGAGCAACAAACAAGATCAAAGTGCCGAACCAAAACCTTTCAATGGGGTAAGAGATCCTAAAGTCATTGACAACTTTCTTTACCAAGTAGAAAAGTACTTCTTCAATGCTAATCTCAACGATGCGCAAAAGGTTAGTCTTGTTTCTATGTTCCTTGTTGAGGATGCTCTTCTATGGTGGAGGAGAAGGAAACGGATGTGGAATTAGGCACTTCTACCATAAATACATGGGAAAATTTTAAGAAGGAATTGAAGGCGCAATTCTTCCCACGAAGATGTGGAATATCAAGCTCGAAAGGAGTTGAGAGCTTTGAAACAAGAGGGCACAATTAGAGAGTACGTATAAAAGTTTACTTCTAATGTTATGCATTTCTAATATGTCCGATCGGGACAAACTTTTCTCTTTCCTTGCTGGTTTAAAACCTTGGGCGGAGCAAGAACTAAGGAGGCGGGAAGTCAAGACTTTGGCTTCACTTTGTCCACGGCGGAGAGGCTTACGGAGTATGAACGGAAGACCAAGGAGGTGGTTTCTAAAAACTCTCATAGCCGAAAGACCACAAGGATGAAAAAAAAAAAGAGGTTTGAGAAGAGACACGAGAAGAAGGACTCAAGCTTCAAGTTTGAAGATAAGAAGAAAGGCGAGAAGGGTAAGTCCTATAGAAAAGTAAGATGTTTTGTTTGTGAAGGCGAACATTTTGCCAAGGATTGCCCAAAGGTGAAAGTGTTGAACTCTCTTTACGGAGAAGGAGATTTAAAGCACAATGGGGAGAGCCGCGCATGAGTTCTATGGCATTGCTCAACTCGGCACGGACGTGTAGTGAAAAGACTACCCAATCGGTAAGACCTAAACGAAATCTACTTTTCTTGGACTTAATTTTGAATGGAAGTAAGACCAAGGCAATGGTAGACACCTGGGGCAACCCACAACTTCATCTCCGAGGAGGAGGCAAATCGCCTTAAATTGAAGTTGGAAGCGGACAACAATCGAATCAAGGCTGTGAATTCGGTGCAAAGGCCGAATTGGTGTTGCTAGAAACGTTGGTGTTACCTTGGACAAATGGGTGGGTACTCTTGATTTCACCATTGTTCCCATGGACGATTTTAGTGTTATTTTGGGGATGGATTTCTTGAACAATTGTAAGGCATTTGTAATGCCGTATTTGGGGTAGTAGGAATCCTTGATGAGGGTGGCCCTTGTACTCTTTCCGAATCACAAGTACATGATGTAAAGAGAAAGGATGCAATGTTAACGGCCCTCTGACTTAAGCGTGGTCTTAAGCAAGGGATCTTACCTATGTTGCAGCTCTTGTAGAGGATAATGAAGGAAACTCAACTCCAAAGACCGAAAGAGGTCACCAAAGTCCCGGAGGAGTTCAAAGATGTCATGCCTAAGGAGTTGCCGCCCTACCTCCCCCTAGAAGAGGTGTTGATCATACCATCGAGTTGGAACCGGGTACCAAACCCCAAGCAAAGGCACCGCACCGCGCATGGCGCCTAAGGAGTTGGAGGAACTCAAGAAGCAATTGGGTGAACTACTAGAAGTCGGGTTCATTCAGCCCTCCAAAGCACCGTATGGGGCGCGGTGCTATTTCAAAGAAAGAAGGATGGTTCTATGCGACTTTGCATCGATTACGAGCACTAAACAAGGTAACCGTCAAGAACAAGTATCCTATTCCTTTGATTGCTGATCTCTTTGATCAATTGAAGCATGCAAGAGTATTTTCTAAAAGCTGGACTTGAGATCCGGATATTACCAAGTTCGGATCGCGGAAGGAGATGAGGCGAAGACCACTTGTGTAACCAGGTATGGGTCATACGAATTTCTTGTTATGCCTTTTGGCTTAACAAACGCCCATGACTACATTTTGTACTCTTATGAATCAAGTGTTTTCACCCTTCCTTGATAAATTTGTAGTCGTCTACTTAGATGACATTGTGGTGTATAGCCCAAATTTAGAAGATCATGTAAAACACCTAAAGCAGGTCTTCAAGGTGTAAGAGGAGAATTCCCTCTATGTAAAGAGGGAAAAATGTTCTTTCGGGTTGGAAGAAGTGTCTTTCCTCGGACCTTTGGATTGGTGGCGGACGGATTTGGATGGATCAAAAGAAGGTTCAAGCTATTTCCGAGTGGACCGTACCAACTAAGGTTGGAGACTTGAGGAGTTTCCTAGGCCTCGTGAACTACTGAGAAGATTCATCAAAGGATTTTCAGCAATAGCAGCACCTCTAACGGACCTCTTGAAGAAGAAACAACAATGGCATTGGATGGACAAATGCCAAGCTTCATTTGAGAAATTGAAGCAAGTTGTGGTGGAGGAACCCGTATTGAAGCTAGCAGACTTCAGCAAGCCATTCGAGGTAATTACGGATGCCTCTAACTTTGCTATTGGGGTGTTCTTGAACAGGATGGGCACCCTATCGCATTCGAAAGTCGGAAGCTCAATGAAACCGAACAGCGATATCTTGTTCAAGAGAGGGAAATGACAGCAATTGTACATTGCTTACGCACTGGAGGCACTACTTATTGGGGTCCAAGTTCGTGGTAAAGACGGACAACGTTGCCTCAAGCTACTTCCTCACACAAAAGAAGTTAAGCCCGAAGCAAGCACGTTGGCAAGACTTCCTAGCGAATTCGACTTTGAGATGGAGTACAAACCGGGAAGACCAACAATGTTGTTGATGCACTTAGCCATAAAGCCGACTTCATGAGTGTTGCCGCTGTGACTAAGGTTAGTACTTCTATAATTGATCGAATCCGTGCGGGGCTACGCGAGTGATACCATCGCTTGTCGCTTGGAACAAGCCGTAATCATGGGCGAAACAAGACGCTTTTGGGTTAGCGACGGACTGCTATACACGAAAGGGAAGCGTTTATTCGCACCAAAATATGAGGGTTTGCGCAGGAGCTACTACGCGAGTTCCATGATACATTGTGGGCTGGTCATCCCGGCCAAAGAAGGACTATTGCACTCTTGTCTAGGCACTACTATTGGCCCGGACTTGATGCTGATGTTGAGGAGTGCGCGCTTTTGTTTGGTATGTCAACAAGACAAAGTGGAGAGACAAAGACCTGCTGGCCTGCTAGACCCTCTTCCCATTCCCAAGCGCCCATGGGAGTCTCTAAGCATGGACTTCATTTCTGGCCTAAGGCGGTGAAGGCTTGGGTTCCATTTAGTGGTGGTAGATAGATTCTCCAAGTATGGGACTTTTATAGCCGTCTCAAACGATTGCACTGTACGAAGAAACAGCCAAGACATTCCTATCACATGTGGTGAAGCTTTGGGGTGTGCTTGGGAGGCGATTATAAGCGATAGAGATCCAAGATTTACGGGTAAGTTTTGGTCCGAACTTTTAAGTTGCTTGGAACTACTCTTAACCTTTCCACCAGCTTTCATCCTCAAACGGATGGGCAAAGCGGAGCGGATAAATGCCTTGCTTGAGGAATACCTAAGGCATTTCGTCGGTGCAAATCAGAAAAATTGGCCCGAGCTCCTTGATGTGGCCCAATTCTCATACAACATGCGAAAAGTGAAGCCATTGGGGCATAGCCCTTTTGAACTTGCAACCTGGCCAACAACCGTTAGTACCAGCAAGCATTATTCGGAAAAATTGAGTAAGTGTCCAGCAGCCCACCTTTTACTTAAGCGTTGGAAAGAAAGGACGGAACTAGCCCGATCATATTTGCAACATGCCAGCAAGCGCATGAAGAAATTTTATGGATTTGAAGCGGCGAGATGTTGAGTTCAAGGTGGGAGACCTTGTTCTCATAAAGATGAGGACGGAACAACTCAAGTTGTTGAGGACCAAGAACAAAGGTTTGATAAAAAGGTACGAAGGACCCTTTCCCATTATTCGGAAGATTGGGAAGCTAGCATATAAGGTGCAACTACCAAGAGAATGCGCATTCACAACGTATTCCACGTAAGTAACATCAAACCTTACTTTTTCCGACTCGGACCCCAAAGAATTGTAAAGCCTAGAGCACCCCTTGATGTATCCACTACTTTTACCAAGAAAGTAGATTATGTAATAACTCATAGAGAGGTACGTCAAAGAGGCAAGCCACGTTCCACGTAATTCTTAGTGAAGTGGAAGAGAGAACCGTAAAGCGAAGCAACTTGGCATGAAGCAGCAGCAGAGCTTTGGCAATTCGAGAAAGAGGTGAAGCATATCAGAGCGCGTATGCATGCAGAGGGCGACGCCTGCCTTATGGCGGTGGGAGCATGAAGCGGGCGCGACTTCCCTATACCAAAATGTGCGATATGCATGGAACACGGACATGCAACAAGGGCAGACGCGCGCCCACTTATGCGCATGGCCAACCAACAGACAAAGAGGCACAAGACCAACTATCAACCGATGACGAGGCGGATGACATGGCACGGGTATGACGTGGCACACATGAGGTGGCTTGTGACTAGGCAAATGAGGTGGCATGCATGAGTTGGCTATGAGTTGGCAAGCACAAGGAGGAGTGCTTGCTGGTTGGCAACAACTCATAGAGTTAGTGGGAATCTATGAGTTGGCATTAGTTGGCATTGGTTGGCAAGCACTTAGAGAAGTGCTTGATAGGTGTCACCAACCATGGGAGGTTTTGTAATCTATAAATAGCCATGTACAAAGGCTTGTAACTCATTCATTCATTCAATAGAAGTGTTCTTTCCTCCCAAATTCGGAGTCTCTCTTGTGCTTGAGTTTTGAGAGAGTTCTAGCACCAAGAACAAGAGTGTTCTTATGCTAAACTTCTTCCAAGAGGCTGACTAGCATCCAGACGGGCTTGGAGGCTAGGCCGCACGCCACTAAGGAGCAAGATTGTGCTTCTCATACTCTAGCGGCGTGACACTGCGCCTGAATTGTCTAACCCAAAAACTTAAACAAAATTTACGGATGCACACACAGCTTATGTGGGATATGTAGTGTAGTATTTTTGCTAACTAGCTATCTTACAGCCCATTGTTGACTTCTTTTTGGTGTAGTTTGACTATGATTAAAATGGTTATCACATCATCTGTCTCCTAATAAAGTATATGCTCATATTATATATATTTTTTCAATGCAGCATTGGCTCTCACTGCTTGTGGCGGTAGGAATTAGTGGCTTATTGGAGGCAAACACTGTGCAGCTTGACAATGCATTTATCCCTCTGGTGTTCTACAGCCTTCTTTGTTTGTGAGAAGATGCAAATTTCATCATAACTTTTGAATGTCTTCCGGGTCATATGGGATTGTTCCATTTCCTCCTGGTTTTTGATGTTTGAACTCAGAAGCTCAACGCTCGACCCCATACACAGAGTAACACAAGTAGCTTGTCAGGTGTAGTGCTTTAGGTTTATTAACTTTCGAGTTAGTTCTGTGCTTCTATCGAGCACATTTTGTATAGATGGCTAATCCAATATTCTTTGTTGACCCTTACCCAAATCGACATAAATGATTATGAAAATTTTCTTTAATTCCATTTCTTGTAGTATGTACCTGTTCCCAAAATATCGAGCACACACCTTTTCTAATGACGATTCTTCTTGTAAATGATTCTGCTTGGATGTCATGTTCCCCGGTTTCTGTGGTTAGAGCCAGGTGCTACAAACTGTCGCAGAAGTTGACCGAAGAACTTGGCACAAAAATGCAGCCATTTTGTTTAGGATTAATCTCCTGTAAGATGTGTTGTATCCACACGGTTGATGCGAATATGTTGTGTATTGGCCAATGTCTCTTGTTTTGTCTGATATGTATATTATCTACATGGTGCATTGGGCTATATAATGAGCAACTTTCTAGTATTGGGGAAGGTAAATTGTGATGACTTTCACCACATTGGCATATCTCATCGTTGTCACGGTTTTAAGCAATATTTGAATTCACAATCATCGATATCATAAATCAATCTAACCATGGAATTTAGCTGTTTCTTGTGTTTTCTAATATACTGAAATTTAAAGCATATGGTGTACAACATTTAATGGTTATACCATTAGTTTAACCCGGTCTAATCCGGTTTAACCAAATTAAATATATTACGGGATGGCCATTTCGGTTTTTTCAAATTTTGGTATAATTATTTAAATATTTTTAAATATAATTATTCAATGTATTATAAGTTTGTAACCCCAATATTTTTTAAAAAAATTTACACGTTAATCTCACGTACTCACTTTATCCCGATCCCCAACCCCCGGAATAGACAGCGACGAGAGTCATTTAGTCGGAGTTGAAGAAAGAAACTAGAAAGGGCGGCAAGGTTGGGATAAGAATTTTCAAATGTATCACCACGTTCAGCTTCAAGCAGGATTTTCAAACGTAAGCTTCTCCATTGAATCCCATCTGCGCTGTACGTGTAGCCGTAAGAGCAGAGGTCTCGATAGAAGAGCTGTTGTGTCGCTTCCTTCCCCCAAGGTCAGCTTCATATCGAGCTCTTCCAACCCATTCGTGAAGCACTGCCTCAAGCTTCGACAGAGTTCGTCTTACCGCCACTCTCAAGGTTCTGCCGTCGTTGTCGGGATGACCCCCATTAAGTAATTTGCTCTCCCCGTATCTTAATCTGCTGCTTCTGTTTCTGGGTATCATTTTCGTTACTCGTGGGAGTTTGTGTTTACCGTCGGTTGCTTTCAATTTTTCATTTCCTTTGAATTCCACCTCTAAATTTCTGACTGCGTCTGTGCTGAAGATAAATCTATGAAACAGAGTATGTGTTACGGAATACTTACCAACTTTGGGATTATCATTTTGGGCTTTAATTTTAAAACCCAACCTTTTAATTGATGTGCTTGTCATTCCAAGACACAATACCAACAAATTACAGTATCTAATAGTTATTAGTTTTTTTAGTTTCCAGACTTGTTTTCATACAATGGCTCTGTTAAAGAATATTTGAGCTACTTGATGCAAATTTTGAATGACTATGATAATGCTAACTATATTGAAATACTTGTTTTCTGATCATCCGAAGGGAGATATTACAAATGCAGCCGTTGCAGGGAGATGAGCGCTTTGTAGTGGAATGCTTACTTTTGCTGGAGGGTGCTGAAGCTGCTAAAGGACTGCATGAGCCCGTTGGTCACATTATTAATGTCAGCTCAAATGTGATGAAAAAACTATCTGGGGTTCAATCAATTGATTCCATTACTGCAATTGCCATTATGAGATTTCCCAGTAGCTTCTATAAGCTACATGAAAATCAAGGATTAGGGGCAAGTGAAAATTGGCTTTCTTGTGCTCATCGCATTTTGATCCTTGACGGGATCCAGGTATATCTAAAATTATGCTCGTCCTGCATGTTCTTGAAATTTTGTTTTTCTTTTGGTTATTTGTACTCAACTAGGTATAAATATAGTAATACCGTAACATCATTTGTTATAGTTGTTGCACGATCCGCTCTCCGTGCATTCCAGTGGTTTCTATTTGTACTTCTTATGAAATGTTTCAATTCTTAAGAGATTTTATCAGTATGAGGATTTACCTTCAAATCACATAAAAAACTGTGAAGGATCTTAGAGGGAGCTTGTAGCTTTGAAACCAGCCTTCTAGGGGCAGCTTGATCATGACCACAAAGGGAACAACACTGAAAAGCCATGATAAAAGCCCCAAATGTCTCACCGCACCTTATTGTCTCTTCCTCTACTTATGAGGCGTTGGGCATCAAGGAGGGACATGAGCCTTGAACTCACCACAGCAAGAGTCCTTTATAGATGTAGAGGGCTTGCATGCTATTCTTAAGATTATTGGAAAGATATTGCCTACGCGCTCGCCACAGATCTAATTGTCAGGCCAGAAGGATCTGAAATGATTACCTCTAACATGGATAGAGTAGCCATGCTCAAAGGAGGGTGTAGCTTAAATTGGATTTCCATTAAAATGCTAAAATGGTGATCCAATGGGCCTTGCTTGGGCGGCAACAAACAGGGGGAGCCTTAGCTAGGATGTAGGCAGGCACCTGACATGGTATCTTACAAAATGGGCCATAGTTGGTATTCCACTGTTCTCCATGTTGTTTGCCAATGATTGCTGATTTGGCCTAGTATTCACATTGCCCAAAGAGTTGCTCATAGA
The DNA here is from genome assembly GCA_022405105.1 of Aristolochia contorta. Classification (NCBI taxonomy): domain Eukaryota; kingdom Viridiplantae; phylum Streptophyta; class Magnoliopsida; order Piperales; family Aristolochiaceae; genus Aristolochia; species Aristolochia contorta. The sequence goes on along the minus strand of CM039669.1, from coordinate 18,900,248 downwards.
TATCAAGGAGGGAATTGATGCCAGATAGCTAGCCTTCTCCCACTTTATCTACTTTCAAACATAACAAATCAATCAAACTAGAAAAGCACTCCGTCTCTTTTCTTGTGCTTATTTCTTATTGGTAACTCTTGACTTCTTTAAGATGCCCTTTGGACGCCTTTCATCTCATTAAGTGTGCTTGCATGAGAGTCATCTTAGACTCCTTTGTATGAGTTCTTCAACACTTTAAATGTTGTGAAACTCTAACCTTACCGATATATGCTGCTAAAGTTTTTGGACATACTCCCTGCAGGACCCTGGTAATCTTGGCACATTACTGAGATCTGCTATGGCATTCAAATGGGTAAGAAAGAACATTACTGATATCTCTTCCCTGTATCTTTCTGTATCTCTCTTCATTGTTCTTTTGACCTTATGATGGTATACCTTATGCGTTTGATTCTTTTAAATTTTACTTCATCTGAATCCCTTACTGAAAATTAAATTATGGATGAGAGAAAAAAGGAAATGAAAAACGGACAAGCGAGCTTGATACTGTGGAGCCTATCCATCTCTCAATCTTCGCACAATTCTGTCTCCATTATGTGGAGCAAAAATGCAAACTCATATTGTTGGGACTAATAAGTTTAATTTCTATATGGTTGTTAAGTACTTCCCGGATTGAGCATATTTTTATGTCAATTTGAACAGAGGTCATTTATATTTGGTTAGTTCAATTTAAATGTCCTCTTGTGTTGGTTGGATGGTGCAAATGACATATTCATAATGCTCAAATTCTAGTTGGCTACATATGGTTTCCTTTTGAACATCTTTTACATGATTGTCAAACATTGTGCGTCTGCGTTCGTGGAACATATCGATGTATAAAGGTAATAGAGGCAAAGGACTGAGATGAGACAACTGCGTCTGTCATCCGTGGAAAATATCAATGTACAAATGTAGTAGAGGCAAAGAACTGTGACAACATTGCAGTTCTCACTTCTAGGACCAATCAGTTCAAGCCTCTGAATTCTACCTGGGTTCTTTTATATCATAGGGAATCTCGGACTGAGCAGGTTAAATATGCTCGAGCAGAAAATATATGCATGATTCTAGCTAAAATCAATCATGAGTATTTGCCTATCACTCATTTTATTCATCTTGGTTAATGGACATCTACCTTTGGTGGCAACAGGATGGACTCTTTCTCCTCCCTGGGTGCTGTGACCCTTTCAATGAGAAAGCACTTAGAGCAGCGAGAGGGGCAACTTTTCAACTCCCCATTGTCTCAGGAACATGGACACATCTAGAGGAGTTGAGAAACAGATTTCAAATGAAGATGCTAGCAGGCCATCCCAATAACACAGATGAACACAACTGGCATACGTTGTCAAAACAACTTGCAGATACTCTAGCTGATAAATCAGTATGTTTAATATTGGGAAGTGAAGGAAATGGCCTTTCAGAGCCATCTAAGAGTATGTGTGAACTTGTTAGTATCCCCATGGCAGGGAACTTCGAATCTCTTAATGTCGCAGTGGCTGGTGGAATCTTCTTGTTTATGCTCCAATATGAACATTGAGAAGAAATCTTATCGTAGGCGTACTTCGGTTCTGAGGCTATTCTAGGTTCACCAGCCATTCAACTTGTCTTGTAAAGTATGTTTATAGTTTTTTGCTTGTTTTGTGTCTTAATGAAGATAGCAACGTGTGATTATTTGTAAAGTTAGGTGCCAAGAAGATATTATTTTCATTACCTATCACCATTAGAGCAAACCAGCTGTGTTATTTCATCGAAGAAGTCATATGGTGTGTACTCTTTTAGAAGTATTTGGATTCTTTTAGCACTAGTTATCTGTGTAAAGTTGATTCATATAAAGCACACTATTATAACTCACGTTTCAGTAAGTATGATAATTTTTTTTAGAAACTTTTACCAAATTCAGTATACTTCCCCCATCAACACGGAAGCAGCACTGGGATTTTAAATATCTTTTCCTTTTTTAGTTTTTAAAAATGATTCAGTTTCGTTCATTTAGAGAAACGAAATTACTCATACTAATGTCGTTGAAATAAACAGCAGTTAAAAATAATTAACATAAAACAGTGTTCGCCCTGTTTACATCGTGGACCAAGTTGAACCATATACAAAATGCCGCACATGAGTAATCTCAATTCAGTACCGTACAGCCTGTAGATTGCATGTGTATTAAAAGATTTGGGATATCTTTTTTTTTTTTTAACCATACATGCAAATGGCCAAAACAATGGAAGCAACTGTTAGCAACACCACATCACACTGCATTTGGCACAATTTAAAGCCTAGAAGCTGCTGGTTTTCATAAACAAGCAGTTTATACTGAAAACATTGTTTGGAATTTTGGATTCATTAATTTTTCATTTAAGTGAAAGGCAAAAAGCTTAAAAGTACGCTTTAGAGGAACTCGAAAATTAAGAAGCTTGTAAAAATCTTTAGGAAAACCGTTATAAGACAGATTCCCCTATATTGGCATTTTTGCATCATCTCAATGTTATACATAAACTACAAGACGTCTGGTGATGACGTTCAGAGATACCTAAAATTGTTTATGGGAAATTGCTCGAATCTTTGTTATGTACTTAACTACTACCAACTCAAGAACATGATAAATCTGACTAAGATAAGTTTTGAATTTTTTTCTATTATGTCATAACTTACAGATGTCATCAATTGTTTCCAAATGTGTACTTTGGTGTACATATGGAGGATTTGATGTTCTTACTTCTTCATCTAATATACTCACAGCTTGCAAAATCCCCTTGTACTCAGGGTGAGATGTTTGACCCATGTGGAACACACTAATAATTCCATTTACCACAATGTAACTCCATCCAGGAGTTTTCTTCAATCCAAGTGATCTCATTTTTGTCAATGCCTCTCCAACACCATCCCATCTTCTCATCGAAGCATAACATCGTGCTAGTTGCACATAATTTGCAGCATTTACTGGCTCCAACTGAAGGATCCTCTTTGCAATTACATCTCCAAGCGTGGCCATTTTCTTGGTCTTGCATGCATCAAGTAGTATTCCTAAAATGTCTGATGTAGGACCTGGCAACTTCTCTACTATGCTGTAAGCCTCTAGTAATCGTCCAGCACGACAAAGGAGATCAACAAGACAAGCATGATGCTCCATGTTTGGTTTGATGCCAAAATCTTCTATCATGGACTGATATAGAGCCAAACCTTCAGAAATAAGTCCTGCATGACTACAAGAAGTGAGTACAGAGAGAAAGATAACGTGGTTTGGCTTAATCCCAGTCTGAAGAAAGTCTGAGTATAATTTAAGTGCTTTGTCTCCTTCTCCATGACTTCCATATCCAGCAATAAGTGCACTCCAGGAGATTAAATCTTGACGCTGCATTCCATTGAAACACCTTTGTGCTGTTTGAAGGTTTCCACATTTTGAGTACATGTCAACAAGGCCTGTCCCCACCTTGATAGAAGAACCCATCCCATTTCTGATGATATAATTGTGAACCCACTTCCCCAGATGAAGCACGCCCAGAGATGCACAAACCTGGAGGAGAGAGATTACAGTGACAGAATCAGGCTTTTCACCTGAAATTATCATTTTATTGAAGAGCAAAAAGGCCTCATATAGAAGGCCATTTTGAGCAAATCCATTAATAAACACATTCCAAGAAACAACATCCAGATATTTCATCTGATTAAACAAAGAAAGACAGCCTATCAGGTGATTGCATTTAGCATACATTGCAAGGAGAGAGTTGTAAGCTGGAATGTCTAATATCAATCCCTGCCTTATAACATATCCATGGATAGAACTGCCAACAATCAGTGATCCAAGTTGTGCACTAGCTGCTAGGATGCTCGCTATGGTTGCGGATGATGGCACCACGCTTGATCTCAGCATTCTGTGGAAAACATGCAAAGCCATGTCTGCTTGATTACTCCGTAGAAGGCCAGAAATCATAGCTGTCCACGAAATGACATCTCTAGTTTCAACTTGATCAAAGAGCTGGAATGCTGTATTTGTCTCACTATGCTTCAAATACATTCCTACCACAGTTGTCACAACATGCTCATCTAAATGGAACCCAGAGATTATGACCTGAGCATGGATCGACTTCCCTAATCTAAGATCACCCTCATTAGCAACTACTGATGCAATGGAAGCAAGAGTCTGCTGGTCCGGCCCTGTCTTTTCGTTTCTCATTTTCTTTAATAGATCCACGGACTCTCTTAAGCACCCATTTTGTGCATAGCCAGAAATTAAAGAGTTCCATGAAACAATGTCTCGCAAGTACATAGTCTCAAATAACTTTTTAGCATAATTTACCTCTCTGCAGCGATTGTAGATGTGCAATAGAGAATTTGCAACCTTGATGTCTATCTCAAAACCATACCGGACTATACAAGCATGGACACATTGTAAATAAGCCAATACTGAAATACCAGATAATAAACTTAAAAAAGTTACGGAATTTGGCTGAATATCCTGTTGCCTCATCTGATTATACAGTGAAAAGGCACTATTCAAGTCGCTTTTAAGTGCATAACAGCTAATAATCGCAGTCCAAGGAACCACATTTCTGTCATGCATTTGGCTAAATGTTTTGTGAGCCTGATGTATGTTTCCACATCTGGCATACAATTGAATGAGAGAAGAAGCAATATAGGCATCAGTCATGTATCCATGCACAATAATGTGCTGATGGATGGAGAGAGCAAAAGGAAGACTACAAACAGAAGTAGATGCCTTTAGTAGGAAGGAGAAAGTGAAAGTATCTCGTGGAATGCCATTTCGAAGCATGGTGACATATGAAGATAGAACTTGCGGGAGTGCACCAACATGGGAGAAGCGATTCAACAATTTGTTCCATTGGATAGCCAGGGTAGCTTCTTGCTCTGTCCAGATTTAGCCACCTAGCTCAGGTTCATTATTTGTGCTGAGACTGCCCATGACACTGGCACCTAGAGATGATCAAACCAGTTCGTATATGCATCAGTTTCAAATATATTAATAGCTATTTGTATGATGACAAAAAATCAGCAGTCAATGAAATAAATATATACATGAAACAAAGTTCTTCTAAAGAACCGGATAAGCAAAAATGGGTATATTATATATTCACAAACAAAAAAGCGGAGAAATAACTACTCAAATCGATTTCTGAAAAGCAGAAACCAGTAATCAAAACGATACCACGGAAAAGGTTATACTTAAACGAGAGTACCAAAAAGGTTGAAATTTTACCAGCTCGGAGACGTTGGCAGTTGAGACATCGAAAATTTGAGCCGCCAAGAGAGATTTTAGATGGGTGACAGAGCGGGAGCTCTGGAAGAGAGACTCGTCGAGACCGGAGACTCTTGTTGATTACATTCGGTGTATCTCTCCATTATAATCAGCATATTCAACACATACCCAACATTAATGACCTTGTTGTGCATGTTATTGCATGGCTAATTACTCTTTCTACAAATTTTCATTTTATCTAAGTCAAAATTTGCGTTAAAATATGATTCAAGTGTTTTAGAGTAGAATATAATTATTCTTATGCACCTATGCATAAGGTATAAATTATATTTACCACATTGAATGATACTATCTATTGTCATTAGTAGTTTAATACGTTAGATGACTTTTCATGGGAAATTGTATAAGTCTGGGATAACGAGGCGTTGGGTTAAACAATTTAAACTAGCATTAAAAAAATTAATTATTTAAAATTAAAATTCCATGATTTTTAATCTTTATTTATATTAAAATATCATATCTACAACTTCAGTTGATTTAGAAATAATCCTATAGTAAATTAAATTATATATTAGCATGTGAATTTAATAACTAATTAGTTTAATAAAATATTAAAAATACTAAAACTTATGATATCATTTTCGTATTTATAATTTCGTGTTCTTACTTGTATACCCGAGTCTTCCTGTATAGGCCGATCGGGTCCGTTTACGCAAACAGGCGCAGGAGCAGCTGAATCGACGCGAATCCGATTCCGATTTCGCTATCCGAATCGAGTCCCGGGAAAGAGGTTCGTTCCAGTCCTTTATAAATCAAAACCTCGCTGCGTCTAAAACCCATTGACGACATCTGAAGCCCCCCCTAGCTGTGGAGCTCGAACAGGTAAAAATGGACGCAAAGATGAAACGTAATGTAGATACGGGGAGTCATAAAGAAAATAAGAAGAAGAAGAAGATAGAAGTCGATATGGAATGTTTTAGCGAGGTGAGCGAGAGGGTCGCTCCGTTTGTTGGTTATTTTCCTTCTGGTTATGATCCTCGGAAATACAAAGAGACCGAAGGCGAGGAAGGGGGTGAAGAAAACCCGAAAGTGAGGGCGTACAGAAGCAAAAAATTCCCCAACCGAATGGAGCTCGCAGTGACGCCTAAAGAGGCGACGGTTGATTTTGTTGGCACTAATTATAGTGGCGAAGCTGCTGCCACTAGTCAGGTCTGTACATATGCTTTAGGGGTTTTGGATAAGGAGACGCAGACTCTAAAAATAGTACCTATTGCTGGGAACAAGGTAAGTTTACGTCTTCTTTATTTTGGTGTACTGTATCGGTGCCATATTTATGTTTTTCTATTCAAATAATCTGTAGTGTTACTTTCAAAAAAAAAAAAAAAAAAAAAACTGTAGTGTCAGTGGGGTTGTACTCGTTCTACCTTTATTCTTCGCTCCAACAAAGAATACATTTTTAATGTTCAATTGATGTATTCCAAAAAAATGTTTTCTTGATGCAGTCCCTATCGTTTAGTAACAATAATAAATATCGAAACGAGATAGAGCAAAGGCAGGCCTCTAGAATGTCACAGAAATTCCAGAAATTTGAATGATGTTGTAGCCATGTGAGGAAGTAAATGCTTAGTGAAGAACTTATAAAGTTGTCAGAATAAAATTACTCTATCATAATTTTCATATCTCTTAACTCTTTTATTCTTTTTATTTTTACAATGATCTTTCAACCCATTTAAAAAGATCGTGAAGCTGAGCATAGCTCAGTGGTAACACCAGAGGGATGTGTTGCGGAAGGTCTCAAGTTCGAGTCTCTTGGAGTACGAAGAATTAGGCTATTGCAGCCACAGTATTGTAATCCGGTCTAATGAAGTGTGTAAATCAATCTCTTCAAAAAAAAAAAAAAACCTATTTAAAAAGATCATATGTTTCAACATTAATATTGTAATTTGTTTTGATTGTGAGGTTATTTGCAGATTATCAGATTAGATCCAAAACCTAGAAATCGTCCAGAATCTTCAGAGCATTTGGATGAAGAGGATGCTCCAACAGGCCACTATACGGAATTTGCAAACCTCTCCAAACTTTATGGTACAAAGAAACAAAGGAACTGGGTATGCCTTTTACTCTTGACCTTATATACTTTCTGTCTCACTGTTGAGTTGGTAGAAGTAGGCGGTGGTAGATGGTTTGATTTTGTTTAGCTTAATTGTAAGTAATTAGTATTTTTAATGTTGAGTGTAATGTGAGGTGAGCGAGGGAGAAGATGAGGATGAAGGGAAGCAGATGAGGGGGAGCGGGGAGGGGAGGGAGGGAAGATGAAGGGGAGAGGGTAGGGGAGGGAGGGAAGGTGAGGGAGAGAGGGGAGGGGAGAGAAAGAGGGAAGGGAGGTGAGCGAGGGAAAAGATGAAGGGAGGAAGGAGAGAAGTGAGGGAGAGAAGTGAGGTGTGTGAGGGAGAGAAGTGAGGTGTGTGAGGGAGAGAAGTGAGGTGTGTGAGGGAGAGAAGTGAGGTGTGTGAGGGAGAGAAGTGAGGTGTGTGAGGGAGAGAAGTGAGGTGTGCGAGGGAGAGAAGTGAGGTGTGCGAGGGAGAGAAGTGAGGTGCGTGAGGGAGAGAAGTGAGGTGCGTGAGGGAGAGAAGTGAGGTGTGTGAGGGAGGGAAGATAGGTGCCGAGGGAGGGAAGGCAGGTGCAAGAGGGAAGGTAAGGGAGGGAGAGAAGATGTAGGAGGTGGGGGAGGTGAGGGAGGTGAAGGAGACAGGGAAGTGAGATATGCGAGGGGAGCTTATTTACCTGTTGAATGTGACAATCACTATATTGCATGATGGACCAGTAAATCACACTTTGATTCTACAGAATTTATGGTACAAAAATTGTGATTCAATATTAATAAATGTCATACTGTTGTTTGATAGTTTCTAGAAATACCAGTGTATGTGATGACACCTCACATTCTCATTACTGGAAACACTTAATGCAGTAAATCGTAATCATGATGTATGGGAAGGGTAACAACTGTGACCACCTAGAGGAGAAGGGAATGGTAGAGAAAAGGAAAATAAAATTTTCATGTGTTTATTGCGACTAGCCAAGGGCCCAATCTGCAGTACTTGTATTTTTGTGCTTAGTTGTGAAACTATCCTTGTGAACTTGAGCATATCTCAGTGATCACATAGGTGGGTTCGTAATGGGAGGTCTTGGGTTCAAGTCTCTAAGGGGCATGGGAAAAAAATCACAACTTTCAAAGAGAATAAACTGTTATTCTATTCTTGAGGAACCACTTGACTTAGTTCCCTTGTTTCTATCGGTTATCTTTGACCTGAGTTATTACTGTCATACGGCTTTACATTGTCTTGATGTTATTTTGCTATGATATTTTTTTAAAAGGACTTTACTTGCTGCAACAGGCTAAAAAAATTGAAGATCGACGCCATAGAGATGCTCCAGAAACGCAGGCTGATATAGAGAGTAAACTGGGGGAGCTTCATTTCAGGAAGGAGACCTTTGAAAACACAGTTGGGTACGGTGAACACCACATTCCACCGCATGATGTGAATGCTACTTCTCCAGAACATGCATATCCATTGGACGGGATAATTCATGAAGGAGAATGGGATTACCTGTTTGATATTTGGAAGCTTTTGCAGTCAACATCAGTTGCTACTTTGTCAAGCACATTCTGGGAGGATAATGGTTATCCAGCTTTTGTTTGTAAAAGAGTGCACAAGCTTATCCAAATCCAGGTAAGATTTATGTGACCTGAGCTTTTGCTTTCCTGTGCAATGCTTTCATTGTGTTACTAAGGACATCGACTAACTTTGCAGGATGAAGATGAGAAGCAGAAGCTTGCTTGCATTTTTTCCTATATAAGCTACCTCATAAAGTTCAGGAATTTGCACAGCAATTTACAAAAGCAATGGCCAGGAGCTAAGAGAGATTCTGAAAAGTTCAATGAGATACCTGTTATTCTTTTTAAGAAATTTGTAAAGATGTTTGTGGACCCTGAAACAATCAAACTGTCACCTGAGAAGGCTGATCTTATTATAAGCTATGTGTTAGTGCTCACTCTGATTGCTGATGGGTTTGACACTGAAACAACTGATATTGCAAAGGATCTGCATATTGCACGGGTTGAGTTGCGACCACATTTTGTGAAGTTAGGCTGCAAAATTAAAACTGTGAAGAAGTCACACCGAGTTACTCTTCCGGTGCCTCTAAAACTTCCAGAGATGAGATTGATAAGGCGCCAAAGGAGGTAGAACTATTTTGCTACTGAGGTAAGTCACTTTACCTATATGAAAAGTTTCAGATGACACTAGCATTAAAATGTAAATTTAGAAAGAGTCAACTGTTTCTTGTTGGTAATGTAGCTTAGTTTCTATTTATGATGCTTTCGAGAAACTACCTTTGTCTTGCTGGCATGGTGGTTGTTATCAATTAATGTTCACGCAAATGGTGTATCTTGGATAATGATGTGATGCACAATGGCCATAAAATTCTCTTTAGATCTGTTGGCAAAGTTTCTTCATGGAGGAAAGACTATCTTGAAACCCTATCTTGTAAACAATAGAAGAGATGGTCCAAAGAACAATCTGCTAAATGAATCAAGATTGAGATTCACACATAAATACTTGTAAATAGTTCATATGTGTGGTTTGTCATGAATATGTGCTGTTTATGCTGTTGATGCTGTAAGGCTGCAGTAATTTGTTATGGTGTCTATGGCAGCATACGACAAGCTGTTGAAAATAAATAATGTGTTTTTTTTCTGTAGGTGCTTTTGCCTGGTTTTGTTCTTCCTCAAGTTTCTCCATTTGGACAATGGAGGGCTTATGTTTTAACAACAATTCCATGGGGTGAGGAGATGGGAACCTTTTATTTTGCATAATGTAACGTGTCACAAATTGTCTCCAAACATTGTTTTCATGATTAAAGAAATTGTAATTTGTGGAGTTGAAAGTGTGTTCAGCCAGTATAAAATTTTTTCTTGTTTGTTCTGTTTGTTTTGTACAGCTTGTGGTGTATTAGTTTTTAGTGTGGTTAAGTGTCATTTGAGACCCGTTTTATTAATCTGACCCTTTTGTAGCGAAGAAGATTAGTTACAATAGTGATATAAACCTGCACATGACAGATGAACCAGATTCAATGGAATTCAGCAATCCTGCTGGGTCCTATAAACGATAACCTGGGTGAAGATAGTAACCTGGTCAGTTTGTTTAAACTGGTAAACTGGCTGACTAGAGCAAGTGTGTTGGTTTAGCCAGTAAACTGGCTGACCCATGTCAGTGGGGTTTGTTCCTAAGCTCCAGCAGCCGCTATGGGGTACTCCCATCTTTATTTTCGCAAAGTTTTGGCAGAGGGCGGAAGGTGTTTTGCCCTTGGTTTGTACTTTGTTTAAGGAAGAGTCTTTTGCGATATCAACAGAAGTAATTTTGGGGTCTATGACGTTTTTCTGTTAGGAGAGCGATTTTTAATACAGTTCACTGGTGTATGACATTCATGGTTTGCATGTTTTGCCCAATATTAGGGAATCAGAAATTTAGACCCCTTAAACATCCTTCAAGTGACCCTTTTCATTTCTTCTTGTGAAGAGAACAAGAATTCTTGTTTAGTTCCGAAGAAGAATTTTGCGTACGGTCTTAGTTGTTTGAGTGGCTTCAGAAGAATTTTGCTCACAAAATGATCTGGTTTTTGCTGGGTCGAGGACATTTTTTGGTTATTTAGACAAAAGAATTAAAAATTAATTAGATCTGGTTGATCTATACTGGTACTACAAACTTGAAAGAACAGATAATGTTGTGACAATAATAACTGTAATTGAAAAACTCCTTGCACAGGGTGGTTGCTTCTTTGCATGTGGATATGGAGTGATCCCTTGTGGTTACTTCGAAGGTAAAATCATCCATCTTGCCAAAACTTGTTTTGCACTTAAAAATTTTCTTCTGTATAAACCCCGAGATACTTTGTGTAAATCCAGATTTCATTTGAATGCGGCTTATAATGTAGAAAAATTAAGATCAAACATAATAAAGACAAGAAATGAATAAGATTCAGCTTCATAGATATATCAAAAAAATAAATTGAACAAGAATGGAATACAACCTCACATTTAATTAGTATATTAAAACACACGCAAATTAAGACAACACGAAGGAAATTAGCAGGGGAAATTTTATAATTAGAAAGGAATGTGATGTGCAGTCGGTGAGAAGGTTCCACTGATCACAAATGATGTGGGACTGCCCGTAACATGAACCCTAGGTGGAGTCCTTGGCATCACCGGGCTTCTTGACCTCGACACATGCCCACTCACTCCATAGCGTCTCTCATTAGCTCTACTCCTCGGCCCCATATCTGCCCATCTCATCTCTTGCTGCTTTATTCTACTGGGGTAACCCATGCAGCACTCCACCTCTCCTGCCTTTTTTATGTACCTTCATTCAACATATATATCCACATTACATACAGCATCATTCAGATTCATGATACAATATTACATGCATGCATACATATCAACCGATCATTAATATTATTACAATTCTAATTAAGTCATGTAAACATGCGAAGTGGGTACGTACCTTTGGCTGAATCGTTTTCCTAAGCATTCCATGCACTTTCTTCCTTCAGTCATCTCCCCCATGCCTATACTAACACATTCCCTGCAGTAAACCCTTCCACAAACCTGCCATCCAATATTCCAGTCATTATTAATGTGCCTTCCACAAACACACAACTCAAATATTGAATGAGCACAAGACAGTAAATCATATAACAATCACATATATATAAACATGGCTAGCTGTTCATATTATGCATATATATATTCACAGTACTGTGGCCCTTGTGTCCAACTGAACAGATTACGTACATATGTACCAGATTTCAACTTGGGACCTAATTAATTAACTTAGCTCCTACATTTGAAGAGATCAGGTGGGGGAATTAAATTAAGTACTTACGAGGCATCGATGTCGAAAAATGTAAATGTAAACACTGCAAATGGTGCAAATGTTTGAGTGGGGGATGCCGGGACGTTTTCTTCCCGTTCGACCATTCATGGAGGAGATACCACTCATGAAACTCATATCATCTACAGTACTCGATCCATCTCTGAACGGAGTACTCCTCCTTGTTGAGACCTCTGGGATGCTTTTGATCGGAGACAGTGGTGACACTGATGGCAGTACTCGTAGAGGAGTAGCTGGACTTGGCTGCTTTTGATCGGAGACGACGTCATGACTCACCGCCATGGATGATGCTTGCAACCCTCTTGAGAAATCGAGACTGGGTAGCTTCCCCAGATCTCTGTTCATGGGATCAACGGCGCTGGGGTCGTTTTCATGGATGGGTTCCATGATTGCCTTCCGGTCTCCGGACACCTGAGCTCCGGCGAGGTCCTTGAAAGAGAGGTTGACGGAATCATCGGGGATACCCAGGTAGAGTTCCTCCAGCTCCTGTATCGCCTTCGCCAGCTTCGTGTTCTCTCCCATATTCTCTGCTTAACAAATTAAACTCTACGTACGTACCCAATACTATACTGGTGATCATATCAAAACACTTCAAGAAAAATGGTTATATAGACATATTATATGATCAAAACCAGGTGAAACTGATGTTTTTGTTTGGAGCTACTGGACTGCGCTCATCGCCAGATAAATTAACTGGTTTGAATAATCACCGGCCAAGGGAAATGAATCCGCTGCCGGCCCAACTTCTTGCATTAATCAAATAGCAATTTGCTCAGTTGGGACGTTGACGTATATATCTGAAATTCCTGCTTAATTATGGAATGTTGTAGTCATGGGACTCAAGACAAGCATGGACGGATGCATTTATAATTTAGGGCAGATGAACGTTTGTTTGTACTCGCGTGCTGTTTAACTTGCAGATGTGATTTTCTTACTCTTGTCTTGTATGTTTTGCGAACGATGAATTTATTATACAATTTAGTAGCCGGGAAAGTGGTCGGAGATATCGAAGAAGGTGAGTGTTGACTTGATGCTGCTTCCGGGATACTGATAACGCGGTTTCTGAGGAAAACAACCGTGGATTTAATCGTCCCTGTATAATATGCATGCCAGAGACATGGAAATTCACTCCTGTAAGAAAGAGCGAGGAAATTCACTCTCTCTCTCTCTCTCTCTCTCTCTCTCTCTCTCTCTCTCTCTCTCTCTCTCTCTCTCTCTCTCTCTCTCTCTCTCTCTCTCTCTCTCTCTCTCTCTCTCTCTCTCTCTCTCTCTCTCTCTCTCTCTCTCTCTCTCTCTCTCTCTCTCTCTCTCTCTCTCTCTCTCTCTCTCTCTCTCTCTCTCTCTCTCTCTCTCTCTCTCTCTCTCTCATTTGCTCCCTCTCATTTGCTCCCTCTCGTTTGTTCCCTCTCTTTTTTCTCTCTCTAATTTGTTCTCTCTCACTTGTTCTCCCTCTTATTTGTTCTCTCCCACTTGTTCTCCCTCTTATTTGTTCTCTCTCACTTGTTCTCCCTCTCATTTTCTTCTCTCTCTGAGCCATTTTTACCCTACTGGACCTAATATTTGGTTCAAATATTATAGGGTCAACCACTCTCAACCAAACAAAGGGGACCAATCATGAGAATCAAAGTCATCCGCATGCTGACAATAAGCTCAAATTAAGGTAATATCATTATACACAGATTAAACTATTTATCTTAATGTTATAAAGTTTTAAGAAATGCAAATGTTTCAGATTGAGCAACATGCCTCCCGAGTAGGTAAGTCATTTTCGGATGAAACATATTAATTGGTTCAAATATAAAGATAAGTAGCCATAAAGTAGGTTGTGCAGGCAGGGATTAGATCCAATTTCTGTTCTCCAGCGTTATTTAATTTGTGTTTGTAGGTTCAATGTGTTCAGACCTCCTAAGCGGCTTGTAATTTTGTAGGCTACTAAAAGAGAAGTTGGGGAGGGACTCAAAAACACTCAAAAGAACTAAAAACTGAAGGTAAAGGGATTCAGGGTGTGACACAGAAAAACTCAAAAAAAAAAAAAAAAATTAAGGCTAACTAAAAGGGTATTCAAAGAGGGACTCAAAAATACTCAAAAAAAGGCTATAGTAAGAGACTTCGGGGAAGGACTAAAAAAACTCAAAAAAGAAAGGTTATATTAAGAAAATTCGAGGAGGAATAAAAAAAAATAAAAAATGGACTCAAGAAAACACAAAAATGAAGGTTTTAGTGAGCAAATTCGAGAAGGGAGAAAAATAAACTCAAAAAAACTCAAAAATAAGGCCATAATAAGGGCTTTCAGGAAGTGGCTCAAAATAACTAAAAACTAAAGGCCAAAACATTCAAAAAAGCTAAAAATTGAAGGTTGTAGTGAGGGAATTTGACGAGGGAGTCGAAAAATAAGAAAAACTAAAAAATGAAAGCTATACTAAGGGAATGCGAGGAGGAACTAAAAATAAAACTAAGATATGAAGCCTATAGTATAGGAATTCGGGGAGGGACTAAAAAACGCAAAAATGAAGGCTATATTAAGGGAATTTGTGGAGGAAGTAAAAAAAACTCAAAAGGAAAAAAAATGAGGGCTATACTAAGGGAATTCGTGGAGGCTATACTCAAAAAACCTCAAAGAAAAAAACAAGAAAATCCTAAAATAAAACTAAAAGATGAAGGCTATAGTAAGGGAATTTGAAGAGGGAATCAAAATACGAGAGATAATGAAAAATAAAAGCAATAGTAAGGGAACTTTGGGAGGGACATAAAAAAAATAAAAAAATGAATGCGATAATAAGGGAATTCGAGATGGAGCACAAAAAACTCAAAAATAAAAAAGTGAAACAAAAAACAAAGGCTATGGTAAGGGATTTCTAGGAGGGACTCAAAAATTGAGAGAAAGGAAAAAATGGAAGCTATTGTAATTTTATTTTGGGACAAAAATAAATACTAAATGAGTGGAATACTAAGGGATTTCGGGAAGGAACTCAAAATAACTCAAAATAACTCAAAATAACTCAAAATAACTCAAAATAACTCAAAATAACTCAAACAAAAAAAAAGAAAGTTATAGTAAGGGATTTCAGGAGGGACTCAAAAAATGAGGAAAACTAAAAAATGAAGGCAATAGTCCCAAAAGAAATACAAAATGAATGGAATACTAAGGGATTTCGGGAAGGAACTCAAAAAAACTCAAAATAACTGAAACAAAAAAAAAAGGCTATAGTAAGGGATTTCAGGGAGGGACTCAAAAAATGCGAAAAACTAAAAAATGAAGGCAATAGTAAGGGAATTCGCGGAGGGACAAAAAAACTCGAAAATGAAGGATATATTAAGGGAATTCGCGGAGGGACAAAAAAAACTCGAAAATGAAGGATATATTAAGGGAATTTGGAGAGGAATTAAAAAAATCTCAAACAAAAAAAAACGAAAAAAAATGAAGGCCATAGTAATGGGATTTGGGGGAGGGACTAAAAAAAAGTAAAAATGAAGGCTATTAACTAAGTGAATTTGAGAAGGGACTCAAAATCACAATATGAATAAAAAAGTGAATGTCATAAGTAAGGGAATTCGGGGAGGGATTAAAAAAACTGAAAAATGAAGGCTATACTAAGGGAATTCGAGGAGGAACTCAAAAAAACTAAAAAATAGTAAAAAATGAAGGCAATAAAAAAGGAACTTCGAGGAGGGACTCAAAAAACGAGGGAAACAAATAACTGAAGGCTATAGTATGGAAATTTTGTGAGGGACTAAAAAAACTTTAAAATGAAGGCTATTCTATGGGAATTAGTGGAGGAACTAAAAAAAACTCAAAAAAACAAAACAATGAAGGATATAGTAAGGGAATTCAAGGTGGGACTAAAAAATAAGAGAAAAGAATAAATGATGGCTCTAGTAAGAGAATTTGGGTAGGGAAAAAAATAACTCAAAAATGAAGGCTATACCAAGGGAACTCGGGTATGAACTCTATAAAATGAAGGCTATAGTAAGGGAATTCGGGGAGGGATTCCAAAAATGAGAGAAACTAAACAATGAAGGCTATAATAAGGAAATTCGGGGAGGAACAAATAAGAAAACTTAAAAAACTAAAAAATGATGAATATTGTAAGGGAATTCAAGAATGGACTCAAAAAATTAGAGAAACAAAAAACACTAGGCTATAATAAGGGAATTTCGGAAGGGTATAAAAAAAATAAAAAATGAGGGCTATACTAAGGGAATACAGGACGGATATCAGAAAAAGTCCAATAATCTGAAAAATAATTGCCATAGTAAAGGAATTTGAGGAGTGATTGAAAAATTCGGAGAAACAAAAAAATAAAGGCTATAGTAAGGAAATTTTGGGAGGGGTCAAAACAAATTAAAAAATGAAGGCTATACTATGGGATTTGGGGATCAATTAAAAAAATAAAAAAGAAGGTTATAGTAAGGGATTCCGGGGAGGCACTCAAAAATTGAGAGAAACAAAAAATAGTTGTCTATAGTAAGGGAATTCACGGAGGGAATAAAAAACTCAAAAATGAAGGCTATACTAAGGGAATTCGGGGAGGAATTCAAAAAAATTAAAAAAATAAAATTAAAAATGTCGCTAAAGTAAAGGGATTCGGGGAGGGGATAAAAAACTCAAAAATGAAGGCTAAACTAAGGGAGTTCGTGGTGGAACTCAAATCAAAAATCAAAAAATAAAAATAAAAAGAAGGCTATATTAAGGGAATTCAGGAGGGACTCAAAAAGTGAGCAAAAATAATAAATGATGGTTATAGTAAGGGAATTTGGGGAGGGAAAAAAATAACTCTTATATGAAGGTTATACCAAGGGAACTTGGGGATGAGAACAAAAAAAATTCAAAAATAAATGAAGGCTATAGTAAGGGATGTCGGGAAGGGATTCAAAAAATGAGAGCAAATAAACAATGAAAGCTATAATAAGGGAATTCGCGGAGGGACTAAAAAAACTCAAAAATATAGGCTATACTAAGGGAATTTGCGGACATATTCTAAAAAATTAAAAAAGCAAGAGTAAATTTATGGCTATAGTAAAGGGATTTGGGGAGGGAATAAAAAAACTCTAAAATGAAGGCTAAACTAAGGGAATACGTGGTGGAACTCAAAAAAAAAAAAACAAAATGAAGTCTATATTAAGGGAAATGGGGGAGGGAATAAAAAAATAAGGGAAACTAAACAATGAAGGCTATAATAAGGGAATTTGGGGAGGGACTAAAAAAACTAAAAATGAAGGTTACACTATGGAATTCGAGGAGTAACTCAAAAAAATTTTAAAAAACTAAAACAAACGAAGGCTACCTTTTGGAAATTCAGAGAGGGACTCAAAAAAAAAGGGAAACTAAAAAATGAAGGCTATAGTATGGGAATTAGGCGAGGGACTAAAAAAAACTAAATAATGATGACTATACTAAGGGAATTTAGGAAGGAACTGAAAAAACACAAAAAAAAAAAACTAAAAACAATGAAGGCTATAGAAAGGTAATTCGGGGATGGACTAAACAAAAATAAGAAATGAAGGATATTATATGGGAATTCAGGGAGGAATATAAAAAAACATGAAAAATCTAAAAAATGATGGATATTGTAAGGGAATTCAAGGATGGACTCAAAAAACTAGAGAAACAAAAAACATAAGGCTATAGTAAGGGAATTTAGGGAGGGTATTAAAAAACTAAAAAATGAAGCCTATAGTAAGGGAATTTTTGGAGGGTATTAAAGAAACTAAACAACGAAGGTTATACTATGGAATTCGGTGAGGAACTCTAAAAAATTTTAAAAACTAAAAAAAACGAAGGCTACCGTATGGAAATTCGGGAAGGACTCAAAAAAAGCCAGAAACTAAAAAATGAAGGATATAATATGGGAATTCGGCGAGGGACTAAAAAAACTAAATAATGATGGCTATAATAAGGGAATTCAGGAAGGAAATAAAAAAAACTAAAAAAATGAAAGCTATAGAAACAGAATTCAGGGATGGACTAAACAAAACTAAGAAATGAAGGATATCATAAGGGAATTCAGGGAGGAACGTAAAAAAAACATGAAAAAACGAAAAAATGATGGATATTGTAAGGGAATTCAAGGATGGACTCAAAAACTAGAGAAACATAAAACATAAAACTCTCGTAATGGAATTTTGGGAGGGTTATAAAAAAAGTAAAAAATGAAGGCTATTGTAAGGGAATTTAGGGAGGGTATTAAAATTACTAAAAAATGAAGGTTATAGTAAGGGAATTCTGGGCGGATTTCAGAAAAAGTCCAAAAGCAGAATAAAATAAATGCTATAGTAAAGGAATTTGTAGATTGATTGAAAAAATTAGAGAAACAAAAAAACAAAGGGTATAGAAAGGGGATTTTGGGAAGGGACAAAAAAACCTCAAAAATGAAGGCTATACTAAGGGAATTTTGGGAGGAACTCAAAAAAAATTCATATAGGAATGGAATTCGAGGAGGGCGTTAAAAAATTAGAGAAACTAAAAAAAATGAAGAACCACTCAAAATGAAGCATATAGTAAGGGAATTCAACGGAGTAATTACTAAAACTGAAGCCTATAGTAAAGGAACTCCAAAAAAGACTCGCTCAAAGTGAATATTATAGTAAGGGAATTGGCTGAAAAACTCTCCTAAATTTAGGCCTACAGTAAGGGAGTTTGACGAAAAATTCTCTCAAACTGAAGCCTATAGTAAGGGGTTTCGACGAGAAACTCGCCGAAAATGAATCATATAGTAAAGTTACTCCTTGAAAAACTCGCTCATTGTAAAATCTACAGTATAAGGAAATTCCACAAAACACCTGATCAAATCAAAGCTTATTGAAAGGCAAGTTGACGAAAAACTTACTTAAACTGAAGCCAATAGTAAGGAAACTCGAAAAAAAACTTCCTCATAGTGAAGCCTATAGCAAGGATATTTGACATAAATGTCTCTCAAACTGAAGCCAATAGTTAGAGAATTTCACTAAACTCGAGAAAAAAGAAGCCTAATGTATAGAAATTCATCGAAAAACTCTCACAAAGTAAAACCTATTGAACAAGGAAATTAGACGAAAAACTCGTTAAAAATGAAGCATATAGTAAAGGAATTCGATGATAAACTTATTGAAACGGAAGCCTATAGTATGGGAACTTGACCAAAAACTATCTCAAAGTGAAGAGAATAGTAAGGGAATTGGACAAAAAACTCTCATAAATTTAATCCTATATACTAAGGGAATTCGACGAAAAAGTCTCTCAAATTGAAGCCTATAGTATGGGAATTCGACTAGAAACTCGGGAAAAATGAAGCCTATAGAAAAGTAATTCCTCGGAAAACTCGTTCAAAGTAAAACCTATAGTATATGGAAATCTGAGAAAAAAACTCATAAAGCCTATAGTAAGGCAATTTGACAAAAAACTTATTTAAACTAAAGCCTATAGTAAGGGAATTCGACGAAAATTCGCTCATAGTGAAGCCTATAGAAAGGGAATTGGCTGAAAGAGTCTACGAAATCTAAGTCTATTCAAAGGGAATTCAACGTAAAAGTCTCTCAAACTGAAGCCTATGGTAAGCGAATTCGACTAGTAACTTGCAAAAAAAGAAACCTATTATAAAGCAATTCATCGAAAAACTCACTAAAAGAAAAACTTATAGTTCAACAAAATTCGACAAAAAACACGTTCAAATAAAGCCTATAGTAAGGGAATTCGACGATAAACTTACTGAAACTGAAGCCTATAGTAAGGGAACTCAACCAAAAAACTCTCTCAAAGAGAAGACAATAGTAAGGGAATTCGACCAAAAACTCTCTCAAAGTGAAGACAATAGTAAGAGAATTGGCTGAAAAACACTCTTAAATTTAAGCCTATAGTCAGGGAATTCGACAAAAATGTCTCTCAAACTAAGATGAAAAAATTATCATAAATAATGGTTTTTTTTCATGCATATCATAAATAATGATATCAAAATATGGTACTTGGGAAAAGACAAAATTATTGAGTATGCTTGAGATGAAAAAGAAAGTATGGATATTACTTGGAAAGACTTGGACTAATATCATAAATTCTAGAGGAATATGAGTGACCAAATGTGGCTTACTCTTACCTTAGTAGAGGGATGAAGGATAATAGAATCTGTCCTCTTTTTGTTCATCAAGCTTGATAGGGACTATGAGGAGGATGGTTTATATATGGGGATGGAAGGGTATGACCTGCACACTTCTGAAATGATGAGTGAAGATTGGACGCATTGAAGCAAAAAAAGGTAGCAGAGGAACAAATTTCAGATGTAGATGAGGAGCAAAGCAAAAATGATTTAGGGAAGAGAGGGCGAAAATTTTATGATGAGCAATATGAAGATGATAGGGGGAAGAAAAAGGGGAAAATGATTAGGGTT
This sequence comes from Aristolochia contorta, assembly GCA_022405105.1. Classification (NCBI taxonomy): domain Eukaryota; kingdom Viridiplantae; phylum Streptophyta; class Magnoliopsida; order Piperales; family Aristolochiaceae; genus Aristolochia; species Aristolochia contorta. Next base: position 18,879,693 of record CM039669.1, on the reverse strand, counting down.
CTTGTAAGTAGTAGGAAGAAAATATATTTATGGAAGAAAATAACAAAGTATAACAAACTATTCGGGTACTTAATGAGTTCAGAAAAATTGTTGTAAAACTCTTGAATACTATTAGCTGTAACAAATTTGAAGATTAATTCTACCGGACTCAAATGTATAGGTCTTGACGGATATTACTATGTTAGCAGAAAGTTATGGTAGGTAGAGCTCCAATATTACTAAACCAAACTAACAATCAAATTGGTGGCAAGGTCGCCTTTGATATACGAACTAGTTAAACCAAGTTCAATTGTTGGTAGAACCAAAATCAGTACGTAGTCACACAATACTTTGTATATAAAATAGGTTGAACCTATATTTTGATAAATGAACAAGAGAACAACCAGATATTGAGATTAAAATCTATCCCAAAATGACTAACCAAAATTCGGAAGTTGCTTCCCCAGCAATACATATCTATTGTATGATTTATTATAATTACTTTTGTAAAATTTGAGATACAAAATGATAATTTTACAAAATATTACCTTTGTACATGTTGTCTTTCTACTTATTTTTCATTGTAAAACATAAGTACTAGCTTTTGACAGCTTGCACACCATCTTAAAAATAACAATAATATATTTAAGAAATATAGATCATTAGAAAATTCATTTACTTTTTAATATTTCATTATACTAATATTGATTTCCTAAGATTGAATTTGTACGGTACAGTTGATTTCATATCATTTAAAATCTGTTAGCATATTTAGGTTAAATATATAAATGAGGATTTAACCATATATGGGTAGAAGCAAAAAAAATCTAAAAAATTATGGGGATGGGAAAGCGAACAATATGGGGATGGGAAGGCGAACAATATGGGGATACGCTTTTATCGATCAAGAATAGGGTGGAAATGGGGTTTTCTTTTCAACCTTTCTTGGGTTTATTTATCATGGCTGAATTCATGCTTTCAAAAAATTACCTTAAAGAACCCACCCCGAGTATGATAATTACATGTGCTTATAAGTGAATCTCCAACCAAACTATCTCCAATGTTAAAAAGTTTGTACATATTGAAGCGGTCTTACATGGATTAGTAAGTGGGAAAATATTTAGATTATTAGCTAGTGGAATATCTTTTGGGAGTAAAAAATGTGAGTTTGCAATGTTTCAGGAAGAGAATGATAACACTTAGATGATATTGACTATTTGATATCAGATTAAATAGTTCATACATGCAAAAGAAAAATTGGAGGTACTACAAGAAAACTTTTTTCTTCCATTGAAAGCTTCATAAATGTCTTCAACCCAGGCCACTTTTTGCTGGAATCTCATGTTGTGTTCCATAATTGAGAACACAAATAAGGTCCCAGCCAACTACCTGAGAACCTTATTCATCATATACTATCCTTTCTTCCACAAAAGTGTACAGTGACAACCTCGATTCTGTCGAGAATTAGGTGAAAATGTGGAGACCCTTGTGGATCTACAACACCACCATAGACTTGGTCGAGGAGTTCACGTCCAACTTGAAGAAAGAAGGATAGGTGCATACCCAGTTCACAGAGGATGATGAGAAACAGTTTTTTCTCTTGTTCATCGTGATCATCACTCTAGTGGCTGGTGTTTCAAATTGAATGCTCAACCCAGTAAACTACTTGAACTATCTGCTGCAGGTTACGTTCTTCAATTTCAGCATCTAGTCTCCACTCCATTGAAAAACAGGAAAGCTCACTCATTATCTAAGATATGAGCGTGGCAAAGGGTTTTAATTGCATGTAATTACTTCTAGCAATGTCGTCAGAGCTCTGATAAAATTCATAATCTCTAGTCTCCACACCATTTACCTGTGAGAATTGCAAGAAGACTAGGAGATGAGATGATTTATAGCTAAATTGAGTTCAACTCTCAACAAAAACCATCTCAAAGAATACAAACACACACACACGTACAGACATATATACAAATATATAATCCAAAATTACATATAAATTAAGTGAAGAAAAATCTGACAGACTTACAAAGAATTTGTTCATTGGATTTAAATATATGAAGCAGAAAGGTTTTAATTGCTTCAAAATTCTGCGGCTAATTAAGCTCTAGTGAAAATCAACCTATCTGGATTCTGTAGAGTTTACCTATGAAAACACAAGTGAACAAGCTTAAATGAAGCTCAAATGATCCACAACCAAATTGACTCTAAATTAATCGCAATGAAATCTCATTGTGAAGAAATTTTTTAAATAAAAGGGAAAAGCAAGATTCTAAGAACAATATAAAAGGAAAGAAATTATGCTTCATAAAAAGATGAAATAATGGGAAAAGGCTTACAAAAGGAATGGCCAATGTAAAGATATATATGAAGCAAAAAGGCATTAATAGCTTCAAAATTCTGCCACTCATAGAGCTCTTGTAAAATTGTTCCTGTCTCAACTCCGTAGCATTTATCTATGAGAAGCAAGTAAATGATCGGCTTAAATGGAGTTGAAATTATATATAACCAGTAAGCCCCAACTCTGTAGAAATAGAATAAAGATTTCAATAACAATAAAGAGAATAAAATTGTGAACTAAAAGTAGATGACTGAAAAGACTTACACAAGGATAGACTGCAATAGAGAAATGAACCCTCTTAGAAAACAGAGGACAAGGACATTGAGTAGCTATGATCCTATGCTGCTATTTCTAGCAAACATAGGGTAAAAGAAGCTTAGACTAATGATAAAAGACACTTAACTCTCTTCCTTACATGGATTGTTGTAGTACCTCCTGCTCTATTTATAAGTATAGTTTGCACGCCTTTGAACGTAACAAACTCGACCGTTATTTAATACGGTCAACAAATTCGTCGAAGAACACGTGAAATTAGTTGTACCAAACCTGAAGATTAGTTGTACCAAAACGTATGACAGCTTTTGGCGGATATTACTATGTTAGTAGCAAATTTCGAAAATACTAGGCGAAATTGCGAGAAAGCAGAGATCTAATGGTCCTAAATGCAAACCAATTAACTGTGAACTTGTAGCATGGTTTTTGTCTAACAGGGTTAAACCAAGTTCAGCTATAGGATGAATAAAAATAGGATGTTAATGAATAATTGTTACTATGTGAGTTGTGATACCATGATTGCTATTTTTATCAAAGATGGAGAAAGAGATAAAAGGTAAACACTCTACACTACGTGTTTCAAAAATGTATAGCGTATGAATGGGAGTAGTCTGGAAAACAATGCGAGTAGAATCACAAAGTTGAGAAAAGTTTAAAGGAACTTCTAGATTATATCTTTGATTTGCTCCTCTAGTTCAATCTCCTCCCCTGATTAATTATATTATTTTTTGAGTTTCAAAGTTAGTCTCACACTCTCTTGTGGCCTTCATTTGATGTTCCACGACGGTTATGACCTAATGCTTATGTAAAGTGGTTTCAACTTGTGTTAGAGCAGCGAATTAATTGCTTCATCCACTTGTTGTGCCTTTTATAATTATATGCATTGGAGCAAGTGTTGGGGCTTCAAGAATCTCCTGTGCTCCTCTTCGTACCACTTTTTCTCCTCTTATGTCCTTTTCATCTTGTAATTCCATTTTCTCTCACAGACCATACATGGAGAAAGGTCAGATGATTTTTTTTTTTAGAAAACCATTGTTGAATAAAAGCTGGGTAAATGGCCATCAACTGACATTTTTCTTCATATCACATTTGCCCAAGATTTATTGTATTCAAATGTAATCATAAGTCATCATAACGGAGGTTGAGTGCCGATCGCCCATTGGGCCTCTTTGATGGCAAGGGAATTCGTTGCTGTAATGGCTTGTCATGCAGTGGGAACGATATCGTTTCCAATCTTATCGATATGGAACACGTAAAAGCCATAAGAAGAATGAAGTATCAAAAGACGGATTACACACCAATCAGCGTACATGGAGCCTTTTCGGATAATGGCGTAGGGATTCAAGTCAGCATAATGATGGGAACGACATTGATTTCAATCTTTGTAATGAAGCAAAAATGCTACAAGCACAAATTTTAAAAAACATAGTATACCAATCAGCAATTTTGAACAATTGGCATTATTGATAGCTTCTGGAACAAAACAGTTTCCACTCTTTGGCAAAAACTTGCACCTTGAAAGCTCAAATATCCTATTTGAGATAACTCTCTCGCACTACACGGAAAAGACAATATTTGGGGTGGCCATGTCTACAGAAAGTTTCTTATGTCTATATTCTTCACGTCAACCTCCTCTTCATCCTTGAACTCCTCCCTACAAGACAAACAGGAGGTGTTAGGAAAAAACTTCGCCAGGCGTATAATCATCAGCTATGAAAAAGAGTATCCTACCGTTTCTTTTGTGTTTTCATTGTTTCGACAGCATCCTTCTTCATCTCCTCTAAAACTGATTTTGCAATTTTGTTCTCCAGATCTTCTTCATACTTCGGCAGATCTTCTTTGCGGATGCCAAGCCTAATCAAGTAAAATTTCAAAGAAGAAATGCTATATAAGATTCTCATTTCACGAAAGGACAATGAAACTTCCCATATTCCAGCTTTCTCTATCAACATTATTTCAATAAAATGGTGGTATTATTATTTCAATTCCAACAGACAAGTTCACAAATCATGGGATTATACATCATAGAGATGTCGGATGCACGAATTCACCTTCCATGGCCTATAGACCAATATAACTTAGTGAATTACATTTAATATTCAAAGATATTTCCATTGTTCAAATCTTACACTCATTTTCATCCACTAATCAGCAAGTGTAAAGTACTTGTACTGCCGGAGGTTAACACAATCATTTTACAAACGAGAGATTCTACAATCCAATAGAGAGAAGATAGGCCAAAGGCAACGACACTCCTTCACACTAGGCAGGAAAGAAATTCTATAATTTGATCCATGCATGAATATGAATATATAAAACTCTATGATTATTATGTGAACTACACAAAAAAAAAAAAAAAAACAAAGATGAAGCATATAACTTAAAAAAATCGTCAAATTGGAAATGCCGCATTGTCATTCAAAAAGAAGAACTGATTGGTTTCAGTTAAGGAATAAAACTTACTTCTTGTTGATCTTATCAAATTCTGCTACGAGAAGAGCCATTCCCTTCTTGTCATTCCTCATGAGTGGCTTCTTAAGATCTTTCTCAACTTTCTCCAATGCATCCATCATCATGGCCTCTGCACCTAGGTCATCTGTGAGCCCTCTCCTTCAAAAGATCCAATCACATTAGTCTCAACAGAACTTGCATTTTCTTCATTCCAAAATATTATTAATACAAACAATACAAATCAGACACAAGGGTAAGCAAGAATGGATAAAGACCCAAAGTTTTTGCTATTCAAAAATACCCCGATATAAACTGGAGAATTATCTCTCAAAGGTTAACCAGTACCAAAGAAAACCATCAGAGATTCAGGGGATTACAGAGGATAGTACATACTTGATTCTTATCTCCTGCAATGCCAACAAATATGAACGGGCATCTTGGATTCCTTGGGTTCGAGTCTGGATGGTGTACTGTATGCGTTGAGACTCTGAAAAGAGATCAGCCCTGCAATGCCAAATGGCACAGACAAACGAATCAAGATAAAAAGCATATGGAGCAGATGATGGATTAGAAAATGCATAAGGCTGAACACTGGAGGAAAGGAGAACTTCAACAAGACTTACTTTTGTCTCACAGTCTTCAAAACATTTGAGAAATGAGACACAGCAGCAGGATCTTCTGGAGCTATGGTGATCTTCTCCTTACGGAGTATTCCCATGGCAGTCTCGAATTTTTTCTTGAACTCAGTAAAAATGTTCCTCAGCATTTCTTCCAGTTAGAAGGAAAAAATATTATCAGTAAATAGCAATATACATTACCTGAGACATGCCATAAATGCAATGCAATTAATCAAGCATACAAGTAAAATATACATCTTTTGATCATAATTTTTTAACCAAGACCAATCCCTTTTTCCGTTCCATTTCATCTTTTTTTTTTTTTGGAATATTGATTACAAATACACACACAACCTTTACCCCTGGTGAAACTTGCATCAAAGTCTCCTTATATTTTTATGGAAGCAAAGATGCCCCATGCCCATAACAAACATAACTTACATATCTCCAATTAACAATGATCAATGATCTCTTCTACTTCTGAAAATATACAAGCTTCAGAGGAAACTTCAGTGGCTTAGAGTCTGAGTTGCATTATAGAGAAACAGTATAATGTTTGGAAGTTTGTTCAGACTTATTATAGATGAAGAGCTGAGTCTCCCCACTCTAATTATTTAATGATCTTTATTGGTAGATTTTACAGGGCTCCTTAGTGCACTCTGATTTCTCAATCATTTCCCTAATTTCTTTTTTTTTTCTTCAATTGAACCAGCCATGGCCACCTCTCAATGACCCTCCATTGATTCGTTTTTCATAAATTCTTCATCTTTACAAAACTGACGAACCTAATGGACTTTTGACACCAATAATAGTTGTAACAGTGATAGTTCTCTTAATGAGATAGTGAGCATGCCTAGGTTTTCGTCATATCCTTTTTTTTTTTTTTTTTTTTGAGGAACCACGATTCAGTGATAAGATTACTGACTATAAAACTAAGGAAACACAACAAGTTTTAAATGAATAATCGGTAACAGCAAACAAATTCAACATCCAACAAATAAAAAAGCCGCAGACAACTCACCATCTCCCTTAAGGGCTAGAGGGGCAGCTTCTTTAGAAAAAAATCGAGCGTGGGCTCCAAGCTCATGTTGCAGAACATTGTTAACAGAGTATAACTGGCATCGGCAAGAGTTAAAGAGTTATTGTTCATCAGACACCCAAATATGGAACATTAGCGTAAGACGTGATGACAAGCTTCATAGAATCAAATGAAATGTATGAACAGTAAAAATAATGAATTTGTAGACACCCTTTCCTCTCTTATTCATGATAAAAAAACACGCTGTTTCACAAAATGTGCACAATTTATAGCAGATTATAAAAAAAAGTAAAAAATAAGACCCAAAATACCCAAAAAAATGGTCAATGCCGCAGTAATCAGGACCATGATTGTCTGACGAGTTGAGACACTCGCATACATCAATCCAATATCAGGGCTCAAATACGCATTTGGGTTGGTCAAATCTGACGCCCATTGACTGTATCATACCATCGAAACACAGTCTCCCCTTGAAGGCGTAAAACCTAAAATTCCCAGATCTCTAGATTAAAGATGAGCTATGCCAGCCACGACTTTTTTTATCGGAGATGAACGAAATGTACCTGCTTAGAACGGGAGATGAGGCGAGAGGCAAACGCCATGATCGTAGCTTCTGATTTCCTTGAGTTCAGCTAAGGACGACTCCAGCAGCAAGAACCAAATCTCTGCAAAACACTTGTGATTATAAGCTATTCCCTTGGAGGTTCTTCGTTTAGTACGAGTAGGAATGGAACCCGAAAGGGTTCGGTTCGGTTTACCTGGCCCCGACCCAACTCGACAAACACATCTTTGTTAAAAAAAAAAAGAGTAATGCTAAGTGCTCCTAGCCCACGGACATGTGATGACATACATGTTAATTTAAGGAGTCGTGATATACGCACTGCGACATTTTACTGTCGGTGACGTGGACGTTTTTTGTGGCATCCACGTCAGCTGCCCATTTGGCAAGGAGGGAGAGAGGGAGAGAGGGAGAGAGGGAGAGAGGCCGGAGCAGGAGAGGGAGAGAGGCCGGAGCGGGAGAGGGAGAGAGGCCGGAGCGGGAGAGAGGCCGGAGAGCGGGAGGGAGAGGGAGGCCGCCGAGCGGGAGGGAGAGGGAGGGAGGCCGCCCGAGCGGGAGGGAGAGGAAGAAGGAGGCGCTTGGCGGGCGGCCTCGGCCTCCCTTCCGCGCCAGGGGAGGCCGCCGAGCGGGAGTGAGAGGAAGGGGAGGTGGTGCGGGCGGGCGGCCTCGGCCTCGGCCCCTCACGCGCGCTGGCGGGCGGCCTCGGCCTCCCTCGCGCCCGGGCGGGGCGGCCTCGGCCTTCCTCACTCGCGCCGCACCAGGCAGAGGCGGCCTCGGCCTCCCCCCCGCGCCGCGGCGGAGGCGAGGCGGCCTCGGCCTCTCGCGCCTGGCATGGGGCAGAGGCCGCTGATTGGGAGGGAGAGGAAAGGGGAGGCGTCTGCGGGCGGGCGGCCCCCTTCCTCTCCCTCCGCTGGGCGGCCTCCTCCTCTCCTCCGCTCGGCGGCCTCCCTCCCTCTCCTCTCCTGCTCCGTCCTTTCTCCCTCTCCCGCCTCCGTCCTCTCTCCCGCTCCTCCTCTCTCCTCTCCCGCTCCGTCCTCTCCCTCCCCCTCCGGCTCCTCTCCCTCCCGCCCGGCCTCTCTCCCTCTCCCGCTCCGGCCTCTCTCCTCTCCCGCCCGCCTCTCTCCTCTCCCGCCCGGCCTCTCTCTCTCTCCCGCTCCGGCCTCTCTCCCTCTCCTGCTCTGGCCTCTCTCCCTCTCCTGCTCCGGCCTCTCTCCTCTCTCCCTCTTTGCCAAGTAGGCAGCTGACGTGGATGCCACTTCAGACATCCACGTCAGACTGTAAAACTTCGAAGTACTGATATCATTTCTCTAATTTAAGTCCTTAAAATCTTATATTTTAAAGGATAAACTCTAGGCATCAATGGCTTAGATTAACATGCACTTGGGATTGCATATGAAGGGAATAAGCTATTAAAGTTATCTATTTATTTATTTGACATAGTTGTTAGAGTCTAAAGCTATTTTATGAGAAAAATAAGAACTTCAAAGAAATAGTTTAAATATATCAACTTATTATCAAATGAACAACGAAAAACTTCAAATAAAGCTCTTTTTTTGCAAATATATTTTCAAGTTTTTCAAGGAAATCTTTGGTGAAATTAAGTATCGGGTCCAATGAGGAACAAACCTAGAAAAGTACAGTGACACGAGTAAAGATTTGGGCACTCAGTGCGACCTGCACACCCGCCCTCTCACAATATAATAAAATAATATATTTTATAGAACCTCAGAAATTTATTATTTTATTGTGTTGTAAGAGGGTGACTCAGTGCACGAGTCATTATACGACATGTTATCATTTGCTTATATCCCATTCTTTTAGCTTAATCCTATTTGTGTATTTCTTTTTATCTGATTTTGCTATTGAAGATATCATAGTACATTTGAGAGCTAATCACATCACATTCATGAGGATATTTAGGTGGTCCACAATTTGTACATGGATCCATAATTTTATTCATTGAAGCACCACTAAGTTTAAGTAGATCAATTTCTCCCCAAGAGTGGCAACTACACTAGAACTCCATATGGACCTCATAATAAGTAGTACAGTATCTGAATCACCTTCAATAAGTTGTAAACCATATTCCAACTCTAGTAGATCTCTCTTGTATAGAATATGGTTTTAGAGAACCTTTACAAAGCTCCAAAGAAGAATTACAAAAATATGTAAAGATATAGTTTACCACTTACATTGTTGGGATGAGCACAATCCCCACAGTGTGTGCAGTTTTCCTACCAAGTTGAATTTGCATGGATTGGGCATGGTAGAGCAACTTTATAACTCTTGTATAGAATTCAAAGAGAGTATGGAAAATAAAACCTTACTCTTCAAGTTAGAAATCACTCCTCACCTAATCTCACTAGTGAATGTCCTCAAAACTATTTCAGAAATAAGTTTGGGAAATACTTATGTCCCTATTAAGGTTGAAGGCAACAAGGATGATTATTAGAACATGGCTAAGGTGAAATATTATCTTAGATTTATGGGCAAACTAATTGTTTGCAAAATCCTATATATTATACTAAAGCAGCTTCAATTGGTCTAGATAACAATCCCAAATTAGTGCTTGGCATAACTCTTTGTAGCTCAAAATAATTCTTTTGCATAAAAGAGCTTCTTAGAAATGCATGTGTTAAAACCCACTATTAAGGAGTTCATCTTCCAAAAAGGAGAAACCACATCTTTGGGTGAGAATAAGAAAGGAAACTTTTATGGATTGGAGTGCTTTTTTTTAGAAAAAAGAAGAAAATTAATATCCATTTGTCTTATATACCTCAATTATATGGTAAACTCTTACATAAAAAGTTAACATGCGAAAAATCTCATTCTTACTTAGAGTCATATCCTAATCAGTACCGTCAAACGAATCATTTGCTTAAGATATATCTATCTTATAACCTTGACATTTAGTTATATCTATCTTATCTTCAAATCTTATGTTTAGATATGAAATTTTAGAAATTTACCTTTTAAATTTTCATTTTTTTAATTATAAGATATGTTAATAGTTTGTAAAATATGTTTTAAATTATTTATGTCAATATAATTAAAAATTTCACTATTTATAACTATAGTCAAATAATCAAGGAGAGAAGGAGATTCCGCCGGGCAGAGTTTCTAGAATATTCCGAGGGTCCCGATCGACTTCACTTTTTTTCTCTAGGAATTTACTTTCCGGGTTAAACTGTTACAAATACTTCTCTTGTTCGTCTGCAATCGGCAAAGTATAAAGAAAAGGAAATTATTTTCTTCTGCAGCAAGAAAAGTAATATCTCCTGGACAGGTATAAATCTCTCTCAGCCACCGCAGCGACTACTCCATCTACCTTCCAGATCGCTTCCCATTTCTGGGTTCTGCAATTTAGCGACTCTCACATCAAAGTCTCTGCAAAAGTCTCATAGTCATTTGATCGACATGGCTAGCCAAGCTGAATCCTCCGATTCGTAAGAGAATTATATCCTTCTTTTTTTTTCTTTTTTTTTTTTTATGTTTGTTTAAAGATTGATAAGAGAAAGCTGGAAAATTGCTGGTGAGGAATTGAAAAAATTCGTGTTTTTGATGGGTTCTTTGAATTTCAGGAAAGGGACGAAGCGGGACTTCAGTACCGCAATCCTTGAGAGAAAGAAGGCGCCAAATCGTTTGGTCGTTGACGAGGCGGTCAATGATGACAATTCTGTGGTTTCCTTGAACCCGGAGACAATGGAGAAGTTACAGCTCTTCCGGGGGGACACAATTCTCTTGAAGGTGACGGAAATTTTATTCTTACTCCGTTTCAAAGAAATCAAGTAATAGAAATGGAGTTTTGCTTATATTTGGCTCTGGCTCGAGCAGGATTTGAGAGCTTAGAGCGTTTGTATGAGGAGCCTTGTATTCTATGGTTCCTTTATGTGCTTGCGTTTTGCAAGTTTAAGCTTTCCCCAGATATATCTTGTTATACTGGGTGTTCAATATAAAGACTTCTATACTGATCTCAACTTGGGGTGTCGTGTATTTCTTTTGTCGTTAATTTTATTCTGGACAATCTAACCTATTTTATTCATGTGGTCTGAATATGAAAGGCTTTTCGTAGATTTTGATCATGGTTTTTGTCGGTTTCTGCTGGTATAAAGAATGGGAAATTCCCGCCTCTATTTGAAGATTGTCATTGTTGAAGTCATTGATAAGTTGTGCTATCGAATCCTGTGTTGAATATGTTGCTTTTCCTTGCGTGCTCAGGGAAAGAAAAGGCGGGACACCGTGTGTATTGCTCTTGCTGATGATACATGCGATGAACCTAAAATAAGAATGAATAAAGTGGTAAGATCAAATCTTCGGGTCAGGCTTGGCGATGTAGTCTCTGTGCATCAATGCCCGGATGTGAAATATGGGAAGCGGGTGCACATTCTCCCTGTAGATGACACCATTGAAGGAGTTACTGGGAATTTGTTTGATGCATATTTGAAGCGTAAGTCTTTTCCATATCTGCTTTCTGATTAAGCTGGTTATTGCTTCCTGATTTTTTTGGCTTTTGCATTACATCTTTTCCGTCGTGTGTAGTAAATCCTCGTACCCTTTTGAGCCTGTGAAGTTTGATGGAGAGGATTTATTGAATACTTGATTTTTTTTCTTGTCTTCTCCTTTGTGTATTTATGTTTAGTGAGTCCTGTGACACACTTTACTGAGGTGAAAACTTATGTTTAGTGAGGGGATTATGCAAACCTCAGTGAATGTTGTAGGGCTTCTTGAGCAATTGTGTATTTCTGCATCATTTACCTGTGTTTATATTTCTAAGCTACATATTCTATACTAGTTGGGTTTGATATCATCGTCTAGACATTGTGATAAAGGGCTTGATGCCAGTAAAAGCATGGCATCTGGGTTTAAACTATGACATTTTTCTCTGTTGTTGTGTTCGTGCCTGCTATAACATACACATGTTGCGTTGAAATGTGAAAGATTCTTATTGCTTTTTACACTTTTTATATTTGAGAGCTTTTAGAACTGTTGCATGTTGACAGATGTATTCATCTCTTTCAGTACTTGACTGAATTGATTCTTGAATATGAGTCAGCTATCTAATTATTTCTTTTGTAGTGGTATCTATCTACAATTCAATGCTGGAACTTTTAATAAAATTGTACCAAAGATATCAACAAGAATATGCATTTACAGTGTTTGATCTTTTTTCTTGGAAAACACATGCAGCATATTTCCTCGAGGCTTACAGGCCTGTGAGGAAAGGTGACCTCTTCCTTGTTCGAGGTGGAATGAGAAGTGTCGAGTTCAAAATTATTGAGACAGATCCTTCAGAGTACTGTGTGGTTTCTCCTGACACCGAGATCTTCTGCGAGGGGGAGCCTGTGAGAAGGGAGGATGAGGATCGGTTGGATGAAGTGGGCTATGATGATGTTGGTGGGGTCAGGAAGCAGATGGCCCAGATCCGCGAACTAGTTGAGCTTCCACTTAGGCACCCCCAACTTTTCAAATCTATTGGTGTCAAACCTCCAAAGGGGATTCTTCTCTATGGTCCCCCTGGGTCTGGCAAGACACTTATTGCTCGAGCTGTAGCTAATGAAACAGGAGCATTTTTCTTCTGTATAAATGGCCCTGAGATTATGAGCAAATTGGCAGGAGAGAGTGAAAGCAATCTTAGGAAGGCCTTTGAAGAAGCAGAGAAGAATGCTCCTTCGATTATATTTATTGATGAGATTGATTCCATAGCTCCTAAGCGAGAGAAGACCCATGGAGAAGTGGAGAGACGCATAGTTTCTCAGCTCCTGACACTAATGGACGGTTTAAAGGCACGGGCCCATGTTATTGTTATTGGAGCAACAAATAGGCCAAACAGCATTGATCCAGCTCTTAGAAGGTTTGGAAGGTTTGACAGGGAGATTGATATTGGGGTGCCAGATGAGGTTGGGCGTCTTGAGGTTCTGCGCATTCACACTAAAAATATGAAACTCTCTGAACATGTGAGTAAATGTACTTGATATGGTACCTAGTGCATTGATATTACTTTCTCTTCATATGATGAACTTTTACTTGGGCAGGTTGATCTTGAGAGAATTGCGAAGGACACTCATGGGTATGTGGGAGCTGATCTTGCAGCCCTTTGCACCGAGGCGGCCTTGCAATGCATTCGAGAAAAAATGGATGTCATTGACTTGGAAGATGAAACTATAGATGCTGAGATACTTAACTCTATGGCTGTGACAGATGAGCACTTTAAGACTGCCCTTGGCACCAGCAATCCTTCTGCTCTTCGTGAAACTGTCAGTATTTTTTATATGCAGAAATCATTTGAACTTTTGTGAGGATGTAAGTAGTTAGAAAACTTACTACTTGCTTGATGTGCAGGTTGTTGAAGTACCCAATGTCAGCTGGGATGACATTGGTGGGCTTGAAAATGTCAAGAGAGAGCTTCAAGAGGTAAAAAATTTCTGTTACCTATCTTTTTGACTTATCCTCATTCTTTAAATGTGGCATCTAAACTTATAAAAAGAAAGTGGTATCTTAGCATATCTTCTTTCTATTTGCTGTAGACTGTGCAATATCCTGTGGAGCATCCAGAAAAGTTCGAGAAGTTTGGTATGTCACCCTCTAAAGGAGTATTGTTCTATGGCCCTCCAGGATGTGGGAAAACCCTACTGGCCAAGGCAATTGCAAATGAGTGTCAGGCCAATTTCATAAGTGTCAAGGGTCCAGAGCTTCTCACTATGTGGTTTGGAGAAAGTGAAGCCAATGTGCGTGAAATTTTTGACAAGGCTCGCCAATCTGCACCATGTGTGCTTTTCTTTGATGAGCTGGACTCTATTGCAACTCAGGTATGCTAGCCCAAGTTTCTCGAGTATAGTTCCGTATTCTGTTCGCTGGTGCCGGTTGTATGGGTATATAAAGGATGGCAATGCCTTCTTATTTATCTTTTATTTCTATCTCTGCAGCGAGGGAGCAGTGTGGGAGATGCTGGTGGTGCTGCTGACAGAGTTCTGAATCAGCTTCTTACTGAGATGGATGGAATGTCAGCGAAAAAGACAGTTTTCATTATTGGGGCTACGAACAGGCCAGATATAATTGATCCAGCTTTGCTGAGGCCAGGACGTTTAGATCAGTTGATCTACATTCCTCTGCCTGATGAGAACTCCCGATATTCGATTTTCAAAGCCTGCTTGAGGAAGTCTCCTGTTTCAAAAGATGTTGATTTGAGAGCTCTGGCCAAGTATACTCAAGGCTTTAGTGGTGCAGATATCACAGAAATTTGCCAACGTGCTTGCAAGTATGCAATAAGAGAGAATATTGAAAAGGTAAGTTTTGCAATTCCTTGTGTAATTTCATTTGTTAATTTGCAGTTTCAAAATATGCAGACTGGACAGCTAGTTGATCTGAATTGTTATGGAGCCAGTGGGCATACCGTCTTTGAGTCTAAAAGCCTGTTTTTCTGAACTGGCTGTTTCCTCTATTTATCTGGAGGACAATGTCAATCTCTTTTAGGGCAAGAGTGCTATTACTTTTTGACAAGAAGAAAGTAGTACTATCTTTGTTTTACTTACTAAAACGAGATCATTACTATGACTTGGGACACTGGCCTAAGGGGCAAATGGGGTTTTTCTAGTCTGAGATCTATCTTAGTAGGAGCAAGGGGGAGTGTGGGTGTGTGCATGGAGCACTACTCAATGGTGCTCAATACAACTCCCACTTTATTTGAAGTAGATTCTTCCACACTGATCAGTGCTTTGTTTTATTGTTTTTCATGTCAAGTATTCTCTTCTTCCTTGATAGCAAACATACGTCTAAAAATACCCATACACTTAAGCTGGTGTACCCATTCAATGTCATAAAAGTGAAATGCTCACCCTCTGAACTCTTGGTTGCCCGATGGTTTTTGTGATGCTGTGTCTTGTAACAGGATATTGAGAGGGAAAGGAGAAGGAATGAGAACCCAGAGGCGATGGAGGAAGACGATGCCGAGGAGGTTGCTGAGATAACACCCATTCATTTTGAAGAGTCCATGAAGTATGCACGAAGGAGTGTCAGCGATGCCGACATCCGCAAATACCAGGCGTTTGCTCAGACCTTGCAGCAGTCCAGGGGATTCGGCACGGAGTTTCGCTTTTCTGAAAGGTCTGAGGCGGCCCCGGGAGGTTCTACAGCTTCTGATCCATTTGCATCTGCCGCGGGAGCTGATGACGATGATTTGTATAGTTAGTAGAGTTTAGCCAGGATAGTCACTCCTACAAGCTATAAACTCTTTGAGTACACTATAGACATTATGTAGCATCTACTAAGAACGATGTAATGTGCTGTGGCAAAAACAGCGTCTGTGTGCATGGCCGGAGTGCGGCCGCAGACCAGAAGGTTTGGAAGGATGGATAACCCACCAGAATATACGTACGAGGCTCTACTCTGTTTCTCACACAGTGAACTTGGAGGAATTTTGTACTCTTCTTTCTTTGTTGGGTATGCCGAAAAAAGTTTTTCTGGTGGATCTATGATATGTTGGTGTTGATCACTTAATACGAAGGTTGCAGTCGTATGTCACTCTTTCCTTTTTACGTAAGCTTACCATTTATTGTGATTTCTCACCTGCTTCACCGTCCCTTTGTCTCTCTCTCACTCTCTCTTTATCCTCAGTTTAACGCCGGAAAACACTCCTATGGAGTTATCTATAGTAATTTTTGGGTTATGTTGAGGAACAGGTTAAGATTTATAAATCATTGACGCACGTCAAAGCTTGTCTATTGAATGAACTAGCTTTCATTTGTTATACATTATTGCATAGTTGCCCATATATACCAGAACTGTTTAGTTTTCAAGGAAGGATGTTTAATAATTCCTAGCAGCTTCTAGTGTTGACAGTGGTACAACCGTGGCATAGTACGCATGTCCGGCAACGAAAAACAACTTCAAGAAATACTCGCATGTACAACATCTTAATGCATTATTACAACAACCCACTATATATCACTTAACATTTGAGAGAAACACAACTAACTAATTGCTAATTCTGTGAAGTAGAGAGTATAAAACTGATCAAACTAGGTAATACTTTTGTTTCATCAAGTGAGTACTATTCTTAATTTTGATATATACGAAACTGATCAGATATTGGAGGCGGTGAGTGCGAGAGAGACCATGTTGTCAACTCCACACATGTTGTAACCCCTGCAGAGGCGGTAGAAGCCCTTCTCACCCCAGTGGGTGCCCCAGGAGTTTTTGATGACCCAGTAGGGCTTTTTCCCCAGGCGTAGGAGAGAGAAGCCCTTGGCACCGTACCCTACAAGCAGCACCCCGTGGTTGATGTACCTCTTTGGGCATATCAGTGGGCAGGACACCCCCCCTACGTACGTCTGCATGAACGCCGCGTTCAGTCCCACTGCATCCATTTATACATCAAACATGCATATGTAGGGTGTCAGTGCGTGCTCTCTTATACAAAATTACATCAGTATTAAATGTTTATAAAGTAGAGGAACATATTAATTAATCAAACCTGCAAGAGGGCCATGAGTGACCAAACTAGCAATGATCTGCCCCTCCTCGAGAGGGATTTTTGTGAAATTCGTCACTTTCACAACAGCTCTTTCTGGACTGAACCTACAATCCCCACGGACACCCGTGTAAGGATAAGAAGCCTCCTCCTCTAAGCCTCCAGCTTCCATCACATACTTGTAAGCGTTTGTCATTAAACCCCCTTCACACCCCTTGTTACAAGCATCCTTCTCTTCTGTGTCACACTACATTATATATACCACCATTTTAAGATAAACAATTAAACAAATTAACAAAATGGCTAGCTAGTAATGCATATTCTTCTCGCTCAATTGGAATATTCATTAATTTACAATTCAATTAAGAAAGAGTGTTTAGTATAACATACAGTATTGTCACAGTCCACGAGCTGTTGCTCACTCAGACTGAGGAGCTTCCCGGTTGAGAGGAAGTGTGCACCTTCAATAACTCCTGTAGTACTGAACGCCCAACACGACCCACAACTCCCCTGTTTTCATTTCTTCATCAATATTTCATAATTCTGTACAGACCCAATACGAAGAAGCATGCAAAATACAAACTAGCTAACAAGGAGGATTCATCAATGGTACTGGAAGCTGACTACTCTCTGATGTACCAATTTACCTGGAATTTGACTCCGGTCATCGCTCCTTTCTCCCTCCAATCGAAATTCTCCGGGAACCCAACACTAGTGTCAATCGATGGAGCAGTACTTTCAACGGGCACCGCGTTACTCCCAGTTCTCATACCGGTGAAGTGATCTTCGAACTCCTGTTCGGAGAGGTCGGAGAAGGGGGTGACGCCATGAACGGCGGAGGGGTCCAGAACCTGGTGCTCGGTGGCTCGAGCCATGTTCTTGGCGAAGATGCGCAGCCGGTGCAGGTACTCCCGCCTCGTCTTGTACTCTTTCCCGTACTTGTTCATGAAAATTTGGAACCGTTTCTCCGTGCCCAGAAGCCGATTCGCTCTCAGATTGATCCCGTCGCCAATCGTGGCGGCATCTTCTTGGTTGTTGTTGTTGTCGTCGTCTGTGACTTGAACGATTCTGGGGTACTCGAAGACACGCGTAGAAGCAGAGCAGGTGATCGAAAATATCAATAATGTTGCAAGGAAGAAGGCGACGGAGGTTACAGGGTTCGTTTCCATATTGGATTTCTGCTTCACCGGCTACCTGAATCTACGTCGGCGCTGGGAACGAAGGTGGGTTCTCGTCGGAGAGTCTCCGCCGCCGGGATTCATATAGAGTGACAATGAGATGAGGGGAAATGCTTTGTTTGACGAGTGGAAGGCATGCAGCTCTGTTTTGGGCTGAAGGGAACACGTATCCCGGTGCCTTATTATACATAGGCCACCGAATGAAACGGGTTTGGTAATGAACGCTACTAGTCAACAATTTGGTATGGGTCAAACTTAATAAGTTTTGGGTATATATACCTGTTAATAAAGTCCTAGATTATCACTAATCCTTAGAATTAGCTAGAAGTGAGAGGAGATATGCCTCGCAGACAGAGGGAGGAGGAAGAATGAAAGAGGAGGGGAGGGAGGAGGGCTGGAGGATAGAGGACCAACCATTTATTAGTTGCCCTCATTAACAGATCAGCAATTAAATTTATTGGACGCTCAATCTTAATGATTTTGGGTATTTGGGTCTAATTTGGATTTGGATAAACTAACCCAGAGAGAGAGAGAGAGAGAGAGAGAGAGAGAGAGAGAGAGAGAGAGAGAGAGAGAGAGAGAGAGAGAGAGAGAGAGAGAGAGAGAGAGAGAGAGAGAGAGAGAGAGAGAGAGAGAGAGAGAGAGAGAGAGAGAGAGAGAGAGAGAGAGAGAGAGAGAGAGAGAGAGAGAGAGAGAGAGAGAGAGAGAGAGCGAGAGAGAAGAAAGAAATGAGATGGATGTATGCTGTTATATATGACTAAGAAATAGATATGTAAGTCTCCTTTGTATGCTTTGAGCATTCTTATATAATATCGGTTCACACATTTCTTAATATCTTTTCATGTAAAAGAAATATATATAAATATGATGCCCAAAATCGTGAATCATGAAGAGTGATCTTATGTTATGTTTTAATCTTATTTTCCTTGTATATTTGTTATACTTGTGGTTCTTGCTTTGTATACTTTTTGTCTTTTTAGCTCCATTCAAGAGGGATGATAGGCCTTTGAAAAGCAAGCAACATGAGAGCTCTTTTGGTAATGGGTAGATAATTATAGTTATAGTTCAATTTTCCAACTACTTATTTGCCTTTCAATTTTCAATTATGGAAATAATCTTTTTCCTTTTTGCCAGTTACTTTATAGAACTGTCCTGAAATAAAAATATTACCCGATGTTGCACCATCTATCCATCTAAGTGACTCACTCAACGTGGTAGCCCGCCAAAAGATGGGAGTTTTGAGTGATGACCAAGTCATGGAATAAAATCAACCACCCAAATCCTCTGCACTTTCTGGGTGTCCTTTTGTTTTGTATGAGATGAAACTTACAAAAAAATTGTACTGTAATCTAACATTTAAAACCCATATTAATGTCTGTTTCCTCAAGTGCTGCTGAGGGAAGTCCTCGTCAGTTTTCCTCTTCTCGGATTAAACACACTACATGCACACTTTTGTTGCCTTTAAACCATCGGCGTTCCGACACTTTTTAACGTTCCTCTCTCTTTCTCTCTCTCGCGCTCCCCGCCTGCATTCGCCTCTGTTTCGGTTTTGTATTACATTACAGCCGTTCCGTGTTATATAAATTTCACGCGTAAAAGTCGTCTCACGCGTCCCAGAGCTCTGAAAGAAACGTAGACTCGACGAAACCCGGTTTTCGATCTCTGGTTCGCAGTCTCGTAGACTTTCTGCGACTGTTTTTGCTGCAATTCCCAGGTATCCTTTTCACTTCTTCTGGATCTGCAGCTTTTTGTCGGGCAATGGGTTGTTTGGATACGCAGGGAGATTGGTTTCTTGTGGAGGAGCATTTGCCAGTTCTTTTTGGTCAAATGGGACTTTCCCGTTTTCTACTCTGTTTGTTGTATCATCATGGTCTCATTTGTTGAGATTGTTTCTTTATTGTGGATATTGTGAACGATTCGAAGTGACAAAAATTGAATTTTTCCCTCCCTGTGAATGCTTTCTTGGTTTACTGTTATTACCGTCCAGGTTTATTTGAATGTGTCCAACCATATCTCGTTTGCATGTTTCCGTAAAGATCTCCATGGATTGGCCGGATAAATGATCTCTATGGCTTCGTTGGTTATGAGTTCTCCGTGGATTGGAATTCAATTGCTGCGGCAACTATTCTATCTCTGACAAAACACTATACGTATCTTGATTACAGTTTTGCAGTGCCAGACTTTATTTTAAAAACAGTCTTTGTTTCTTGGATTCCTGAAACGTTGCATGCATTCTTTCGGCGAAATTCTTTCCTATCTTGTTGTGATTTAATATCTCTTGTCTGTACATGCTTCACCATCTTTTCAGATTTGTAATGTGGTTCCTAATAGGGTGTACTTTCTTACGGATCTTTCAGTTTTTTCTGACTCGTTCGTGCTGCAATCCTTGTCGTTCAGGAGCAATTCTTCTGTCAGTTTCTCTGGAACGAAGATTTTTCTTTTCATGAAGCAATTCTTTCTTCTTTAAAGACTGAAATGCCTAAAGTGGGAGTAAACAGTTAAAAGTTAGGAAATTTGTGAAGATCTGTATATATTGGGAAGAAAGAACATGGGCAGGACATCTTTCTTCCTGGTCCTTTTGGCTCTGGGTTCTTTCATTGCAACCTATAACTTGCTAACCCTTGTGTTAAATAATAGAAGACACTTGTCTGGGAGCGAAAATTTGGAAAATTCTTTTTCCACTGATCCGGTAGTACAGATGCCTGGATATGTGAAGAAAGTAGAGGATGACAAGATGCTCTTTCATGTGGCTCTGACTGCAACAGATGCTCCATATAGTAAATGGCAGTGTCGCATAATGTACTATTGGTATAAGAAGGTCAAAAACATGCCAGGGTCAGAGATGGGAGGATTCACTAGGGTGCTCCATTCAGGAAGTCCTGATAATCTCATGGATGAAATTCCAACTTTTGTGGTTGATCCTCTTCCTGCAGGACTTGATCGGGTTAGTACTTAGCCTTTTGAACATTAGTCTTCTTCGAATTTCTACTAAAATATTTCCCTTCTATTTTGCTGCTCCAATTTAAATTCATTTTGACACCTAAAGTAAGGGTAAAGATTATACTGGTTTTTAAGCATGGTGCCATGCTTGACCAGGGTGTATATCCAGTGCATCAACAGCTTGTTGAAAAGCGATAATTTCTCAATTTTGCATGGAGAGAAGGAATTACAACTGTAATATTTATTAGGCATGCTTTGCTAATAGTTGTAACTTCAGGAGCATTTATTAATAAAGAAGAATTTGAGAGTTTGTTTCTATATGTGTGGAAGGAAAAGATATAGTTGCTGATACATGTAAATATAGCTAGCCTAATCATTTTCTGGAAGATGGAACCTGTGTTATTGGGGTTCTCCATTAATAACATAGTGTTGAAGGGGTACACTCAAAATGGACACCGGTGTGACTGGAACACTAGGTTTTCACTCTCCTCCTACACGACATTGTTATTTGAGACACAGGTATATTCTACTGATGTTCAGGTCCTAATCATCTACTAATAAGTTCTCAAGGTGATTCATTTTTGGCAACATATGTAGTTGTTCATAGGTTTTGTAGTGTTCAAACAATTCCTGACTGGTTGAACATCTATAGATAGGTATCCATTAATTACTACAATTATTTAAAAATTAAATAACTCTAAGAATCTTTTCGGACATATATTTTTAGCTTTGGAGTAGTATCTTGATTCTTGCTTGCCATGTTTAGTTTGGAAGATGGATGGCCTCTTTCAGTTTAGACTCGTATGTTTACTCTGTCATGTTGAACGGATTATCTTTGCAAGTCTGTTTCATGTTTGCAAAAAATATCCATCCTATACAGCCATTTACTTATTTTGTACTTTTTACCAATTAAGGATTTTGAACCAGTATTTATCTATCTGTACTCACCATAAGGATTAAGTGTTTTGGTGCTGCTTTTAGGGTTATATCGTTTTGAATCGACCCTGGGCCTTTGTGCAATGGTTGGAAAAAGCCACCATTGAGGAGGAGTAAGTTTAAATCTTCCACTGGATTGGTCCCTTGTTTAATCCTGTTTTCTTTTCCTCCTATTTTTTTCCTTTCTGCCTTTTTTCAATTAATTTAAACTGTTCTAACTGAAGAAAAATGCAGCTACATTCTCATGGCAGAGCCAGATCACATTTTTGTGCATCCGCTTCCCAATTTAGCACGTGGAGATTATCCGGCAGGATTTCCCTTTTTCTATATTAAGCCTACTGAGCATGAGAGTATCGTAAGAAAGTTTTATCCAGAAGACAAGGGCCCTGTGTCGAGTATCGACCCTATCGGCAATTCTCCAGTTATAATAAAAAAGGTAACATCCTGGTTCTGTATCTATTGAGATTGGATAAACTATTGTAATAAGTGGTATACCAGCAGATTATAGTGTCAATTTTATCCGTTTTAAACTGATTCCGCAGCATATAGTAGTAGTTGATTTTTTTTTTTTTTTTTCTGGTATTGTGTCAGCTTATCTATGCCAACCTGCATTTAAGTTCTGGTAATTCTTGCTTGGTTGTGTGGCTGTGTTACTTGCATATATATATATATATATATATATATATATATGTCGTGTAGTGTTTTTTTAAAAAACTTAATTTTTTAATTTTTTAATTTTTTTTTAAATCTGATAATACAATGAATTGCTTATCTCAGGCCCAGCTGGAGAAAATTGCACCAACGTGGATGAATGTTTCATTGAGGATGAAAGATGATCCAGAGACAGACAAAGCTTTTGGATGGGTTTTAGAAATGTGAGGGCATTAATAGTGAATATTTTAAATATATGTTGTAATATTTTAGTCTTCTTACATCCTTTTTTTTCATTTGTGTGCTCCACTTGGTGTTTACTGTTTATATTAGGTATGGATATGCTATTGCGTCTGCTCTGCATGGTGTGCAACACATACTCCGAAAGGATTTCATGATACAAGTGAGTTGGGGACACCTAAAGTTTTGCCTTTTTGTTATCCACTTGTCTTGCCCTTATGTTAAGCGACTTTCATTTTCTCTATTGCAGCCTCCTTGGGATCTTGAGGTTGGGAAAAACTTTATAATCCATTATACATACGGATGTGACTATTCACTAAAGGTAAAAAATTTCAGAAATATTTTGGTCCTGGCTCTTGTCCTTCTTTTGTTGTTTTTTTTTTATTTTTCTTTTATTTTTCTATGTTTAGTTTATCTCATTCTGTGTCAATTGGAAATATAGTATGTGGTTGTTACAAGGTTATACAATGGCAGAAATAAAAAAAAAACATGGCAGTAACTTCTTTGAAAATGTACATGTGATACTAGGGAAGACTATTCCTATGGAAAAAGGAGGAGAAAAACAGTGAAAGGCAGAAAATATCCAGGAAATACAAGCATCTATATGGTAGAAAAAAGAGATGCTTGGTGGAAGCTAGGGGATTCCCGCAATGGTTCTTCTGTATAGGGGTACATATTGGATTTTGAGCTAGGTGTTATAGAGCTATGCTCTTATTGGTGTTACACACTTGATTTTCTTTAAAAGCCCATTTCTCCGAACTGGAGAAATGATACTCTAGGAGGATGTAGTAGACTAATTTCACACGTTTCACCTGTAATTTTAGCCATTTCTGTTGTCAGACAAGAAAGCAAATTCTGAAAGTTGGAACATGTAGGTTTTTCTATGCTTTGTGTTTTTATAAGTTTTTCTTCCATATCTTGCTTTAATCTTTAAATGTTTTGCATATATGCATAGACTATCTCCTGGTCTCAGAAGCACAGTGAATTTCTCTCTCTAGCTCATTTATTTCTCGCTGTATTACTAACTTACAGTATCCCTCTCTCTCTCTCTCTCTCTCTATCTAGCTCTTTTATTCCTTGCTGAATTAAAAAATTACAGTATCTCTCTCTCCCTCTCTCTCTCTCTCTCTCTCTCTCTCTCTAGTTCCTTTATTCCTTGCTGTATTACAAACTTACATATCCCTGTTTTACTATAAATCGTTGGAACCTACTTTGTACAGGAATTATTTTTCCTTGGAAAATAGACTTCAATTTAACAAAAATAGTATATTCCAACATATTGAATGAGAAGAATTTGAAAAAGTGGTTTTGGAGTTAAACTGCATTATTTTGTTTTGATGCAAACTACAGCAAGAGACAGAGGGGACTCAGGCAAGGTTGACCAAATAGCACATATGTAGATATAGCAAGTGAAGATAACCTCTGTCCTCTTTCAGGATATGTGCACTAATCCCTTTTTGTCATGTTTACTTGTTTTTTCTTGTTTAGATTTATGCTTACACCTTTTGTAAGAGTTCCCAGGTAACCATAGTCTCATTTTTTTTTTCCAGGGTGAGCTAACATATGGCAAAATTGGAGAGTGGAGATTCGATAAACGATCGTATCTTCGTGGGCCTCCACCTAGAAATCTCCCACTGCCACCTCCCAAAGTTCCAGAAAGTGTGGTATGCATGATATCATTTAGTTTTAATTCAATAATATTAAGACAAGGAGAAATTCCCATTGGGTGATGGTTAAAGAAATGAATATAATTTTGTCTATAGATACTTTTTACTCGATTAATTTTCATCACTTGCACAAGCATATTGTAGTGCACAGACATGTCCTTATCTGATTAATAGATATTTCAAGCACAACATTCATTTTTTTTTCTTTTTCTTTTTTTTTAATGAATGAGATCTTGTATCAATCAGTAGTCTGTTTTCTTCATGTTGTAGGAGCAATTAGAGATACATTATGCAGTCTACATTAGACTTGTCCATTTTTCATTACAAAGCATCACTGATTTTGAATTTTTAAGCGTGTATATTGCTATTAAGCATAATGCATGAAGGAGAATGTTTTTTATCCTCTTACCTAATTTTATATTGGCCATGTATTAAACAAAATAGATACGGAATAGAAACTTTACTGTAAAAGAGACAGAAGAGAGAGCAAGGAAAGAGAGCAGTGAGAAAAGAGAGCAAAGCTCTCCTACTATGAGCAAGCCTGGATTAGGGGACTGATTAACACCTTTAATCCTCTTTGTATTAACTTGACTCATAAGTGAGAAAAATTACGATTGTGCCTTTGTTCAATGAATAGCAACTTAAGGAGCAAACTAATAGTAGAAAAGCATAAAAAGATACATCATTTTAATCTAGATGAAATAAGTAAACTCGGACAACATGACATTGCTAAGATTGGGGTACAATAATTTTTATTTTTTTTTTGAAGAGGTTGATATTAGGGTACAATAATCAAAATACCCCCTGGTATTCAAAACTCCCTCTTAAGATGAAACAGTGTTTTCCGTTGTCTTTGAGCTTTGGTATGTATGTTAGAATACAAAAATGATTAAACCCAGCTTGACATTGCTAATATAGACGACGGACCACTCTTATTGTTTCATTATTCGGTAAATCGCTTGCAATATATCTCCGAAAGATTGCTTGCAATATGATTACAGAATCTCCATCATTTGTTCTGTCCTCTGCTATTATAACTTTTTTCAAAATTTTTGTTAAGATGGGTTATTTAAAAAACAACTGTCATTTTAGTAATGTTGTTTAGTTTATGCAAATTAAACTGATACTACTAGTCTTAGTCCTGCTTTCTCAAGTATTCTTTTTTCTTACTGGACAGGGCACACTTGTGAAGATGGTCAATGAGGCCACTGCTAATATTCCCAATTGGGATGATGAAAGATAGTTGAAGGTGAAAATTGTTGACATCGATATTATTTGGAAATTTTTCATTATACAGATTCATCCATTAACAGCTTTCTGGAGGAAAAACGAAATTGGAAGTGGCAGAGGAAAACGTTTTGGGCTGTTTCTGATGATCATCTTAATAAAGGGTTCTACCCTCTTTATCTTAATGAAGTCAAGTTACCTCAGATCTAAACAGAATACAAATACCAGAATAGATCAACATAGCTTTTCTTTTCTTGCCACCGCTTGCTAAGTTAATCTGCCTCCTACCGGGAGAATATTGCATGTATTAAATCAGCAAAAGCTTCATATCATCTTGATTGTATTTATTTCAGAGGGTCAAGTCTCAACCGAAATGTCAAAAGATGTTGAACAAGTGCCCACAGTAATCAGCTCACTTTCATTTTTTGAACGATGTTTTGTGCCTATTATCTTTGACAAATTTGGCATAAAGATGCTGCAGGAGAGGAAGCATAATTAAAGAAGAAAAAAATAAAAATACAAATGAACTCTTGATTGACAAAGACTAAGAGTATGTAACTAAATCAATTGTTCGTCAACAAAAAGAATCTATTCATCGTGAAGTCCAAAATTTTGCCCATGAAAAAACACAAAAAGCATCTCGGGTTTGTAGTTACGCTCTGCTACTATAGGTTCCTGTTCTGGTATCCACCAATATTTCTTCTCCAGTATTTACAAATAACGGGACATTAACAACAGCACCTGTCTCAAGAGTTGCTGGCTTCGATCCACCTGTAGCAAATGAAAGAGAAACGAAATTCAAGAATTTATAGGATAGGAAGGACGAACAAAGAATCTACTTGCTCTTAATTTTCAAAAAGGGAAAAAACTGAAATGATAAGCAAAGAAGACAGTATTTGCTACTTTTATGGCCGGTACTAAGACCGACTGCATATAAATGAAATAAGCTATTTCATATAACGTCTATGTATATATTAGTAGGTCAATACATAAAAAAAATGGTATATAAAACAAGTTATTTCACATACAAAAGCTTGTATTTACTGAACCTCACAAAAAGCCATAAGCATTACCTTGAGCAGTATCCCCTCTGACGCCTGGATCCACTTCAACCACTTTCAATTTGACAGTTACAGGAAGCTCAAAGTCAATAACCTGTATTTAGTCAAGAGATGTGTTAGATATATAATCACTGATGTATGTGATGTACAACCTTTTCAGTTCGATACATATTCATAATAGAAGTGTAAAAGTATGTTTATTCATACATTTTTATGTTTTGTTGGGGCAGAATATATTTGTGGTAATTTTGTCCTTTTACGTAATATTTTTACTAAGTCATCTAATAAAGGAGGTGAGAGTCACATTTGACCGCTCAAGGCATTTCTCCATGATTCTCTCTTTGCTGAACTTTTCTCCATTCTCTCCTCTCTTCTCTCTCACTCACTTTCACTTCAATTACTTTCTTTCCACTCGATTAACATGGAACTAGAATGCCTGAAAAGCTAATTAAGACCTTCAGCCAATTTTACGCTCATCTTGGAGCTTGCATCCCTGGAGCTGGACGAGGACATGAGCGAAGTGGTGGCTCTAGTGTCAACTCAAGTACTTGAAAGGTGAGCCTAGTACAAGTCTATGACATGTGCCACATGGTTATCTGAATATTAAAGGATACCACAGTTTATGCAGGATCCAAATTGCACATGAAGTCTACTAGTGGAAATTTTATATTTGCTGAAGTAAATCTTGTGGATTGGAAGCAGATTGTGGCGGCAAGGTAGAGTGCAGAAGTCAATTATCAAGCAATTGCACATCTTGTCAGTAAATTAAGATGGGTAAGGTCTATTATGCTTGAGTTTGGCTTTGGCCCAACAGAACTAAAGTGTGACAATCATGCAGCTATGTTCATTACAAATAATCTAGGGTTCCAAGAGCCAACAAATCATATTGAGGTGGATTGTCATTTCATTAGGGATTTGATCTCGAGAGGGAAGGTTACTACATTATGTCACAATAACAATGCAAATTGGAGATGTATTTACCTAGGACTTTGGGAAGTGTGGATTTACTAGTTTCCAATCATAATGAGACTACAAGACATCTAGGCTCCAACTTAAATAGATCTAGTTCCTATCCATATTTGCAACAATATGTAAATATTACTTATTGAAGGAGTGAACATAGTGAAATGAATAGATAGTTTAGAAGAAATAGATTGCATACCCGGCCATTCCAGAAGAGTAAATTGCAGTCCATGCCCTCTTTCAGCCATTTTTTCTTATCACCTATATCTACCTCATTTAGACGAGATTCTTCATAAGATGCCTGAAAAGTGAAAATTGTAAACTTGACAAATCTAAATGTAATTTTCAAAGGTACAGCAGAGTATTCATGTACAAAGAGTGAAAGGACAAATATACCCTTACAATTAGGATATAGTACCAAAAAACTCTAAAATAGAATAGTAAACAACATATTCCAATGGTGCAAGAAAGGAATTAAGCCACCATGGAGGCTAGCTGCTATAGTCAATGAGATTCTAGATCTTGCTGATATTTTCATGAGCTGGGCTCATGTTCTTAGAAGTGCAAATTGTAATGCAGATGAATTAGCTAAAAAGGGGGTTCATGAGCAGCATCTTATTCTATGGACCCTCTAGAATGGCTTGTACTTTGACTGCCCAATGGGTAGTTATGCTTCTACTGTAACAAGTTTTGATAGTGAATGAAATAAGAACGATTTTCAAAAAAAAAAAACATATTCCAATAGGCACCTCAAACTCCAAAGGGAGAAAGAGAAACCAACTGGAGTTTGAAATATAAGCAGCAAAGCAAGAACATATATGAGACTTCATAACTAATTGGCAACTTGTCTCAAAAGATAGCAAGAAAAGAGTTCCCCGGCAGAAAATGAGGGCAAACAAAAGGCAATAAACTTCAACATTTTCTGTTTGTTCGTGAAAAACATCATTGTGAGCAATTTGTATTCTTCTTTCATTATCACAATGAAGGGGAGAAGGATCATCAAAACGAACACCCATATCATAAGTACACCAACATAGCCAAACAAGTTCATAAGTGGTGCTTGATAGAATAAAGTTTATACTTCAGTACTGCTGGGATGAGCAACAGTTGATTTTTGTCACTTTTCCCTAAAATGAGAGAGTCACCTAAGACGACTGAACGACCATTAATAGATCTGCGATCAACAATATCACCAGTCCAATCAGTATTATTATAGGTAGACAAAGTGACCAAGAAAAGAAAATGGGACTATTAAAAGGAGCCTCTCTCAGACAGAATCCTAGCTCAACATCAACTCTACTCATGCAGTGATTGTGCATCAGATTAATTTCCTTCTGTACTTACAGCTCAATCTACATAGTACTCTAACGAGTACTACCTCCTCAGGGAGATCATAATCTCCCAACAAGCTGTATATCACTGTGTATTAATCAACTAAAACACTGGAGTGATTTTACACTAACAGAGACCTGATGTGCATTTTATCACACTGTGAAATGCATAGGACAATTGTAAATGAACACATTGGGGAGCTGACATCCACATGGACTACATTATTGACATCAGGACTATTAATAGTGTATATAAGACCAACTATTTACAAAGCATAAAATCAGATAAAGTTTCACCATCCATAGACCTAAGTTTAACTTTATGCTCCAAAGGGGTAACACGAGTCTTATATTCTAAGAGGCTAGTATGAGAGAGTAGATCAGAAGCATATTTCACCTAACATAGAACAAAGCCACAAAAAGGGCCTGAGAAGAGAAGAAGAAGAGAAGAGGGGGAAGGTAAGAGAGAGAGGAAGAAAGGCAGGAAGAGGGTGGAGGGTTCCACACCATATCTCTGTCATCGCAAAATAGCGAGGTAGGGAGCGGAACACACGGCCTCCCTCCCCCTTCTCTCTGGAAACATAGAGGAAGAGAGAGGGCAGAACTCCACCTTCCCTCTGCTCAGGTAGGTGGCCCTTCCTCTGCCTGCCTGAGGCAGAGGAAGACGAGTACATGCCCCATCCCTCTCTGCAACAAGCAGAAAGTTTTGTTCAACTAGTGAGTCAACTCAGTTGGACTTTGTAACCTGACTCGATCACCTTTCCAGGTCAGTGACTGGTCAGCCTTTTATAATATAGGTCCACAATTCAACTTCCAAGACGCCCAAGGATTGAGTCATACTAAGTCAAGTTGATCAACTCTTATACCATGTAAACAAATCTAAATGTATTTCCAGTAATCATGACAATAGTGCAACAAAGTATTTATGCACAAAACGTGGAAGGACTACAAGACTGTTACAAGGGTTAAGTACAAAAAGAACCTACAAATAAAAATACCACAGCATATCCAAACTAATACTAATCAGTTAACAATTCTATGGTGTTAACAAACAGCAACTCTTGAAGTTGGTAGAGAGATAAACTGAAAATTTTCTGCTCTCTACATCACAAGCCTCACAATATTATAATGTTAGAGTGAGAAAATGAAGTAATTCATTCAAAGAGAGGAGGATGTACCAAGTCCATGAAAACATACTGAGAACCATCTTTGTATGTGTACTGTTTAGTTTCCTTCATCACACTTGCCGGAGTTATCTTCATAAGTGATGAAACAATAAAATGAGGATATCAACTTCAAATATAGATGAAATTAAACAATAATATTTTAAAAATATTTTTATTTATAACATGAGCAATTGTCAGTTGTTCCCAGCATACATGAAATGTTTTTTCTTCTATTATTGCCAGTTTCTTTTTCAAGCTATTAAAACATTCCTAGGAATCCACAGCAACACCAACAGAGGATAAAGATGGACTTGTAACACACTGAAATCCTCTTGATAGAAGTGAGAATGTGGTAGAAAGGATAAAAATGCCAGGATAGAATAATTTTATACTTCTCAAACATTGTAAAGTAAGGTAAGCTCTGCTATTGTGAGGCTTGTTATGTAATGTATCCAAGAATTGTATTTAAGACAATCAAACGAGAGAAATCATAGTCAAAGACGTGTTTAAGACAAAATCGATCTATGCATCCCCACCCAATATAAAAAATATGTAGTGGACTAACGCAAGGAACATAGAAAACTAAGATATTACCGTACTTCCTGCTCGAAATGTTTTCTCTACTGTATTTCCAGTTACATAATTGCGCATTTTGGTTCTCACAAAGGCTGCTCCCTTTCCAGGCTTCACATGAAGAAACTCTATTCCAAGTCATCCAAAGGAAACATAAGCTTTAGCAACAGAAGCATGTTGGAAACGATTGTGAAATACATGCAACAATATAAATACCTTGAGACCCTCGTTAGTTGATAAGTTTAGATTCTAAATTGCAGAAAACCAGCGAACTAACGAAAACCGCACCAAATGAGCTCCTAGTTTGATGCCGTTGAATGAAATGGTAAATCGACAAGTTACCGGAGATGAAAACAAGTAACAGAAAGTAGAATGCAATTGACAGCAGCACGAGCTGCTAAGGGCGATATAGAATAATACGCATAGAAATGTGCGTATAGTGGCCACTGACTCCGAATGTCAAGAACGACGTTGGGGAAGTAAAGATCCGACAGGAAAATGAATTACCATTACAACCTAAGTTGTAAAGAAAAAGTTCTATCCAAATCGAGGAAATGAAAAAACAAAAAAAGAGAAAACGTACCGAGAACACGCCAAGGTGCACCATCTACTTCGATGCAGGAGCCTACTTTGATATCGTTACTGGTGAATGCTACAATTTCTGTAGTTTGCGAAACAACACATAGAGCGTATGAACTAACCAAAAAAAAAAAAAAAAAAAAAAAAAAAGCTATGTATCGATAAGACACAGACAGCTTGCTAATGTAGAAGAACCTCACTCGGAAATCGATAACGCTGTGGCATTCTTGTAAGCCGCATTGGAGGACCGCCATGTTTCGAAGGGATCGAGAGTGACCTGGTTCGAAGACAAGGCTCGGAGAGGAGATGCAAGGAACCAATCCCCGCCATCGTTTAAACTTGGAGCGCACTAGAGGAGTCTCTCGAGGATAAGGATCTTCACCGCCAAAAACACTTTTGGCGGGTACTTTTCGGAAGAAAGTACATGGGCCTGGGCCCCCGAAAAGTCAGGGGGTAAAATAGTAAAAACACGGATCGGTCGGGTTGTTGAACCGTCGCTGTCGCGCATTTCTCCCTCCCGGACTTTCCGCTAATGAATTTCGGTATCCGGATTTCGGACTCTCCGATTCCTGGGCCGGCCCCTCGATCGGGCACGTGTAAGGGGACGGGCCCACAGTCGTGGTAAGGTTCGTGGGTTCCACTATCTATCATTCCTGATCAAGTGGACCACTAATCTCTATCCTTAGAAAATATTCGCGAAAGGGACCGAGAGCCATAACGCATTTTTTTTTAAAATTAAGATAAACCTAATCTTACATTTTCTAATTAATCAAAATTCTGGATTAAATTGATTACTCGTTAATTAAATAAAAAAAAGGGTAGTTGGAGTCATGGAACTTGAGAGCTGAAAAAAAAAGTGAGAAATACGTCGTCGGCAGGTCCACGTCCACCAAACTGCGCCGGTGGTGGTAGCCGTCAAATCAAGATCGGAGAGACGTGTCTCCGACGCATCCGACGGCGGAGATTTATCTTCGGGGACGGTGCGCGCGGGGTCCACGGGGAAGGGGGTGTGTGTGTGTGTACGTGACGCGAAGTCAAACCAGCTCGGGAAGAGCCGAGTAGGCGGAAGAGCGCGCGGTCCCGGCGGCGTCTGTCCCCATCTCCCTCCCCTCGCTCCTCCTCCCCATACCAGACCCACTATTTCACGGCAAAAAGTACACACAGTATACATACACGCATATACACAAGGGGCGGAAGAATTTGCCGTCTGTTTTGAAGTGTCGTGCATGCAATTTTTTTCTGCTTTTGTACATCTCACTCTCTCTCCGCCTCTTTCTTTCTCTCTTTGCTTCTTCTTGAGTACTTCTCTGTCTCTGTCTCTTTCTCTCTGTCTCTCTGCATGCACACGCTTCTGGGTCTTCTCGTCCGCTTACCTTCTCCCTGCCCTTTTTACGCCGATCTCCCTTTGTTGTTCGGGAACCCGTTTGGGTGTTGGATCCGATAAGACCCGTCTCCAATTCGACGTCATTCTCGAGGTTGGAAGGTGACCGGAACGGGATGGGGTGGTGCCCAGGTCGGGGAAATGAGTGGAACGGCGAGAGGGGTTGGTTCACGGACTGAAGAGCACGTAAGAGACTGTTGGATTCCATGTTTTTTTTTTTTAATGTTTGTGTTCTTTCGTTCTTTTGTAGGGTCGGTTCGGTGGTACGGCTGTTGGGTTATTGGATTTTAACCCGCTAATGAGATTTGGCATACTTTGCTGTGATTTCGTTTTTCGTTATTATTTTTTGTTTGTGAGTTATGGGTGGTTCTTACGGAAGAAAGTTTAGATGTGAATTTGTATAGAAAGATGAGCTTCGAACAACAAATTCCAGATATTATTTTCGGCTTGTTGTTGATTCGTAATCGGACACGTTTGGCTTGTTCTTCGTTGCCTTTTCTGGGTCGTTTCATATATTTACTTCTGTAAAGCCATTGAAATCGTGGGTGACTATGGGTTTGTATCCTAAAATCGAGGCCTTTTTTTCTTCTACTGGATCATTTATACTTGTTATATATTTTGTTTCTTTTTTGGTTGGGGGGATTATTACTTATCCGTTACGTCTAATTTAAATTTGTTGCCTTTGATTTTCAGAATTCCTATGTTCGAATTTGGAAATGGCTGCGACAGTCTGCATGAATCCCTCATGTGGAGTGAGGGCGGCCGCTGAGTGGAAGAAAGGGTGGGGACTGCGATCTGGTGGATTTGCTCTTCTCTGCGATAAATGCGGGTACTGTCTTTCTAAACCTTTTGGTGCTAATTTATTGGGTTACAATGGTGGATTTGTTCGTTTATTCTCACGGTTTTTTGGGTACAAGTGCCTATTTTTTCGTGTAAATTTTTGGTTATTTTGGTGTTTAAAACTTCTAATACGGTTACATTTTTGTTTTCTATTTTTGGTAAATGTGGTCTTCTCCATTTTGGCATGAAGTTCTCTTATTTAGTCGTCAGTGCCACTATCGTTTTCTGTTGCTTGTGTTATGTTTGTTGTTCAAGGGGTATGTTTAAAAACAAATTTGTGGAAGTGGAAGCATTGTTGCCTATATGAGATAGGCTTAGATGGATTAAATCTTCTTTCTACGGGTGGTTATACTTGGCTGGTAGAAGAATACTTTTCAAACTAAGTTTTTCTTGGGAAATAATCCTACGCAACCGAGATGTGAGCCTGTCTTTGTTTTCAGATCATAACGCTTACCCCCCTTTTTGAGTCTGTGGATGAGGTGACTATCATCTGTAACCTGTCCAGAAATGTACAAAACGTAAACTGCCTAAGACTCAATGAGTGACATTTAACTAGGGACTGGGGCTGGGGAGCTTGCATGGGAAATTTCCCACCCAACATAGAGGACGATGTGTTTGGATGAGGTAGCAGGAAGTGAGAGCAACATCACCTCAATATGATTGTAGCAAATTCATTAACGCAATCTTGCTACTTCATGAACATGCTTGGTCTTGTTTTCTGCTGCCTTATTTTGTTGAAGATGTGCACACTATATGTTTGAGGAACAATCTCTTAACCTGCTAAAAAATGAAGTCTGGACAATTCAATTCAAACCCCATTAACAAAATGAAAGACAAATTGAAACTTCAAACCAATTCTTTATTTCATTAAAAAACTTTATAATTAAATCAACCACTTATGCTTTCTCTAAGGAGTTTTATTAGTGCCGACCAATCTAGTGGTTGTCCATCCACTGCCAAAGTGTTTTACGCTTGAGTTTCATTAGTTCTAAACACGTAGCACACTTATAACTTAAGGGTGCAAATCTGAGTTACTCCTTAGAGGTAGCACAATACTCCTTCCATTGTTGAAGACCAGGGTATTGGACAAGCATTCTGTACTCAAGGGAAAACTAACCTTTCAATCTGTAACTTTTGGACCAAAACTGCATTATCGAAGAACATATTGAAGAACAGAGGCAACAGGAGTTTGATGGATTTTTCATTGATTGTCCTATGGGAGATACGACTCCTTTCATCCAATAACTATTGACTCGACTGCAATCTGTGAGAAAAGCGGTTATGTGTTTAGGCACTTTCTTCTGTTTTGTCTTCTGATATATTATTTTCCCTTTAGAGATAAAAAAAAATTGCCATTTCAAAAAAAAAAAAAAAAGCTGGTACTTATCTAAAATTATGAAACTAGCATGTTCTTCAACAATGATGTTTGATATGTGACTCTCTTTTCATCTAGATCTGATAGAGATGAATTTCCTTTTTACAAGGTCTACTTCTCTGTTACTTGATATGTAATTTTCTATGTTTGAAAGGTGGGATCATGCTTAGCACCTGCAATTTTCTTTTCATATTGGATTGCTGTCCTCTCCATTTTTTTTGAAAGGTTGAAACTCTTTATTGATAGTAGTAAACTAGTGTTACAGTAGTGTTACAAAGGCTGAGGCCATTTCTGTGTGTACTATAATTCTGTCAGTGAGTATCCCATTGACAGAACCTGTCTGCTGGTCCCATCCTTTGCTAATTTATCTGTTATAGAGTTGGCTGAACGAGGTACTGCTTTCCAAGCTATCCTCCAGTCCTCATTAAGTCAGCCAATTCATCAAACATATTCTTGAGCGCCCAAGGAGCTGATCCCCTCTTCGTAGCCCAAGGAGCTGATCCCCTCTTCGTAGCCCAAGGAGCTGTCCTCTCCATTGGCTTCATGATTTGATATCATTGCTCCATTTTTAGGTTTTTGACCACAGATTCTTCTTTCATCTATGTATCTCTACTATGTCACATTTCTGTCAACTCTTGTTTAGCCTTTTCCGTTTATGACCTCAGATTTTTAATAATATTGGATAACCAGTTCTGAATATCATGCCATTTATGGGATAAAGATAAGATTTAGTCTCTTTCAAGAAAAAAGAGAAAAAAACGTAAACAGAAATTTTCTTATAATTTCTGACGAGTTTATTTGGGCTCCAGATCTGCTTTTGAGCAACTAGTTTTCTGTGACGCATTTCACCTTAATGAATCTGGTTGGAGAGAGTGCAGTTCTTGTGGGAAAGTAAGTCTAATCACATTTATACGTTTATAAAAAATAATTTCATTTCCTAGTATCCCATTTACTTCTTGCCTAATACCAAGAATTTGATGGCAGCGTCTTCATTGTGGATGTATTGCTTCCAAGACTTCAATCGAACTACTTGATAGTGGGGGAGTAGAGTGTGTTGGCTGTGCAAGGAGTTCAGAACATTCTTCTGTAAGATGGTTGATCTGATTCATGCAGATTCATGCATATCTACAATGGTTTCAACTTAACTTTTATCTTTTTTTATTATCTAAACTTATTTCTTTTCTCTCTGGCATTTGTCCACCAGATTCCAGGCTATGCATGCCAGGATTCTGCACTTGATTCGTCTTCTAGGGTTTTGAGGTTACCTCATAAAAGCCCTAAAAACGATAAGCCAAGTGGAGCTGCATCTGACAATATGTGTGAACAACAATCTTCCTCTGCTGATACTAAAGTAGATGATAATGCTGTTGCAGAAGTTAATAATAGTCATGGAACTATCAAAAGGGAACACATTGTACTTCCTCTAGGGGATATTGGAACCACCAACTTTCAAACTGCAAATTCACTATCTGGTGGACCTTCACAAGCTGTCAAGAGAGATGATGCTAAAGAGATTGAAACTCTGGCTAAGACATGCTTAAATATCACCTTGGGGGCTTCAAATTCGAACCTTCCTCTCCCTGTTTCCACTATGGTCGTGGAAGGAAGGGAAATGAGTAAATTAATGGCCCCATTGCAACAAGGGCAGAGGTCCCGTCATCTTCTGCCAAAACCCCCAAAGGGAGGCCCAAGTGCAGGTTTAGAGATTTCAAAGGACGTGGTTTCTCAGATTCGTGTTGCCAGGCCACCTGGAGAAGGGAGGGGGAGGAACCAGTTACTTCCACGGTATTGGCCAAGGATTACAGACCAGGAACTGCAGCAAATATCTGGAGAGTATCCACTATTGGGCTTTTATTATTTTTCATTCTTTTTCTAGTTGTATATTATGCATGTGTTTTTTATTATCATTTCATTGTGACAGTATATCCTTGATCTATTTATTAGTTCGAACTCTACAATAGTTCCATTGTTTGAGAAGGTTCTAAGTGCCAGTGATGCGGGTAGAATTGGTCGTTTAGTCCTCCCAAAAGCTTGTGCTGAAGTAAGACTTCATGTGCTTTTAAGTTCTTGGTTCCGATTTTATTTTCTAGTATCAGGGGTTGGACTTGTATGTTCTGTTTTGAGCAAGACCTATTGAAACTGGTTAAAACAAAGAGGAAGAATTTCCTCCATTCATCATGGAGGGGTCAGAATCTTCTCCCTTCGGTTATGAGGGGTGGGGCCAACATGTACCAGTCAGTCTTTGTATAGTTCCCTGTTGAACTGGGTTTTATATCTTATGGGTTCTGACAGGAGACTGATTACATTAGTTCACACACTCTTTTTAGTTAATAATTTTAAGTTAACATATCTCACAAAGTATCTTGTCTAATGAACTTTTTCCAGGCTTACTTCCCTCCAATTTCTCAGCCAGAAGGCCTCCCGTTAAAGATCCAAGATGCAAAGGGGAAAGACTGGGTTTTCCAGTTCAGATTTTGGCCTAACAACAATAGTAGAATGTATGTCCTTGAGGGTGTGACTCCATGCATACAGTCCATGCAGCTACAAGCTGGTGATACAGGTGATTTAATGCATTACCACTGATCCTATCTCATGCTGACAATTTGCACGATCTGATTTTTAGGCATGTGGATGGTTGCTATTGTTCATGATAGCTTATATGAAGATTTTAAATACTATACAGAATGGTTAGTTTTTTATCCTGTTTTGTTTCTCTCAAAGTCTTGTGATCATGTCAGGCAGATTATTTTTTTATTTTATTTTCTTCTCTGAATCATGTCTTAAACGTTGTGGTTTGTGAAATCTGTGAGATTTTAATAAACACAACGGTCACAAGCTAAAAAAAAAAAAAAAAAAAAACACAAATGGAAAACCGTGAAAAACGGTGTTGATAAAGCAGATGCCCTGGCTAGACTCTATGAAATTCGTAACAGGGCAACAATTGTAGATGAACTAGAGCATTAAATTTAGCATTTGAAATTAAAGCTATTCAATGATTTTGTTATGAATAATACTATGGCCACGGCGGCCATTCGCCCTTTTTGCGCACGGCCCCTCACAGGGCATTATTTTAGTGCGAAAATCAAGGACATTAAAATAAAGCCCTGTGAGGGGCCGTGTGCAAAAACTGCGCACGGCCGCCATGGACATAGCATTACTTTTTGTTATTTATTTTTAAGTTTCTTCTTTCCTACAGTAACTTTCAGCCGGCTTGAACCTGAAGGGAAACTTGTCATGGGATTTCGGAAGGCATCAAACTCTCTTGCCATGCAGGTGCTATTTATCTCGCAGTATCTATCAATATTATTTCCACTTTAGTTCTGCTATTTGTTGAAAAACTCTGATTTTTATGGCCAGTTTCAGTGACCACTCTTACTTGCTGGTGTGGATTCCCAATATGTACACCTTGTGTGGTCTTCTTGTTCCAATTTTGGTCTTCGGTGGATGATACAGAACTAGAGAAGATATGAACATAAAAGAATCCCTTTTCTCTATCTTAAAGTCGATCTGCTATCTGTAACACTAGATCCTAGGTCCATTTAACAACAAATTAAAGAAAAAGACCAGTCCCAAAATAATATTCTTTTTTTAGTTTATCAGAAAATACTTTAAAGCTGTTAAGTTCGTTGATCTTCCTTGTTGCTTTTTGGCTTCATAACATAATAAATTTGAACAGGATACCCAAGTTCCCGGAGCTATTTCTAATGGCGCCCAGTCTAAAGAATCTTTCATATCGGGTGTCATAGAGAATCTGCCAATAATAAGTGGCTACTCAGGGCTTCTTCAGTCCCTTAAGGGAAGTGCGGATCCTCATTTGAATGCTTTATCTGAACATCTGAATTCGGCGGAAGGAGATATTAACTGGCTTAAACCTGAGAAGCATGGTGGCAGACCAGTTGAGGGCTTTCCTTTCCAACCTTCAATGCCTGCTATTGAAAGGAGGCGGAGTCGGAATATTGGGTCTAAAAGTAAGCGGCTGGTCATTGATACTGAAGATGCTCTTGAGCTGAAGCTCACATGGGAAGAGGCACAAGAATTGCTACGTCCCCCTCCAAGCATCAAACCTACTGTTGTTGTGATTGATGACCATGAATTTGAAGAATATGAAGTGAGAAACGTCTCTCTCTCTCAATATTTTCATTGGGTGGAAGGGGGCAACAGGGAGCAATCTCTGATGTGCCTTTGCCTAATGATATTTTCTAACTCAAAATTTTATCTTTTATCTAGGAACCACCTGTTTTTGGGAAACGGACTATTTTTACGGCACGGGCATCTGGGTAAGAATTTATGTTGAATTATTTTTTTTAGAATCTAGATAAGATCATACGGGAATGTGTACATGTACTGAATTTCATTGCAAAAGCTGAAAGTAAAGTTAATCTACGGTCTTTTGTGCTTCCTACTATGACGAGCTCATCCTTAAAGGTTGGGAGAACGTGCTCAAATTTCATGAATGCTAAGGTAGCTACTCTTTCATAGGAAGTTACTGATTTTGTTGGATCTTATATCTTATACTTTGTATGTTGCCTTCTTCAGGCCTACTGATGGTTGTTTGGAAAAGATTAGTTTTTTTGTTGTGCGTATGCTCAAGAAAAAGACAATAAGAACTTTCAAAGAAAAGAAAGTGAAGTGTGTGATGATACTGGGACTGATGAACAGTGTTTTTATTTTTCCTCAGGGGACAGGATCAGTGGGCTCAGTGTGATAGTTGCTATAAATGGCGGAGGTTGCCTATAGATGTATTGATACAGTCAAAGTGGATTTGCTCTGACAACATCTGGGACTCAAAAAGGTAAGATAATTTTTGGAGTTGTTTTTACTTTGGTTGCAGAATCAAATTGGTTTTGGTGTAGTTGTACTGTGATTAAACTGTCATTGTATTTCCATTTGTTACCATTGAAAATTTTCCTCTTGTAATGCTTCTTAAAACTCCAGGTTACTTGATTTGCTATTAATCCTTTAATTTGATTGTAGTTATAATATTCCATGGTAACTTATTTTGCTGTTGTGTATTCCAGAAGTTCATGTTCTGCACCTGATGAAATAAATCCAAAGGAGCTGGAAAACCTAGTGAGGATACACGCAGGTAAGTTAATGTGTTTTCTCTTGCAGCTGTTGCAAATTTAAGATTTTGATATTCTAGTTGAGAGGCCCTAACTGAGGTTTGCCGATTGCCATGCTTCTGTCTGTAATTTGGATTGCATATTGTTTCTTATTTATCTTCAAATGATTCCGTGATGCACCATTTTGTTGGGACGTTTATATATCTGGCAATATGTACCATATTTTGAGGAGGTCGATTATTGGATATGTCAGATTATGTAAACAGGAGTTTAAGCATCTCATAATAATTATGTTGTGTCATTACGCTATTAGATGTTTCCATACTTCTTATTGATGCTCATTTTTACAGATTTTAAAAGGCGGAAAGCTGTAGGAACTCAAAAGCTAGTTCAGGATCAGGAACCACATTCAGGGCTTGATGCTCTGGCATCTGCAGCTGTTCTTGGAGATGATGGGAACTCAACTCCTCCTTTGGCAGGGCCTACCACAAAACATCCCCGCCATCGTCCTGGTTGCATGTGCATTGTCTGTATCCAACCCCCCAGTGGGAAGGGCCCTAAACACAAACCTACATGTACGTGCAATGTCTGCATGACAGTGAAGCGTCGATTCAAAACCCTAATGATGCGAAAGAAGAAGCGCCAAATGGAGAAGGAGGCTGAGACTGCCAATAAGAGGCAGGTCTGGGTTAAGGATGAAGGCGACGAAGATAGCTTTCTGAGGCGAGATGATTCGGAGTCGGTTCAAAGCAGGTGTCTGTTAGAGAAGGCAGAACTGGGTAAAGTTGGGATAGACTTGAATTGCCAACCTGACCGCGACGAAGATGCAAATTCTGGATCAGGCCGTGTGAGCATGGTGAGTCTTCTGCAAGTGGCAACTCGACCATTAGAGGCGTATCTGAAGCAGAACGGTTTGACCAGCTTAATAAGTGAAACTCCTGTGAGCTCAAGCTCCCTTGTGTTGCCACAGGTTGCTGTGGAGAGCGAAGGGCGAGACCCGGATGAGGGTTGCTTTCCCTCTGCTGTGAAAGAGAGGGAAGGTGTGGGAGACAACACTACAACAGAACAGACATCATCTGATCCCGTCTGATACTTGCTACTGTTTTTTTTTTTTCTTCCCCTTTTTGTCTTTGCTTCCTATTTTGTTTTTGGGCTTTGCTAGTTTGTTCTTTTCACAAAAAGGTCTCAACCAATTGAGAAGCCTGATGCAGAAGAGCTTGTAATCTTTATGTAAATTAGTGCGATAATTTTCACATAAATTTGGATGGACCGTTTGCCTGTTTCATTTCATGATGTTTCAGTCTTGTAAATCTTTGTTCTCTTTTTTTTTTTTTTTTTGTGTTCAGCATTAGCTGATATGTGATTGAACGGGATGTTCATGAGTATGGGTAACTCAACAGGAACTGTGTTCATTGGGCTCCATATACGCTTCACTCCCGGTCGGTCGGAAAACCAGGCGTATTTCCCGGTTGATGCAAAACCATGCGTATTTCCCGGTTGACGCAAAACCATGCGTATTTCCCGGTTGACGCAAAACCATGCGTATTTCCCGGTTGACGCAAAACCATGCGTATTTCCCGGTTGACGCAAAACCATGCGTATTTCCCTGTTGACGCAAAACCAGGCGTATTTCCCGGTTGACGCAAAACCAGGCTTATTTCCCGGTTGACGCAAAACCAGGCGTATTTCCCGGTTGACGTAAAACCAGGCGTATTTCCCGGTTGACGCAAAACCAGGCGTATTTCCCGGTTGACGCAAAACCAGGCGTATTTCCCGGTTGACGCAAAACCAGGCGTATTTCCCGGTTGACGCAAAACCAGGCGTATTTCCCGGTTGACGCAAAACCAGGCGTATTTCCCGGTTGACGCAAAACCAGGCGTATTTCCCGGCCGACTCTGCTTTTACAATTTATTTCTAGTTTTTGTCAACCACAAAAAAACAACGGAGGGAATCGGAAAGCGATCGTTCTCGCCGAAGTTCCTTTTCAGCATTTCGCAGACGTATGTCCGCCACTTTTTCTCTCTTTCGTCACTTCCTTTCTCCAAAAAAAAAAAAAAAAGAAAAAACCTCTTCTCTTCCTCTCCTGTCTCTCCGCCTCAACTCCCTAGTACTACCCTTTTTTTCCGATTTCTTATGGCCGATTCTTCTGCTGCTCTATGTTGCGCATCCTTCCCAACATTCCCAGCTTTTTCTCAATCCAAATTCGGGCAAAGGGTTTCCCTTTTTCGGACGACTTGTCTGACGCCTTCTCGGGCCGTCCAAATCCAATCACGGGCTAGGGAGTCCGACGGGAATGATTTCTCCTCGGAGGATCCGTTTGGCTTAGATGCTTGGAAATCTTGGACTTTTGAAGAAGGTGATGGTGGTGACTATATTTTTTATATTCTCTATACCGCCTCAATTTAGAGATCACCCTACTGTTTCGGAAGTTATGTGGTCGATTTCGCTTTCTCTATCTTTGTTTTTTGGTGAGAGTGTGCATTAAATCCTGCGTACGTCTCCAACTGTTGTTTGTAGTGACTAGAATTCATGTTTCGGTTGTAGTTGGTTATTCTATGTACCTCTGCGGTTGAAACAACTCCCTAGTCCTACCCTGTTTTTCGCATTTGAAACAATTTGAATGGTATTTTAAAGTTGAAACGTCTTGCTAACTTGTTCCTTTAGGAAAAAAGATGAACAAGAATGTCTTAAAAATATCCTTGCTACACGTCTTTATGTCAAGATTAGGTCTGTCAAATGTGAATGTGGCAATGGCAGAGCACTCTCATAATGTGTAACAGTAGATGTGACTAGAATGAGTAGAGGAAATAGTTATTGTGAGGTAGCCTTGTGCTTATGGTTATGATTTGAGGTATGTTTTTCGACTGTCCACAATTTATTTTTCTGCATGATCTTATGGTGTATGTACTGCATATTCTCTTCGTGATAATATGCATGATATGCATGCAGGCCACACGTAAGTTCGTCTTTTTAGAAGAATGACTATGG
Source organism: Aristolochia contorta (assembly GCA_022405105.1). Taxonomy (NCBI): domain Eukaryota; kingdom Viridiplantae; phylum Streptophyta; class Magnoliopsida; order Piperales; family Aristolochiaceae; genus Aristolochia; species Aristolochia contorta. Next base: position 18,836,809 of record CM039669.1, on the reverse strand, counting down.
GTAAATAACCGAAGCTACGTCAGATGGTTCCTTGTGCTCTGAGAAGATAACTTAGAGGCTGACCACTTTTTTAAATGGAGATTTACCTGGATAGGCTTGTTGCCAATTTTAGTTAATTTGGGTGTCCCTGGTGGGGTTCCTCAGTCTTTGTTTTTAATAAAATTTCTGCTTTTTCAAACAAAAGAAAAAGAGATAGCTGCACAAAAACCATTGCATTCTACAAAATCGGATTAGTGGCTAACCATCAGAAAAACCTTGTTTTTGGTGGGAACTGGATTGCGTGAAAGTTAACCATCCTACTGACCTTTTGCCTTTTTAACTGTTGCTGAAAATTAATAATTAGGTTTCATAACTTTGAGGCAGACCATCATATTAGAGAAATAGCTTAGCACTCCTTTTAAAATGATATGTCGTGGAAAGGCCAGCTGATGTCTATAAAGCCATTTGTGTAGTTTGTACCCACATTAAGGGATAAACTTTCTTTGAATTTTATGAGGGCCTAAGGTACCACTTTCTCCAAAATTATCCTCGTGGCTTTCTTGGAAATTAATTATTAGATGATGAAAATTTATGGTTGGCATTTGTTTGCAGGCATAGAGTGGGTGCCTGAAGATAGAGTCACACTTTTTACTACTGATGGACTTCTTCAGATTGGAGGCTCCTTGAAGCCTCGTCCTGTCTCTTCATTAGAAGTATGGATTTTATCCAGTTTGGGATTGCATATTTTCGTTAACACTTAATGAATAACTATGTTCAGTACACAACTTTCAGAAAAAAAAAACTATGTTTATTGGTGAACTTGAGCATAGCTCAGTGATCACATGGGGGGATTTGTAATGGGAAGTCTTGGGTTCAAGTCTCCTTAGGGGTTTGGGGAAAAAATCACAACTTTCAAAAAAAAAAAAAAACTATGTTCATTGAGAATGTCAGTTGTTGCTTTTTTCTTAAAAATCATTCCATATCCGACTAACGAGAGCTGGTTATCTGCATTTATACAGAAAAAAAGTGGTAAAAGAAAGGCAACTGAAAATTCCCAGCGTTTTCAGGAGAGTAGTTATATGGACCCGAATCAAGGTCTTTGCCTTGGAGCACTCTTTGACATTGCCGCAACAAATGTAAGCAGTTGTATCTATTACTAACTTGTTCTTCTTTTTGGCATATGTATATCATAGTTATCAAAATATTTCAAAACCCACCTTTAAAAAAGGCTCTTAAAACCTTACTATCAACTATCTGATGACTAAGACTTGTTTCTGTAGGGGCTTGACATGGGACGAAGATTATGCCTCTTTGGGTTCTGCCGCTCCATTGAAATGCTGAGTGATGTTGTGGAAGATACTGTATTAGATCACGGTGGAGAGGTATATCTATTGCATTTCTAATCAGTGGCCTTGTTTTTCTGTGATGTGCATTTATTTGCGGAACCAGAAACAAGATGAACCATTATAGCAGTAGTGGAACCACAACAGGTCAATAGGATAGTTTCTGTCAGAGATGTTACATTTCCATGAGGTACAAGTTTATTTAACCTTGCAGTTCTTATTGGGTTAAGGTTTTGCAGTATGTCTTTTGTAGGAATATCTATTATGTGTCTTCTAAATTCCCCTGCTTTTACCTGTAGTTGAAAATACTGAAATCTACCACCTATCCGTAAAGTGTTACTGCTATCTTATTTCGAAGTTTCTAAAATCAATATCATCTCCAAGGGTAGTGTCACTTAATTAGTCCGTCTCCTATTTCTTGGGTTAACTTCATATGCTCTGTGTTCCCTTTGGTTTTTTTTTTTTTCTTTTAAAACAACATTCATTTCTTAGCAACTGCATCTGAATGAGAAGGTAGCCCAGGTAATTAGTGACAGCACTGAATCCATCTAGTAATTGCTAGGTTGCTTGGAATATTGGATATAGTTCAGTAGATAAAGCTTGTGTGGACCATCTCTTTGACGATTTCTTTTTTCTTTTATTTCTATATAGGTCGTTGCTACTGCAAAGGCTTGTGATGGAGGATTGCAGGAAAAGTTAACGATGACTGTAGTTGTTCCACTTTTATGGGGTGTTCCTCCTGCATCAGAGACTCTACGTTTTGCAGTTAGAAGTGGCGGAGGAATTGTAGAGAAGGTCTACTGGCAGTGGGACTTCTTGTAACTGTTGTTTTTAACAACTTTAGTCTGCAGATCTTGTACATAATTGATGTAATTCTGTTCTCACATAGGTGTAGGTTCCATTGTATTATTGGTCCCTTGGCGGGGTACCTGTAGATTTGTATAGTACCTAGGAAGTGTATGTATGGCTTCTTTTTAAACCATCATTCATCTTTAATCAAGTTTAATCATTTCTGATCATCATCTCGACAGTGACAACTCTTCTCTTTACCCAGATTTTCCCAAAAAATATTCTTTCATAGATATTTTTGTAGTATATGTTCTTATTGGACCTAATGAAGAAATAGAAATCTTATATTTCTATCTTTGTTAGTTGTTACCCTCATTTGTATCTGTTGTTTGCAATGGTAGCGAAGAAAAACTTAGTGTAAAACCTGTATTTTTTCATAAGAGAGAGAGAGAGAGAGAAATCCTACTTGTCTTAATATTATTTTGTTTTTATACTATTTATTTATTTGACTATTTTATTTTTATATTTTCGTTTAGAATAATGCTAGTTACACTTAGCCGACGTATCTATCGATTCTATCCCACTGATGCTTAGTGTTTATCCTTTAAAAAATATAATTTTACAAAAGAAAATATTTTTTTATATTTCTAAGGTCATACTATTTTTGTTTTGTAAATCATAATAAATAATATAAAAAATAAACGGGTGAAAATAAAAATTGGCACCCTTCAATTTCATCGTTACTTTGTCAGCTCTCCTATTTTGTGGTTGTTTTTCACTCACTGCTATGAGGCTTCGAGGCCGTTTTGCCCGAAACGGAAGCTTAACAGACTGAAGCGTCTCAATATAAAACAAACAAAAATAGACTCATGGCTTCCGTAATCTCATCCTCTTTCTGCCGCTATTTTCCCCGTCTTTCCTCCCAGATCCTTCCGTCCCGATTCCCCATTTTCAGTTCCAACATAACACAAACTAAGGTGAGCCCCAACCTCCTCTCTCTCGTTCTTCTGTTTTTACCGGGATTAATCGATGCTTACTCGTGCTGCAGGCCTCTCGTAATTTTCGATTGTTCTCTTCTCCATCCAGTTCCATGGCTTCCGAGCTGAAAGAATCTCCGTCTAACAATCCGGGACTTTGCGTCGAGCCGGATGAAGCGACTAAAGAATACTTCATGCAGCAGACGGTTTGTTTTGCGTTCCTTGTATCTCTTCTGGCTCCTTTGTCCTTGTGTGAAGCTTTTAACCTCGCAAGTCTGGAAGATAGCTATTACCCGAAATATCTCTTAATAAAATTTGGGTTTGGGAGTTTCTGGTGTGAGGTCTTGGGTTCTACTTTCTAGTCTCACTAGGGGGAAGGGGTGGGAGAGATCAATCAACATTCAGTGTAGGCCTCACCGTGGAGTAGCCTCTCAGAAGGGAGAAATGGATAACATTTTCCTTTATAACAAATGTTAAGTTCGACTTGGTTTCAAGGACTGACGCCTTCTTCTTGGGAAGAAACATGGTTGGTCTTTCTTCTGGAATATGGTACAGCTTATAATGTCATATTTGGCTGAACCACTGCTTCTGTTTGTTTGAATTCCTGATCTGGGTGGCATGTCCCTAGGCTAGACTGGACCTTTTGTCACTAAAGGACGGTTCAACAAAATTGTTACCAAATAAGTGCTTGTACCTACCTTTTTTAGACCGCTGATTATGACAGTTTTTTTAGGAGCTTTTACCAAGTATGGTTCAGATATTGCACTTGCCCCAACCATGGACTAAACGCAAAAAGTGTCCAATTATGCACTCCTATGTACTTTTTCCTATTCTGCCTATGTTTAAACTAATCAAACATCAACCCTACTGAACTATGGAGCCAAAGAGCAATAATGAGTGCAACCTGAATAATAATTTAACCAGGTTGATTTTTACTCTTTCATAAGTATTTCCTTTTGTACATAACTAATACCTGAATTGTTACTGCAGATGTTTCGGATTAAAGACCCCAAAGTCAGCCTTAATTTTTACTCTCGTGTTTTGGGCATGAAGTAAGTTTTAACTTTGTCTTTCTGTATTTTCTATGAAGCCTATCGTCAATCATCCAGTAAGAGTATAAATTTAGTTCTGAATGTTTTCTTTCTTTTTAATATTAAAGCTTATTGACAGAGTGGGTTTTGAAAATCTTGAATGGGTTTAGGAACGGGGGCCTTTTGTAAGAGGTTATCATGATGTGGAACAAATCACTGATTAATTTTAATGTATATATTGGTAAATTTTCCACATTATACTGATTACTCTTTTTTGAATCTTATTTAAATGACATAGGATAGATTGTTCTACCGAATATCATATGAGGCTCTGGGAAAACCTATTGACTGTATAGTATGACAAAGATACATAGACCTGATTTGTGGAGGATAGTTCATGGCAGTTCAACCTCAACTAGTAATCAAGTGAATATTGGAAATGTTTATGGATTGTGGACTGTGAGTCTAATTTCTTTTTGAAAGTAGGTTCTTTTGGGCCTTTCTTTGACAGTCATTTGCTCCCTGAAAAATGCTTGTGGTTTCGTAAGTTTATTCTTTTACTCTTATCTTATCGGTGTTATACATCATAATCTTCCTATTGTATTGGAAATATCTAGGTTACTGAAGAGGTTGGATTTCCCAGACATGAAATTCAGCTTGTACTTTATGGGATATGAGGTAAATTCTGTGTCAAACTGTTTCTGGAATATGCTTATTAGTAGATCCAGTCTTGCAGTCCACTAGGTAATGATTGTTGACTAGTTTTCATACATAGGACACTGCAGCAGCTCCTGCTATTCCATCAGATAGAACAGTTTGGACTTTCAGCCAGAAGGCCACCATTGAGCTTACACAGTAAGGACATCTGGAACTTGTTAAATGTTTAAGTTTAAAATTATGGATTAACTCTGAGATTTTCCCCCGATGCCATTCTTGCTGAGTTCTTCAGTAACTGGGGAACTGAAAGTGATTTGGAGTTCAAAGGTTACCACAATGGCAACTCAGACCCTCGTGGTTTTGGTATGCAGCTCCATGTACATATAGCTCTCGAAAATTTGCTCTTTTGGAACTACAAAAAGGATAACCAGTAAAATCAAAGTCATGTTAGTGAAATCTGGGTCAACACTAAATACTTGGTTTTGGACCTAATGTGGTTTCAGGGCATATAGGCATCACTGTTGATGATGTATACAAGGCCTGTGAGCGTTTTGAACAGTTAGGGGTGGAGTTTGTGAAGAAACCTGATGACGGTAGTCTCTCTCTCTTTCCCTCTCTCTTCCTCAAGAAATGCATTAGTAAGATATTAGTCTTCTTTTTGAGTTATTAGGCCTTAGGCTCAATAGCCACGTGGAGGTTTTAATTTGAGGTATTGAATTCAAGTTCCACTCTCTTGCATGCATGTAAAAATGGTGTATAACTGAGATCCATAAAAGAAATTCTGAGTTAACTGAAGGTCTATTTATGGGGGTTTTTTGCTTTAGATTTTTTTTACTGCCCCTTTGAATGTTGTAGTTTTTTTTTTCGGTGGATTTACCTTTTTGGTCCAGTGGCTTCATAGTCGTGTATCTAACTTGATATCTTCTTTAAGAAGGACCAGTATTGGAAAAAAAAAATAACTTGCGGCGGTTTTTTCAAGTTTTTTTTTTTTTTAATAAAATCCAGACATGGTAACCTCCGAGGATCATAATGAAGATTTACCTGATTGCAGGCAAAATGAAAGGGCTGGCCTTTATAAAGGATCCTGATGGCTATTGGATCGAAATATTTGATCTTAACAGAATTGGGCACAACACTGCAGCGGCATCTTAATGAAGCATTTCCATACTTCAGGTGTTACTCTTAATTCTTATGCCCTTGGCCCTTTACTCTTCTCTGTCATAGTCATCTTCAATGCATCAAACTTAGCTTCAGTTCCTTAGTAGACGTAACTTAATAAAAGTGGGAACAAATATGATTATGTTCTCAAAGTGAGTGGTGAAGCTGATAATCAGCATGCTGATCATTCTGAGAACAAATATGATTATGTTCTCAAAGTGAGTGGTGAAGGTGATAATCAGCATGCAGATCATTCTGACTATGCATACTAGGTGGAATAAGGTAGATCAGTTTCAAATGAGAGATATTAGAGATTGGATTGTTTGGTGAATTACCACTGTTCTTTGCACTGAATGGTTCCCTCCCATAACCTGCAGACGGGGAGGGTGCACTTCTCAATAAACCCCATGTAGGATGTCGTTTGACCTCTCCCTCCTCGGGGATGGATTAACAAAGAATGAGAGGGGGACGGAGGGTTCCCATCCTCTCAGTCTCATCCCTTTCTCTCCTTGCTGGAGAAAAGGGAAGAGAAGGTTTTGACTATTTTAAAGTTTCTTTTCTGTACAGGCGAGAGGCAGAGGAAGTTGCTTCCTCCCTGTTCTTTAACTACAGTAACATGGCAGATAAAAAAAATACACTACAGTAAAATGGGCCAGTTCATTATCTTAAGCTATGTTGTTTTTTTTTTTGTTACAAATGCCGAGTTGCTAAAATCCGACCCATTTGTCTTGATGCAGGTTATTGTGAGTTGGTTTGCTGTCGTCCGGTATGGAAGAGTAGTTTTTACAAATTCAAGAGAACACTTGACATTTGTTCTGTCAATTCACCTTATAAAGATGATACTTGGACAAAATGAAGTGATGCAAAGTTGCTTCCATAACACTTCACCTGGAATGAGGTTGCATATTGGTTTAAGTAAAGACCCAAAGCAATACTTTCATGTGAAGAACTATAGATCTGAGCTATTTTCGTAAACTTGGTTCGGAATTAAAATGAAATCTACCTTGCTTTGCGATCGGACCACCTTTACCAACCACAGAGCAAAAGAAGGGCTGCCTCTATGCATCTGTTGTGTTTCCTTGATTGCAAGCTGAGTGCAGTGCTGCTCAAGGGGTGCACAAAGAACGTGAAGATGAACTGGAAATGGTGAACTTGTCCTTCTCTCCACCCACGAAAGCCTTGGTCTGGGAAGAGTTCGATATGAACCCCTGGCAAGTGGTAGGATGCGCCCGCTCTTCTAGTTAATCAGAAGTTACTAGAGGCCTCTTCAATGTTGGCATGGTACTTCGTTACATTCCGAATTGGAGTCTGATATGGTGATCCATGTCAGACAACTTCGATTTACGGAGGTTGATTTCTGCTTCATGACCCACTGTAATGGTGGGGGATCATGAAGCCTCGGTCACAATGAACAAGATCTAGTAAAGATATGGCAGAGCTATTTGTACGTGCAAGCTAGTGGTAGAGATGATTAGTGCCCGACCCTTCGCCCTGTCCACTGAAATGAGATCCGGCATCTATATTAAGATCCGCTCTAACAATATAATTTTGCACACGTATAAAGAACAAGAGAATATCATTTGATCTTTGTCAATTTCCTAGTTACCATTTTGCATCTCTTGGATGCAGGAGATCCAACTTTGTCACTTGCTTTGGCTAACTCTCTGCTATGACACCTACGACCCGGTAAAGAATCACCCCACAGATAGGAATCAGAACTGAGTTTGCTATATGAACTTTCAAGATGAGCTTGCGATTAGATTTCTCAAAATTAGCAAAGACTTGGACCAATGCACCTTTGACAACAGCTCGCATCCCTTGCAACCCTTGGGATTTGATCAACTATTTTGCAACCACGGTGGATCACTGAGAACCTACCTCCTCACAATCAAATAACGAATGGCTATATGGGTGGAACATACTTTTTTTTTCTTTTTACGATTCTGAGTTGTGGAACATACTTCACCAGCAACAGGGACTACTCAACGAGGAAGCCTAAAAAGCATCTGTAGCCTGTACTCAGCATTTGTGCCAGTATCCAATCGGTCCACCAGAATTTAGAAAATGTGAGGCCAAAAGATCACCTTCATCTGTCTTGGAATACAACCTGTGAAGCAGATATAAGGCAGGAAGCGGTGAGGGAAACCAACTGCAGCAGGCAGGAGAAAGTACCAGATGTTATAGCTACCAAAAGTATCACTATATGATACACGAAGACCCGGACATGGTGAGGTTGGAAAACCGTGGACTCAACAGGTACTCGTGGAACAACTACAAGGAAAATTGGTCCGTGAAATATCTCAGAGGAACTGCAGCTTCTTACCAAAATGAGATGTTTTTATCTCAGGCCGACAGGAATCCACGGTGTTTATCTATCAACTCTTAGAATGTTGTTTTGTACGTGACTGCCATAGGTATGTTCCCTCTGTGGATCTATCGTCCAGTGCCCATCAACAATGAACTTTATCTGGTAATAGAAAACAAAGGACGAAGTTCATTCTCTAATAGCAAGTTTTCGAATATGAAAACTCCAATGAAAAGGAATTTTACAGAAGTTCAAATTTATGGTATGCAATATGAAATGACTACTTACTATATTCTATAGATGTAAAAGAGAGTTGATCAGAGTTGGATATAATAATGTTCATAATATTATGAAAAGGCTCATCTTCCTAGTAGAAAGACCGGGTTCTGAACTTCAGGTTTGGTGTAAGTAAATCAGACGGTGTTGTTCCTATATTTACAGTTGTCCTCATCCTTGCTGAGGTCAAAACTTTGTTCTCTCCTCCTAATATATGATTAACTAAAACAATACATTACAAGGACAAGTTTATGCCTCACTTAAACAATATAAAAGAGATTAAGAAAATTAGGTGACCCCTGCTTTTACAATGACACTAGACAGGTACACAACCCATGTAAGAAGCTTATACAGTTGCAATAACCGACTACCCTAATCACATGTATCCATGCACGAGATATTTCACATCAGACATCTTTCCTAGCCTAATGATGTAAAAATTTGCAGAATGTCTCAGGATTAGGTATAAAATTCTCAGTAAAAGACAGCAGATCTCAAGATTAAAATTCCAAGTGAGAAGCACATTCGACATTATTCCCATCAACATAGTCAATTGCCTAGAGAGATCTGCTTACCTCGTATACTCCAGGATAAAGCCATAATACCGTTGACCACAGTAAAGGTTTCCTAGACGAAACACACAAAAAAAAAAAAAAAAAGGTTAAAAGAGAGCAGAAATTCTTAGATAGACTTCAGCATGGTATACACCTTGATGCAGTTGGTTGAACAGTTTCTGATGATGGCTGCAGATCCAGTTTTACTCGTTGGTGCCAACCATTGAAGCTGCCTGCGACTTCAACAATCTCGCCTATTCCTTGGTATTCTATCCGCACCTATTACAACCAAATATTGCCATGTCATACAAGCACACTAAGACATCCAGATAGTGGAAGCAGACAACATGTCGGTATATATGAAAGAAAATATGTAAGAAAGTCTAAGAGTACCTCTTTTAGCCCACAAAGACTCTCTTCAGCTGCCAGTAGCTCTGCCTCCTTTGCTGCAATAATTCTTTCAGCATCCCCAATCTCAGCTTTTGCTTTGGTTTCCAAAGTTGCCAGCGCCAACTGTTGGCAAGAAAGGGAAAGAGAAACAATCACATGAGTTAAATATATAATTCAACAAGAATCTGCTGAGGAAAGCACTTGCCTCTGAAGGTTAGGCATAAATTGTGGGAAAAGTCAAGAAAAAGCTTGAAGTTTACCAAAAAGTCCACAAGAAATACAAACTGTTCAATTCCAGTTTAAAGAGATATATGTTGGGATAAAAATATTCAACAAATTCCTGCATCCTACTAAATGCACATTAGTGACAAGCAACTCTATTTAGTATTTGTAGTAGCATAGAAAATATTTTTCATGTCTGTAAGCTCTGTAACAAGTTCATACAAGTATGGAAACTTCAAGTTTGACTTGAAGTTTGCCGTGCTGAAAGATCCATCTCCTCTACTACTCACTTAGACAACCGACATTTATTTGACTTGGTTTAGCAGATACTGTATAATTAAATATTTAACCACTGATCACATAGATAGGACTGTTCTACTGTTGACCTCCTGTGATCTATAGACATTACAATCAACAAAGTGGAAGGAGAAGAATGAATCCCAAGAGTGACTCAGGCAAGAACAGAATAACCAGCCATCATAGTGATCGGCCATCCCACTCCCATTCTCTTAATAATAGAACTATGGTGCATAGAAGGTCAGAAATGCCAAACTTAGATTACAATTCAACAGTGTACCATAAAAGAATACGGAAATTTTCTCTACAAGCTAAATGGAGGATAGAAAATGCAGAAGTTCAAAATTTGCACATTTTTTCTACAAGATACATACTCGGACTAGATTTGCTTGACCTAGATTCCCGATGTGCAAAATGGATAAAAGAGACGAAACAGGCATTAAACACCTTGGAGAAACTATGAGATATTAATTTCTTAGTTTCATGTACATGAACAAATATGTACCTTCTCCTTCTCAATCTGTTTTTTCAACTGAAATAACTCCAGCTCCTTTTGATGCTAAGGCATAAAATAAAACACAAGATAAGATCATCAAATATAACATACATTACAAATAAGAAAATTATACAATTTGGATGATTTGATGTTAAAGTAAATCCAAATCTTGGAAGGTCCATGTTAAGGGGGATTTATTCAATGTCATCGTTTGGAGTTCAGGCAAAAAGGATCCACATTGGAGATTTACCAGTAACTGTAATGAGATTACGAAGTATAACTCTAAAGTATTATCTAGGAGTCATGTAAAAAGATCTGCAAATGGTCATGCTGACTCATTAGTAAAACATGGAGCTTCTCTTCAACAAATTTTTGTTAGAGAATTTCCAAAATTCATGTATCCATTGACCTTTCTGGCCTTTTAAAATAAGGGTCTTTATGACTCATTAGTAAAACATGGAGCTTCTCTTCAACAAAATTTTGTTAGAGAATTTCCAAAATTCATGTATCCATTGACCTTTCTGGCCTTTTAAAATAAGGTCTTTATTTCTTAAAATAAAAAATTAACACTACATACTGGCAACACTGTTCAATTCCAGAAGTTTTTCAGGTCAATATGGTGGGTGGGTTGAAAAGTATAAGAGCATTTTTATCCAAAGATCAATGTCTTCTAGTTACAGAATCGAAATTGAAGATGCACAACATTAAATAAAGTTGATGTATTGCAAAATTTTCTAGACTAAGGAGCACAAATACAAACACTACACTAGCAATAATACCAGCAATTCTTTCAGATGATCGAGCTCTACTAGGTTATCCTTTTCATTTTCCTGCAAGATACAAAAAGAAATTAAAAACAAAAAGACAATATAAGAACAAAAAAATGCTATTAGATGATACTTACCTCAATAGCTAACTCCTTGTCAAAATCTACACATTGACAATCATCAAGAGACAGGTTCCTATATGAAAAAATAACAGCCACTTAGTCTACTGCAGAGTTGCACTACAATAGTTTAGTACACAAAAGATATTAGTTAGAGCCATGTATCTGAGCAGGCCAATAAGAATAACTGCAAAAGATCACACTCTTGAGCGATCAACTATTATACTTTTCCACAACTTGTTATCAGAGTGCCTTCTTGTTGTGCTTTTGTTTTCTTTTGGCCTTTAACTTTAATAATAAAGCATAAAAGAGTTACACTAGAAGAAACCGCATAAAATCCCTGATCACTATGGTAATCTCACACTCTGTGAACATAAATAGACCATAATAGCCCTAGTAGACAGAGAGAGAGAAAGAGAGAAAGAGAGAAAGAGAGAGAGAGAGAGAGAGAGAGAGAGAGAGAGAGAGAGAGAGAGAGAGAGAGAGAGATGAGAGAGAGAGAGAGAGAGAGAGAGAGAGAGAGAGAGAGAGAGAGAGAGAGAGAGAGAGAGATTTCAAAACCTTGACAACTAATAGTCCAGAGTGCTACATGAAGACAATAACCTGTTTGGATTGGCATCTACTGTGACCTCAGAGGAAGTGACACAACCCTTATTCAGCTTTGACTTTATCTCCATGTCCAATACAGAACTCTCACTGGGAAGCCCACTATTTTGGTAGTCTATATCAACTTTTCTTTCAGAACATCCCCTGCCTTCATCATCATTTCTCGATGATACAGAAAATCCCAGATCCAAGGCTGTCTTTATATGATTATTGCCAACTGATAAAGTACCTAGAGATTTGTATGTATTAGTTTATAAGCACATGTACAATACATGCTTTCAGCATCTGAAAAATAAACATGAGCTGAGAATTAAAATAATTCTCCATGATATTTAAACTTAAAAAATTGACAACTAGTTATGGCTTCTTGGCTTCTGCCAAATAAAATCCCACACTTTCTTCAGAAAAACCCGACAAACCCTGCAGTTCATTATGCAATTGTTTCTCGCTCCCACTGCCTCTCTCTCTTTTCACTCCTTCAAACTTCAATCCTTTTCAAACGCATAGCAGTGGATTGTCATTATATCAAATATACTATCATGCACTGAAAAATTGTCACATCAATTTGTTCAAACTTCATATCAGGTTGCTAATATATTTAACAAAGCTCCGTGGAAATTTCATCTTCTATGTTTCAAGTTGGGCCATGCTGGTATGCTCCAGCTAAAAAGGGAGTGTTGCAGGATAGTTTCCTCTTTTACCCCTGTAATTAATGTAATTAGATGTTGGAAATGTTTCAAAAAGTATCTTATGTTTCTAGGAGGCCATTGATGTAAATTTTGTATATTTTATTAAATTTTTAACCCCTTTAGCTACAATTACTAAGGACATTTCTAAATTTTTCGGAACTTATGTTTAATAAAACCAATTAAAAATAGGGTTAGGAGAGCTCGACCTCTAACTTGATTCCTCACTGGCGGCACTCATCTCTGCTCTCTCCACAACTTTTTTTTCTTTCTTCTCTTAATTGTGTTTGTTACAGAATCTATCACACAGATTTCGCTTTTCACTACTATATTTGAAATCTGAAGAGATCACCATTTTCTTTCAAATTGCAGATATCATTCGTCCGTTGAAGGTTCCAATAGAAATGCTAGAACCTTTGTGTTTCCCTTAAATGACAATTCTTATCTGTCAAATTATATGTGCCACATGTTCAACAATAAACACGAAAAATAAAAAATAAATTGGGAAGTAATTGATGCATATTATATTAGAGATTAATGGAAGGGTTCAATCCAAGTAAGTTGTACCCTCCCAAACTAGCTACAATCTTCTTTTCCATCTTCTTTTCTACTTCTTTTTCTTCTGTTTTCTTCTTCCTTCTGTTAGTTTTTGTTCTTATTCAATCTTTCACTGCAAACCTCATCAATCTTGTCTTTCCCTATCATGACGTTACATAACACAAAGCAAACAAAGAATCCATCTGGCTAACCTTCGAGAGTATCCAACTCTCCCCGCTGAATAAAATTTGCTGCCTTCTCATGCAGAGATAGACTAATTGGTTGGTCTTCTGTCTTGTAAGGATAGAGATTTAAATTCATATGCACGGAAGCATTTTGTTTCGAGTAACACTCTTCCACAGTTGTGTCAATTGATGAGGAAGCACCTTCAACAAATTCTTCTCCACGGTCCACAACTTCTACAAATATAGAAGGCAACCAAGAAACATTCAGATTGATCTAAATAGAGAAATAAAATATGATATTACAAGAAAAAGGCAAACCTGATGAATTATTGCTCAGACCAATTCCAATATCTTGCATTTCAGGAAGTGGTTCACTTGGATTAGCTAACTCCATTATCACACTTGGTGGACGTTCTAAATTTCCCACTTCAGTACAGTCATTCACCAATGCTCTCAGTAGAAGCTCCTGCATTAGCTTGTAACCTCTCCGCCTCACAAGATAAGCAAGGTCCTTCCTATGAATGGCGCAAAACAACAGCTTGATAAAACTACAACCGAAAATTTGAAGTACTAAAAAATGATGGAGGAGTTCTACCACTTGCCAACGAGCCGCTTCTAGATAAACACAACAATGAAAATATACGGGACAGAAAATAGATGAAGGATAAGCATTTAATATTTATAAAAGTGGACGAGAGAGAGAGAGAGATGGACAAATGTGTACTTCCCAAGTGTCGAGACAAACTCATAGGCAATTTATTTGTAATAGCCTTCCCCGAGAATGATAGCATTTCTAATAAAATGGCAGACTACATCATCACGCTTGGTTCTCTCATGAAAGGCTGAGTTTTTAGCAATAAAAGAGACTGCTTGATTGTCACATTTCAGCTCCATTGGCCAATCACTGGTTAGTCCAAACTCGTCCGTAAGATGTCACCATAAAAACATTCAAAGTTAGAAAAAGGAATACCTTCCATGCTGACAAAGCTCTTTAAAAGAAGGAAGAGATTGCTCTGGAAGTCCAACTGCAGATATAAACTCTAGCAGATCTCTGCAAAGCTCCTCATTGCTCTTAGTCTGTCTTGAAGGTTTGACCTTTCTGTTAGCCCTGTCAGTGAAATGCGAGCACGAGCTGAATCAATATTTCAACGAGTAAATGAAATAATAGGAGAGCGAAAAACAAGTAAAACTAAACAGCAATCAAGCCATTTATAGCTCAGCGAAAGAAAAAGACTTCAGCAAAACCGAAAGTAGCGAGCAGTAAGTAAGATGCAAAACATTCTATACGAGACAAACATACAAAGTAAAAAACATAAGTAGCGGAACCATTCTAAAGGGAAAACAGAGAAAGATTTCAGCAAAAGAGTGAAGAACCTGGACTTTTCCGCAGAACAAGAGATGCTCAGTTTTCTGCAAGAACAAAAGGGCGGGCCTAAAAAGGAAGAGCTTTTAGGCGGTATAACGCAGAAGTTTAACGAGTGAGGTATCGCCATTAGCCGGTTTACCCTACACCGCAACAGATTCGAACCCGCATCGAGAAGAAGCAGTAGCTTGTTGGTTAAGAGTGTCGCGCTACTGTCGTTTGATGATCAGCGTTCTGGTACACGAGGAGTAGGGTCCCACATACGTGTTCTTTTAAGCACAAGTGTCTTTCCCAGAGGTGTGGCGTCAAAGTTTTACACGTGGCATGTCGAAGGAAGTTTCAGTCACACGTGTTACCACGAGCTACTGCTCTTTCTTAATGAAAAATAAGGATTGCTCATTAGCGTGAAATAGACTTTTTAATTTTGCCTAGTTATTTGGGATCGATAAATTAATTAACGAATAATCCAACTTAATATAACTCGTTTTATAATTTGCACAATGTGTGATGACATCACTGAATTTGAACGATTTATATATAACTCGTTTGAGCCAGCTCGATCGGTCGAGTCGACTCGAATTTGTTACACACGGATGATGACTAATGATGACTCGGGAACAGAGTCAATGGAGTCCGGCGATGGCCATCATGAGGGAGGGGTTAGTGGCGGTGAATCCGCCGTCGACGAGGAGATTCAGGCCACTGACATAACTGGCCTCGTCACTGGCAAGGTACAGAGCGGCCCGCGCGACGTCCTCCGGCTTGAGGTACGCCCCTTTGAGATTCCCGACCTCGCTCATGAACTTGGCGAACTCGCCCGGGTCGGGAATGGGCCCGGTCTGGTTCTTATTAATGTTGGTCCCGACCACGTACGGTGAGACGCAGTTGACCCGGATCCCGAACCCCCCGAGCTCCGCCGCCAGGTTCTGAGCCAGGCCGAGCAGGCCCCGCTTCGCGGCCACGTAGGCGTGCTCCGGCATGCACGCGATCGACGCCGTGGCGCTCCCGGTGAAGAGGATGCACCCGGACTTTTTCGGGACCATCACCCGCGCCGCGTGCTTCGCGCCCATGACGGACCCCACGAGGTTGACGGTCAGGACCCGCTCGAGGTCGGATTTCTGGAGGTCGAGGATGCCCATCCCGCTGGGGTTCATGACCCCGGCGTTGTTGTACATGACGTCCAGCTTTCCGTACTTTGCCACCGCGAAGTCGACGGCGGCGCGGATGTCGTCCTCCGACGTGACGTCGCACCGGACGTATGCGATGTTGTCGTCGTCGCCGGCGCCAGCGCCGAGGTCGGCGCAGATGGATTTCCCGCGCTCGTCTTGGACGTCGGCGATGACCACGGACGCGCCGTGGGCGTGGAAGAGACGCGCCGTGCTCTCTCCGATCCCGCTCGCGCCGCCGGTGATGATCGCCACCTTACCTTCGAGTCTCCGGTACTCGCGCCCCGCAGCTGCACCGTTTGCCATCTTCTTCAACGCCGGCCGGCGCTATTAATTTGTATGTATCTACTCCGGCTAGCTCGATCGCTCTCTCGGTGTTGACTGCTCGATCGGGTACTCATGATATAACGAAGGGGCACTGCTCGTGGGCGGGGGCGTGGGCGGTACTGAACCACGTGGGATGATTTGATCTTGGGAATGCCGATTACTTAATGGGATAGATATAGAACATAGTTTCTCTCGATCGGTATTAAATAGCTATAGACAAAGATAAACTGTATTCTAATGCTATATGTACTTTATTAAAATATTTCCGGTGAACTATATATGTGTGTGTGTTTCTCAATTCTGGTTGGAAACAATTATTGGTTAAATAAATTAATTTAGATCGCCCAAGTTTGGAGGCGATGGAAGATGCTCTTCCCTGGTGTTATGATCGCCACCTTCCCTTAATTCCAGTCTCCGGCCGCCCGCTGCAGCAGCTAGCATTTGTCATCTTCTTCAATGCCGCCACTATTTCTATATATGTACTCCACCTAGCTCGCTCTCTGGCGACGTCCCTGATCTCTTTCTCTATAAGCAATCAAGCAAGCAGGTTCCTTTTGACTGCTCCGGTCCTCATATGATGAAGGGGTGCTAGTGGGTGTGGCCGGGCGGTACCGTTTTAGCATGAACCACGTGGGATGATTTGTTCAGGGGAATGCCGATTAATTAATTGGATAGATAACATAGTTTCTCTCGGTACTAGCTAGCTATAGACAAAGATGAAGGCTATTCTTTATTAATTAGTTGTTTTAATTTATTTTATATATATATATATATATATGTATGTATGTATGTATGTATGTATGTATGTATATATGTATGTATGTATGTATACAAAAATATATTACTCCTAGAAGATTAAGATATATATGCCTGAGCTAGCTGTTTCTTTTAGCCTTATATAAAGGTTTATTAGGTGTCACCAAAATCAGAAGAAAGTTTGACTAGTTGAGAAGGGTGCTGATGTATATTTATTCTTGGTTTCTCTACAACTATTTATTGATCCGATTAATAATTCTGGCCTAGTCTGCTGAGCTCTTCAGTTTATATTAGAATACGAGTTATAAATTGCATCCTTCACAATATAAAAAGCTCTTAATTGCTTAGTTTTGATTTTTTTAAGGGATTAATGGTTTTCATTTCATGTTAGCCCAAAATTCAGGTTGGAGCAGGATTACAATCTGGGTTGGGGTGTCCCTAATCTCAAGATGAGATAGGGACACACCCTCTCTAGCAAGCTGCTAGTGAGTTAGTCGACCTTGGAACATGGTTCCATTTATAGTTTATGTTAATGTCGAGGTTTCACTATGTTTGACCATGAGTCTCGCAGGGCTCTCCTTCCAATTTCTAGAACTCAAGAGTGGAAGAGAGTCAGGTGATGGTCTTGTTGAAGGATAGTTCGAATAGATCAGCAGGGTACATAGAGTTGTTTTTGAACACCCTCCTATTTCTTTTTTCCCATAAGTTTCAAGCTACACGTATAATTCCAGCCCCCATCATTCGTTTTCCACTGCTTGTTGTGTTGCTAGTTTTCCAGAATTTCATGATAGATTCGAGGTCTGTTGCTGGGGGTGTCTATGTCAAATAGATTCTAAAATTTAGGCCAGAGTTGTTTTGCATAAGGACAGAAAAAATATGATTTTGTGTTTAAAGCAAACTGTTACACAGTGGGCATGAGGTGGAAGGTACAGTCATCTCTCTCCTGGCCAAGTTATCTCTGGTGAGCAGTTTCCGGTGCAGAGGATGCACCTGGACTTTTTCGGGACCATCACCCGCGCCGCGTGCTTCGCGCCCATGACGGACCCCACGAGGTTGACGGTCAGGACCCGCTCGAGGTCGGATTTCTGGAGGTCGAGGATGCCCATCCCGCTGGGGTTCATGACCCCGGCGTTGTTGTGCATGACGTCCAGCTTTCCGTACTTTGCCACCGCGAAGTCGACGGCGGCGCGGATGTTGTCCTCCGACGTGACGTCGCACCGGACGTATGCGATGTTGTCGTCGTCGCCGGCGCCGTCGCCGAGGTCGGCGCAGATGGATTTCCCGCGCTCGTCTTGGACGTCGGCGATGACCACGGACGCGCCGTGGGCGTGGAAGAGACGCGCCGTGCTCTCACCGATCCCGCTCGCACCGCCCGTTATGATCGCCACCTTACCTTCCAGTCTCCGGTACTCGCGCCCCGCAACTGCACCATTAATTGCCATCTTCTTCTTCAACGCCGGCCGGCGCTATTAATTTGTATGTATGTGCTCCGGCTAGCTAGCTCGATCGCTCTCTCAGTGTTGACTGCTCGATCGGGTCCTCGTCATATAACGAAGGGGCACTGCTCGTGGGCGTGGGCGTGGGCGGTACCGTTTTTGCCTGAACCACGTGGGATGATTTGTTCTTGGGAATGCCGATTAATTAATTGGATAGATATATAACATAGTTTCCATCGGTACTAGCTGGCTATAGACAAAGATAAAAAGGTATTTTCTAGTAATTAATTTTAAAAAAAAAACAATTCTGATTGAATCGTGATATATGTTCTTGGGAATAATCGTGATAAGGTTAAAAAATTCTTTTAACCTTATCATAACGGGGTACGTCTGATTTTATAATCAGAAAATACTATTTTAAGCAATATATATATATATATATATATGTTTCTTAATTCTGGTTAAAAATAATTATTGGTTATATAAATTATTTTAGATCGCCCAAGTTCGGAGGCGATGGAGGATGCTCTTCCCTGGTCCGCCACTGGGATAGTATATTATAATTGGACACAAGAGTTCCCACACCACCGGTTATGATTGCCACCTTCCCCTAATGTCAGTCTCCGGCCGTCCGCTCCAGCAGCTATTTCATGTAAGTCGGATAAGTGCATCTAACATTACTCTTCTATATATATACTCCGGCTAGCTAGCATGAACAACGTGGGACGATTTGTTCAGGGGAATGCTGATTAATTAATGAGTAATGCTATGGATACGGAGACGATACTTGGCCGGAGTACCGTCCCCGACGTGAATGGCTTACATGGTCATCCACATTATGTGCTGAATCAAAATGTGGAAAACTAGCAGCAACCGTCGAGATGATGAATGTGGACGCCGCGATGGGGAGGCCGCCGTCGGGAAGCCGCCGTCGGGAAGCCGCCGTCCGGACGCCGCGGGAGGGGCGCTGCAGGAGGGATGCCATGGGAGGGATGCCACAAGATGGATGCCGCCGTCAGAACTGGAGGAAGGGAGGGAGGAAGCCAGAGGGAGGGAGGAAGTGGGCGGGAGGGAGGAAGCGGGAGGGAGGGAAAGAGGAAGTGGGAGGGAGGGAGGAAGCAGGCGGGAGGTTCAGGAAAAAAAATCCCGAACCCTCTCGCTGCTGCCGGTTTTCCAAATTTTGATTCAGCACATGAAGTGGATGGCCACGTAAGCCATCCACGTCGGAGACCGTACTCGGGCCAAGTATCGTCTCCGTACCCAGAACTTTACTCTTAATTAATTGGATAGATAACATACTACTTTCTCTTGGTACTAGCTAGCTATAGACAAAGATGAACGCTATTCTTTATTAATTACTTGTTTTAATTTATTATATATATATATATATGTATGTATGTATATATGTATAAATATATGTTTACCAAAATATATTACTCCAACTAGAAGGTTAAGATATATATGCCTGAGTAGGCTCTTTCTTTTGGCCTTATATAAAGGTTCATTAGGTGTCACTAAAATCAGAAGAAAGTTTTACTAGTTCAAAAGGGCGATGATCTATATTTATTCTCGGTTTCTCTACAATTATTTATTGATCCGATTAATAATTCTGGCCTATATGCAGAGTTAAGGAAAGTAAAAACCCAGCCCATATCTTTATGTATCCGTTTGTTTCCTCAAGTTTCTTTCTGTATCAAGGAAACAAAGATCGATACACACTATATTTTACAAATTTGAACAACTAGGAATATAAATTAAAGTAAGAAACCCATGATATTCCTTTTTCGTGTTAACAACGTCATAGAGTAAGGTAAATTCACAATAGAATTTATGATTTGACTCAATATTCTAGTTAACTATTTTTAATATTTGAATATAAAAAAACATCTAGAAGTTAATACCTATTTCATTCTCTTTTTGCGCCATTCTTTATAAATTTAAAATTTTTATTCAATAGAAATATATTTTAAGACTATATATAAATGAAGTATTCTAGCTTTGGTATAATTTGGGCTACTATTTAATCTTTTATTTTTATCTTAGACACAAGTTATCGTAGGCTATGTAAGTTAGAATTACTTGTTTTGAACCAATGTATTTATGTTGATTAAATTATTATTAAATATAATCACTATATAATATTTTATGATTTAGTTATCAAATTAGAATTATTAGTACATACACTATTTATTATTTTATAAAATTACTACATATAAATAATTTTTATTGTCTCTTCTTATTTTTTACGATGTTTCCATAATTTACATGTGTTTCTTAGAGTATATATGTGTATCTACGAAACATATCCGTTACCATTTACTCTTATCATAACCTAGATTTTTTTTTCGGTTTGTCTCATTAATTTTTGAAGCTGACGCAGCATAATGTATCGATTACCATCCACGTACGAAGTTGACGCAACATCCAAAACCAGCCATGTCAATCTCCCTCGCCCCTCAAAATTCCCTCTTCCCTCTCGCCCGCCTCTCTCTTGCCTGCCTCTCTCCTGCCGGTGATTCTTTCCTGCCGGCTATTTGAAGAGGAGGTATACGGCGACAACGACAGCGATGACGTTGAAGATGGAGAAGTACCTAGACTCTTCTTGCTCCTCCCCTGCTTCGGCCGCGGAAGGGTCGATCTCCCAAAAGTAGACCATGGAGGTGAAGCAGACGACAGCGGGGACGACCGCGAGCATGACGAGGAAGGATCCTCCACACCGATCAATTCAAGTGAGCCCACGACTTTATTTTGCCTTACGAATTTGCTTTTGCATTTGGGACTTTTATGTTCGGTTGAATTAATTAGGCTCTTCGACCACGCTGCAATGGCGAAGCCTGGCGACATAAACGCCAACACCGGCCAGCCTAATCTCTGGAAAATTTCCACGGTCCACCGCGTGGAAGAGCTAAAATCGTTAATCCGGATGCTACCCATCTGGTCGGTGGGGATTCTGATAATCGCCTCTTCTTCCCACCAGCACACATTCGTGATCCAACAAGCCCGGAGCATGAAAAGACACCTCACCCCTCCTTCCAAATCCCCATGTCAGCGTCGCCGTCTACGACTGGGTCTTCGTCCCTGCCGTCCCGTCGATTGACCGGCAACCCCTCAGTCATCTCGTACCTGCAGCGAATCGGCATCGGCCTCGGCGTCGTCGTGCCCCTCAGCGTGTTCTGGCTTGTGCCGCAGTACTGCCTGCATGGGCAGGCGGAGACCTTATCCTCGGTGGGGCACCTGGAGTTTTTGTACGACCAATCGCCGGAGAGCATGAGGAGCACGGCGGCGGCGTTGTTCTGGCGGGAGCGAGACGGTGGCGGCGCTAAACTGGCGGGAGCGAGACGGCGGCGGCGCTAAAATGGCGGGAGCGAGACGACGGGAGCGTTAAACTGGTGGGAGCGAGACGGCTGGAGCGAGACGGCGAGAGCGAGATGGCGGGAGCGAACCTAATTTTGAAGATATGGGAGAGAGACACGGGTCGGTTTTAGATGATGCATTAGCTTTGTGTAATGTTTTAAAAACCGAACCGGTGATCGAACCGGTAGAGCCTCCGATTTTGGTTCAACCGGATCAACCGGGTTCAACCGGTATGAGTTTTTTCTAATTAAAAAATACATAATAAGATTTCTATATACAAAAAATAAGATTAAAAATATAGAAAACTATTAAAATACTAAAAAAGTAAGTAAACCGATTCAACCGGTCCGGTCCGATTTCCGATTTAGCAGTTGAACCGCTCAAAACCGGCCAGTCAACCGGTTTTTTACCATT
This sequence comes from Aristolochia contorta, assembly GCA_022405105.1. Lineage (NCBI taxonomy): Eukaryota > Viridiplantae > Streptophyta > Magnoliopsida > Piperales > Aristolochiaceae > Aristolochia > Aristolochia contorta. Next base: position 18,814,619 of record CM039669.1, on the reverse strand, counting down.
TCTGGGTCTTAGAGCGAACCGAACCGTATAAAGTCCTGGTTCCGATTGAACCCGGTCGAACCGGCCGGTTCGGTTCGGTTTTTAAAACTCTGCGTGGATGTCATTATTCTCTAAAAAATAAGATTTCATAAAAAAATATATATTTCTTTTAATTTTTAAGAGGTGGGTTTAGCATTACTCATTCTAATTTCCAGGAGCGAGGGCAGGATGAGATCCTATTAGGATGTGCACACGGCGTGCGGAAGGAGGGAGGGAATTTCGCCCTTGCTTGCTGCACAATAATAATGTGTCCGACGGATTTCGATTGCCCTAGCGAGACTTCAGTCTTTCGCTCCCGTCGTCAGTCAGCTCCGGCCCTCGCCGCTCGCCGCTCGCCGCTCGCCGCTCTGATTTCGAAGGCAGTTGTCAATTGTACATAAGTTCATCAATGATCGTGACTCCGATACTCAGGTATATCTTTAATCTTTCCTTTTGCTGGAATACATCTTTTTTTTTTTTTTTTCTGATGTATCTTTTATCTGCCACTTGCAGAACTGAAGATGCAGCTGCTTACTAGCTTTTTCCCATTGGGGGACAAGAAGAGTGGTGCCATAGCAAGAGACCAAGTTGCCCAAATCCCATGACTTCTACCGGAAATTTCATCGTTCCCGCCTTCGCACTGTCACTCCGGCGAGCTGTTATGCGCGTTTTGGGCTTATTTTCACTTTTTTGTTTGCTAGGCGGTCGAAGAATATGGCGTGTTTTACATCGGCAATAATGTAATTAACCCTCGTATGATGTTTTTCTCTATTCCAAGAATATGCACATGTCTCTTTTTAAGTTCTATGAATCTGCTTTTATCTCCACCCCGCCCCCACCTGCACATTAATTAAATGTCTTCCCTGGCGATTATAAGCGGTCAAGGAAATAGTAATATTATTAGGATTATTTTTGCAAAAATTACTCGATATCACACTTACCGAATATTACAATGTCTTCAAATACAATGATTTGCAAAAAAAAAAAAAACATCTTTTGTCAATAAAATATACCGTAGTTCGGAGGGGAATATATATTTGTCCCTTTATTTGTAGAAGGTAAGTGTACGTACGTACCCATTGACTTAATTAATTAAGTTCGGAGGGTTAATGAAAAGTTAGTGAATTAGTATATTTAAATAACAGATTAATTTGAATCGAACAGAGGAGGAATGGGTGAAATTTCCTATATATTAGTAGTAGTTAACTACAGCTTATAATAGGAGTTTCCTATTTGATGATCGATCTCATATTATTGATTTTTCAATTCATCGTCGGCTTTCAGTACTAGTTGTACACGAATCACAATCTGACTCTGCTTGCTGTTCTAGTACACGAATCACAATCTGACTGCTTGCTGGGTTTGGTTTCAGAATCCCAATCCGGTTGCATTTAACATGCTGTCAGTTTAATTAATTTCGTTTATAAATTATTCAGGAGAGGCAGGATCTTGTTGTTCTGAAACCTTACTTGATCTCCTCGTATATATCGACCTTCTTCAATCAACCACTTTATCCATGGCGGCTGCAGACTGGTCTGAACTTCCATGGGATCTTCTCAACCTAGTAGTCACTCGTTTAGGCATACCCCATGATTTGGAAAGGTTCAAGTCCGTCTGCTCCTCATGGAGATCATCATCGGCTGCTGCTCACGTGGAGCAACTACAGCTTCTGATCCGGCCAAGCAGACCTACTCCTCATCCTCCTCAATTTCTGGGTTTAATGCTTCCCGGAGACGAAACCGGCCGCCGTGATTTCTACGGCCCTTTGGACGATAAAGTCTACAAAAACCTTCTGCGCGTCCCCGACGACCACTTGTGCCGAGGTAATCGTGATGGATGGCTCATAACCATAAGTGCTACCGCTTTTTCTCCTACCAAGAACATTTGCCTTTTGAACCCCCTGTCCGGAGATGTGCAGATGTACAGATTCCCTTCCTTAACTTCCTTGAAGGACCGTGACGACGAGTGGAACCCTCTAGAAATCCCATCTCAGATTTTCTGGTTTGTAGCGAGGGCCGTCTTGTCCGCTAATATTATTCCAGCAATATTATCTGATGATCAAACTAGTGCTGCCGGCGGGCCGCTAACCATGGTGGTCGTCTATGGCCAATACTGTAGATTAGCATACGCCAGGGAAGGCGCAGAGGCTTGGGTCGTGGTGGAGGAGGTAGTGAGGGGCTCCCTACACAGACATTGTTTACTACAGAGATGGGTTCTATGCTGTGAATGATTACGGAACTGTCTTCTTTGTCGATGTCGACTGCAGTGTGCCCACCGTAAGAGTGGTCGTGCCTGAAGAAGAAGATCCCTTACATATAGCGTACCTAGTCGAATCGCAGGATGGTAAGTTGCTTTTAATTTCTAGGGATGTAGAGTCATCGTATGACGCGCACGAGGAAGGTAAAGCACTATTCGAAACAATATTGTTCCAGGTATTTCAATTGGATTTGAAGAATCACAGGAGGAACCAGATTTGGGATCTAGGCGACCAATCCCTATTCTTGGGCGTCAACACATCTCTCTCAATTCCTTCTCCGGAGAAAATTGGGCTAAAAAAAAATTGCATTTATTTCACAGATGAGTCCACGGATGGTAATCCAGTCTTAGGAGGCAGCGACATAGGCCTATTTGATCTTGGGACAAAAAAAACTGAAAGGCGTTATTCCCTTGACATTTTTGAAGTTGCACCCCAACCTATGTGGTTTACACTCTGATATTTAACCACGTACTCAGTAGATTTTCTTTTTCTTTTTTTGTATTTTTGAATTACATATATATTATGTAACTTTATTAACAAGAGTATAGGGATATTGTATGGCATTTGGGCTATGGTAGAATTACTTGTTTTGAACCAATGTATTATGTTGATTAAATTATTATTAAATATAATCACAGTATAATTTTTTAGTTCTAAATACCATGATTAATATGAAAGTGGCTACAACATACTCCACTCTTGCTTCTTTAGTTCTAATAATTAAAACTTTTGAACAACAAAAGAATCTGCCGGGAGCCAGCCCGTTCTGCGCGCAACACCATCTCCACTGGTAATGGCGGCTGCAGCAGCCACCGCAGCCGCGGCCTCGCTCTCGGTTTCGTCTCTGAACATCTCATCCACTCTGAAAACCTCTCGCTGCCTCCAGCGAGCCTCCTGCGTTCGTGCCTCCGCTTCTCCTCCTCCCACCTCTTCTCCCCATCGAGAATTCAGCATCTCCTTCGGCGCCGGAAGAAGTAAACAGAACCTAAACCCCTCGTCCGACAATGCTACCTTGCCGGGACGTCTTCTCATCCCGTGGATTATCCGTGACGACAATGGCAATCTCACGCTTTCGTCGACGCCTCCCGCGCGGTTCATCCATGAAATGGCCCTTGCAAAGACCACTAAAACTTCCGCTAAGAAGAAGAAGGAGACCGGGGAGAAACAGGGTTCTTCTGAGCCGAAGCATTCGAAGGCTGCACGGAGGTTTTATAATGAAAATTTCAGAGAGCCCGAGAGGCTCAGTAAGGTCCTCGCCGCTGCCGGAGGTGAGAGGAAGTAAACTCTGGAAACAACTGTGGTGTGTTTTAGCTAGCATGTTAAAAAGGAAGTCTTTAGGGTTGTTTTGCTCAAAAAGTGGATTACCGTGGGAAGAAGAACGTAAAGCACCATTCCAGGATGGTCTATAGCCTGTGTTTCTTATTTATATTTTTATTTAAAGGCTATAAATTTTACTATGCCAATTTAAGTTACTTACAATTGCCCCGTGGAAAATTGAAATGACACTTTTTGGTGCTTTACTCACTCCTTTTCCAGGAGAAAAGAGAGTGAATTCCCGTATCGGGAGAATTTCTTCCTCACTTTTCCTGTAACTTACTTTTTTTCTTTAAACAAAATCGCCAGAGAAAGGTAATTATGTATCATACATTTACGAATAGGATTTATGAGGTTATTTGTGCATGGTTTTTGTTAAATTTCAGTGGCATCAAGAAGGAGTAGCGAGGAGCTTATATTCAATGGTCGGGTGACTGTAAATGGGTCCATATGTAAAACCCCGCAGGTAGGTCAAATTCTCAGTGTCTGTTAATCACATTTAATTTCATTCATTGGTTTTGGTATAAAGTTATCTTATTTTTATTCTTTACTCTGTCTTTGCTTTTCGTATATTCTTATCCACTTTGTTTTCTGGATTCCCACCGGCAATAAGGGGTGTCTGTGTAATTTTAAGAGCATAATTTCTGTGATTCAAATACCTGTATATCCTAATGATAGTTCCACAGAAAGGTGGCCGTTGTGTAAAAGCTCTCTGACCTATTGTGCTTGAAACATTTTTTCTTTTGAAAAATGCTTGGAATTTAAAAAAATGCTTGGGATTACCTCATTGGTTGAATTCGTGGGATATTCTGTTTATATCTGTTGTAAGAACCCAACTTAGAACTCTCTCATTCTCTCTCACTCTCTCTCACAGAAAAAGAACCCACTAGAAGAGCCGGTTCAACCCCGATGAACTGGAACTGTACTTCTTTTTGGTTCTGACAAGGAAGAGATCCATGTTTGCTTTAGAACCAAAGGACCTGGCCGGTTTTGCTGGTCATACCATGAATGAATCAGTTAGCTTGGTCCAGTACAACAATTTGTTCTCCATAAGTGGGTAGAAAACTTCGCAAGAGGGAAGATTGATGCTTTGGTGAAGAACTCACATATAAAAGGTAGTAACTGTCAAGGAAAGTGCTAATTGCCTTCAATGTTCCTTATACATATTAAATATTCTAAAATAAGTGGGTGATATCCCTCGTTGGTTCAACCAAAGCTAACCTGATTATATCAAACCAGTTAATCTTCCGTTTGATGGCCGGTTTGGTTTTAGGATCATTCTTCTGCTGGATTTCTCAATGAACTCTGATTGCAGAACTGAAATGAACTACCACGATATGATTCAATGTCTACCACCCTGTTTCTTGTTGTTCATGTGCATACAGAATGGATTATAAGTAATGCTTCACCTTTTTTGCACTTGAGTAATCTTTATCTAATATAAGAATCGACAAGACTACCTTAGAAGACATAACTTTTAAGTGTAAGCTGTAGCTTTAGTTTATGTTTTGTTAAGTTTCAATTTATTATTGTTCCGAATGCAGAACTAGATTCTCTTAGGCGTCTGTGAGATACCTACAATGGTGGTTGTAATACACTTTGTTTAAAATAAACACACCCGTCTTTGTTTCCATTCACTGTGGAATATTGTTATGGAACTTATTATTCTACCAATAATGATATGCAGACTCGAGTTGATGTCTACAAGGATATAATATATGTTAATGGGAGTCGCCTACCTAAGAAGCTGCCTCCAAAGTTGTATTTTGTGGTGAATAAGCCAAAAGGGTTGGTTCCACTTCACATTTATCATTTACTTAAGCATTTTTTGTTTTATAAATACTTATACGCACAAAAGGATTAAAATTCTCTCTCAGTCTCTATCTCTTTCTCTCTCACAGTCATTTATAAATTCATGCACATGCACACACACTTGCACAAAGTGTACAAACAGATATGTGCACTCACACAACATACATACACACGTTCTTCCTTCTACCTCTACTTTGCTGTCTATCTCATATTTACCTCTCTGAAATCTTGACTTAAATTTTGTCTGTTTTCTTTAGTAGAGCTCTTGACTTTATTGAAACCTCAGGTACATCTGTTCAAACGGGGAGAAAGAGTCTAAAAGTATAATTTCCCTGTTTGACGACTACTGGAAAGCTTGGGTATGAACGCTGTTTATTTGATTCCTGTCCTTTTAGAATCTTCAGCTTTTTCCGCAGAACAGTCTTGATAGTGGTTTCAGTAATTTATTTTTTATAATCAATGCTACTTATTTTTTTTTTTAAAGTTATAATCAATGCTACCTGTTGAACCCCAGATATCTCTCTCTTGCTTAGCATAGGAGATGAATATGTGTTTATGTGGTGAATCCCTGACACTGGAACACTCATATCCTCTGAAAGTATAAAACAAGTAGATGAGCCTAAAATGAACTTCAGAAAACTTTTGGCTGATTTCATATTAAATGCTCACCTGTGAACTTGAGCAGAGCTCAATGGTCACATGGGGGAGTTTGTGATGGGAGGTCTTGGGTTCAAGTTTCCTTAAGGCATAGGGGTTGGATTAAACAAAATGCTTTCCTCAAAAAAACTATTAAGTGCTCGCTCTACTTATTGATAGTCATTTATGATGTGATTAGAACTGCGGACTTTAGTGAAATATATTGCAAATTTTTACACTGCAGATCAATCACTTCATATTTGGTAAACACTATACAAAATACTGATTATAGACCAGAAGAAGGATTATATCTGATTTTCAATTACCTTGAGCCTTCGCATTAAATGAATCTTGGTGGTAACAGTGTAAGTTCTGCTTCTCAGAATAAAACAAATCCAGGTATACCGAAGCCTCGGTTGTTCACTGTTGGTCGACTTGACGTTGCCACAACTGGCTTGATTATTGTTACAAATGACGGTATGCCATTAGTTTAAGCATTGATTTCATTTTGGTCTTGAAGGTTCTATTTCTGTTCTTTATCATGTTAGCTTATTCATGGCAGGGGATTTTGCTCAGAGAATCGCACATCCTTCTTCTGGGCTCACAAAAGAGTATGTCCCTGTTTTTTTTTTTTTTTTTTTCCAAAAGAAATGAGAACATCATTAAGAGAGGAGTGAAATAAACTCAAGAAGATCGTAGAGAGATTACACCAACACACGGGGCTAAAAGAATGAAAGCCGCAAAATGCATAGATGGTCAAAGAAAGTAAAACTAAGCTGAACATGAAAGACAATTGACCTGAATTGAAAGGGTAAATATCAGTGTCGACAATCGTCATTCATTATCACAGGCAAATCATCTAAAATATTTACATTTTTCCCTGTAGAATTAGCCTAGTCTTATGATAAAGTTTTTGTTGACTTCCTAAAGTCACTGGCTGGTTTATATACCTTTCCTTGATCTGTCATCATACACAACACCTAATATAGCATGTACTCAAAATGAATACCAACATAGATCTTGAAATCTGGGTCCTAGACAAGGTGCATCTAGTCTAGAGCTCAGACTCGTACACTAGGCGAAAACTTCAGAAATCTATTACTCAGGATCAACCTTGTGTGAAGTTTTAAAAGTCTAACAACAAGTAATCAAACAAAAAGAGACCAGCATGTAGTCCAACAAAAAACTAACTTACAATATAACAAAATTCACTTTTACACAACTTAAGGTTGCACATTTACAGTCTGTGTGGATTAGGGAATCCTCTCTGGGGAAGTTACAAATCTAGTATTCTGGATTGAGCATAAAAATTTCCAGTCTAAGCAGCATAGTTAGCCATGAACCAGTAGGTTGTGGCACAGTAAGAGATATAAATCTTGCAATGAGATGAGATCATTAGCTTGAGATTGTCCTGGTTGGATGTTAAAAGGTCTGCCAACTGTGGATATGTCGCCTCCCTTCAGCAACTTGCTGTAAAAGACGCTCTGCTTGTGTAATGGCTTTGGGCCCCATCCCTAATGAAATGCACTATCATAAAAAAAAAAGTAACAAATGAAGATTGAGTCTTGAGGCCAAGTAGATCAAGAGAGGATGAATCAATTGCGTGAAAAATTATAAATCTTAAAAAAAAAAATTATGAATTTTTTTGTTTTCTGGTGAGGAACATTATAGGGTAAAATGACCACAATACCCCTGGAATAGACAGATGGGGACTTGTAAAGAGTGAAATGACCATAAACTTCTTAAAATCTAACAAGGAAGATGGTGAATTATTAGGTCAGGCAGAGTTGAGTAAAGTGAGATTATTGGAGGCATGCTAAATTTGAAATTCTTTGGCTTTTCAAATTGTAATGACCATAATACCCCTGATTCAGACTTGTTGGTTGATGATATTTTTATTTGGTCGCTTTCTGTGGATGTACAATCTGTTTAACTATGAACTGTATTCAACTGTGTGATTCTGTTAACATTGGTGTTTCTTATTGGAAAAATTTGTGTACGACTCCAAACTTACACTATGAATTTTCAGATATATTGCAACCATTGAAGGTAGTGTCAGCAAGCGGCAATTGATTGCTGTTAGTGAGGGTGTTGAAATTGAAGGTGTCCAGTGTGTACCGGAAACTGTGGAGCTGCTGCCAGCACAAGCAGATGTATCGAGGCCCCGACTTCGTATTGTGGTATTCCAATTTTTCCATTATTTGACAAACATACCAGGAATATCCATTGTTTTTTTATGGACTAACAGAACTTGGATATTCCTTGTTTATGTAAATGTAACTAAGGTTTCATTATTTTGGTGCAGGTCCATGAAGGGAGAAATCACGAAGTACGGGAACTTGTAAAAAATGCTGGACTTCAGGTTTGATTGTGCTTTCCGTACAGTCTTGACTTGTTTATGTAAGAAAGTGCATAAAAGTGGAAGAGAGAGAAGTGTGCTGACAAGGCAGACAGAGAACAGTCTCTTGTTGGCTTATTGGTTCCACCACCATACTGTTTTTGTAAAGCTTAGGTGACTTAAATTGAAAAGGATAAAACTACCTCATTACTCATTATGGCTAATAACTCACTCTCTATACTTCCTGGTGGTTTGTGGTTTAGACTGCAGCAAAACACTTACTTACCTTCCACCTTATGGAGGACCACTAATAACTAGATCCTTTGCTCTTTGTATCTGCCTCCATATTGGATATGCGAGGCGCATTTATGTTGGTACTAAGTATAGACTGTTTGAGATGCTACTGTGCTTGCTGGTGGTGCATAAAGTCTTATTTTGGATTGCGGAAGGTGTATATCATAGTCTATTGATAGTATATATGTTTTTTCTCCAGTTTGAAGCTACTTTTTTATGTGCTTATTTTTTTACTTCTTGGCAGCTTCATTCTCTAAAGCGTGTCCGTATTGGTGGTTTTAGACTCCCTTCAGATCTTCGGTGAGCAGTTTCACTTCAGTTTTTGTTTTTTCTTTGATTATGACTGCAGTGAGAATCATTTGATCATAGAGGTTGAAGTGGTTGGCAATCTTGACCTATATTATTATTTGGTTTTAGGTTCAAGATCTTTGGATTTTTGGAAGTACTCGTGTCAAACTAAAACAATTCTCATGCTAGAAACTGAAACCGGATTTACAGATGTACTCTTGTGTAAAGATTTTTAATTCATTGTTTTAGTTAGGTTGCATGCAAAATGATCTTGGGTTAGTTGCTCTCACATGCTTGACCCTTCTGCAATACAGTTACTCTCACTTGACAAAATTGCCTTTTTACAGCATATAAACCTCACAATTGAGATATAATTTAACTACCTCACTCGTAACATAAAGCAACTTTAAACTACCCATGCCATTTTCCTTTTATTGCAAGAGAAGAAAATGATTAAGAAAGATGGTCAAATAATATTTCCCACCCTTTCCTTTGTACTAGCCCCCGCGGGAATGGGACTGAAAAGCAAAAAATAATGGTCTTACGCACAGGAGGTTGCAATATTAAATATTTCTCTCTGAATCCCTGCTTCCAATAACACTCTTTAAGTGATGTTGTTTTGTTTTTATTTATTGGTTTATTCTTTTTTTTTGTCTGGTAATAGTTTATGTAAAGGGGTGGAAACAACATTTTATATCTTCAATCCGTGGTGAACTTGAGCAATAGCTCAGTGGTCACACAGGGGAGTTCTAATGAAAGGTCTTGGGTTCAAGTCTTCTAGGGGCATATGGGTGTTGGATTTAACAAAATATGTGTTTTATTCAAAAAAAAAATTTCAATCAAACTTTGTGTGGATAACCCTCAATGTTGTGTTTATTTGTGTAAAGAACATGTAGGTAGGCAACAAATATAAAACCGCATAGGTAGGTTACGCAAAACATGTGATCCTTACCTGTGCTCCATTTGGGCTTTCTTCTAGATAACATTTATTTACATCCTGATCCACTTAGTCTTTGGCTTTTCTCCTTTCAGACTTGGAGAGTACACGGAATTAAGACCTGCTGACATCAAGTCGTTTGGAGGAAAAGATCAGAACGCCTAGTTTGAGATTGGATGTATCGTGGTTTGTATTGCTCCTTTGATGGATTCAGTTGACCAAGTGTTTTTTCTGTACATAAGTTTGTTCCTTTTGCTGCATATAACCACTTCTGACGAGGTGGGAGTGAAATCTTGGTTGGTCTATGGTGAACTGAACACCATTGACTAAACAGTGCATGGATCCAGACTGGGCGTATCTTTGTATTCCTAATGTAGCAAGGACACCTTTATTTATTAGAGAGCAAAAAGAGTAGTATCCTGATTCATCTGCTTGAGGAGGTTCAAATTTGTATGTCTATAGAGCTCTTGCAGTTTTCCCAGACAGTCTGTATCTGTACAGTTTAAGCAGGAGTTGAATTGTTTATTGGTGTGACCGATGAGCAACACTGTCGTTCATTTAGCTTGTCACCTTTGACATGTCTTTGTTCTATTGGGTCCCCCAGCTGCCGTGGTGGCCATTTTCTGATTTTGAATAATACTTGCAATCCAAGTATAATCTATACAGATTCTAAGGTGAAATTGCAAGACTCTGTCTTTCATGGGCAAACAGAGCATGACTTATAAATGTAGTCATTTATGATATTTCCCCGGACCACATACAGATTGCATATTGGTGGTGGTAGATACAAATTGGTTGTTGTTCACACACAAGTTCAAGCAGGTTAAATCAGGGGTCGGAACCAAACCATGATAGATTTTGCAAGCTTTATACTCGACCATATGCCATTACTAACAAATATATATCCCAAACTTCTCTAATGATAGGATATTAACTTACCTTTTATCTTCCACTTGATCTATCTAAGATAGTATTTTGCTACGCATTTGGAAAGAGGACTTCTTGAGAAAATTTTTGCGAAAACACTAATATCTCCCAAACTTGCCACGAGAGATTTATCCTAACGGAGGTTTACCTAAGCGTTGTTCTTTCATCCAAAGAGGAGAAAATTGTTAAAAACCCTATAATTTTTGGAAAATGCTAGTTGGACTTATGCACAGTACTTATCTGGCATGCCAGCCAATTCAAAACACAGTTGTCAAAGGTTTATCCTATAGAATTTAGGATTTTATAAAATAAAAAATATTTTTTTATTTTTTTAAGTTTTTTGATTGGCTTGTACGTGTATTGTAGTTTAGGTGCAGCTAGCATTACTCATATTTTTTTTAACTTGCATCAACCCAAGGATGACAAAGGAAGAGTGTATTTGTACGCCTCTCTTTAGATGATAAATTCTTGTGTATATCCTTCTCTTCTTGTCTACGTGGCACTTTAAGAGATAAACTTGAGATAAAATAGGCAAGATTTTGTTTTTAATTTTAAAAATTATCTTCATCTCGATAAACTTTAAAACCTAAATTTTTTCTTACTTAAACCACTAATTGCCACGTCATCAAAGTATAACCTCCTAGTAAAATATGAAAGCACTGATATTTTTTTCTAATAAGAATTATCTCAAAAGTCATTTATAAAGAGTGTAGCCAACATTCCCTAAATGCTCTCTTGCATAGGAGTATACATTTGTACAAGTGGTCAAGTATATGAAAACATTGCATCTTCAGAGTTCACTTATTTAAGTACCACTCACCGAAGTTTAAAGTTGAAAGGTCAAAATATAAATGGTGGATCTCACGTCTCCACAAATTCCAAAGCACCCTCTTCAAAGTTTGAAAACCGGAAAGAAGTAAAGAAATGGATAGAAGCAGTGCATGCCTGTTCCCCAAAATTTTAAACGACTACATCCCTATCAGTCCTGCCCTACGCCATTTTTTTTCTATTAAAGCAGCCACCCCTCCGTACTCCCCCACGTCATTTCAAAGAAAAAGAACCAGAGAAAAGAGAAATGCATGGTGACGAAAGTAATAAGAAATCAGAGATTTTTTTTTTTTTTTTTTTTTTTACCATGTACTATCAACAGTACTAGTACTCAACCCGTAAAACAATGAAAGTAAATAAACCAGGTCTATGATCACTCATGATAATATTACAGAGGTCTCAGAAATACATGAATCTTCCGTTCGATGTGATACCTCTTGTCACATTACCGTCGTTAAGGAAATTAGGCAATGAATTACTTTGATTTTGGTCAACATTACACCCACTACCAGTACTAGTACTGGTGATCAATTGTTTTATCTCCTCGATGCTGCTATACTCCAATGGCGTTTCCGCCCATAACCCGGTTGCGCCGCACTTTTGTTCATCGCCGGCACCGCCACCGTCCCCGCCGGCGCCGCTGATGAGATTCTTATGATTGTCATCGAACCCATTGAGAGTAGAGCTGTAGAAATTATCATAACAGGAGAGAGTACCCATCTGATCTTCATACTTATCCTTGTACCCTGCAATTGGGTTATTATTAGTAGTAGTACTACTCCCACTTCCATCCGAGGAGCTGCAGCTTTGTTCGCTTCCAAACATGAGAAGGCTTCCCAATTTTGATAATTGATATGATGGGTTCTGCAGGTTTACTGGAAAGCTGCTATCGTACTGGTACTTGTGGAAGGGCGAGGTCGAGGTGGTACTGGTACTGAAGATTTCTTGAGAGGTGGGTAGGTCTGTGAGTGTAAAAGAAGTGGGGTTTTTTAGAGAGCTGGATAAGGTGCTGTAGTGACTGCTACTACTGGAGATTGAAGAGGCCCCAAATAGACATGAAAGAGGTTGTTGAAGAGGCTTTCTTTGAGGAGGAAGGAGACCCAGAAGTTTTTTCTTGAGTTTGGTGTTCCAGTAGTTCTTGATATCGTTGTCTGTCCTCCCAGGTAGCTGAGCCGCTATGATTGACCATCTGCACTTCCCAGTACAGATCAAGAAACAGCCAGATCAGTTTCCTAGCTCTTTCCAGTTGATATACACCCATATGGGCAGAAGGGATTCTAGATGAGTATGAACAATTCTTGATGAACAGGAATTTAAATGAGACGGCAAGCTAAAGTTGATCCATCAAACTCTAATTTGTTTGATACTTTGAACTTCTTAAGTTCTGGGGGAATTTAGTTTCTGATTTCTGTTTAATGAGCAAAAGGGAATCAGAATGATCTATTAGGCGAAGATTTTCCTACAGAACCAACAAGGGACAGTTTGCTTTTGTTTCTTGATCTGACTTGCTAGGGAACTAGTACTCTTGTTTCTAATACGCAATTATCTTAATATGGAAAGGAGAGTCGAGGGATGAAAAGGAATCTCCAGAAAGGCTGTGTTGGGTGTGTTATATATAACCACGGCAGAGATTGATCAGGAGAAGTATGACTTGATACCTGCTGCCAATGCTGGCAAAGAGGCTGCAGATAATCCTATCTTCATCATCCGAGAATTCTCCATGCTTCAAGTTTGGCCTCAGGTAATTGAGCCATCTTAATCTGCAACTCTTTCCACATCTTTTTAATCCTACACAACACCAGCAATTGAATCAACAAAAGAAACGATGTACAGACCCAAACAGGAAATTTAGAAAGAGGAGAAGAACATGGAAGAAATGTAGAAACGAAAATAAAATCTAGATATTAACTAGTCGGATTCACAATCGGCATATAAATAGTAACTACCTGCTTTGTGTGGGAGAGCAATCCAGTTCCCTCCAGTTCCATGCTTCTCTATATACTCTTTCAGCTTCAAGTCTTCTTCAGGAGACCAGGGACCTTTCTTCACATTTGCCTTATCACAACAAGGAGCTCGACCCATCTCCTCAACTGCAGCTCTTATGCGTTGATGCTCCGGAATCCGATCAGATAACACGAATAATTTGCAGAATGATTAGTAACCCAGAGTACCGTCTGGAAGAAGAAGAAGAAGAAGAAGAAGAAGAAGAAGAAGAAGGAGAAGAAGAAGAAAAAGAAGAAGAAGATCAGTAAACTGAGAAGACTTGGGGAGGAGGTGAAGACGAGAAGATGGAGAAGAAAAGAGGACAAAGTTGTTGAAGATAGGTTGGTTGGCATCCCTGAGCAGGGACAGTGGAAGGGGTAATTATATATAGAGAAGTCAAATGGTGTGTGGCTCCTTGGAGTGTCATATCCAAATTTTCAATCAGTTGTGACCTTTGGGTTCAGCCCATATAGAACCTTCTCTCATAAACAAATCCTTGTTTTTGCCATTTTCTTCTCCCTCCTCTTTTAGTTCCCCCCTCTCCCTGTACAGAACCAAACACAGAAAAGTCATAGCTTGATACAACAAGTGAAAAGGATGGGCATGGGGCTATCAAACACGACGTTTTCCAAACTATTAGACAAAACCCACATTCACAGAAGAGAAGATTCACCATTAAAAAGCAAACCCAGTAGGCAAACCGGTCATAACGTACAGCTAGGGGTTTCATTTCATTTCTTAATATATATTTTAAGATAATTAACATCGACCGATATTGCAGATGAAGGTATGTATGTACGTGGTGACAGCCCAGAATGGATTTGACACTCAGTTTGGACTCATCGGTTTGTCCTCCGATGATTTTGCAGCTTTTTCCAACAACAAATTAGAACATGAAATGCATTGTGGAGTAATATATATGGATTTCACCTCTGAGTACTCCAGCTTGAATTAAATAGTTTATGCATGCAGTTCAAAGCTTTGATGTGGATCGAGGTGCTGATGGCCATGTTTCACGACTTTGGTCTCTTCGGTTAGGTGAGATGGCAAACAACTGAATTAATTGGATGTGAGACTTTCACTAGCTAGCTCGTTTAATTAGTTTCAGTACTGTTGAGGACCCGGATTAAGTTAGGTACGTAACAGAAAAAGTTAGGTTAATATTACCCCCACAAAATATAGGATGGGCACAAGTGAAAAAAAGTACTATTTTTTCATGGAAAAGTAGAGCTAAATTTTTGGAAAATTAAACTAGTGCTTTCCATAGAAAAGTGAAGACCAGAGTGACAAATTATGGTTGACTTATCACCATACAAGTGCTGATTTTCTATTTTTAAGAAGTGCTTTTTTCTCATAAAGAACTGTCGTTTTTACTTCTCATAGAAGTTTATAGTACTTTTTGGTTTAACTGAAAGCTGTACTTTTCTATTGAAAATTCTGGACTCTTAAAAGAGTACTACTTTATGTTTATGAAAAGGCAGTATTTTCCTTTCACACTAAGGTGTTGTACATGTTAAGTAGGGATCACCTGATTTTTTCAATTTAACGAATAGAGTCATTATAGCTTTTTTCAGAAATTTTATCTTTAACTCGATCAATCACCATGCTAAAATCAGCCATGGCAATTATGAAAATCATAATTAGTCTACATCGGCAACGACAACAATAATCTAGAATTATTAAAAAAATTTGAGTACTGCAATGTCTACACTAATGCAAACAAAAATTCAAAATATAAGGCTTCAATGGTTTAAATTAACAAGTGTGTGGGATAGGTACGTGGGCTAAGTGCAACTAGCATTATTCAAATTCAAAATATAAGGCTTCAAATATCACATGATGTGGATTTACTAAATCTCTTATCGTTGTCATAACTAATCACTTGACATCTACCAAAGATCGATTTTGCAGTTTAACAACCAACAAAAAGTTCGTATAGCCTTTGATTGAAATTATTTGTTTAATTCACTAATCAAAGAGCTATGAAGGATTCATTTGTCATATGCTAGCCCGTACACCATCCAGCTATATGCGTATGTATAGTAAACCTAAAAAAAAAGATTGCAAATCATTGTGACAAAAGACCAGATCATATAAGGACCACAACGTACGTTGTGCAAATTAATAAACTCAATTATTCATTAATAGCTAAGCCATCTTAATTTTTGTCACTTAATTTTAGCAAGGAAAAAAATGACAAGAAGAGAATAATTTGGTTAAATTATAATGATATCCTAAACAGATTATGGGTACATTATATTCGATTAATGGTTTAGCAACATTTAATTATGAAAGAAAAAGAGGAATTTGTACCAAGTTAAGCTAATTAAGTTTGGCTGGTCCTGTAATACCATTTGAATTTTCTAGGAAGAATTTAAGAAATATTTTGTTGTTATAATTATATGCTTTTTAAAATTTATATCTATTTATTTTGATGTTTTTAGGTTATTTTTTATTCTTAATTATCCAATTTTGAAGATTAAAATCATCATAAACACTATATTGCATGAAATTAAAGACAGTTATATAAATTAATTTTAATTTTTAAAGAATGGGAACTAATTGGGTCCAGCCAGTTTCGTTCCCTCTTTATCTACGAAATTGAATTTCATTTTATTTTGAGTGAAATTAAAGCTTAAATAGTAACCCCAAAACTCATAGAATTAAGGGATATTATATAGTTACCTTTTTTTTGAACAGTATAAAGGTTACTCTTTATATAATATTCAAGTCAAATATTCCACCCAGTTTATTTCCCCAAAACACATTATTAAATCGAACATCAGAAAAAAATGTGATTGCTTTTAAGCTCCAAATCCATTCAGAGAGCAGAAAACTGAGGTTATATATCATGTACCAGGACAAGCTATCAAATTTCTTTTTTCCCTCCGTAAACGCTTACCTACTGATCAGTGCCTCAAAGGTCATGCATGCATGGCGATGATGCCAAATGAGCACAATTCAGAGAGATTCGTCCATGAGGTCAAATTTGTTGCCTTTGTTTTCTTATTTGAGAACAGCACCTAACCTTCCACATCTCATTTATTTTCATCTCATTAAACAAATCATGCCGTGAAGGAAAAGGCAAGAAAGAGAAAGGGCCTCATGCAAGGAGAGGAAAAATTGAAAGCCTCCACGACCTTGTACATTTAAAGAGGATTAAAGAAATCTGGGCAACAGTATATCTTAAGCACCAAGATCCGTCAATGTTAGATAAAGACAAAAGGGTGCTGATTAGTTAAAAAATTATCCACAAGACATGAGTATCCTTGTTCTATACATCTGTCCCCATTAAGGGCAAAGCACATGCATTCACCCATGCACCCAATCATTGTTTCCTATCGACCCTTTTAATAAGAATAGATTAAGGAAAATATCCAAGCCACAAAGATATGGTTTTACTATATGGAGTTGAGTCAGTTGACAGATATGTCTTGACACTTGCATGTATAATTGAAGCCCTTCAATGTAATACAGAGGCCCTTTACAGATAAGCAACTTTGAGTCTTTTCCTTGTATATATCAAATGAGAAATAATTAAAGGATAAGTTTTCTTCATATAATTTAAAAGAGAGAGAGAGAGAGAGATCTAGAGAGAGAGACCGAGAGAGTATGGGCCTGACCAGACAGTGGGGTTAGATGGCATAAGAGCTTCTCTCAGCTAGCTGGTCTCAGTGTTTTGTCATTGGAATCTTCAATTTAAAAAAGAGAAACACCAGAAATTAGGAGAGTAATATTTAAACTGGGAACGAGCTGCGAGACACAGAAACTAAAAAACAAAAGCATGCTTACGGAAGGGTCAGTGTCATCACTTGCATTGACTTAGTGAAGGAAGCACAGTGAGGATGCGATTCAACGGTTGGCAACCGGTCTTAACTGGCTCGAAAGAAATACAGGAGCAAGTACATTATGGTAGCTTATAGAATATCATTTACCAGTCTCTACCTATAAAATTCAATACCTACTGGCTTTCCTGTTTATCATAATGGGAAGACTTTTTAACCTTTCCAATCACATCTCGTGCCAAAGTATATATGTTGACGAATTAATCATGGGATCTATCTAATCAGTTATTCAAGAGAGAGATGTATTCCCCTTTTCTCGTGTTTTCTTACCATCGATCAATCAATCCAAGCATAACTGCTCCCTACTTGTCAGGAAATATCAGATGCCAACCCGGTTGGTTAGCAACAACCCGTGTCAAAACAGTTGATAAATTAAGGTGCCATGGAAAATATATTTAACGTCTTTGTAACTTAATGAGTCAGTTATGGATTTACCTGTAAAGAAACAAATTATCCGTCCAAGTAGTTAAACGTTGAAACTGTAATCAACAACCACGACGAAGAGATGTGCCTTCTAGAAAAGGCATTACGCTATACATATATACATTAAAAGCTGTTAATGTGTTCATTGAGCACATTGAAAGATTAAAGTTTACTACAATTATTAATCCTGAGAGGGCTTAAATTTAAGTAGTAAAGTTCCATTAATTTTATACCACTTACTGTTAATTTGTTCATTGAGCACATTGTAAAGTTTATCTTTTTTTTTTTTTTTTTTTTGAAGAGGTTGGTTTTCTATTTCATTTGTAAATCAGAATTACAGTTTCTGCATTTCTTCATTACATGAGAATTCCTGTGGAGGTTCAATTAAGTTTATCTATTTCACTTTAATGGATACATGAATGTTAAGGGCCATGTGATGCTGATTATGAAAGGTGATATATGGATTAAAAATCTGCCAAATGATTGATGTAGATTCGTGGGTGGCAATCCTGTAACTTGGCCCGGCAAAAAACAAATATTTGTCGCATTTCTTCGTGTTGGAAGCTGATATAAGGCCATTGCTCATGCAGCTTCTATACATGGAGTGAGATATCAAGGGTCTGAGACAGAAGTACAAAAGAGCAAAAATGATCCTATTGTGAGTCAAAGAAGTAGAAGAAAGCTTTGTTCAAGCCGCCTTTCTAAAAATAACACAGATGTCCTTCAAAGCTTGCAACTTTACCATCTTCAGAATCTGTAGACTTTACTATCTTCAGAATCTGCAGACTTTACTATCTTCAGAGGTAGCAATTAAGAAATTATCTGTCATCCTTTAATCAATTATGGAACCAATCCGCCCTCTTTCAATGGCAAAACAATCCCCAAATGTCGTCACTGTGAAATGATTCCGTTTCTCGATCATCTTTCTCTGTATGGGTCGTGGCAACCTTTTCCCAGATGCATGGCTGTTGGGATCTGTCACAGAGTTAGGGAAGAAGAGCTTTTTCAGAAAGACAGAATGAAGAAATCTGATGATTCGTTGATTACGCTCCTATAATACTTAGGCCTGGGTCTTTAACCACTCTTCTTTGTTTTAACACTTTCCTCACCATTGCTGCATCATTCCACTTCTCAGTAGCGGCATACAAGTTGTACAGAACTGCATACCTCCCGCTATGGTGTGGCTCTAGCTGAACAAGTTGCTTTCCAAATACTTCACCTAGCTGGATTTCACCATGAATTCTACAAGCCCCAGCAAGGGCTCCCAACAAGCCAGGATGCAGGCAAACATCCATCTCCTCCACAAATTTAATAGCTTCTTTGATCAGCCCTGCTCGGCCAAGCAGATCCACCATGCAACCGTAATGCTCTGCTTCAGGCTTGATGCCATACAATAGAGTCATCAGATTGAACAGCCTATCTCCCTCATAAACCAATCCACAGTGACTACAGGCATTAAGCAGACCAATGAATGTTATACCATTAGGTAAGAGACCCAACATGAGCATTCGCCAGAAGAGCATCAAAGCTTCCTTACCATATCCATTCAAGGCCAAACCATAAATCATGGAGTTCCAGGTAAGCAAGTTCTTCTCGGGTACCTTGTTGAAGAGATGAAGGGCTCTACGTATGTTCCCACACTTACCATACATGTCCACGAGGGCAGTCCCCAAAGTCACATTAACTTCAATCTTGCTTTGTTTGATGTATTCATGAACCAGTTCACCTTCCTCAAGAACCCTCAGTTGTGCACAGGCGGACACTGCACTAACCAGTGTGGATTCGATTGGCAAAATCTCTTCAGCCACCAGCTCCTTGAACAGACGCAAAGCCTCTCTACAAAGTCCACCCTGCGAGCACCCGGATATAATTGCACTCCAAGTGACCACGTTACGATCAGGCATTTTATCGAACAATTCCCGTGCTTTAACAATATCTCCTGCCCTGGCATACCCACCGATCATCGCATTCCAAGAAACATCATTTTTGCAAGACATTCGATCGAACAACCATCTCGCAGTATCTAATTTACCACAGTTCAAGTACCCGGTCACCAGTGCGGTCCACGACACCACATCTACCATTTCGAGACTTTCATCGAATAACTGGTGGGCAGAGCTCATCTCACTACAATTCGAATACATGGAGATTGAGTTATTCACGACGTATATATTGGATTCCAACCCATATTTCACGACATGGCAATGGAACTGTCGTCCGAGTTCCAGACGAAATGACATGGAACAAGAGCGTATCAGAAATGGGAAAGTGAACCTATCAGGCCAGACAACACTTCTCAACATCCGTTTATAAAAATCAACAGATTCCAGGGGTTGAAGACTCTGCGACCAACCTCGAATCATGGTATTGTACATGAAAAAGGTGGGCCGCTCGATTTGGCCGAAGAGGGTGCTGGCATAATTGCAGTCAGCGAATTTGGATAAGGCGGCAACGGCCAAGAGTCTAGCGGCAGTGAAGGCGTTTTTGAGTCGACCAGAAGCAGTGAGGTTGGCTTGCGCTTGCTTAAACTCTGAGATGTTGGAGAAGGCATTGAGGGCTTGAGACAAGTCGGGATGGTGCAGCAGAGCCAGTTTTCCGGCGACAGAACGAGAAGACATGTCTTCGATCTCATGATTTCATCCCCAAGCATGGCAGATCGAAATCTTTCCTTCACTATTCTGATCGCCGTTCCATCAATTTTCACACGTAAGTGTAGGCGAATCCAATGACAGGGAAGAAATTGAATGTGCATGTGGGGGACGTCGTGGAGAAAAAAACCAGAAGTGTTTCTCTGATATGTAACTTGTTCTCAGAGCAGATTCATAGAAATAAAAGACTAAACACTGAGAACATAAAAGTCACTGATGTTCGTGAGATAAAGAAATGGTTTTGAAGGGTATTCAAAAAGACCTTTGGAGAAGAATCAGAGAAGCACATGTGCTAAATCACAAGCATAATTGGCACTTGTCGCGAAGCACATGTACTACTCAATCACAAGCATCTATAAGAAGCTCCGGCTTGAGCAAGAGAGAGTAGTATTCTCTATAGAGTTAATTTTCTTCTCTATTATTTAACATGCATCTCTCAACCTGCAGTCCATTAATAGGTCCATTCCTGCTCAATACACTTCTTTTTCACGATCAGGGAATAATGGGGACAAGGAACACCGATATATTACCAACCTAAATCACCAAACATGTACAATATCATTCCCTGCAAACTAGTTTAAAGGATCCAGATATATGAACTTGTTTATATTCTGCTGTTAAAGCATTTGAAGTAACAACTAAGGTCCACTTATGGTAGGACTAGATAAACAACTACAGCTTTTTCACTGACATCTTGCCGCCAGAATTTGACATTTCTTCAGGACTCAGATCAATAACACGGCAATTAGAAGGTTGCTCCATTCCATCCAAAGTTGGATCCCTGCACAGTGCAAAATAATAAAATCTTTATTAACTTAGAGCTGTGGCTGTAATACAAAGACAACTATTTTAGAAATTTAAACACAAACGCCATTAGGTTGCAGAAGAATAAAACGATGAAGAAGGGATCGGGAAGCTGGGAACTTCACATGGTGGAGACTAGCATAGAGAATAGAGAAAACATCACATGATTGCAGTAGTATAGGGTTAATTACATGATTTATTGCTGATGTAAAGCATGCAAACACTGTGCATATTCTTGGACCTGATAAGCCTAACAAACAAAAGAAATGAAAATAAGCCCAAAAGACACATAACAGCTAACAAGAGAGAGTGCGAGGGCTTGCCTTAGTGTCATAAAATTTCAGGTAGAAGCGGGACTTGGGAATCGACAACTTGGTCTCAAGAATATTTGCAATAGCAGCACTCAGCTTCTTGTTTACATCAGGATTAAGACCCCCGATGGAAACAAGCTCGCCATAAGCAGCTGCATCTTCAGTTCCACCAAACGCAAGTGGCACAGAACCCTTCAGCACTATCATCACATACTGCATATAAGCAGACAGGTAAGTCATTGTCATCCTCAGCGAAAACAAAAACGACAGCACTAGCAACTCATTGAGTATCCATGGCATACATTAATGACATTAGCAAATTAACTGGAAGGAGGATAATACAACTTTAATTCTAGTCTCTTTTCCAACACCCACCATATTGTTCATAATTTGCCGCTTTCAGTTCTTGCTTGTTCTATTGAATATATAAAACGTGATCATTCAATACAGTAAACCCCAAACTTCATAGACATCTTTATAACAATTTGAGAAACAATTCGAGACTAGTTACACGACCAAAACTTATTTCGAAAAAAAGAACGCAAGCGTTCTCAGCAGCCCAAAACTCATTTTGAGGATTTAAGCCAAGTAGACATAGGCATTGCCCCAAAATCCCAAGGCTGTTCACAGCAACTCTATCAAACAAAATTCTCAACGGAAAATCAGATTTCCAGATAGGCCAAAAGATAAAATAAGTTAGATAGTTGTTACATGTTAAAATACATAAAATTTGGAGTACAGCAAGAAAAGAATAAGTCTCCGAAATATCTAAACAGTTATTCAGTGGCCATATCTCCCACAATTTTGCGGAATAATACATAATTTTTGAAGAGCACGCAGTGCTCAGTAATTCAATTTCAAACCGTTCAACAACATTTCATTTGCTTAAAGCAACAACAGACGTGTAAAAATCGATACTGGGTGTGAGAAAATCCTTATAATTTACCCATAATTCGCTACGAAAAAAATACCCATTTATATAGATTTTAAAAAGCAATCAATAAAATACAAAAACAAAAGAGATAACCAAAGATGTTTGCTTGGAACATAACACTCGCTCATACGAAAGCACAGCAAGCAAATGCAGAAGAAGCAGAATCCTGAAAAGAAGGGAAGAATAAAGAGGAAAGAGGAAAAACTGACAGCTTCTGGCTTTCCGAT
This sequence comes from Aristolochia contorta, assembly GCA_022405105.1. NCBI lineage: Eukaryota > Viridiplantae > Streptophyta > Magnoliopsida > Piperales > Aristolochiaceae > Aristolochia > Aristolochia contorta. The sequence goes on along the minus strand of CM039669.1, from coordinate 18,791,795 downwards.
GATCCTAGCGACATTCTTAGTAGCCTCCGAGAGAATGGCGGAGGTGTCGACGCCATCCAAGCTCACGTTAGTGGAAATGTTGAGGCAAGGCATCTCTCTCCAGACAATTCTCCGCTACCTCCTAAACCAAACCCTTTCACAATGCAGAGTTCAGTGTCTCCACTGGTTACATATGAACTCATTTTAATACCTAAAGAGGAGACCCGCTATGCTTCCTGAGAGAACTACAAACACAAGAAGCACATGAGAAACCACCAATTGTTGACCAGTGGCACCCAGTTAGAAATGGTTATTTTTTTTCAAGTTTTCTTATTGGCTGGTTACGTCAAGTACGTCAAATAAGTATGGTTACGGCAGGTATGTCGAATAAGTATGGTTACATAAAGGTACATCGAATAAGTACTGTAACGTAAGTGCAACTTGCATTACTCTATACGAAAATGTTAAGCGTCATGCCATGGGGTACTTGTACAAATATATATGATGTAGAGCATGAGGCCCACCATGCGAAATGCAGTCATTTTTTCGACATATAACATCCACATCAAACTGTACCCAAATTAATACCCTATGCCTTCTACGCATAGCATTACTCATTTATATTAGGAGAGTAGAGAGAAGAGCATGTGTTTAGTTTAATTCACAGTGAGAAACTTAGCAGATCCACATACAGCTGCAAAAACAATGAGCATGTGCATAGTTCCATAACACACATATACGTTCCATTTGATAAAATACATATAGCTGCATATTGTGTCTATCTCTTGCTTAAACCATGAAAAAACCGGTGTTTCTTTCTTCGAGAGTGCTTCTTGAACAATCTTGAAATGACACAGGGGACAAAGCGCAGCTGCAAAAACCATCCAAAAAGTTCATAAGGATGCAAATAACAGTTGACCTCATGCAAAAATTGAAGTACGTGAATTTGATGGTTAGAACAGTCGAGTTGACCGACCATGTTTTTGAACTATGACCTAATACTCAACTGCCAACTTAATGGCAAAACCTGCCTGCATTCTAGTTCTTTCTTTGTGCTGAAGTTGTTATGACTTAAGAATTTTAAAAAAAAAAACTAGAAATTGAAGTTGAAGGCATGAGTATTTCCAAAATTTGAATAACTGTACCTGACAATTGTTATGAATGCCAAAATCTTGAAGTAGAGAGTTGTCATTGATGAGCTTCTCGTTATGATATGCAAGATAACAGTTTGCCCATACATGCCTCCTACAAAAAACAGTTTCTAATGCAAGTCACTTGCATGTTACATTCACATAGAACTGCAATAAGAACACAAAGTTGTTTGGAGAATTTATCAAAGAGTACCTATCTGATATACCAGCCAATAGGAAAACTTGTAGATTCACAAAAATATGCAGTTAATATTCATACCACGAAATATGTCGGTGACCCATTTGAGCTTCCTCTGTCTCGTTCATTTTCTTCTGAATAGCCAGTTTCAGATCTTTTACTGTCGCAGAGTTCATTACAGTAACATCTTCATTTGTAAAGCAAGTCTTTGTTAGGTATCAGAATAGATAGACCATTGCCTTACAAATGCAAATTGAGAAAAGTGATAAACGAGAAAAGAAAGAGAGAATTAAGAAAAGAGAGTGAAGGACAGGAGCAACAGTCTGCAGCTGCCTCACAGTTTCGTTACAGAGTGAAAAAACCCATCCCTATTTTATTAAGAAATTAAGTGAAATTATAGTACAATAACAAAAAGCACCCCTCGAAACACAAACCCGTAGATCTTCCAAATGCCATGAAAAAACTATGGACGGTAATAAGACTCATAAAGATAGCTCCTCCACAATTCTAAAACATAATTGGACCACCCCAAGAGCAGCTACATATGTGACACTGCAAACTAGCTCTAGTTTTCAACAATGCTCAAAAAAAAAAAAAAAAAAGCACAAGAAGCTAATTTTTTAGTAAGAAACTTACTCAAGGGAACCCCTCTCATATGTCAACATTTTACAACCAGAATTGCATAATAAGGCTTGCAAAAGGTCCAATGGACAAATGCTCTGGTTTCAGTGGCAGTAAAATTAATTTGATGCATTTCCCAAATATCCTCCTCAATCACCCTTCAGGCGGAAGGAGGACTTGGACTGAAATTTAGCTCTAGCATTATAAAATGCCTGCAAGAAGTCTTTCATACATTTCATCGAACGAAACAGACACACCGAGAATGACAAACAAAACAGTGTTCAAAACATACCAATGGAAGTGTTATCCATCTTGAGAACAGAGACTCTCATGGCGCTGCCGAGCTCGAGACTGATTAGAGTGTCGACATCCGATAAGGAGGGCTTCCTGGGTACATCGCAAAGGATGGGATCATCAAGAAGCGTCGCTAACATCGACTGCAACCGGGCCTTCTTCAATTCAGACTTGCCGCAGCTATAAGAAGCGCCCTCTGCATCTTCCGTTGCCTTGGAACCAGAAGGCGCAGCTTCCTCCATTCTCTTCTGTCTCCTCGCGGCGGGGAGTGGGAGGCACCGTATGTATGCGAGTTCTTCGCAAGAAATCTACCCAAAGTGAGTTCTTTCCCTAAATACCCGGTTCAATCATTGGTTATCCTTTCGAGCATTTGAAGTGGGGCCCTTCGTTTTATTGCGTGCATAGGAGGAGAGAGGAGAGGAGAGAGGAGAGGAGAGGAGCGAGGTGGATACTGGATAGGCATGGGCACGAGGCTGCTCTTCTTCTCGCCGCCGGCGTCGTGGCCGCGCTGCGGCCTCGGCAAACCCGGCCGCCGCCTCTTGTCGGAATTAGACCCCATGGACGCCGCTGCAAGCGACCGTCTCATCCGCAAGTTCGTTGCTTCTGCTTCCAAACATGTGGCTCTGGAAACTCTCTCCCACCTTTTATCTCGTCGCCTCGTCTCCTTCGCTCTGCCGGTAAGCGCGTAGCAATTTGAATCCAAGAGCGGGTTGTCTCGTCTTCTTAAAATCTACTACTTCTGCATTTTCTTTCTCCCTTTCTTAAAAGCTCTCGTTTTTATGGATATGCAGATGTATAGAAGAGTGAGCGAGGCTTCGTATTACAAGTGGAACCCGAGGCCCCTTGCCGAGCTCGCTGCGTTACTGGAGCTTGAGCATCGGTACGAAGAAGCGGAGGCTTTGATATCTGATTCTTTACGGGACCTTCCCCCTCGGGATCTTGGTATTCTCTACTGTGAGTTGATAGAGTCGTATGCGAAGAACGAGCTGAAGCAACACGCGATCGATTCCTTCTCTAAGTTGAAGCAGATTCCTTCTCTTCCGGCATCGGTTCATCGCCAGGCGCACGGAGCTCTGATCGCAGGACTCTGTTCGCTCCAGCTGCCGGAAGAAGCTGAGCGAGTGGTACAATTGATGATGGAAAATGAGGGTTTTAAACCTACATCGTTTGAGTTGAGAGCGATCATACTGTGCTATGGACGCTTGGGTTTGTTCAGGGAGATGAAAAGAATTATTAATCAGATTGAACAATTCGATATAGTTACTGCAAATATGGTTCTGTCATGCTACGGCCATCGGCAGGAGCGACACGAGATGCTCCATTGGCTTCAGGAGATGAGACACCTTCCGTTTGATTTCTCACTCAGAACGTACAATTCGGTGCTGAATCATTGCCCGGCGGTTTCTTCCATCGTCCAAAATCCCCGGTCTCTTCCGCTTTCGATGGAGGAAGTGTTTGAGCAGCTAGAGAAGACGCCCGAGAGTCAAATCGAGGTGTTGCTGATTAAAGAATTAATCTTGTCCAACGTTTTGGCTCAAAGCTTACAGTGGTCGGATTTGGAAGCGAAACTGGACCTGCATGGGATGCATTTGGGCTCTGCGTATTTGATCTTGCTGCAATGGGTAGAAGAACTGAGACAGAGGTTCAGCTTGGGGGACCCGAGTCCAGCGGAGATTTCAATTGTCTGCGGTTCGGGCAAAAACAGTAGTATTAAAGGAGAATCCCCGATTAAGAAATTGGTTTCGGAGCTGTTCTTCCAGATGAACAGTCCTCTGAAAATTGACCGGAAAAATGTGGGTCGTTTTGTGGCAAGAGGGAAAGCCGTGAAGGTCTGGTTGGGGGGAGTATCACCTTCGATCTAAATTCACTGCTTCTTCTGGGCCATTTTCGATTACGCTGTGTCAGATATTCATAGCCAACAAAAAAAAAATCCTTTTTTTTTTAAAGTAGCTCTGTATTTGTATTATTCAAGCAAGTTTTCTGTAGAAGATGTGGACACGGCTCTATGTAGAACTCAAATGAAACATGAGGTACGGATTGTTCCGCATAAAACCTGTAAATTTCGGTCAAAGAAAACGAAATAGCGGTAAATCTCTGCCAATCCCATTTGTCTGAGCGTCCCTCAAAACATTTAGCTGTGATTTGGAAAGACAAACATTTGTATTGAAAAAAATCTCCAGCGGAGCTCGGAGCAGCTCTCTACGTCTCTCGCCCATGGCGACCCTCTTTCTCTCTTCTTCTTACGTCGCGTGGAAACCGAATTGGGTTTCTCACATGTTTCCCGGCCGGCATAGATCGGTATATTGTTATCCCCGATTTCCACCTGACCGGAGGAGGTACTTGTCGCATAGGTGCAGAGCGGCAGCAGTCGTCTTTCGGGATCTTCAGGCTGATGACTTCCGGCACCCGCTCGACAAACAGGTGCGAGAGCTAGCTGCCTTGGACTTCAATTATATTCAGCTGAATGAAGAGAGCTTTGGTTCTCATTCTGAAGTCCTTGTCACTTCTCATGGCAGTCACTTTCTCTTCTGTTTTTGTTTTCTAATAGTTGTAACTCTCTTTTCTTCAATTTCAGAATACATTACTTTTAAGGAGCATTCCGGGGCTGAATGAGATTGGAAAAGCTTTGTTAGGTAAAAGTTGGAACTAAATCACACAGTTCATGTAAGAGAGTTAGTTCTCTGCAGTCCCGAGTTTCAAACTGATGCCTTGAACAGTGTTCTCTTAATGGTAGCTTCGTTGATTCTTCCAGTTGCATTTTTAAATCATATTAGTCTATAGTTTGTTTGCCATCTGTATGAAGCTGAGCAGTGTTTGGGTTTACATGTGTTTTTGAGAGTATCAAGCTTCATCTTGACGATTTTGTTCATTTCTATTGTTATGCTGCTTTCTCCTAAAGCAGCTTAAACCTTATAATAGCAAGTCTTAACTGGTTTTTGAATGAATCCCCTTCTAAACTACCGTGATAAATTTACTTAATACTGCTTCCATAAACTTGGAAGTTCTCAAAAGGATTTTGACATCAATGGTATGATATTTTTTGGCTATCTTTGCTGTTCCTCTGCGTTTTTGTTTTTCAAATGGAACTATTCCTGCTCACCATAGCAAAAGTCTTCTTATCATCGCAGGACCAGTTACAGAACAAGTCATGCTTCTTGAGAACATTGGAACATCAGTTCTTGTAGCTCAGAATCAGGTATCCTCCATGATCTATGTTTGATTAAGGAGGCTATTTTATGCTGGCTCTTATTGATTCCATTTCAGATTTTTTTTTTTTTGCTATGTAAAAATCCTGAAAGCTGCACGAATAATTTATATAGTTATGTCAGAGGTGTTCTTTGAGAAATTGCGTGAATATGCATTGAACTACTAGATATTGCAATTAGTGAAACAACTTCGCCATATTTTTAATTTCTACATCCTGTTGTAACGAGCAAAGTCGTTATAGACTTGTGGTGGTGTGATTCACATTAGAGTTTTCTTAATTTGCTTACACCTTGTGGTAAATTTTTTGGCTTCCATGATGTATCAAGGTATCTTTGCTCCACCAGGTGGATAGCTTTTTGTAAACCCAGTTTAACGACAAGCCTTGGGTCCATTCTTTTGGGGATGTAATCGACAACTTCATGGACCATCACGCTGACTTGAAGAGTCGTCTGAATTTTGATGAATGTGCTCTGTTCACCACAATAGATAGGTGGGGAGCACCTTCTTCATGCAGTTTACATGTACCCTGGATCTTGCATGGGCTGGAGTATGCTAGAATAGGACAACTTAAAGAGTGCCAACCATTATGGACCACTGGTCAGAAACAATTTTGCAGAGTGTGCCCTTCCAATGGCATCACTGTGTAGGTGAAGCCAGTTATTCAAGGCCAGAAAAAGGTCCAACTTAGAAAGAGTTAGCTGGGCATGTCCGTTACTCCATGTGAACTTAGAGACATCAAACAGTATACTAGAATAGGAAAAAATGTTCAAAATACTCATGTTCTTTAACATCTTTTAACGCTGTTCTAATCTTAATTTTTTTCATTCTGCAATTTCAGCTATCGGATCTTCACCAGCTCATGGTTGAGGCTGCAGAGATTCTAAACATTGAGAGTCCTGATCTTTATGTTCGCCAAAATCCTGTTCCAAATGCATATACTTTAGCTATCAGTGGTAGAAAACCATTTATTGTGATACATACAAGCCTTGTGGAGCTTCTGACCCAAAGAGAGCTACAGGTCCTTTTTTAAATTTTATATGAAAGATTATATAGCTGACATTTCATGTCTCTTTGCTACCTTGTTAGCTTTTCCATTCTTTGAGAATTGTAAGGCAAGGACTTGGAGATAAAAACTATAAAATTATCTTTCACACCATGCTCAGCAAATCAAATTCAAAATCAGAATGCAAAATCAACTCTGCCGTTCATATTATAGAATTTTTCGCTTCTAATGACTGACTCGGTTGGATAAGTTGTGCTTTACAATAGGCTGTTATGGCTCACGAGTTGGGTCATTTAAAATGCGATCATGGTGTCTGGCTGACATTTGCAAACATTCTCACTTTGGGAGCCTATTCTGTACCTGGTAAGACTTTTTTGGAATGTCTATACTAGTTGCATGTGTATATACACTTACAAGCATGTTGTGTCTAGTAACTTATAGTTCGTGCACGGTTGATATGATTTGTGCCTTACTTGAATCTTATTTTTTGGTAATAATTAGGTCTTGGCGGATTGATTGCTCACAGTTTGGAAGAACAATTACATCGCTGGCTTCGTGCAGCAGAACTAACTTGTGATCGAGCAGCACTTCTTGTTGCGCAAGATCCTAGGGTATTTTTATTTACCATTTCTTAATTTTCAAATATGGAATTTTCAAATACGTTAAAAATATAAAAATAGATTGAATATTCAGATATTGATTTCTTTGGAAAGTCATTTTAAAACTCATGTCCTGAGGCACCTAACTCTTTTGTTGTCATGCTCCTTTATGTCAAGAGGTGGTTGTCTCTGTTCTGATGAAACTGGCAGGAGGCTGTCCATCTATGGCTGATCAACTTAATGTTGATGCATTTTTGGAGCAAGCACGTTCTTATGACAAAGCTTCCTCCAGTCCCATTGGTTGGTATATCAGGTACAACTTAAAATTTCTGTAATTTGTGAGGAAGATCTATGAGGTCATGGAAAATTTTCAATGAAGCTTGTAAAAATGTATAATGTTAGGCTAAAGAAAAGAATGAAAAGAGTGAGAAGATGAGAGAAGAGGAATAGCAGTTCTTTGAATGAAATTCTAAACGAACCATGATGTGACTGTATGATTGACCCCATTGTACATTATTATTTCTTGCTGCTTTCTAGGAATGCTCAAACAAGGCAGTTATCTCACCCTTTGCCAGTTTTGAGAGCTCGGGAGATTGATGAGTGGGCTAGGAGCAATGAGTACAAGTCCCTACTAAAGCGGGCAAGACAGGTCAATCTTCCAGAGAATGTATAGCGTCTGCTCATCTATCAAGTGGGATCTAGTATACTGCATCTAACGGGTCCTAGGTGAGTCCTGCTTCATTTTGCTTGGTTGAACTAGAAGAAGAATATCTTATGATTGATTAGGTTCATTATCTCTTTTGAACAGAAATTTTGCATATAACTTGTACAGATCACACCAGGAACGTTTTGGTAATGATTACTGCATGTCAGTCTATCATCATGTCTGATGAAAACTACAATTTAGTTGTTGAGAAGAGTTGTCTTAGCTCTTCATACTAGAGTGGATTATCTTTTTTGTTTTAAAAAAAAAAACTAGAATGGGCTAAAAGGTCCAAAATGGTTTTGTTACATTCAAATTAGTGCACATAGGATTCTTCAGGTTTATGTTCGAATAATGTATCGTTATTGCAGATATTTCACTGGCCACCGGCATAGCGGAAGGTACAATATGGAATTCCTACAAGGACCTCGACCCATATGCGTCAAGGCCGATACCAAGTTCTTTTACTAAGGAGGAAGATTGTATGTCTCGCATACTATTGAGGAATGATGAGCACCACAGTGGGGACTTCCTTATTGGGGAGTGAGATTCTTGGGTACTGTTAAATGTTTGTCAACGGTGTGCCCTTGTAAGTTATTGTAAGTGTGAAATAAAAGAAATAAGAGCTTTATAAGATAAAAGAAAGAGAGAAGAAAAATATGAATTGTAGTTGAGTGATGCTAAGTGTATATTACTGTTTGTGTACATGTACACCCTTCGCTGTAGAAGTGGGACCCCAAGAGGAATATTTTAATACCCTACTTTTACAGTGAGGGGTACTGTACTCAAAATGTATGCAAACAGTATTGTACGACATATTATTATTCATTGTAGTTGCATCTTAAACACAAACTTCTGTAAGTACATAATATTTTATGAAAAGAATTGGCCCTTCCAGGGATGATCAATCCAAAAAATATATTATTCTTCCAAAAAAATCTAGCGTTGCCATTTCATGGAAACTATATATATATATATTGATTTCCTGAATATAGTCTCCTTGTATCAGTCGCACAGTACTGAAGCTTGAGCAACTATTTTCAGGGAAGCATCTTCTACAGAACTGCTACCTGGTCATGAGGGAAGAACCCATTAACGAGCACTTATCTGAGAAGCTTCTCCTGTTGCAGTCCAGGAAAAGTCTTTTTCTTGCATAGAACATGAAGCTTGCTTAAAGTGTGCCTCCTGGATCTGTATACATAGTACCACACATAAGAAAAGTCTTCATTTGGCTCATGAGCTAGTAAAAAAAAATGAAATCAAAGACGTTCTTCCAAAATCTTTTCGTTGAGGAAATAAATATTATACAATGACATCTGAACAGAGTTTAAAAAGTATATAACCATGCATAAACATACAATATAATAATGGCATGAACTTTTATTTGATTTATGTAATGTTCTAAGCTCCATTTACAACTTAGGATTCTTTTACATGGGTAGCTAAATAGGAAAAAAAAAAAAAAGATGTACCCCTCACCTCTGTCAGATGCAATAAAAATGGTTTTTGGGTGATTTAACCATTGCAAATTAATGACATAAGTTTCACCCCCATCCAGAACTTACCTGTGTGCAGGAGTCCTGAATCATGCATGTAAACTGCTTGTGAAATAAGCGAGTATAAATATAATGAAAAGTATATTTTTTATGCTATTCCAACAAATAACTACAAAGGCCAAAAGCTCAGATCATGTCAATGAAAAACAAACATGTTTGATGTTTTATATATACCTTGAATCCGATCCCAACATAAGGGCTAATGCTGAGATGGATATAGATGAAAGTGTAAGCCTCGACGCTCCTTCTCATGGAGGTTGACAGAATCAGAAACACATAAAACTGCCATAGTAATCTTTCAGTTTGGGATTATAACATGAAGATGGAAAAACTGCACAAGTCGAGATCCATCGGTCCTGTGGCTGGCTAACGGGGTGCTAAGCTTCACTATTTAAAGATAGATGAAGATAAGCTTTACTTTTTTATCGACAGTCTTTTTTGGAGATTACTGATTCTCTTTTAAAAAATGGAGAATACGCATGATTCTGTATTTCACTGTTTTACCAAATATATATGCATGCGTGGAAGTGTATATAGTTGTTCTACATATTTATTGAGATAATTTCTTTTTGAGAAGATTGAACGCATTTTAGCTGTCGTATATATTTATAAGATATTATATCCTTATATTTGACCGACAGATTTAGATGGTGCCAGTAAACAATTCCTTGTATATACATATATATGAAAGACATGAGATCAGTACTGAATCTTGCCAGTTCAGGGCGGCAGATATGCATGCATCATCTAAGTTCATGAACAATATCACCCTCAGTATATGGAATGTTGAAGCAAATATATAAGGTGCTTAATTAATATAGCTGCCCTAAGTTGGATTATTCTGCCATTGCTTCACATGATTTTTTTCCCCTTGTATCTGATCCAGAAAGTACAATATCACTGGAGTGTCATTGTTTGTCATCAGCTGTCTTCTGATCAGGACAGGCCAGTGTGAAATATTGATTATTTCAAATATGAACAAGTTAAAGAGTCCAAGAAAGTAATTACAAGGAAGCCATGTAAAAAATTTTTATATGAAAAAATGTGTTATCTAATCAACTTTGAAGGATATCCTTGCTAGGTATGTAGTCAAGGTTTAGATATATATCTTGTATTGTGACATAAATATTGGAAAGCAGAAGATTAAATATAAATCAAGACCACAAAAAATCATCATCAATTATTTGAAATTTTAGAGGCCTCTTTTTTCCGAGGAAAGATTGTCATCTTTATATATATTTATATGCAATATTAATTAAGGAGAAAAAAAGTTTTCTGGGAGAAAACAAAGTTATGTATCATATATATGCTTTATATATAAGCTTAATTAAGAGGGAGTGTCATACACAGAGTAACTAGTTTCATAAGAATTAATTGAGGTAAACTTACAATATATATTTAGAAATTATCGGTATTAACTATTATGCTATGATTTATCAAATGAAGAAAACATTTAAAATCCCCATGCGATTTCTTTTATATTCTTTCAATAACTTTAATCAGGAAATATCATAAATCATTATCAGGGACTTCCTTGTTGAATCCTTGTGTACCCTTTCCTGTAGGTGTTTTCACGTAGAATCAATTAATGAGGAAGTTGCCACTTGCCCTCGGTCTACCATCTCTTGTGTGGACACAAGGCCAGGGACGATTTTAAGAATTTCTGACGTAAGACTTTGCCTCGGATTCCCACTCGATTGCCAACCCCGTCCCTGTACATGAAAAACGAAACAGAAGATAAACAACAAAGACAGATAGAATTAATACAAACAAAACGCCATATCCCATATCTAGCTACTATTCTCTCTCTCTCTCTCTCTCTCTCTCTCTCTCTCTCTCTCTCTCTCTCTCTCTCTCTCTCTCTCTCTCTCTCTCTCTCTCTCTCTCTCTCTCTCGCTCTCTCTCTCTCTCTCTCTCTCTCTCTCTCTCTCTCTCTCTCTCTCTCTCTCTCTCTCTCTCTCTCTCTCTCTCGCTCTCTCTATCCCCACGAGTCCCTTTTTTTTTCTCCCCCTCTTCTTCCTCTCTCGATCTGAACACATCCATATTCAAAACCCATCTTCCAATATTAATCTCTTCCATCAGAGCCAGTTCCGAAGAGAGATTTGGAAGGATGAAAGCCTTGGATCACCTGGGTACGTTGACGACGACGACAAATGATACTATTGATCATCAATATTCAGGCGACGACGACGGGGACAACGAGTACAGCTGCCGGACCCCGACGTCGAAGGAGAGTAAGATACCGGCGGTGGTGACCTGCCCGGCTGCCCCAAAGAAGCCACAACGGGTGCTGATGATGGATACTAAACGGAAACTCCTCTCGCACTCAGATCAGTTTGTATTCTCTACTGCTGAGCCCGCCGATCTCGAGTTTTTCTTCCGGCCATGGCCGCCCAGTGCTACACCCCCGGCAAAGAAGCTCAGGATATGATGGAAGAAGAAGATTACAACCTTATTGGGTTTTGATCTTTTTTTGTTTCATGAACTCGCTTTCAAGGTATATGTATATGGGTGGGGATATATTCAATTGTTGTATTTATTACTACCAATATTAATCATCATCATGTTCTTCATTTTTTTTCTTTTTTCCAAGTATTATATGTGTAAAATTTTTAGTTTTTACTTTTGTTTTGTTTTTTTTTTTGTGTATAATTATTTGTAGTACTCATAGAAATGAAAAGAAAAGAATTGGGTTTTGCAGAGATTGATCCTGCAGTCTCATGTAACAACAAGATATGTTTTTAGTACATGATCGAGTACCGATTGTTGTTAGTCTCTTATTTTAAATTTTAGAAAGTCAGAATTGAAGAAGAAAATTAAAATTAATTCCATGTTTTACAGGTTATATTATGTATATCTTTCTGTATTTTTGTTTTACCTTACCTCCAAATATATATATCTTGATTGTGAGACTAAGAATTGATAGTATATATGCATGCAATTGTTTGGAAATTAACTCTAATATTTGAAAAATAACATAAAATACTTAAAATGAATAGTTTGAAAATCTTATGATCAGTTTGCCTCGAGTATCATATTCATTCTGTAACTGAAGAAATATCAAGGAAAAAAAAACCTTTGAGAAAGGGCTGGCGTATAATTGGGGAGGAGCTAGATGGTTGATGTAAGAGGCGTGTAGGATTTAATTTCAAACGTACACATATATCTGTATGCATTATGTCTAATAAATATCACGTCCGTTGACATTTATTTTGGAGCTTTCTGTATTTTTTCTTTTGCAGTGAGCAAGACGTACACGTTTCTACTCTAAAATTATTAAGCCATACTAAATTTCGAGTCATTAGTATAGTAGGTAAACGATCTCTTATCCCACTTATTTGAAAAATATTTGACTCGTTTCATTATTTTATCATCAGAGATAGCTAGAGACTATTATATAACATATGTATACGCATCTGATCCAATAGAGTACATAGTAATGAATCATTTTTTCTAGAAGAAGAAGAAGAAGAAGAAGAAGAAGAAGAAGAAGAAGAAGAAGAAGAAGAAGAAGAAGAAGAAGAAGAAGAAGAAGAAGAAGAAGAAGAAGAAGAAGAAGAAGAAGAAGAAGAAGAAGAAGAAGAAGAAGAAGAAGAAGAAGAAGAAGAAGAAGAAGAAGAAGAAGAAGAAGAAGAAGAAGAAGAAGAAGAAGAAGAAGAAGAAGAAGAAGAAGAAGAAGAAGAAGAAGAAGAAGATTGCAATTCAAATAATGGCTATTATACGTAAATATGTATAGCTTCTTGATCTTCAGGCAAAGCACAAATATGCAAAAGGGTACCCATACTTCATATGCATACCCAGCTAAATGCTGCAAAGAATCTGATATGGAAAGGGGCTAATTAATTACTTGCTTGGAAAGGAAACTGATCATTATTAATCGCCCTCCTGCATGCCGAAAGGTATTACTAATTAATTAAATTTGCTGTCTGGACAAGCACAACTTTGTCATCCTGCTGCATTAATCTGCCGAAAGGCCATACTGCAAAAGAAAAAGACGAGCAATTAAAATGTCATTCAAAATTGTTGACTTGAAGATGTGGTACTTATTTATTAAGTATGAACCAGTGTTTTAAAAGCCGGACAACTCTTCTTTAAAAAAAAAAAAAAAAAAAAAAAAAAAAAAACTACGGATCGAATTGGTATCAAACAAGAAGCGGTTCAGCTGGTTTAGCTGCATCCGTTGAGCGGAGTTTAATTAGCAATTAATTGAATCAAAATGTGTACGTATCCTAACTCTTATTGTATTAATTATGCTATTTTTTCATATTATTTAAAATTTCACATGTGATGATCAGTACTTTTTCAGTCCCGGATGCATTAATCAAACCAAGCATTAATACTTAAGGGAAATATTTTATTCTGGTGTATTGATCGGGTTGACCCAACTCATGATTTGGTTCAGTTTTGATAACACTAGTATAAACCTCTAATTTAGAAGTACTTTAATTTTCCATACTAATTAAGGTTCTTCTTTATCCATTTTATATTTCTACATCTCTGGCTCACCACATTTGTTGTTCTATAAAGTGTATGAACCTAGCTAAAATATGTATACCTTTAGTATGTGTACCTTAAGTGTTAGTACCTTAAGTACTGTTAGTACATTAAGTGTGTCATATAGAGTATGTGTTCACCTGAAATACATATGTATACCTATATATGGATAGCCTTGAGAAAGGGGTTCAAGTATGGGCTTGCCTTAATGGGTAGGATTGTATATATATATATATCCATTACAAGTTTATAGAGTTTATGATCACTAAAGTCACGTATACGTCATATAGAGTGTGTTGATTGAGAATATTTTGTACGTTACTGGCACTACTCATTCTTCATCTTTAATTTCTCCTTCTTTGATCATGTTTTCTTCAAATAGCTAGCAAGGGTATATATATAAAAATGCATGTAAAAGAAAAAAGAAAAAAAGAAAAAACTGAGGCTTCACACGATACAGCAATAAATATTCACACATTTCTCAGCTCTCTTGTACGTATTGCAAGTAGAAAATCCAAAAAAGGTAAGAACAGATTAAAGGCCATATTCATATATAAATATATAGCACTTTTTGCAGCTGTTCATATCTTTTTTCTGTTGTCTTTCACAGGCTTTACAAAGTTTGCATCTCTTTATTTAGAAAAGGTTAATGAATTACAAATTGTTACATATCACATCTTCTCTTTGATTCTGTGTAAGAGATGAGAGATCATGAGCAAGGTCATACATATAAGCTAGTGATACAATTAATGACATACATCTTGTTATTAATGTTCATGAAAAGTATATATGAAATATTAACAAAATATTTCCTGAAGTAGGATGGAGGACTTGCATCCTCATTCATCTACTTCATGAACCCTAACCCCACACATTATAGCGTATACAATATGAAACCAATATTGACCCTATACAGTAGTACTGCAACATTTTCTAACACGCGCATATATGCAGGTCGACCTTCCACTGCTCCAGTACTTCTATGGCGCCAGCTTTCGGCCAGAGCGACTCTTGGGAGTGTCACACAGAGAAGAAGAACCACCAAGAATGTGGGTGTTCGCATATCGACTGGGCGCAGAAGGCGGAGCTCTGAAACCCTTAGGCAAGCAGCTTCCAAATGCATGCCTCCTCTTCGTTGTTCGTGGCCGTAGAATTACATACTCTCCCGCTGATCGTGGCTGCGTTTTGGCGAAGGCCGTGTGGAGGCTCCGCCCCTCGGCGGTTCTGCTCAAAGTATCAGGAAGTGAGAGGAGCAAAAGGAAGAAGAAGAGGAAGAAGGCAAGTGAGAAGGTGGCCTTCATTTTAATTAGCTTGGAAGGGACTTGATAGAGAAGCAAATACTACTGAGGGAGGGTGGCTTATATATAAACACATGAGAGAGGTCGAGAGAGAGGTCGAGAGAGAGACAGAGATCAAGGAGAGGGATCGAGAGCTTTTAATAGGCCCGTGAATGCAGAGAAGGAGATGCCCAGCTCATGTCCAGCAAAAAATGGTTTAGAGCTGTGGTGGTTGCTCGTGCCCTGAGTAAACAGACTTTTTGACCTGAGAAGGAGGTGTGACTGCTCGTGCCTTTCATTTATGACGCTTCCCAAGTTTCCCTCCTCAATATATATTGTCAAATGCTTCTTCTTCATTAATTTTTCCATAACGAGTGGTCAAGGCCACAACTTGCCATATACACTAACAAATATCTTCTTTCTTCATTTGCAAAACTGGGTCATCCCAAATGATCTACATTCACATCATCAAACTGAATTAAAGAAGAATCTGCAGTAGCTGTGGCAGCAACTTGTAGTTATCTAACGGCTTTGACATTTTTGTATGTAAACATGAGTAGACTTGGAACAGTTTTGACAGGAAACAAAGAGACAAGGTCAACTTGAATACATGGCTGAAAGGTAGTAGTTTTAGGTGGGAAGGAAGACAGATGGCCACCACGTAGGTACAAGGGTAGCTCAGTTTTAGCTCATAGTTGGCCAACCTTGCTGTTGCCTCAAGTACTCACAAACCCATCTCAACTGTCCCTGTTTAATCAGTTGACAGGTGTTCTGTTCCTATCTCTTCTCACTGCAGATGGATTCAACAGCAGGGTAGAGCAAGTACTCTTGAAGATCAGGATGATATCCTTGTCTTTAATTTGAAGCTAGAATGTGTTGAAATCAAGGTCTGATATTGTGAGACTGCTTCTCTTCTTCAAACAATCAAATTCAATTTTGAAATTTAGTTTGGTCAAATTGATCAACATAGATATTTCTTTAGCTGGTAGCATTTTGGGTGCTTGGCTTGAATTCGGAAATGGCAAGATTCTGGAATGTGGTACAACCTGTATCATCAGCCATACCACAGTGCTATATACCCAAGCCAGCAAAATAGTATAATGCGTTCCAAAACTGAAAACTTGGTGTTCTTTAAGAAATAATTGATCCACTCTGAAATCAGACTTGTTAAAATCCTTTGGTGTTCTTCAAGAAATAATTGATCCACTCTGAAATCAGACTTTTTAAACTCTGGTGTTCTTCAAGAAATAATTGATCCACTCTGAAATCAGACTTGTTAAAATCCTTTCATTCATCTATTAGCCGCATCTCAGGGGGCGTCTAGCTAAGCTCTTTGGGGGGCTAAAAGCAGCTCTTTGAACAAAAAATGTCATTCTTAATAAAAAAATAATAAAAAAAAAACATGAGAGTTCTCTATTAGAGAGTCTAGTGAAAGGCTGCCTTAAAGATCTTACTATCATTGTCGTGAGATACAAACCCGAATCTTAGATTCTGAAAACTACTCGTTGAAATTGGGGTTCTTCTAATATTAACAGATTTTTTATTTAGAATAAGATGAGAACTCTCATGTGAAGAGGCTTATGTTCTTGGAACAATCAAAATCTTGTAAAAATGCTTTGGTCTTCGGCAACATAGTGCAGTAGTGGCCTTGACAAACACAAAGCACCCAGTTCCTGTAAATTATCCCTCGTTTGTTGCGATGGATACTTTTTAGCCAAGCTTAAGTTTCTGTCCTTCTCTTGAGAGCGCGGATGACAATGTGGTGGTGCAGGTGCAATTAGAACCCATTAGCCTTCTTGTCCATCTTTAATTGAATGGATAGCAATTCCATTCTTGCAGCGAAAAAGATGGTAATATATTCTTCTTCTGTTAAGTAAACTTTAGACTACTGAGCTAAAGAACTAGTGTAATCCAAATTATTAATGGCGTCGAAGAAGGCAAATGGTGAGAATGGAAACAGAGGCAAATATTCAATATTGAAATTAGCATAATCATCATCTTAAGACAACTTGCAGACTGAGAAGAAAACAGAGAGATACAAAATCTCTGTAAAAATAAAAGCATCGACTAATCCGAACACCGCTCACTCCTTTTTATCAGAGGCATAAGCCTGGAGTGCCCGACCAGTCAACCTGCAAATCCTCCATTCCTGAAATACCTCAGCGCCCATTTCTTCATAAAACTTGATCGCGTTAACGTTCCAGTCCAACACGCACCACTCCACCCTCCCCATTCCCAACTTCACGGCCTGCTCCGCCACAGCCGATAGCAGCATCTTCCCCAAACCCATCCGCCGGTACCTCTCCCTCACAAAAATATCCTCAATATAAAACCCGGGTTTCGCCAAAAACGTCGAGTAGTTAGGGAAGAAGAGGACGAACCCGGCGACCACCGCGTCCCGGCTCCGGCTGGACCTGAAAGTCTCAAATTCCGGATCGTCGACGGGATTCGCGACATTGACGGTGCGGATGAGGTCGGAGAAATTCGGGTCTTCCGGGATCTGGGAAAAGGGGGTCTCGGACAGCTCGAGAAGGAAGACCGTGAAGGATTTGAAAGGGGCAGAGGGGTTGAACAGGGTTTCTGAGAGGGATTTCTCTGTGGCGGAGAAGAGGTGCGTCAGCCGCTCGAAGACGGCCATCTGGTAGATCATACCGTGAATGTGTGGAACGTCTTCCTTGTCGGCTAGCCGGATTCTGACGTGCATCTCTTTTCCGGTGGGTTGATCTAGGGCATCATCCATGGTCGCCGCGGCCGCCGCCATTGATACTGCTCCACTTTAGCTGCAAGAGTGACGTGTCGTCGCGTGTGGCTCTCATTTGGGCTTATATATATATATAATATGCTTACAAGTCCTTGCACAAATATCTACTTGGATAATACGTAAAATTGAATTTGAGGTCTTATCTCAAAATGATTACTTCAAATTAAAATCCCGTATATTTTTCTTATCGATTTAATCTAATAGAAACACTCTTATAGCCCCAAAAAAAATGTCGTGTTTATGACAGTGTACTGAAGGATGAAAACTATCAATTAGAAGTATAAATTAATTAAATTGTAAATTAATAACTACCATTTAGCAGATAGAGCTACGAGGAGGAAAAAATAATAAATTTTATATTTTTAATAAAAATTTATAATTTTGTTAAATGATTCTAGAACCTTCTAAATTTGATCTTATATCGAAATTTATAAGATCGTTTTATCAATATTACTGAAATGTATACATAATACACTCATTAATCGGAAATTTTTAATCGTTTTAAGAAATAAGAAATGGGTATTCGGCGGGGCGGAAGCCGCTGATCGGGAGGGAGAGGGAAGGGGGGAGGTGCCGCTGCGGGGCGGCCTCGGCCTCCCTTCCCGCGCCAGGGAGGCCGCCGAGCGGGAGGGAGGCCGCCGAACTGGAGGGAGAGGGAAGGGGGGAGGCGCCGCGGCAGGGTGGCCTCGGCCTCCCTCACGCGCCGCGGCGGGGCGGCCTCGGCCTCCCTCACGCGCCGCGGCGGGGCGGCCTCGGCCTCCCTCACGCGCCGCGGCGGGGCGGGGCCGCTGATTGGGAGGGAGAGGTAAGGGCGGAGGCGCCGCGGCGGGGCGGCCCCCTTCCCTCTCCCTCCGCTCGGCGGCCTCCCTCCCTCTCCCTCTCCCGCTCCGTCCTCTCTCCCTCTCCCGCTCCGTCCTCTCTCCCTCTCCTGCTCCGACCTCTCTTCCTCTCCCACTCTGGCTTCTCTCCTTCCCCCGCTCCGGCCTCTCTCCCTCTCCGGCTCCGGCCTCTCTCCCTCTCCGGCTCCGGCCTCTCTTCTCTCCCCCTCTTTGCCAAGTAGGCAGATGACGTGGATGCCACATAAGACATCCACGTCAGACTGTAAAACTTCACCGTAAAACTTCGCAGTACTGATATCATTTTTCAATTTGATAACGGGGTAAAAAACCCAAAATTGTCCCATTTTATTACAAAAAAGAATTTATAACATCTCATATCATCCGTTATATTTGACAGAAGCAGATTTCCGAATTGGGCAAGTTGTGTGGAACTGACTGATGATCGGAGGCGTTGTGTGGGAGTGCGTTTACAGTTGAAGCGCAGGCGATCTGGTTTTGGTGCATTTCTTTCTTCCAGTCCGTTTCTGTGTAACTCGATTGTAATCGAGTGCCAGCTTCTGCGGATTTGTGCCTTTTCCGACGTCTTCGATTCCTGAAAGCAGGAGACTCGGTAATTTCGAGATCTTTGACTTGAATTATGAGTATTCTGATCTCCAAATTCAGCCCTTTTGTTTGCAATTTATTCGAATGTCTCAATCTTCCTTGTCTACTGGTCTGAGAGAATTTTACTGCCATATGTCAGTGCGATTTACTCTTTTGTGGTCTCTGTTTCTTTATCTTGGTCTATTAAAACAGCTGAGGATGGTTGTATTCTTCTGAATATTTGGTTTGTTTTTTATTCCTTCGAGCGACTTTGAATTAGTTCGACGTGGTTCCGGCAGATATACCCAGATATTTGATTGTAGGGACATTTTGTGTGAAATGTTGTTTTAGGCGGCCTCTTTGTTTGCCATCATTACTCCTTGATATGGATTTTTCTGATCCAAGGTTTGGCTGTTCTTTGTTAGCATTTATCACCACCCCCATGCCTACCCCTGTCTCGCCTCCGTGGCAGGAGAAAGCTAGCGATTTCTTTTCAACTTCAGGCAAGATTTCCCTTGCTACTTCTACTTCGATTAGCTTGGGTTCATTTGTTCTGATATTTATTGTTAGATGGCTACTTGTAATACAGGAGTTAAGCTTAAACAAGCTGGGCAATCTGCAAGCGAAAACGTAGGCCTTGTGGCAGAGCGGGTGGGTTCACTGGTGAGAAGGAGATGGGCCCTTATCCAGCAAGGCACCAGTCAAGGACCTGCATCAGTCGATTCCATGCAAGAACGTATAATCACTGCAGCAGCTTCAACAAGCACCCTGCTGAAGAGAGGCCTTTCTGAGACAAAGGAAAAAGTTACTGTAGGGAAGATAAAGGTTGAAGAGGTAAGTATTGGTAAGAGTTTCAATTTCTGAAGTTTAGGCGTTTTTACTCAAATGACAAAAGCACAAGTGAGTTTCATCTTGTAAACTTCATTAGTGTGCTGAACTACTACTCTGTAATCATTGTAGCTGATAAAGCATTCTCTACAAAATGAATAAATAAGTAATTAAGTTTAACAAATGAAAGTATTCTTTGTGGTCATATGACTGTACGCCCATTTTAAAAATCATGAATTTGTAAAGCAGTTCACATTTTTTCTTATTTAATGATACGGTCTGTTAAGTGGTTGATGGTGAAAATATTTCAGGCAGCAAAGAAAACAGCAATAAAAAGTAAAAGCATCTTGAACAACATTGAGCGTTGGCAGAAGGTATTGAATTTAATGGAACTGGTCTCTTTACTGCACAACTACATGTCTTTTGTTCCTTACTTCCTCTAAACGATTTGCAGGGCGTAGCAAGTGATGATGGTGAGTCTTGTATTTAGAAGTTTGGTTTCAAAATATGCCCAGATGCAGGTTTTCTCTACATCCTTTTGCGCATTTCTGTATCTTTAATCTCTTGAACTTATTAGAAATTTATTTAGTGAGGTGTAATTGTTACTTTGTAGTGTTTTAAATTGTTACTTTTAGGAATTATGAAAACCTGAACAATGTATCATTTTCTTCCTTCTATACATAGGATTATGTTAAGCACTGAGCAGAACAATTGCACAAGTATTTAATCCAAAATCTCAGAGTAATTCAGACCAAAAACAGAAATTCTATTGATCTGTAGGAGGTAGATAGGCACTAGACACAGATAATTCTGCCCAAGCATTTTGAGAGGCTCGGTCTCTCCCCAAGAGCTAAGCTCTTTAATTACAGAATATTTCCCATACCCTTCTTCCCTCAGCTCGTGTCTTTTAATTTCTCTTACTCACACCTAAAACACGTCTTTCCCTAATTACACAGAAGCCCCCAGTGAAATAACAACTCCACATCATGACCTGGAATTATTCTTCCACGTCAGCCTTCTCATTCCTCCTATTCTTGCGCCTTGCATACGTGAAACAAATGTGAGGCCTAACATTACCTCCCTCCCAAACTCTCACCTTGTCCTCAAGGTGAAACCCAGGCAATTGCTGCTGCACAAGGGGAAAATCTTCCCAGGTAGCTTTAAAGTGAGCCAGCCCTTGCCATTTAAGCAACACCTCTAAATCTCCTGCAGTGCCCCGCTGTTTGGGCCGAACATTCAAGAGTTCCTATGGCTCTACCACCATCTCCATGTCAGTAGTTATTTGGGGTGGTAATTGAGGAGAGGAATGAGACACTTCATGAGCTCACCAAAGCTGGGTTACATAGAAAACAAGATGTATGGCTGTTGTAGAGGGTAGCTTCAACTTATAAGCAACCTGGCCAATCTGTTGGAGCATCTGGTATGGACCATAGAAACGAGTCAAAACGGCGCTGTGCAAGTGATCGTTGTCTACACGGTTAAAGCTTCAAGGACACCATGTCCCCAACTTGAAATTCTTCATCGTTTTGCTTGAGATCAGCTTGGAGCTTCATCTTTTACGGTGTACGTAGTAAGTGTGCGTGCAGGTCATCTAGGATGGCATCACGATCAGAGAGTTGCTGGTCAATAGCAGAGACCACCGCTACCCCTTTTGCATAACGAATGAGGGCCGGTGGATCCCAGCTATAGAGGGCATGAAATGGTGCGCTGCAAGTGGCCGAGTGAATAAAAGTATTGTACCGATATTCTGCCCATGAGAGCCACCGTGCCCATTTAAGCCGCTGTGATACGGGGCGCGACTTTCCTATGCCTAAACGCGCAACGTCCATGTGCGGACATGCGCAAGATGGCTCGGCGAGGGCGGACGCGCACATACATGTGCATGGACAACCAACCGACCAGCATGCACGCTTGGCCAAGCGCGCATGCACAACTTGAACTCACGGATCCGCGGCGGAGGCGCACACGCATCTACCAAATGCGGATGCGGCGGGGGGCTGCTCGCCGCCCGCAACTCCTTGCATGCATCTACAAGGAGCAATCACATGCATTTGGCGGATGACATGGCACTTGCATGGCGTGGCACGCGGTGGCACATGACTAGGGTGGTGATGTGGCAAGTGTGAGTTGGCAAGCACACATAGGATAAGTGCTTGCTAGTTGGCAACAACTAAGAGAGTTGGTGGTCAACAATGAGTTGGCAAGCACATGGGATAAGTGCTTGCTAGTTGGCAACAACTCATAGGGGTAGTGGGAATCTATGGGTTGGCATGAGTTGGCATTGGTTGGCAAACACTTAGAGAAGTGCTTGATAGGTGTCACCAACCATGGGAGGTTTTGTAATCTATAAATAGCCATGTACAAAGGCTTGTAACTCATTCATTCATTCAATAGAAGTGTTCTTTCCTCCCAAATTCGGAGTCTCTCTTGTGCTTGAGTTTTGAGAGAGTTCTAGCACCAAGAACAAGAGTGTTCTTGTGCTAAACTTCTTCCAAGAGGTGACTAGCATCCAGACGGGCTTGGAGGCTAGGCCGCACGCCACTAAGGAGCAAGATTGTGCTTCGCATACTCTAGCGGCGTGACAAGCGGTATCGAGCGGGGAAGCAATCCTATGGCAACTTCGGAGGGAGAAAACGTTCAACTCAAAGGTAAGGAACGAATGTCTAAATCTGAACTTCGTTTTTCTTCTATTGAAGATAGAATCGAGAAGGTGGAGGCTTGTTGTTACGAATTGGAAGAACAAGTTCGTGAGAACCTTAATTCGGAAGTGGAAGTCTAGAAGCGGTTCAATCGTTGGAGGAAAACGTCTTTAGTGCTATGGCGGTGTTCCGAGGAAACCTAGACGAGGTGAAGAACGATGTGAAGAACGAGATGGATGAATTACGGACGAGACTTGTATTGTTGGAGCGTGTTATAGCTAATGGAGGTGCAAACACGAATGGAACAACAAGCAAGATCAAAGTGCCCGAACCAAAGCCTTTCAATGGGGTAAGAGATCCCAAAATCATTGACAACTTCGTATGGCAAGTAGAGCAATACTTCCGATCTCGCAAATCTCGGCGAGATCCAAAAGGTAAGCACCGCTTCTATGTTCCTTGTTGATGATGCTCTATTGTGGTGGAGAAGAAGGGCTACGGATGAGGAATCCGGCACTTCAACCGTAAGGACGTGGGATGATTTCAAGAAAGAATTGAAGACGCAATTCTTTCCCGAGGATGTGGAATATCAAGCTCGAAAAGAGTTGAGAGCTTTGAAACAAGAAGGCACAATTAGAGAGTATGTACAAAAATTTACTTCTCTAATGTTATGCATTTTCGATATGTCCGATCCGGACAAGCTATTTTCTTTTCTCGATGGTTTAAAACCTTGGGCGGAGCAAGAGCTAAGGAGGCGGGAAGTAAAGACTTTGGCCTCAGCTTTGTCCACGGTGAGAGGCTTACTGAGTATGATCGGAAGACTAAGGAGGTGGCTTCTAAGAACTCCAATGGCTCAAGAGACCAAAAGATGACGAAAAGAAGAAGAGGTTTGAGAAGAAACACGAGAAGAACTATCACTTCAAAGGAGACACGGGTAAGTCATTTCAAAGTTAAATGTTTTGTTTGTGAGGGAGAACATTTTGCTAAGGACTGCGCCGAAGGTGAAGTTATTGAACACTCTTTCGGAGGAAGGAGATGTCAATGGGGATGAGCCACGCATTGGTTCGATGGCGTTGCTCAATTCACTACGGGCATGTAGTGAGAAGACTTCTACTCACCCGGTAAGGTCTAAACGAAAACTACTTTTTCTAGATTTATTTTCGAAGGTAGTAAGGCAAAGGCCATGGTAGACACGGGAGCGACTCACAACTTCATCTCGGAGGAGGAGGCAAAACGCCTCAAATTGAAGTTAGAGGCGGACTTGATCAGATTAAGGTCATTAATTCGGCAGCTAAGGCGGTGGCGGTGTTGCAAGAAACGTTCCGATTACCCTTGGTAAGTGGGTAGGAACTTTGGATTTTTCTCGTGGTTCCAATGGACGATTTTAATGTAATTTTGGGGATGGATTTTATGTTAAAATGTAAGGCATATGTGGTGCCACATTTGGGAATTGTAGGGATCCTTGATGAGGGTGGACCTTGTACACTTTTCTCGAGACACAAACGAATATTGTAAAAGGAAAGGATATAATGCTAACCGCCTCCAACTTAAGAATGGTCTTAAGGAAGAGGAAATTACTCATGTTGCAGCTTCAACAGAAGACAAAGGAGACAAGGCTAAAGAGTTGCTGCCCCAACTTTCCCCAAGAAAAGGTATTGTTCATGAGGCGGAACCAAAGTGCCAAACCACAAAACTTTGGCAACTCAAGGAGGAGGAGGTCCAAGGCATAGCGAGGCGCAAGGCGACGAGGACGTCGCCTTATGGCGGTGGGAGCATGATACGGGCGCGACTTTCCTATGCCTAAACGCATAACGTCCATGTGCGGACATGCGCAAGATGGCTCGGCGCGGCGGGCGCGCACATACATGTGCATGGACAACCAACCGACCAGCATGCGCGCACAAACGCGCATGCACAACTTGAACTCACGGATCCGCTGCGGAGGCGCTCACGCATCTACCAAGAAACGGATGCGGCGCTTGGGGCTGCTCGCCGCCCGCAACTCCTTGCATGCATCTACAAGGAGCAATCACATGCATTTGGCGGATGACATGGCACTTGCATGACGTGGCACGCGCGGTGGCACATGACTAGGGTGGTGATGTGGCAGTGTGAGTTGGCAAGCACACATAGGATAAGTGCTTGCTAGTTGGCAACAACTAAGAGAGTTGGTGGTCAACAATGAGTTGGCAAGCACATGGGATAAGTGCTTGCTAGTTTGCAACAACTCATAGGGGTAGTGGGAATCTATGGGTTGGCATGAGTTGGCATTGGTTGGCAAACACTTAGAGAAGTGCTTGATAGGTGTCACCAACCATGGGAGGTTTTGTAATCTATAAATAGCCATGTACAAAGGCTTGTAACTCATTCATTCATTCAATAGAAGTGTTCTTTCCTCCCAAATTCGGAGTCTCTCTTGTGCTTGAGTTTTGAGAGAGTTCTAGCACCAAGAACAAGAGTGTTCTTGTGCTAAACTTCTTCCAAGAGGCTGACTAGCATCCAGACGGGCTTGGAGGCTAGGCCGCACGCCACTAAGGAGCAAGATTGTGCTTCGCATACTCTAGCGGCGTGACACGCTGTCCCAAAGCGAAATACTGTAGATAGGTCTTCCAAACACCTATTTACCTCTTCTGTTTGGCCATCTAATTGTGGGTGATATGTGGTACTGCATTTCAACGCTGTGCCCTGTAGCTTGAATAACTCCGTCCTAAAATCACTCAAAAATATTTAGTCATGGTCCGAAATGATAACTTGGGGCAGACCGTAAAGCTTGACTATTTCATGGGCAAAAACCGTAGCCACCGAGAGAGCTGTGAATGGGGGTGTCATAAGCCGATGAAGTGGGCGTACTTACTCAAGCGATCGACCACTATAAGAAAGATGTCCACCCCCTTTGATCGCGGTAAGCCTTCAATGGTCCATCGTCACCTCATCCCACAGTGTTCTGGTAAGGGGAGGGGTCGCAAAAGACCAGCCGGTGTGGTGGCCAAGTATTTTTTTTGTTGGCAAGTAGTGGATTCCCTTACAAAGTTCCCCACATCCTTCCATATACCAAAGCAGAATAACTCAGCAGCTATACACTGATACGTCTTTGTCTCACCTGAATGGCCTCCTATTGGGAATGGAACTCGGCCAGAATCTTGGGAGTAAGCTGAGACGTGCGGGGAATTACCAAGTGGCCCTAATAGTACAACACTCCATGTTCCACAAAAACCCCACATGATATTGAACACTAGAGGTGATGTCATCTCGTAAATACTTCAAGAGTTCATCGGTTATTAATTCGGATTGAAGTCTCCCAATGCTGCCACTGAGGTACCGTGACCTCAAAATACTCAATCAGGCCAGGTATTTGTGATAAGGCATCCGCTACTCAATTGCTCACCCCACTCTGATATTGTATATCAAACTTATAGCCATAAGCTTTGTGATTCACTTTTGATAATCAACACCTACTTCTTGTTGCTCACATAAGAATTTCAGGCTTTGTTGGTCAGTTCAAACTACAAATTCCTTCCTAGCAAATTCCGCCGCCATTTTTGAACTGCAAACATAGTGGCCATCAACTCCTCATAAATCAATTTCAGACGTGCTTGAGGCCCCAATGTATGGCTAAAAAAACCTCCGGTCTCTCATGTTGCAATAAAACAGCCCCAAGACCGAATCCGGAGGCATCCGTCTCAACAATGAAGCTCTGCATGAAATCCGGCATAGCAAGGACTAGTATCATGGCCTGCTTCAATGCACCAAATGCTTGTTCGGCCTCAACAGTCCATCCAAATTAGTCTTTCTTCAACTGCTCGGTTAGTGGCTTAGCTATCTGAGTGTATCACGCAACAAACTTCCAATAATACCCAGTCAACCCCAAGAATCCTCGCAGCTCCTGCGAATTGGCGGGTCTTGGCCAGGTTACCATAGCTTGCACCTTGGTGGGATCAGCTGCCACCCCTTGACCCGATATAATATACCCAAAATATGCCACCTCGCGAATGCCCAATTCACACTTCTTCCAGTTCGCAGAAGATGGTGTTACTGAAACAACTCAAGAACTTCTGCCAAGTGATGCCTGTGAGCTTCTTCAGTAGGGCTATAAATCAGAATGTCGTAAATAGAAAAACTAGTATTGACTTCAGCAAGAATGGCCGAAAAATGTCATTCATTAAAGATAGGAAGGTGGCTGGGGCATTTGTGAGGCCGAACGACATCACTAGGAATTCATCATGTGTGCGGAACACCGTCTTCGAAATATCGAATTTCCGGACTCGAATTTGATGGTATCCGGATTTCAGGTCGAGCTTAGAAAATACTCGTGCTCCATATGACTCATCCAAGAGCTCGTTTATGACTAGAATTGGGTACTTGTGTGGAATGTTGGCTTTGTTGAGGGCCCAATAGTCTACACGAAACCTCCAAGACCCGTCTTTTTCTTGACCAACAACACCGGACTCGATAATGGGCTCTTACTGACTCTTATGATCCCAGCCAACAACATTTCCTTGATCAACCTTTCAATTTCATTTTTCTGAATATGTGGGTACCGATATGGGTGGACACTAATCGGGGGACTACCATTATGCAGAACAATGACATATTTGTGCTCCCGGATTGGTGGTAGTTCACTAGGCATTTGAAACACAGTGTTGTACTGTGCTAATACTTGTAAAAATTCTGGTTCTTCCAACTCCCCTTGTGCCCAACTTCCTAACTGACTCAATTCAACTAAAAACCCCTTTACTTTCTTGACAGATGGTTTTCATCATCAATTTGAGAGAGACCAATGTCCTGCCCAAGGAGGAATCCCCACGCAGAGTGACTGTGTCCATACCCACCTTGAATTTCATTACTTGAGTTTTCCAATTAGTGTGAGTGGTGCCGAGTGTTTCTAGACACTGGATGCCCAAATATCATCCGAACTGCCCAATCGCAGTGGTAAAAAATCATCAACAATACTGATGCCCTGAAGATGCAGAGAGATCCCACGACAAATACCTTTTCCTTTCACCGAATCCCCTGTTCCTATTGTCTACTTGTACTCTACTGTCTTAGTCAGCGGTAAGCCCAGTGTGGCAACTAATTCATTCCAAATGGTTATGTGGGTGGCTCCAGGATCAATTAAGATAATGACCTCCTGCTCTTGTATCCTTCCCTGAACCTTCATGGTGCGAGGCGTGGTTAATCCAGTGACAGAATTCAGCGAGACTTAAGTGACGGCCTCCACGTGCAGTCCCTCAGTCAGCATCGTCATTGTCTCTTCCGTTTCATCACCTCTTCTTTTTCTTGAACCAGCAACATGCTCGCCTCTTGCCTCTTGCATTGATGGCAGGTCCCCACTTTTCGTCTCAGCGTTAACAAATGCCTCTTTCTCTGTTCTTCTGTGCTTCCGCCTCTGACAGCCGACGAACTTCCCCCAAGGATCGAGGCTGGCGATTGAGTTTCCGATCGACAGAGGAGGGCTTTCGGCCATGCGCTTCGCTGGTTGTGAACTTCCGAAAGTGTGGGTGGTCGTCTGGCCAAACACTTCCTTCAATATTTTTGTGAGGACCAATTTGTTCTCTATCTTTTGGGCTTATTCCATAGCCCGTCCTAAGTGGTTCTGTTCGAAAAGTCTCAACACGGCCCGGACCTCTGGTTTGAGCTCGTTAATGAATTGCCCTAAAGCTACCGCTTCGGAAATGTTTTTAATGGGAGCGGCTAGCTCAATAAATCGTCGGCGGTATTCCCAGACGGCGCCGTCCTGAATCAACGCCATCTACTGCTTGAAGAGAGTCCCTTCTCCTATCTGCCAGAACTGCTTCAACAGGCGCAACTTCATCTCTTCCCAATGGAGGATGCCCTGTCTCCTACTCTCCCACTGGTACTAGAGTTGGGCGTCCCCTTCGAATGTGATCACTGCTGCCTCTAGTTTCTCCTCATTCAAGCAACGATACAGGCTGAAGTATCTCTCTGCCTGGAGAATCCACCCATTCGGGTTCCTCCCATCGAACGTTGGCGTCTCAATCTTCCTGAACCTGAACTCATGGCGACTTCTGATCCCCTGCTGGTTGCTGAAAACCCTCTGCGACTCCTCTGTTATCGTCTGAATCGCTGGCCACTTCATCTTCTGTGCCGACGATGATTCTCCATGATTCGCTTCCTCTTGCAACCTCAGGAATTGCTCCAATCTTGCAGAAAGGTCTTTAATCTGATCAAGTCAACAGCTGAAACTTTGTAGGTCTTTTTTCTCCAATCCTTCCATTCTCTGCACCTTCCATTGAACTGACCCAGGAGCTTCCTCCAGTAGATCCATCCACTGGGATACATTCTTAATCATGCTGCAGGATCGTGCTGCTCTAATACCAATTGGTTAAGCACTGAGCAGAACAATTGCACAAGTATTTAATCCAGAATCTCAGAGTAATTCAGACCAAACACAGAAGTTTTATTGATCTGTAGGAGGTAGATAGAAACAAAGATAATTCTGCCCAAGCTTTTCAAGAGGCTTGGTCTCTCCCCAAGAGCTAAGCTCTCTAATTACAGAATATTCCCCATACCCTCCTTCCCTCAGCTCATGTCTTTTATTTTCCTTTCTCACGCCTAAAACATGTCTTCCCCTAATTACACATAATCCCCCAGTGATATAACAACTCCACATCATGACCTGGAATTATTCTTCCACGCAGCCTTCTCATTTCTCCTATTCTTGCGCCTTGCATACGTGACAAATGTGAGGCCTAATAGATTACTTTGGTGTGATATCTTGTCCATAATGGTCCTCAAATAGATTTCTCGCATCTGGATGTACTGCATCAAGTTGCTATGTCAAGCACCCAGTCTGAGTGAACTTGAACCATTTATTTAATTTTGTCTATTTTCAGTGCACTTTCTTTTGGTCTTTTACGAGAATGGAAAGAATATTTTACTGCAGCTTCAGTTACATTTCTTTAAGTGATTATGATATGTTCTAACATCACTTTTGCCCTCAGTCTTTGGAGTTCCAATTGAAATAACAGTACAGCAGCAAACATCTACACGGCCCGTTCCTCAGATATTGGTCAATTGTGCTGATTTTCTTATATTTTCAGGTGATAAGTGATTAAGTAATTAAATTATATAAAAAATGATTTTTCATGCTATGATCTTTGGGTTTAATTGTAAGAATCTCAATTTGAGAGTGTTGTGATTAATAGGACTGAATATGGAGTACTTGTTCAAATCCGAAGGGGATAGAAAAGTTCTCCAGCAATTGATTTCTCTATTTAATTCAGGTATAATCCTTGAACTGTGCTTGCTTTTTTCACTCCTGTTTTAATCGTACTATGGAGTTGTATTATCCTGAATCTTTTGATTGTTTTAGATCGAAATGCCAAATTGCCAGAGGGTGTCAAGCCCATCGACGTAGCAGCTCTCATTAAGTGTTATCTTGCAAGCCTTCCTGAGCCACTTACCACCTTCGAACTGTATCACAATATAAGAGATGCACGAAGCAGCATACGTGAGTTGAGGAACATCTTGAAGAAACTTCCAAGTGTGAATTACATGACACTAGAATATGTTACAGCTTTGCTTCTGCATGTGAGCCAGAAGTCTACTCTAAATAAGGTTACCTGACATTACCTCTATTTCCATTTTTTTGCTGCACTTATTACCTATTTGGAGATCATAGAGCTCTTATGATGCATTTTGTGTGCGCCATGCACCTCGGATTGGGTCTCTTGAGAATGTCATGTTTGCCTTCAATGTGCAAAGTCCTCTAATTCAAAGTGTATTGGCAGATGGATGCTCATAACCTAGCTGTGGAACTGGCACCAGTTGTTATGTGGCAGAATGGATTTCGGAGGAAGGACCTATCCTTTAGGCACTATCAGGGATCCCGCGCATTGGCTGGTCCTCCAAAACCTGCAAATCCAACTTCTCTCAATTCATGGGATAGTCTTTCTGGTAATATTGTAGTGGTTTGGCATTTCATTTTAAATTTTGACTCACAAGTTCTAAGGTTTGTCTTTGTTGGCTTAGATGAAGAGAATGATAATGATGCGTCCTCCCCTGTCCCCTTGGATGATGGCTTTCCTACCGATTTAGGTGCAATAGAAGCTATCCAATGCCTTATTGAGCATCATAATGCCATTTTCTCAGATGCAAATGAAACTATATGGAAGTAGATTCTGTTTAACGTTCAATGTCAGGCTCACTTGGTAAAAGCAGAAGCAAGTCAGGAGAAGTGTACTTCCAAGGAAATTGTTCTCGGAAGAATTCTTGTCAGTGTTGATTGTAGATTCTTGTCGTTGATCCATATGGAGAAATATACCTTGGTTGTTATGAACTCAGGATTTCAAAAGGAAACCCAGTTGTATAGGGACATCTATTTCTTCTGTTTCTTACTTTCTGCTTTAACTATTATTTTGGAAATTATAATTATAGTAATTGTAATTTCTGTGATAATATGTTCATAATATTGCAATCGGGTATCAATTGATCTTAATCACGAAAAGCGAAGAACTGGTATATGATAAAAATGGACTAAGTTAATTTCATCTAACATGGTGATTGTGAAGAACTGGTATATGATATAAAATGGACTAACTTAATTTCATCTAACATGGTGATTGCAAAGAACTGGTATATGATAAAAAAGGACTAAGTTAATTTCATCTAACATGGTGATTGCCAAGAACTGGTATATAATAAAAAAGCGAATAACTTATTTGTATATTATTTTACCCAATCTTTTGGAAATGACAAACGTATATCTTTTTGTTCTGTTAATGAAGGACAAAATAGATAGTCTGGTATATTAATTAAACTATAAAAATTAATCTAATTTTTTTAACAGTAAAAGATAAGAAATACAAATTGTTTTTTGAGTATCTTTTGTGTCCCTCCACGAATTCTCTTGCTATAACTGTCATTTTTGAGTCCCTTCCTAAAATTCCTTACAGTAGCCTTCATTTTAGAGTTTTTTTAGAGTGTTTTTTTTTGTGTCCGTTTGTGAAATCCCTAACTATAGCTTTCATTTTTGAATTTTTGAGTCTCTTACCAAAATCTCTAAATATAGGCTTCACTTTTGACTATTTTGAGTCCCTCCCCGATTTCCCTTACAATAACCTTCAGTTTTGAGTTTTTTTTGAGTTCCTCCATGAAATTCCTTACTTTAGCTTTCCATTTTGAATTTTTTAAGCCCGTCTCGAATCCCCCTTACTATAAGCCTGCATTTTTTTAGTTTTTTTTTATATTTTTGAATCTCACCTCGAATTCCCAAAATATAGTTTTTTTTTGTGATTTTTTTCTCTCCTCCAATTCCCTTACTATTAGCCTTCATTTTTTATAGTTTTTGAGTCCCTCCTTAATCCACTTACAATAGCCTTTATTTTTTAATTTTTTTGAGTTCCTCCCCGAATTCCCTAAATATAGAGTTGTTTAGTTATTTTTTTCGTTTCTGCATGAATTCCCTTACTATAACCTTCATATTTGAAATTTTTTGAGTCCCTCCCCGAATTCCACTGCTATAGAGTTGTCCCTCCTAGAATTCCCATACTATATCCAATATTCTTGACGTTTTAAAAAAAATTTGAGTCCTTCCCGAATTCCTTCACTATAGAGTTTGGTTTTTGTTTTTGTTTTTTTTTTTGTGTCCATCTCAGAATTCTTTTACCATAGGCATCATTTTTGCGTCAATTCCCAAATTCCCTTACATAGCCTTCATTTTTAAAATATTTTGAGTTCTTTTGTGCCAGTAGCCGAAATATCTTACTATTGTCTTCATTTCAGAGTTTTTTTGTTCCTCCCAAATTCCCTTACTAAAGGGTTTTTTTAACACCCTCTCCGAATTCCCTTACTATTGCTTTTACTTTTGAGTTTTTTTAGTCACCACGAACTCCCTTACTAAAGCCTTCAGTTTTGACTTTATTTTGAGTTTTTTTACTCCCTCTTGGAATTCTCTTACTATAACCTTCATTTTGAGTTTTTTTATTCCCACAAACAAATTCATTACAATAACATTCATTTTTACTTTTTTTTAGTTGATTTGTATCCCTCCATGAATTCCAATACTAAAGAGTTTTTTTGAGTTTTTTGCCCCTCCCGAAATTCCCTTAGTATAGCTTTCAATTTTGATTTTCTCTCATTTTTCATTTCCCTCCGCGAATTCTCTCACTACAGCCTTATTTTGAGTATTTTTGCTTCCCTCCCCGAATTCCCTTACAATAGTCTTCTCTTTGGTGGTTTTTTCAGTCCCTCCCTGATTTCCGTTACTACAGCCTTCAGTTTTGAATTTTTTTCTGTCCCTCCATAATTTCTGAGTTTTTTTTGAGTCTTTCATTTTATGTTTTTTTTTTCATTTTTTCTGTCCGTCCCCTAATTCCCTTACTCTAGCCTTCATTTTTTAGTTTTCAGTGTTTTTTTTTCAGTCTCTCTCTGAAATCCCTTACTGTAACCCTCATTTTTGTATTTTTTTTAGTTTTTTTGAGTACCATCATGCATTCCCTTTTTATAGCCTTCATTTTTTAGTTTTTTTGTCCCTCCCTGAATTCCTTTAAAATAGCCTTCATTTGTTTAGATTTTTTTCAGTCGTTCCCCTAATTACCTTACTATTACCTCCATTTTTTAGTTTTTTAAAGTTTTTTAATTCCCTTACTATATATCCTTCATTTTCGAGTTTCTCCTATTTTTGGTTTCCCTCCCCAAATTCTCTCACTATAGCTTGTTTTTGAGGATTTTTGTGTTCCTCCCAGAATTCCCTTACTTATCGCCTTCTCTTTTTAGGTTTTTCAGTCCCTATCTAATTTCCTTACCACAACCTTCAGTTTTGAGTTTTTTCAGTCCCTCCCTGAATTCCCTTACCATAGCCATAATTTCTGATTTTTTTTTTGAGTCCTTCCCCAAAGTACCATGCTATTTACTTTATTTTTATTTCAGTTTTTTGAATTTTTTCAGTCCCTCCCTAAATTCCCTTACTAATAGCCTTCATATTTTAGTTTCTTTACTTTTGTGCAGTCTCTCCCGGAAATCCCTTACTATAGCCTTCATTTTTGTGTTTTTTAAAGTTTTGTTTGTGTCCCATCCTGAATTCCTTTACTATAGCCTTCATTTTTTGAGTTTTTTCTTGTCCCTCCTCGAATTCCCTTTACTACTGCCTTCGTTTTTTAGTTTTATTTTTCCTTCATTTTTGAGTCTCATTCTGTGTTCCCATACTATAGCCTTCATTTTTTAGTTTGGTTTGGGTCCCTCCCTGAATAACCTTACAATACCCTTCATTGTTTTATTTTTTTATTTTTTTGGGTCCATCCCTGAATTCCCTTACTATAGCCTTCATTTTTTAGTTTTTGGAGTTTTATTCAGGTCCCTTCTTGAAATCCCATATTATAGCCTTCATTTTTGTGTTTGTTTTCATCTGAGTCGTTCCCCGAATTCCCTTACTATTGCCTTCATTTTTTTGGTTTTTTTTTTAATTTTTTTGTGTCCCTTGGAAAATTCCCTTACTATAGCTTTCATTTTCGACTTTCTCTCATTTTTCATTTCCCTCTCCGAATTCCCTCACCATAGCCTTTTAATGAGTATTTTTGTGTCACTTCCCAAATTCCTTTACATAGCCTTCTCTTTTGAGTTTTTTTTTGTCCCTCTCCGATTTCCCTTACTATAGACTTCAGTTCCGAGTTTTTTTGAGTCCCTCCCCGAATTCCTTTACCAACCTTAACTTCTTAGTTGAGTCTTTCCCCGAATTACTGTACTATAGCCTTCATTTTTTGATTTTTTGAAATTTTTTCACTTACTCCCTTAATTTCCTCTCTATTGCCTTCATTGATCAATTTTTTTAGTTTTTTTTATTCCTCCCTGAAATCCCATACTATAGCCTTCTCTTTTGAGGTTTTTTCAGTCCCTCCCTGATTTCCCTTACTACTGCTTTTACTTTTCATTTTTTTTTTTAGCTCGCCCCGTCCCCCAAATCACCTTTGCTTCCATTTCTGATTTCTTCTTTTTTGAGTGCTTCCCCAAATAACCTTACTAAACTTTGTTTTTTAGTTTTTTGAATTTTTTTCAGTCTGTCTCCGAATTCCCTAACTATGGCCATTATTTTTGAATTTTTTATTTTTTTCAGTCCCTCCTCAAAATTTCATACTATAGCCTTCAGTTTGTGTTTTTTGAGATTTTTTTCAATCCCTCCCTGAAATCTCTTACTATTGCCAAAATTTTTGTGTTTTTTTATTTTTTTAGTCCCGTCCTGCATTCTGTTTCTGTAGTCTTCATTTTTTTGAGCTTTTTCTATTCCCTCCCTGAATTCCCTAGCTCTAACCTTCATTTTTGAGTCCCTTCCCTAAATCCCATACCATAGCCTTCATTTTTTACTCTTTTTGAGTTTTGTTGTGTCCATCCGTGAAATCCCTTACAATAGCTTTCATTTTTCAATTTCTTTGAGTCCCTCCCCGAATTCCCTGACTATTGCCTTCACTTTTGACCATTTTGAGTCCCTCCCCCATTTCCCTTACTATAGCTTTCAATTTAATGTTTTTTTAGTCCCTCCCAGAATTCCCTTACTTTAGTTTTCATTTTTGAGTTTTTTTCAGTCCCTCCAGAATCTCTTTACTATAAGCCTTCATTTTTTTGTTTTTGCTCTAAGTTTTTTGGAGTCCCTCCCTGAATTTTCCTAAATTTAGTTTTGTTTTGTGATTTTTTGAATCTCTCCTTGAATTCCCTTACTATAGCCTTCATTTTTGAGATTTTTTGAGTCTCTCCCTGAATTCCCTTAGCCTTAATTTCTGAGGTTTTTTTGGTCCTTCCCCAAATTACCTTACTATAGCCTTCATTTTTTTTCGTTTTTTTAATATTTTTTAGTCCCTCCCCGAAATCCCTTACTATCGCTTTCATTTTTGTGTTTTTTGAGTTTTTTGAGTCCCATCCCGCATTACCTTACTATAGCCTTAGTTTTTTAGTCCATCTCCGAATTCCTTCATTTTTAGTTTCTGTTATTTTTTGTGTCCTTCCCCGAATTCCCTTATTATATCCAATATTTTTGACTTTTTAAAAAATCCAAATTGAGTCCTTCCCGAATTCCATTACTATAGATTTTTGTTTTTGTTTTGTTCTCTCCCGGAATTTTCTTACTATTGCCTTCATTTTCGAGTCCCTTCCCAAATTTCCTTACTATTGCCTTCATTATTTAAATATATTGAATTTTTTTGTGCCAGTTGCCAAAATCCCTTACTATTACCTTCTTTTCTGATTTGTTTTTAGTCTTTCCCTGAATTCCCTTAGAAAATGTTTTCTTTAGACCCTCCTCGAATTACCTTATTATAGCCTTCACTTTTGTGTTTTTTTCAGTCCCTCCCCAATTTCCCTTTCTATAGCCTTCATTTTTGTGTTTTTTGAGTATTTTTACTCCCTCCCAGAAATCCCTTATTATACCCTTCATTTTTGTGGATTATTTATTTCCTCAAACAATTTCCATACAATAGCATTCATTTTTTAGCTTTTTCGAGTTGTTTTGAGTCCCTCCACGAATTCCAATACTGTAGTCCTTTTTGACTTTTTTTGTGCCCCTCCCCAAATTTCCTTACTATAGTATTCATTTTTTAATTTTTCTCATTTTCGTTTCCCTCCCCGAATTCCCTCGAATTCCCTTACTATAGTCTTCTCTTTTGAGGAATTTTTTTACCCTCCCCGATTTTCCCATACAACAGCGTTTCGACAGAAATAGGCAATCGGTAGGGTTACCTTGAATTCGTTGTGGACCTTGGGGAGGTCGACTTTGGTGGTATCCATTAAAGCGTCATAGGCTTTTCTCCAGGCCGGAATAGTCCCCTTCTGTCCTCCTCCTTCAGTTTTGAGTTTTTTTGAATCCTTCCTCGAATATCCTTACTATGGCCTTCATTTTTGAATTTTTTTCAATCCCTCCCTAAATTCCCTTACTATAGCCTTACCTTTTTAGTTTTTCGAGTTTTTTTCAGTCCCTCCCCAAAATCCCTTACTATAGCCTTCTTTTTTATTTTTTTAAAGTATTTTTAAGTCTCATCCCGCATTCCCTTATTATAGCCTTCCCTTTTTAGTTTTTTGAGTTTTTTTAATCCCTCCCCAAAATCCCTTATTATAGCCTTCATTTTTGTGTTTTTTGAATTTTTTTAAGTCCCATCCCTTATTCCTTTATTATAGCCTTGATTGTTGAATTTTGTTTAGTCCCTCCCCGAATTCCTTTACTAAAGAGTTATTTTGAAATTTTTTAAGTCTCTCAACAGAAAAATGCTCCATATGAATAAGTTTTGGAAGTTGTGTCATATCAAACAGAACAAAAATGCTCTTTCAGTGGGAGCGATCTCTGATTACAAAATCAATAGCAGCTGTGTACAGATTTCACATATACAGTGTCAAAATCCCATGATTAAGCCTCAATTGTCAATATCCTCAATCTGTAACTTCTGACTAGCGAAGATTATCTCATCAATGCAGAGAGCATAGTATGTTACAGTAGAGAAATGCCCTTCAATCTGGTCTGGCGGTCAAGCATTTATGGTCATCTGAATCCACGCAATTGAGAAGGTGCTCAACAAAAAATAAGGCACTTTCTGCAACCGCTGACACTGAAGCGTTGTTACTTCTCTATAAATCCCTGAGACTGAATTGTTCTATATAGCTCTTCCAAATTAGCCAACACTTGGCGTGGTCCCAAGCTTTCAACTCCAATGTAATTCAACAGCTGCTCTAAATCCTACAAGATTTCAAAAGATAATATCACTTACACTCACTGAACTTGTTGGAACAGAAAAACAGCAACGACCAGAGATAAGTTAGAGAAGCATATGCATATTATTAAGCAAATAACATAGACAAAGACTGACTACAGTTGTATCAAGGTTTTTTTTTATAAATTTCCTTGTTATGATTACAGCTGTATAATCATAGGAAAAGCCGAGTATCCAATTTCATGCTGTAAGGGGTCCTTCCTAGTTTGTATTGCTTGTTGCTAACATAAATTTTTTTGAAGGTTTTTGTTGCTTACATAAATAAAAGTTCGTTTTCCTAGAAAAAATACGTAAATAAATAAATAAAACATCGATAGATACTCTGCAAGGAACTAACACAAATATAGCCTAGGAAGCTCCAGTAGCAACAATTAAATAGGATTAGCAGGTATTACCTTGTTCAATAAAAATATTGCATATGCAGCTCGAGTAGTGTCTTGGCCTTCTAAAAAAAGGGGAAATTCAGCAGGCTTCACATTAATCACAATTGCTGAATTAGCAAGCGATTCAGATGATGTGGGTTCGATTGAAGGAGAGGGATCAGATATATATGAGCGTGAACCACCTAAGCGCAACGGATACCGTAAAGGAACATCAAGGTAGGATGCAATAAGTGTGACAGCCTGCAAATATGAGACCTCAATTGAGTCAGTAATGTCATAATTTCATACCCATGTTTACATTTCCATGATAGTAGCTGATTTTGTACTCCATTTAGTGAAGCATGAAACGAACCTCTTATCATCCTTGGAGGGTTAACGCTTGATTAATAAAATAATAATTCTTATACTAAGGGATTAGCCTCTTGGTATCACACTTCAAAGAGCCTGATTACATACCACGGATTCATTAGCAAAGGAAGAAGTCTCTGCCAACATTCCACTGTTAATAAAGGACACTCTTTGAGAGGGAAACATCATTTTTCTAAAATTGATTTCGAAAAGTTTTTGATGATATTTGTTAATCAGTTTGCAACCTATTCTAGACATAAAGCGGCAATATGCATTAGATTAACCATACTACCAGTATAACCAGGAGTATGAAGAAGCTACTGAAATTATGGAAAGTGTAATAGAGCCATACAAAAGCAACATAAAGCAATGACAAGTTCAATAGGTAAAGGAGAGGTCATGAAAAAACGAAGTTCCTTAAGAGTTGTAACTCAATTTTTCTCCCATGTGATACGTAGAAGGTGGTATATTTAACCACGAGTTTCCCTCTAAATGAATGTGACAGTAACTTATTCAAGAATTATGTTACATATTTTATTATGGTATACCATTTGAACTGCACTTAAAATGTCGCAGACTCCTTTAGGCTAATCTCTCCAAATGAATGTGACAGTAAAAATGGCATTAGAGGATGGTATACCATATTTTATGTGCTGCATCAGTAACCCAGATTCTAAAGGAAGCATTCACTAGTCATTACTTAAATCTAAACTACTATGTTCTGTCCCTTATGTCCTCTCCAGCCCATTCCCAATTTTTTTCTCATGCTAATCAAACCTTTGTAAATCCCCCATTTTATCATATATCCTACTCTCCATTGTGAGAAACAGCGTGTACTCTTTTTCGGTATGTAAAGAATAAGAAATAAACTTACATGTGCAACATACCCCAGAGCAGATGCAGACATCTGAGTCTCTTTTTTATCACTGAAAAAGTTCATCTTCTTGAAAGGAGGCACAGCAAGATGCAATCCTGAAATGGTTAACGACGACATTCCTGAATTATTGACTTTTGGTATGATGGTTGATTGCGAATCTGAACCATACACACCTGAAGCAGGAGTATTCGGATCAGTTTATAGAATTTATAACACCCAGAATGTAAATTTATCAGACTAAAATAAATAAAAGAACAAGCAGAAACGCACAACCAAACAATTAAATTTTTCAGATTAAATATTACAAGTTAAAGGATGTGTTTCATGCAAATATCAGGACCTTTGAATCCCTAAAACTTGCACTTTATTTCTCTAATTTCTGTTTGACAAGTCCATAGAAAAGAAGTCTTACCTGATACGTTAACCTTATTTTGTGATGCAACCTTCCTATGTGCCGATCCCGCCAAGGCTTTTACAGGATAAAGAGCTGATATTTGTGTTATCATATACTGCTGCCTCATCTTTAGCATCTTCTGCAAATTATTGAGATGAACATAACCCCTGTCCCCAGCTAATAATCTATGAGCTTCCTGTAAAATTTTTGCACATATTGTGTCAATCATTGGGGGTAGCTGCACCCTAATTTAGACTACACATCTTCAAATGCTTCTGGTACATGACATGAACATAAATCCTTTCTGCCATTCAATGTTGTCTGTGGTGTTTTTCTAGAAAACTGGAACCATTTACGCTACTTCTAATTTAATTGCATCCAAGAAATTCAAGAGGGATTAACTATAAAAAAAATGAAGTATACAGCAAAAAGCCAAGCAGCGTCCAGAGACATTTAGGACTTCCAATCACCTCTGTTTTTATAATATTGTGACCAATATAATCTTTTATCCAACACACTACTAATAGCAGAATGCTCCAAGAGCGAGGTACAATAACCCCGAGGAAGGTATGATAATGTAGGCATGATTATATGAATCAAAATTACAGGCAAGAAATGCCACCTAAGTACCTGCAATCGCTTGCATGCAGTAGAAAGGGATTTGCCTGCAGCCAAAAATGGCCTGATTGCAACACCAAGCTGCTCCCTTTCAGTTTTTGTGGCCTCCACCACGACCTTCGAACGCATCAATAGATTCTCCAATGCCATCTTTTTATCTTCAAGTTTCAGGCGAATATCCTCAAGCTGGTTTGAGCGATTCAGTGATTCTTCCCGTACCTGCCTCCGACCCGCTAACCAGCGAACTAATCAATAAAAAGTGCAGAAAATTAAAAAGAAAAAATACAAGACAAAAGGACAGCCCGATTCAATATGTCAAAATAGATCAAATTCAACGGAAAAGTAAATTTGCTGAAATGCGAGAACACAAAATAGTCCAAAATCGGATTTTTTTCATCAATTTCTCTCCAAGTATCGGCAACTCCAACAACATGTATCCACGATCCAAAAGAAAAAGATGGATGTCACTTAAAGCAAAATAAATAAACAAATAACCAAAGATTCATACCTGGATGGCAGATTGTAGCCTCTGCGCAAGGTCCTCCTTCCGCTCCCTAGCTTTCTTAGCAGTAGACGAGAGGCTCCAAAGACGCACGATTTCTTGCTGGAGCTCCTCCCATTCGATGATTTTGGGTTGATCCTGCCCATCCACCTCGATTTCCTCCGTGGTGGTCGCCATCGCCGTGGCCATCGTATCCTCTTCCGATGCCGCCATGACCGGTAGCAGCCCGGAGAAAGGGCGATCTCCGACTCAATCCGAGACCACGGATTTTGGAACTCATACCTTTCCAGAGAAGGCGGAGATGCGACCTCCGGCGATCATCGATACAAGGGAAAGAGCCCCGTAGACGGAACCCCAGGGCATTTTGGTAAGAGTAATGCTAACGGTACGTTACTGTAGCGTACCGTTAGCGTACAGTCTGACGTGGATGCCTTATGTGGCATCCACGTCAGAGCCCTGAGAAACCGGAACATTCAGTTTCCGGTTTTCTCAGCGGGAGGGAGGCCGGAACGGGAGGGAGGCCGGAACGGGAGGGAGGCCGGAAACGGGAGGGAGGCCGGAACGGGAGGGAGGCCGAGCTCCCGCGCGGCCGCCTCCCACCCGCGGGAGGGAGGCCGAGATCCCGCGCGGCCGCCTCCCACCCGCGGGAGGGAGGCCGAGATCCCGCGCGGCCGCCCCCACCCGCGGGAGGGAGGCCGAGCTCCCGCGCGGCCGCCCCCCTCCCGCGGGAGGGAGGCCGAGCTCCCGCGCGGCCCCCCCCCCCACCCGCGGGAGGGAGGCCGAGCTCCCGCGCGGCCGCCTCCCATCCGCGGGAGGGAGGCCGAACTCCCGCGCGGCCCTGCCGAGATGGAGGGAGGAGAGGGAGGCCGTGGGAGGCTCGGCCCCTCCCTCCCGCTCCGGCCTCCCTTCGGGAGAGGCCGAGCTCCCGCGGCCCGGCCCTGCATGCAGGAGAGGGAAGCCATGGGAGGCTCGGCCCCTCCCTCCCGCTCCGGCCTCGCGAGTGGAGGCCGAGCTCCCGCGCGGTCCCGCCGAGAGGGAGGGAGGCCGAGCTCCCGCGCGGCCCCGCCGAGAGGGAGGAAGGCCGAGCTCCCGCGCGGCCCTGGCGAGAGGGAGGGAGGCCGAGCTCCCGCGCGGCCCGGCCCTGCCGAGCGGAAGAGGGGAGAGGGGCGGCGAGAGGGGGCGGGGCGGCGAGAGGGGGCGGGGCGGCGAGAGTGGGGAGGGCGGGAGGCGGGAGGACGAGAGAGGGGCGGGCGACGAATGGAAAACCGGAAACTGAATGTTCCGGTTTCTCAGGGCTCTGACGTGGATGCCACATAAGGCATCCACGTCAGACTGTACGCTAACGGTACGCTACACTAACGTACCGTTAGCATTATTTTTTTGGTAAACTACTCGAGCACCAGTCTGCCGTTCTTCAGCTGCCACGCTCCGGAGGTAAAATTATACTTAAGAAAGCTTTAGAGGACTCTTTATGAGCACTCTTTCCAAAATTCTTCTTAGAAAAAAAAATTATTTTGAAACTTTTTTTATTTTTTATTTAAAATAAAAAATTGTATAAATCATTTATCAAAACTATTTAAACGTATTTTTCATCTTAGGAAAAAGAAGAGCTTTTAGCAACCAAAGAGTTTGGCAAAACGAATTAATATTTAAGGTTTTTTGTTAGTCTATAAAAATGTTGCCTCCATTTTTGCCCATTAACCCATGAATAGAAGATAAATGAAAAATCTTAATACATAGGTGTTACCTGTTTAGAGTGGTAATATGCTTACGGTGATGTTTTACTGTGAATATGATGTGACATCCTC
Organism: Aristolochia contorta; assembly: GCA_022405105.1. Taxonomy (NCBI): domain Eukaryota; kingdom Viridiplantae; phylum Streptophyta; class Magnoliopsida; order Piperales; family Aristolochiaceae; genus Aristolochia; species Aristolochia contorta. Next base: position 18,749,452 of record CM039669.1, on the reverse strand, counting down.
ATTGGCAGTCTTTTTTTTTATTATTCGAAACCATTAAGACTTTTATTCAACCATCACAATGTTTTCAAGAGTTGTGAGAGAGCAAACTGAGTCAGGAGAGGTTAGGGATATACAGTCATCCAAAAAAGAAATTTTGTGGGCTTAGATACACCATTAAACAGTCATTTAAAACCGAGTTTTTCAAAAAAAGAGTGTTGCATCCATATGCTAATATTTCTTCCTCCTTGTCCTGCAAAAATAGAGCCTTTTTTGGCAAAGAGTATCTGCAACATCATTTGTTTCCCTAAGTTGGTGAGTTGGTGACTCAACTTCACTCAGGGTAGGCTTTTCAACAATTCATGGCACGCATTGCTCCAATGCATGAGCCTCCAATGTCTCTTTTTTTCCCTGAATTAACTGAATTATAATTTGTGAATCCCCCTTAAAAAGAATATCATAATTTATGCAGCACTTCTTAATAATGAGTAAGATACAATGTTAAGATCTCAGTTTCGTTGTTTGTTTTGTTGTGTAAAGGCCAGCATGTAAGGATTAAAGGGAGTCCCTATGAATCTCTAATAACCATTCCTCCTCCTGCCCTACTTGTACCATTTGTCATTGAGGACCCGTCAAAATTTGCTTTTAAATAATTTTCTATTTGGGGCTCCATTTGGCATCTAATCTATCTTTTTTCTCTTTCATTTTACATGGGACTTCCCTATTTTTTTATAATTTGTTGGGCCATGCCCGTGATTCTGTTTGCACATTGTCTTGTTGTAGTGTTTTTATTTTCAAATTGTTTTTTGTTTTTAGTACACCACAATTCCCAGAAAAGGCTATAACAATAAAGATAGTGCTCTTAATAGTCTTTTTGTGTGCGGGGATGTAAATAATTTAAATTAAGAAAGATCGATTGTTTGTTCTGTTGGTGTGATCATTGTGTATTCCCTAATTAATTGTTATACTTCTTAGACAAATGTGCACGTTAGTAGTAGATGGGTGGGAGTTTCTCTCTCACTTGGACACATCTTGCACATTGGGTCTATTTGGCATCCTCTCCTAATTAGAAGATCAACACTAGGAATCCTATATTTGGTGAGCATCTAGATAAAAGTCTTTTGTTTTGGTAATGCATTGAGGCTCCATATATGTTTCTAGATACAATCAAGTAGCCCACTGTTTTGGGTTTGTTGCTTCATCTTTTGTAACTTATGTGTTAAATGATCAGCACTTTTAACTGTAAAAATTCTAGTTACAATTTGGGTTTCCATAATAGAGTCAACAACGTTTGGGGGCCAAAGCTCCCTAATACGGGTTTCATTCTATTTTCCTCCTTAAATAATATTGCTTACAGTTTCTTTTGGGTCATGAGGTTCACAATTATTTCATATCCTATCTATTAAGGGTTCTTTGTGTCTTGATACCCATTTGTCAAACTACAAAGACATGTTTGAACCTAAGACTATTTGGTGGATTGTATGTTCCTTCAAGATGTCAATGTGTTTTGACATTTGTTTCCAAGCAATGGAGGTCCCTTGTTTGTTTGGTTTACAAATTTTATGAGGTGTTTCCCCATATTTGAGTTTCATAAAGGTTGCTCTGAGTGAGTCTGAGTTTGAAAACCATTCTCCAGTGTAGTTTGATTCTAAAGGCTGCTCCCAAAATCTGCAGGTTTTTAAGTCCTAGACCGCCTTGATTATGGGATTCACATATTCTTTCCCATGTGAATTTTGTTTCTGTCCTTGTATGACCATAGGACATCTCTAAATATTTTTCCTAAATTGTTAGTCACCTTTTTTAGGGAGTTGGAAGCCGGACAGTATATGTATTGGAAAGCTTTCTTTATCCATCCATTTAATTTTTTGCATATTGATTATAGCATTGGTTTTAGGATCCCTTTTTTGCCTAGTATGTGGGATTATCATTCCTAGGTAGGAACCTAAAGATAGAGTTTGATTGAATGGAATTTTGTCCCTAATTTGATCATAAATCTGAGTTGGTACTACTAGAGAGAAAAAGATTGATGATTTGTTTGGATTTATATGTTGACCAAAATAGTCAGTATATTCCCTCAAGATCTCCATGATTGTATTAGCGGTCTTTAAATCTGTTTTCCCTACAAGGAGGGTGTCATCTGCATAATGCAGATTTCCCTATCCGTAAGAGATAAAGTAGAATCTATCTTCCTATTTTATGAGTAACCCAAACCCTTAAACCTTACCCACTAGGCTGCCAAGAACACAGCCACGCCACATCAAAATGTAAAGCCTCGAAGTAATCAAAGTAGCAAAAAGTTTATACTTTATATTATATTAATTAATATAATAATAAAAATATAGTCTTTATTTTACATTAAAACATGAAAAATCTTTCCATTTTAGAGTGTATAAAGTGGGCAAAGAGTTGATGTATTAGATATATCATTTTGTATTCTTACATATAATGAGGATAGTCTTTTTATTTTTATTTAACTTAAAATTTTTAGAATAATGCTAGTTGTACTTAGCCCACGTACCTATCCCACACACTTATTAATCTAAACCATTGATGCCCAGGGTTTATCTTCTAGAAAATAGGATTTTATAAAAAAAAATTTATTATGTAAATGTATTGGTTTAAACAAAGGCACGTTCTAAAGTTCGTTCACCTTAATTCAAACAGAACACTATTCACAGTTTTGACATATTAAAACGTACAAAGGTTGGACCGGATTCCAAAATGGTTACACTCTTAAGTTACTATCTCCACCAGAGCCTCTTCGTCAGATGCCTTCTTATCATAGATCAAGTCTTTTCTTTCTTCAGCAACTTCTTTCTGGACTAGCTTCTCTTTTAGTCTAGCCAATTCAGAATCTTTCTCAGCTATCTTTTGTTGCAGAACAAGCACCTGTAACCAGAAATGTAAAAGTTTTAAACTCCAAGATGTTGGAAAAACTAATCCAGGTCCCAGTTTGTTAAATAGCTTATTTTGGAAAACAAACCCATTACATAGACCAGGATTTCGTCTAACAAGACCACTGGGCTACATAAATCATTATTCACCGAAACTCTGCTGCTTAAATGCCATTAATGTGTACAGAAAATTAAGCATGCCAAACAGTCTAGATGTAAAGAAGCTGAGATAAATACACACCATTTCATTCGATTTTTCCACATCATTTGTCAGTCCCTCCATGTATTTACATATTCCTGTTCCACAGAAGCAAACAGCTAAAAACAGTAAGAACAACAAGTAAATAGGCTAGAAAAAATTTCTGCCATCCTACATAAAAACCAAGAAGGTATTGCAAAAGCCCTTAAAAAAGCCATTAGAGACACTATAGAATTGCTTAATAAGAGTCTAATAGAAAAGAAAGAGGGAAAAGGGATAGCGTTCAGAGGCACCCCAAAGATAGGAATACCAATAGAAGGGAATTGGTCAGAAATTCTAATAATAAACATAAAAAAATACATAAACTTGCATCCGCTGTAAACGTCTATGAAAATTGCAAGTGCAAAATTCTACATTAAACATTAAACTAACAAATTTCTAAAGTTTTAAAGCACATTGGTCAAGTAATCCATTATATATTTAAATCGGAAAAATCATGAGTTATTAGTCTGAAAAAGTCCTAACTTCAGCTAGCCATTTTAGGATGAGTAGTGATTCGTGCACCGGTTGGGTGCGTGAGTCGTGCACCGGCCCTCTCACATATGAAAAAAATAATATATTTCACGGAATCCAAAAAATACATTATTTTATTCATATGTGAGAGAGGCGGTGCACGACTCACGCACCCAACCAGTGCGCGAGTCATTATTCTTTTAGGATAGACCAGACTCCAACTGAAAAATGGAAACAGAGCACAACCATTGTCCTGGTGAGCACAATATATGCTCCAGTCGTTCATGCATTGGTCATCGTTCATATGGGTAATAGTGGAGGTTGATGTTAGTGAAAATAGTTTCACAGAGATTACCCTAACATAAATCTCACATAGATTAATATAAATAAAGATCCTATGCTTAACAAAGGTTTTCATAATTTCCTCCACAATTTTGTAATAGACCTGAATCCAACTTTAACATAAACAAAACTAAAACACAAAATAAATAGAGACATGGAACTAGTAATCTGCAAAATGCAATTGCTCAGTTTGCTCTTCCTATTGTTTCAAGGAAATTCCACAATGGCATAGCATTACTACAAAATAGTATTTCTATATATTAACCACCTTTTAGTCTCTAGAAAATCTTTTCAATCTAATTACTTACTTTCAACTCATATATACACTTATTATGCATAACACTGACCTTCAAATTGAGTTCTCAGCTCAGCATTCTGAGATTTTTGAAGAGCAAGCTTCATTGACAATTCATGAATCTACAGTTCCAGGTTTCCACAAACAAGTTACTAGAAAAGCAATCACAGGAGAGAGAGAGAGAGAGAGAGAGAGAGAGAGAGAGAGAGTTATCAGCAAGGAAATAACAGGGTGGTGTAGACAGTTTGTAAAAACTTCGGTAATTATTCATAAGGAGGTACCCTGCCCGAAGAAAGGAGCTACATAAGATCTGCCCCTGAATTCAGAAGTACCAATAGTAACAGAACCAAAAAAAAAGTACTATGCAATATTACCAAAATTAGGATTCTTGGCTAGAAAAGGGGTTGCTTGATAACAACTTACTGTTGAAAGCTCTCTCCCCTATGAAGCCCATTTCTTTTTGCTTTTTCTTTGTAGTACTTCTCTTGTTGGGTCACAATTATTCAGGGGTTTTCTAATGGAATCCTCTCTTAAAAAACAAAAACGGAAAACAAAACCAGGGCTATTTCATAATCTTTCAAATTGGAAAAGGTTGAATTCCTCAAATTGTCTCAGTGCAAAAGAATGCTTTCAGACAAAATTCATCAAAAGAAGACAAACAATACCTTTCCTTCAGAATGCAACTGACCAATTTCCTCATTCTCCTCTTGTAGGGTCCTACACTTTGCCATCAGCATCTTGCCCATCTTACTTGACGGGGTAAAGTTTACAGCAGCAATATTGTCTTGCAACTCCTTCACTTTCTTATCTTTTTCTTCAACTAAATTCTAAGCATCACAAGTAACAGAGAAACCCGGATCGGAACTGATTTGCTATTGATAGTGAAAAACCATAAAATAAGTTGCAAATCATAAATTAACTGCTTTTTAGCTAGCACCGAGCTGCTTACCTTTAAACGAGTAAATTCTTCATGTATTGCTGGATCAAGCAATAACCTCCTTGCCTAAATAAGACCAGTGATCACAAAAAACAATAAAAAAAAACGATAACAGAGGTATTGAAAGCAAAACAACCATGCCAAATGCACGATCGGGAAGTAGAAAAGTTGCAACAACTTCGACAGAAATTGCCAAAACATGCAGATGTGGAATGAAAATCGCAGCCTCATAAGGGAGATGCAATTTTCTAAAGAAATCAATTTATCAGTTTATGGTAATCATAAAAACTATGAAACCTCTAATCCAAATCAATAGCACTTCTAAAAGAATACATCATTGGTTGAGAATGACAGCTGAGAAAATTACTTTCTGTGGAATGGATGTTGACACTACTTCAAACCAAAATTATGATTCACAAAATATACTCACTGTGCTACTATGCAAATTTTTACTTTTTTGCGACAAATGTTAATCATAATTGTCATAGATAAAGAGTTTGTCTCAAGGAAAACATTCAACAGACCCAATCTTTACTTTCCACAAAGCTACCCAAAGCTGTTCGAATTAGGTTGACTTAAGTAATTCTACTCTCTTCCTTGTCTTTTACATCACATGGGCCATTCTAATCTTTTCACTGACTAGTTTCAAGAGAGAAGTGCAACCTCTTCCTCTCACTTTTCTCTTTTCACTCCTTTTATACATATAATTAACTTTTAATAAGCACCCCCCACCCTCCACACACATTAAGAGCACAGACCAGAAATGTGAGTACCTGCATTGATGCTGGTCTTAATTGTGCCTTCAGATCGCGAACTGCAGACTGAAAAATAACAGGGTCAAAGACACATTTAACAGAGTTAAGGACAGAGATAAGGACATATTTAATAGGTCTACAAGAGCATGAAACCATGGCATAGAAACATGGTCCAATTATAAGCTATCATGACACTATAACAAATCAATTTACACTGCCTACTGGTAATCCTATGCCACCTAAAAATAAGCAACAGAAAGAAACAAAGTAATTCACCTAGAAGATTCACATGATAAGCAAAAATGGTCTTTCAGGAAGTATAGAGTATGCAGATCATGACTAACTTTCTTGATCCAGTAGACAAACTCATGATACCTTCAATTCCGCAATCTCTTGATCTCTTTTTGCAAATGTCACAATAAATGCAGCTTCCTTTTTCTTTGCTTTCTCCAGCTGAAAATTAAAAAAAAAGTTATTCGATCGTACAAATGCCTCCAAATTTATTTGCAATCATATTTATAAATCGTGTACAATATAGTTTTTCATTAATCATAAACATCACCAACCTGCTCCCTTAAAGATTCCTCAGAGGCTCTCAAGTTTCGAAGATAATCCAACACCATCCCTGGATCTATGCCCAATGCAGCATTATGAGTTTTCAGGGGGAAAAAAAGGTAAACAATAATATTATATATGTATAAGCATATATATTTTCACAAGTGAGAGTGTGTACGCCATCGCCCAATCTAGCCCAAATACATCGTAATGAGTTTCAAGGAGAAAAAGGGAAACAAAAATATTATGTAAGTATATATATTTCTACATCTGAGTGTGTGTGTTTATGTGTATGAGTGAGTGTGTGTGTGTGTGAGTGTGTGTGTGTGTGTGTGTGTGTGTGTGTGTGTGTGTGTGTATGTGTGTGTGTGTATGAGTGTGTGTGTGTATGTGTGTGTGTGTGTGTGTGTATGATTGTGTGTGTGAATGTGTGTGAGAGAGACAGAGACAGAGAGTGGGCGTACGTACATGCCAGGTAGCATGTGCAAACCTACTTGTGTAATTGCAACTGTCGAAGCAGTCGATATACAATAAGCAAAAAAGTTAAGCTATTCAATGTAATGTACCTGGAGTTGCACCAGGAGGTATGGCTGATTCATTTTGAAAGGCTAACCGCCATTTTTGAATTTCCGACTTAGTTGTTTCAAGCTCTTTCTGATAAAACAAAGTCATGTGGTCACTCAAAATAACTCGGTCAAAAAATGTGATGTATAAATTGGATAGCAATGAACTGCTAACATAAGCAACCAACACACAAGTATATCAAACGTAGAAAATAAATAAGAGAAAGACCACAGGAGAAAGTAATGAATTACTGGACCAAAGATAACGGAATTAAGCTATAGATTCAGGACAATTTATGCTTACTGGAAGAAAAGACAGCTCACGTACAAGAAAGAACAATGAAGAACTCTAAAAATTCTGAGCAGCCATATCATTTTACAGGTTGCACCCCAAAATCCATGAGAACTGGGCTCTAGGGTAGTATCATTAACAGTAAAATAAAACCTTATACCAAGTCAACATCACATCCAAGAAAGCAGAACCATGTTCAACATCAAACATAGCCTCTTTACTTGTCAGACCATAGAACAAAAAAGAATGTACAAAACAGAAGAAACAACTAATATTGTTTGATTCACCAGATAACTACCTCACAAGCTGCAAGATTGTCCTTATAGTTCTGAAGGCTGCACAAAAATTAAGATGTAAATAGCAAACATAAAAGATACATGCATGTACTGTTGCACGGTTGTAATAAAAAGAGAGAAATATATTACTAGTAGATCTTTATGTACCTCTCACGAAGGGATAGTATCATTCCAGTAGCACCACCAGGAACATTTCCTTCTCCCTTCTGATTCATATTCCAAAAATGAAATAGTAAAATTTTGCAACTAGTATAAAGTATAGAGAACAAGAAAAGAAGTTCATTTAATCAAAAAAAATTTATTCATCGAGTAAGCACGTGATTGATGCAATCCAGAAAACCAAGAAAAAATTTTATCTGCCCTCTCTTTCCTTTTTCAAAAGATTCCTAGTGACCCCATTATAATCCTCGGTGATAGCAAGACAAAATTTTTCGATAGAATTTGAGAATGTTTCCCAAATTTTTCAGTTTTCAAAAACAAACAAATAACTTGAGTAAATTAGCTTCTACAAATAATAAAAAGGAAATGCTACTACTAGCCTCTTTTTTCCTTGTATGCTGAAAGAGAAATCTACTGAAGTTAGACAGAGAACAATATATCTACTCTAGCTGTTGGGTATTCTGTGTAAAAGACAAATTGCCATTAAAAACCATCTTAAAACCAAGATCCTTGTGCAATGGGATATGAGGCTCAGAGAAGACGCAAAGTGAGAAGTTGAAAGATGATTTTCTTCATCAATTTTCAGATTCCAAAACCTTGAGTGTAAAATTCAAGTGAAGGGAAGTGTGACAGAAACAGTACAAAGAGGTGAATCTTTGTAAAAAGTAGAGAAAGGTGAATATTTAAGTAAGTATTTAATTAGGGCTCGCATTGAGAAAGTATCTAATTAGTTTCTCTGAGACTAAGCAAAAAAGTAGAATTTCATAGAAAGTTGGTGAATAAGTGAAGGATTCAAAATAGAAGATGTGAAAGCCCATTTAAAGGAAACCAAAATGATTTAGGAGTTTATATATACACTAAATTGCCTTCTTTCACACTTTTCTGGATATTTCTCCCATCGTCTGTCCTCTCACACCCTCACAACACTAAAGCTCTTGCACATAAGATAAAAAGGCTGCTATCATGCAAACAACCCATTCCCAGTTTCCAGAATTATTATCTTACTAACATGGGGCCATTGTTCTTAACACATCGCATCTCAAAAAAACAAAAAACAAAAAACAAATCTGAATTTCTAATAATTTACTTTGTCACAGTGACTAACTTAATTCACATTAAGGCACCCTACTGATGTTTCCCCTCAGTTTCAGAAAGCTTTTTGTATCTTCTCAAAGAGGGCTAGAGAAAAGCAAAACACTAAACACAACTGGATTATAGGATGTTAATAAAGAAGCAGAGGAAACCACCAAGGTTGTCACCACATGATCAATTACCTGTCACCTGGCATGTCAAGTTCCTACTCATGTATATCCTCGGCTGACTAATTAAACGCTGAGACTGTTGCAAAAAATTATTTACCCATATACTGTACCTCATTTTGAAACTTCTCTTCCCTCAATAACAGTATGCTGTGTTCTTCCTTTCATTTTATACAACAGTTTCAACCGACCTCCCAATAAATTACCACTCTTTCTGAGAGGAATTTTTACTATCGCAGCATGCAATTGCTATCTCTCATAGCCCAAAACAAATACACTAAGGTGACTCCCACAAACTCACATAAATTGTTGGAATCACAAAACCAGCAAGAAAAAAAAATAGCTCTTAATAAACTACTCGGTTTTCTGGTACAAATGAAGTAACATTGTACCTTCTTTGAACCAAAAATATCTTCATCATCGTCATCCAGATCTTCAAAACTTCTTTTACTGCCTGCAACATCAAACTTTCAAAGAACAGAAAACAAACAAAACATGACTACTGCCAAGATACCAAGCTAAAAGTACAAACTATACCAGGTCTCCTGCCGCTGTGGCTGCTAGAGAAATCGTTGCCGAAGTCATCCTCCTACATATCATACGAGTATATTATGAGTGATAATCTGACCTGTCATAAATGAATAGATGCTCGGAGGGTTACTGTCTTAGAACTTACATCGTCGAGAGGGGTATGAGAAGCCATGGAGATCTAAAGCCCTCCCTTGTTAAGTATCCTCCCTACTGGCAACCGTTGCCTTTGAAGCCAATTGAAGAAGAGGACCAGAAAAGGGTGCATGAAAGAGGCTGAGACCGTATGGAACCTTTCAGTTCATTTTCTGGAAAATAACTTGGAGAAGACAAGAACAGAACAAAAATCTCAGTAGCAATTCGGTTTAAAGTTTCAGTTCAATCTGAGTCGCTGTTTGGAACCCAAGGTGACCCAAACCAGTATGAACACAGTAACTTTTGCAATAAACAAATTATTTTAGATTATTAAAGAGAATATAGTGAGTAATTTTAAAATTGAAACCGCTAGCAGACTCGCCCATGAAGAAGGGTGCAGTCAGATTCAAACCTGAGTCCAGTCGTCCATGTTACACTAAAAGAGCCGCAAGCTGTTTTCAAGTGTTTATGCGGCTACCATTTATCTTGCTAACCCATCCACCGCTTATTAATTGGAAGATACACGGAATCAATTTATCAAATAAATATATTATCATATTAATATACTATATAATGTCATAAGATCTCATTTCAAATTGTAAAAAAACTTTAAAAACTTATCCAAAATAAAAATGTCAGCAAACTAGATACTAAGCAGGCGGGAGGGAGATGGAGGGAGGGAGGAAGATGGACCTCCGTTTTGACTATTCCCCCAAAACAGAAGAAACACCACCCGCAAGCCATTCTGGGCAAAAAATATAAAACAACTAAAAGCTGAAGAACAGAACGGAGAGAATGAAAAGATGCATACCAGTCGGGAGCGGAGTATCGACTTGGGTGGAGCTTGCCGAGCGAGGGCGCTGAGCGAGAAAGAGAGACAGTGCGAGAGGAGTCGCGCGGGAGAATTAGAAGAGTCGCTGAGGAGTCTAATGCAGCGTTTGGGTACGCTCTTTGAATCTTTGATATAGAGCTTTTTGTTGTAGACTCTTTGAAAATGAAACGATGTTTAGTTAAATTTTATAAAAAAAACTTTAGTAAGTTAATAAAATAATAAATTATGTTTTTTTAAAAAAAAAAGAGTAATGCTAATGTACCTGACGTAAACTAGTAAATAGAAAAAGTTAAAAAATTAATAAAATATTTGTTATTTTATAAAATTTTAAATTCTAAAGGATAAACAAATTGGCTGATTACTTCATTTACGTTAGGTATTGTCTTTTGCAGCCATGAAACGGCTTTAGGGAAGATGGAAAGACTAGTTTTCCTCCTCACTCTTGCGCACAATAGTTATCTTTTTTTTTTTTTTTTGTCCTTCTACACAATCAATTGCAGACAAGCTTCCGGTGATGGAAAGTAAGACAAAAAAATAAGATTTTTAGGGAAGATGGAAAGAGGCAGTGGCGCCAAGCAAACAAAGGAGAAAAGTAACGACTCTTTTGTGAATATAAGGGTATTATTGAAAGAACTCTTTATTTTTTAGTAATGCTAACTGGTACCTAGGCGACAGTACGACGTATTAGCTAATTGAAAAACTGAAAAAAGTAAAAAAAACACTTGTTATTTTATAAAATCTTAAAAATTCTTAAGAATAACCCCTAAAGAGTTTTTGATTGTTGTTCACAAAGGAAGAATAGGGGTTGAGGGATCTCCCACCTTGAAACGTAAAACTTGTCCTTTTTTTCCCTGCTTCTGATCTTCTAAATGTCTGCTTTTGAAACAGTACAACCTTTTTCTTTAATGTTTCTCTAAGCACATACCTCATTCATCAACTTTATCCTTTATATCAGCTTCTAGTTCCTAGTAACTGCAGACATTTAAACCACAAATGTTACGTGGTTTTGGAAAGTAAAAGCACAAACAGGAACGGAGTAAGCAAAATATTCTTCTTGATCTTGTTTGAAAGTACCAAAGAAAAAAATGCTTCTTCCCCAAAGCTCAAAACCCAAAAGCTGGCTCATTCTATCAAATCATTCCATTAGCAGATGAAAAACAGTGGGTCTTCAACTAGCTCCAACGGGGGAAATAAGATTGACACAGAAAGTGATGCCCAAGTTTCACCCAATGAATGAAAAAATCCATTAGTGCAGATTAGTACAAAACAAGAACCGATCAAATGACACATGGACAGATAAAATACATTGATTACACCGAAGTCAGATTGGATCTACTGCTATGTCCACTATAGTTTCTTGTAACTTGGGAGTCAGAGAAAAAGGAAATTGCCATTGTAGCTAATTGTCCCTTCTTCCCACAATAGAATTAAAGTTACAATGCTACAGGCGTATAGCTAGTCTAAACAAGTGTGTCCAGTTTTTCGTCTGTGACGGCTGAAATCGGAAACAAATCTAAATGTAAGACCACAGCCCTCAAACTTACACTGATAAGGTCTCTCACCCGTATGAACCCGTAAATGCTCAGTTCTTGCCCAAGCCCACTTGAATGACATGTTACACCCCTTCCATGGGCACCTCAGTGGCCTCTCATCGGTGTGAACCTTCTGATGGTGCAGAGCATACTTGTGAGAACTGAACCGCTTCCCACATCCTTCGAAAGTGCATCGATTGTGTTTGTGAAGATTTAGTTCACCCTTTGTTAAGAAACTCATGAGACATCCTTCTATATCACACTGATAAGATTCTTCACTAGCCTTGGATTTTACCCTGGAGGCAGCCATACCAGTTTTTTTGTTGGACCTCTTTTGCACCTTCCCATCCGCTGATTGTCGAGTTTTTGTGCTACCATCTACGGTGGTCTGTGTTCTTGATCTCAAGCCCTCACATGGGCTCCTAATAAAACCAATATAGTCGACCTTTTTTGGCAATATTGGTGGATCTTTAGAATTTTTGTCCGATTCTTTTTTCCGTCTTTTTGAGTAGACAAGGAAGATAGGTGCTGTAGTTGTTGGAGCCGCTTGTGAATGAGACAAACTTGCAATGTGTCTTTCTTGCCCAGCATTAATCTCTTGGAGCTTTTCCAAACCACTTGTCCTAGTAGCAGCAATTTGACCTTCCAGATTTCTGGAATTATGAACTTCCTGTTTTCTTTCTGGCCCACATAAAATCAGATCGTTGGCCTGCTTTTCAGAATCTTCTGCAGTTGAGTATGCAATAACTGGCATTCCCGCTGAATCTGCCGACACTGTTGGATCCAATGCACTAGCAACATCAGGCACTTCATTACTTTCCATGCACGCAAGAGGCGGAAATTCAGCTGATTTTTCAAACTTACACACTTCAATACATTGTGAATCTTGGAAATTTTCAGAAGCATCTGATAAGGAACCGTGAAGATTGGAATCAACAAATTGTGCAGAACTACAAGCATCAAGTCCTCTGTTTTTCTGCTCAGAATTTAGAGGTTTACTTTCACTTTGAGAATCTTGTGGTGAGGAATCCGGTGACTCTGGCTTTTCAAAATGACAAACTTCATGCTTAGTGATAGTTTCTGCTGAACCAAGGATATCTACAGAAGTTCCAGGAAGTTCAGCTGGAGGTACAACAGAAATAGACGATCCAAATGCTGGATCCAACTTAGAAGGTTGATTGTCCTTCTCTGCTTCACCGCTGAGTAGGGTCTCTCCATCCATATCCAGAGTCTCACTCACCACTTCCATCACATGAGTGAATGGCTGACCTTCTGATTCTGATTTTTCACAAAAGTCAGAGTTCAAGATAGCGATGGTAGGTAAAGCCAAAATAACTGAACTAGTATCAGCTTTCTCTTTGGTGTTACTTGTTAAGCTTTCTCCCTCATCCAACGCTGTGACATCTCCACAATTCTCTTCTCTAGGTGGGCCTTTTCTGGGTCGACCACGACCGCGAGGATTCCTACCTAATACTTCAGGTGAAGGTTTGCCAATAGGACTTCCCAAATTCATAGCTCTATCAGTGAAGCTTGTCACAAGTAAATCACTCTTTCGAACTGTTGAATTCATATTACTGGAATTTCGTACTCTATAATGTGTCCGAGATCTTCTGGAGATCCATTTGAGGCCAGGCATACTTGAAGAAGGAACCTGCTCAGAGAACAAGCCCCCTAAAGCTAGTCTATGCTGCTCATACTTTGACGGTGATAGCTTCCGAAGCTTGACAGAATGCTTGAGATTCAGACCTAGTTTTGAGGTCCAATCTTCTCCACATTCTTCGTGTCCATCGACATCAATTGCAATGTTTATCAACTTAAGATCCTCTTCAGATGCAAGATCCAAAGCTTCACCCGCAAACTGGAGATGTACACCAACTTCTTCAGCAATGGATAGAGCTTGTTCTTTTATTTTTGGAAAGTCTGCATCAATTATGACATAAATGAAGGTCACTGTAAAATGATTGTTTAAATGCAAAAAGAATAAACATCAATCACCTTAAGCAATTATATGATGAGGTGGCAGATATCTCCTATTTCACCAGGTATACACCACTCTATCTGGAATAATCTTACCTTCAAGCTTCAATATTGTTAATTAAATTCGAGATTATTTACCTGAAAAAGATGGTTCCGTTTCCTAACTTTCTTTAAGCCCATTTAAGGTCTTATATAAAATGACTGAAAGCCCATTTAAGTCTAAAAGCTGAGTTATTTCACCAAGTTTTCTAATCACCACGTTGATTGCTCACTAAACAAGGGCCTAGTTAGATAGACTTTCACCGCTTCAATTTTCAAATTGGGAGTAACAAATTTTTTGTTATGCTTGAGAAACATCTTTGACCTTCAACAACAGCAAGTTTAGTAGAAAATGGGTCACTAATGCTTCCATTGTGCCTTTTTTAGAAAGTAGACTTGAAAAGGTTACAAGGTTCTCAAAGAAGGAAAGATAATAAGAAAGATTCCATAATTTTAAGGATTCAAGAGCCAAAGAAATGCAATTCCAACAGTAAAGGGGGGTCAGGAGAGATTGCAGGTACCCACTTCAGAAACTTCCAACAAACAATAAATTCCATCAGTGCAATTCAAACAGAGAGTCATACACTCCCATCACTTAATTAAAAGCTTTTGAAAAAGACTGCTTCATGATTATTCGACAAAAATCAGAAAAAGAAAAAAATTTAAGGTATCAAAGGCATCTATAAGTGGTCAGGAAAACAGAACAGCAGAATAGAACTCAAAAACAAATTTAAAGCTAAAACAAGCAAGGTGAAGTCAAAGTCTAACCATAAAAAGCATAATGTATTTATAAACATTGATTCATATAAGACCTACCTGAATGGCAAATAATCAAAATATTTGCTCCACCCTTGCTCTCCAACAGTTTCTCAATCTCAAGTGCATGCTCCAGACAGAATATCCGTGGCCTTAAAATCTTACCTTTTATGTTCCAGGGCTTTTTAACTTTCTTGCCACTATTGTGCCCAGGTAGTTTAATACACCCTTTTGTGTCAAGAAGACATGGCTCCAGACCAGTAACAGTGTTACTACAGACGTCAATCCCATTTAAATTATGAGAGTCCACATCATCTTCAATCAGACTCTGAGGCTCATTTTCGTTGGTTCTGACCATATTCTCATCAATTGTCAGCATAGTCACTTCAGATATCAGATTGGAGTTATCTGTTTGGTTCTCACGTAC
Source organism: Aristolochia contorta (assembly GCA_022405105.1). Taxonomy (NCBI): domain Eukaryota; kingdom Viridiplantae; phylum Streptophyta; class Magnoliopsida; order Piperales; family Aristolochiaceae; genus Aristolochia; species Aristolochia contorta. Next base: position 18,734,191 of record CM039669.1, on the reverse strand, counting down.
AGCTCCTGCTTCACGCAAATAAAATCCATAGGCTTTAAGATCTAAAATTAATTCAATGTCTCATCAGATCATTTATAGTTGAATACGCATGACTGCAAGGATATATGTTAACATGAAAAGATACACTAAAATGTTCTTGTGCCTGAATGAGGCCCACACAAGACAGCAGGAAAATGCATTTCGAAATACTGGCCAACTTTCCCAAAATGCAGCTAAAATTAAATCAGGAAGTCATATCTATGGGAAAGAAACTTCCATAACAATACAATTTGAGAAATGACATAAACAATTTTAGAGGGAGTTATTAACGTGCCAACTCTAGTAGAATGAGTCATGTCTTTAGATCCCAATACATGAAATCACAAATCAGGCAATTTATATCTACAGGAGCGAGAATCTCACATAGAATTTCTAGACCAAATTAAACCTCATGCCTTCCTAAATCATCCTTGACAAGGCTTGTTGCAAATGCGGATCCCAATCACACATGGTTCATCAGACAGACAAGAAAAATAACTGAAATGTTGTGGTTCGCCAGAAGTACTAGAAAAGGAAGGTTAGAATTCAGAGCCTTTGACCAAGAGACCTAGCAAATGCACTGTTTCTCACAGAAAGTGAGATCTCATAGTAACCTAACAATGGACCTGGTTCTTTCGACAAAAATGAAGATATAATACCAACTTTATAATAGCTCAGAGGTGCACAAAGCGGATTTTTATATAAGCTGTGTAACATAGCTGGGACCATATTTTTATGATGATGAATGGTCCTTTAGTTGTTGTTTATCATCGCTGGAAATATTTGATATAACAAAAGATGTATTGCTAAAATTGCAATTATCAATCAGGAGAATAGTCTAAGAAACTAAGTGAAGTTATCGAAAACAAGACAGAGGGTGGTCTGGATACAAAAAACCAAAGGATGACTCTAAGCTGATCATAGTTCATGATCTAATGAAGGTATCAAAAGCAAATTAAAAAAAAAAAAAAAAAAACGAGTTAAAGATGTAGCACCTGAATCAGCATCCTTGAGGTTCTCACTACAATAAATCATGTCCTTCATTTCCTGTCTGCAAGCTTCATCCTCTCCAGCTAAAATGTCTCCAAGGGATTCATCTGAAGGTTGAACTATTGACATAAATGGAAATCCTAGAAGACCACAAGCCACACAAGCAAGTGCCCCTGAGTCCATATGTAAGCCACATGGCAAATCATCTTCATCATAATATACAGTGTTCAATTGCTCCAAATGGGAAGTGGGACAATTGACTCCATCCACAACCCCGTTGTTCTCTGTATTAACTGAAGGAGTTATTTGGCCATCAATTTTCTCTTTTTTGTCAACCAATAAACCTGATGAATCATTACTTACAGAAGGCAGCATTTCAGGATCCCAAAGAACTGCACATTCAACCACCTTCTTTTCAAGGAAAACATTTAACAGACAATTTTCTCTCACAATATCATCAAGAAATGCTTTCTTTACTATATGTTCTTTTTCTTCTTTCTTACGATCACTGAGGCGAGAACTCCGTGTCCCTGGCAGTAAGGCTTTAGGTATTCTGGCATTAAAAGAATTTCCAGCAGATTCAAACTGGAGAACAAGCTTCTGATTAGGTGCCCATTTCATCAAGGCTTGGACACCAATAAGATAAGGGCGCATGTATATAATATAAAAGTGTATAATATTTAAACATATATACCATGTAATCATATGTATGTGTACATGTGTGTTTGTGTGAGGACAAAACAAAAGAGGAACTAAATAACAAAAAAAAGAAAATTAAGGGAACCAATACTGTCTAATCTTCTACCAAAATAAATTTTAAAAAGCTTTTGAATCTTTCAAGTCATTTGAACAGCATTAGTTACATGTCTTGACCAAAATAATACCCAAACTTTACCCAAGTCTTTACAAGAATAAATGGGAAAGAAACCAAAAACATATTCAAGGTAATTTAGGGTAATTTAGGGTAATTTAGGGTAATTTAGGGTAATTTAGGGTAATTTAGGGTAAACATTTGCACACTAGACAAAAGCAGGATGATACACAATTGACCATCAGCTGAATGGTGACCTAGGTCAACAAGTTGACATGTCTATGATACTTCTTTACACATATCAATCACAATGCAGAAAGCAGGCCCCAACAGAAGAACTCTTCGATCTCTAGTTATTAGTTCAGTGATCTCTGGGAACAAGAGTTGGACTAGTAGTGCGCACAGTTTAAACAACTCATCTTGAAAGCCCAAAGAGGGTATTTGCAATCAATCACAACATTGTGAATTTTGGCCTCCATTATATACAATATCCAATGCATGCAATAAAATATTAAATTGTATCACTCCTGTATACGACAGCCAATTACAGAAGCAAATATGCATTCTTCAAAATCCAGACTAAATAAGCTAAATTAAAAATTGACAGTGCATGTCTTCTCATTATTAGAGAAAAGCATCAGTATGTAGAAATGCATAAAATAAGCTAACCTTGAAACAAAAGACACCGAAAGCAAGTAGAGCAGCTGCTGATGGGATAGCATCGGCAAATAGTCCATTGCAGCTCTACGTATTGCAGCTTCCTTTGCTACTTTAAGCCACTGTGGAGTGGCAAAATTAGCAGCTTCCCCACAATTAAACCCTAAGAGCATAAATATGGGCCAAAAAACAAAAGAAGAATAAGGACAAGAACAGTTCTATTGCTCTTCAAACTTGATCTTTGAGCCAAGAGATCCAATAAACATCTAAGAACGTTTTGAAAGGGAAAAAAATTCAAAAGATGCAAACTTTTCAAAATCCATTTCACAAGTATAGTAACCATAGTAATCACCCAACTAAAGGACAATAATACAAAAGACTATTACCATGGCTGAACCCTACATGATATGCTCTAGGAAATGTCACAACAAATTCGCCAGGATTTTGTACCAACCTGAAATAAAAAAACATAAGAATAATAAATTCAATATACACTACTTACATATTCCATAAATCACCTTAAAATATGACCATGATATGTAGATATTTCATTTAGACTAGAAATTAGACAATCAACTATATGACACTGGCCCTTGTGACAGGTTTAAATCCTGAAAGCTGACAGTTAACAAGCAGACTCCAAAATTACAAGGAATGAAATTAATATATTTGAAGGCAGCTTAGAGGTTGAAGGAGATTGTTTAAATGTAATTCATTGGTGCAAGAAATTATCTACCCCGCCATGGAGGCTTCAAATTTATTTCAGAGAAATATGGGCACTGGGAAGTAACATCAATTATATATGGAACCGAGTTCCTAGACAAGCAAACTCTCTTGCTGATAGCCTTGCACGGACAGGGTCCCTCTCATCTTGAAGTGAGAGACCCACCTCCCACCTAATATGTAACTCATGTAACAATAACAACATTTGACCATCATTGAATTGAAAACAACCTCTTTAAAATATAATAATAATAATAATAAAGTAGACTCCAGAACTAAGCATACCTGCAACAAGGAATGCCTGAAGCTACAATGATATCAGGTGACATCAAAGTTGTTTTCTCACCAAGGAGAGTCAGAGCAGCTGGAGATGTATTGTTAAGAAGAGAATCGAATCATATTAGATGTATAAATGTAAAAGCAGTCAAAGAATTTTATGTATATGACATATCATAGAAACTTACCCAATCGATCAAGGTTTCCACCATATCCGCGCAATCGAATGACTTCTTCCAATGCAAAAGCAAACTCACCAGGAACTCCATACCAAGTTTTTGGAGAACCCACATGTAGGTAATTCAAACTATGAAGCTCATGGTCTTCCACATGCCAAGCAAACCAACTAAACATCATACCAATATAAACCATAGGAGAAGTAACTCCAGGTACTTCATCAGGCATAAAGCGAGTAAGTGAGCCTGCAGCTCTTGCAATTACTTGCAAATTCCAAGGGCTATTAGAAAGCTTCCAGCCTGCAGTACCTTCTCTATCAATCTTAGATGAAGAAACATCTTCAGTCTTAGCTTGAGATTCTTGAGGTTCTATTACATTTTCCAACTTATCTTTCTCATTGTTGACACTTTCCCCATTAGATTTTCGTTTTCTCTTTCGTTTATGAAAATACTGTGATGGTTCTTCTGGCTCTCCAAAACCGGAGCCTGGCACGTCATTTGCATACTCAATATAAACGGGTTTATCAGAAGCAGCCTTCCAGAATTGAGCCTCCACAACTAATGGAGACACTTCCTTCAAGCCACTCAACTGACTTCGAGCAAAGGCTTTTGATTTTGATTCGAACTGATCTAACGTATAAAACTCCCCACTTTGCCAAACTTGCTTATAAACATCTGGTTGCCTTGCCAACAAGGGCCCTCTAGGTCTTTTCAAACTATGACCAAGCTCTTGATGTCTCGTGGTGAACACTGCTCTACTGATTCCATCATTACCTTTATCACTTGAATCTATTCGAGATGGTGTAGAAATATTGGAAGAGTCCGAGTTAGAGACCAAGTCAGGGCATTTTGATAGTGACTTGTTTAAGTTTGACAAAACATATTTTTTTGAAGGTTTGGGCAATGGCGGTACCACCTTGCAAATACCAAACGAACTTGCTTCCTTCTCTATTTTGGATATGTACGCAATAGGATCAGCAAATTCAGTTTCAGTAGGGTGATACTCGGGTGCCAGAGGTAGCCTCTCCAGCCAACTAGGTATTTCCAAATCACTCGTCATAGTTAACATCTAAACATTAATGCCTCAATTGTAAAATAAATCCAATGCCTTGGGTATCCTGCAATTTTTCTCACAAATTCATTTGCAAACTATTGGCTATAAACCTTGTCTCCCTCTAAACCTATCCATAGAAACCGCTAAAACATCGACACCATCGTCACCAAAAGATCAACCGGAATTTATATCCTTCCCCCAGGTTCATGTTTTACGAAGGGATTAATATGCTTTTTTCCGCTGGCTCAGAAATCAATATCCATCACTAGCGTCAAAAGCCACATTCCAGGTTCGCACAAAACCAATTACAACCAGTGTGGCACATCAACAGTTTTTAAAAGAAAAAGGAGAAAGGGAGTCCAGACGAAAAACCTGAAGTGGCCGAAACACCTTTCGTTCTGTCAGCACCAACCAGTGGCGAAACTCCAATGCCAAAAGAGTGCGAGAGCAAGGGATTTTGGACTGCAACCGGTGAGAGCCAAATCGGTTTATCTGATATGGAACCTGGAACGCCCTCGGCGCATGTTAGACGGTCAGGTCGTTGTTTTGTTTATGTACGGGCTTCTCGGCCATAAATTATGGGAACGTGAACGCCTGAGAGGAACTGCGCCGCGTGGTGGCGTGTGCACCCGCACGAGGTCCGAAGTCCCAGGCTTTCACCTGTTTCCAGAGTCCGAACCTTTACTATGAGACATAGATAAGAAGCCATACTGTTGCACGATTTAGACAGAGAGATATACGATAGGGTGAGAGACAAATGAGACTATATCCAATTGTGCACTGAGAAGGCTTTTTTAGACTGCATGGATTACAAACCCTATTCTTAATATGAGACTCAGTCGATAGTCTCTGTATGACTCCCTCTATTGCATTATAAAATCTCTGATACATTATTTGGTTGGGGCGGTTGAAGCCTTGTAATTGCCGGATTTGGACAGAGAGACTTAACAGAGTGAGAGTCAAATGAGACTGTATAGTTGTCCGCTGAGAAGGTTTTTGGGACACTATTTGGATTGTGTCACCTATTCTTAAAATGAGAATCAGTTGAGAGAGCTCCTCAGGATTCTCTATGTACACGACTCGGACACATGCTATGTGCGCCTAGCATTATTCTTGTAGAGTGGTGATAATAGTACTACCAAATTAATTTATTGTGAAGGTTTACAGCGTGACATGGCGTCCTGGTTGGCAGTCCAGATAAAAGATAAAGTAGAAACTATCTACCTATTCTTTAGGTAAGCCTAAACCTTAGACCTTATCTGGATTACCAACTAGGCTGCCAACAGAACAACCACATCAAGATGTAAAAACTCATTGGACTGATATCATTTTTCATTCTTGCATTATATACTCTTTGTTGTATAACCTAGTTTGATAGATTAAAGTGGTTTGGTCCAGTCCCATGGTGTTTTCTAAGTATAGGCATCCAAAATATGAACTTGGTTAAAACAAATCTGTTTGACCTTTTGGATTTTGGCTATTCGACTTTTCAAGTAACTAGATGAATCGGTCGTGCATGGGGGGGTGAGGGAGGCCGGGGAGAGGGAGAGGGGAGGGAGAGGGGGGGAGAGGGAGGGAGAGAGGGGAGGGAGGGAGGGGAGGGAGGGGAGAGGGAGGGGAGAGGGAGGGAGAGGGAGGGAGAGGGAGGGAGAGGGAGGGAGAGGGAGGGGTGAGGGGAGGGAGGGAGGAGGGAGGGAGAGGGAGAGGAGAGAGAGGAGAGGGAGAGAGAGAGAGAGAGAGAGAGAGAGAGAGGGGGGGGACCAATGAGAGAGAGAGGAGGGGACCAATGACATAGAATTCCCAATCAATGTCCAAATTTACATGATTCATGAGAATCTGCTGTTTCTCTGATTTTCAAATCAATATCGGATTTTGGCTATTCTCATGAACCATGCATGTAAATAATTTGGACATTGCTGGGGAATTTTATGTCTCACGTGAAGAATGTAAATTCTGAAGTTCACCTTTCTTTGGAAAGGAACATTTAGTGCATGGCACAATCCCTCTACTTTCTCTGTGGTGGATGGGTACCTATCATCAAAGAACAATCATATAAAAAGATGATTGTGCGATCTAACTGATAACAAAGAGTGAGTGCAGGTTAATTATAATATATATGCCTATAGCAAAGTATATATATATATATATATATATATATATATATATATATATAGGAATAACCTGTAGTTGTATGTATGTGATCTTGAGATTTAATTAATAATGGGAAGTGGTGTAATAAAAATTTAAGATAGAGTACTTATATATCTACAATTATTTCTCTTTTAAAAACCGCATACAAAGTGACTTCTCTGCAGAATATGTGAGTATAGATGTGTTGGTTATAAGCATCATGAAATTCAAAACAAAAGTGGTGAATAAGCAGACTTATTTACCTGCTCCTTTTCCTCGAGTTGAAAAAACTTCTGATCATTATAAGCCTTTTCGAAAAGCAAAAGCAAGCTGCCGCCAGACAAATTGCTTTACCACTTTAAAAGATCTGATCTTTATGCACAATATATATATATGACCTTGAAATTAACGTTAAAAAGGAGGAGGAGGGTCCCTCTCCCTTCTGGCATCAATTTTAATTTGTCAAAAACAACTCCGTCTTCCCTCCGTTTAAAACCCCGTCTTTGTTAGTTTCTTAAAACCTGAACTTCGATCTTCCTCCTTCCAGAAACGGGAGACGTACATTTATAAAACTTAATCGTGGAACTTCACCGTTTCGATCTCCGGCCGCACTGATTTCATCGTTTCATGTGCGAAAGCCCATGCATGGTGTTGCTTTCTTTTTCCTTTTGTACGAATTTGATATTCCTTTTGCATTTGTGATCTTCAACAGCTAGCTAGCCATGCAGTGCAGTAACGGGCCTGTAACTTCACTATTTTCACCCCTTTCAAAATGAACATGATCAGGTAGCTTTCCAGAGATGTTCAGCCATGCAGAGCAGCTTTTCATACGTACGTACACCCATTTTCTTTCTTTACCCTGCTGTCTTCTCTTCTTCAATATATCAGTTCTACGTTTTTTGGCCTTCCTTTTTTTTCCTTTTCACTACTTCCTGAGAGGGAAGAAAACGAAGAAAACAAAAGTAGAAATTAATGCAGGAGAAAGAAGGAGAAAGACCCATATTCTAGTCTTTTTATCTAATGGTACGTTTAGGCCTTTTATGCAACTATAGTTAATTACTATATATATAAGGTGGGAACTTTAGACTTAATTAATAATTATCACTCCCAAAAATATTAATATTGTACAAGTTGTCATGTGGGGGACTCATATGCAGTACATTAATTACACAGCCAAAACTCAAGCACTTCCCAGCTGCAGCAACATCCCTTGTCCTCTAACGTCACACCATTTATATATATATATATAAGTACATAAAAAAGGCATTATAAGACTTTATTCTAGTTATAGTTAGTTATAAACGTACATTAAAAAAGTATTTATAGGACTTCCTTCTAGTTATTGTTAAGAATAATGATTCCGTCACAGCGGCTCTCACATTGAAATTAAATAATATATTTTATTGGATTTCGTGAAATATATTATTTAATTTATATGTGAGAGCCGTCCGAGTCAGCGGCTGTGCCCAAATCACTACTCTATAGTTAATTATATGTACTAAGTAAATTATATTGAATAAGACGAGTTAAGTATGACTAAACTTAGGCTAGTGTTTTAATTTTCAAACACAAGTTTATAATTTTGAGTGCTGGTGATATATGTGCGCCATATTTTATGGCGAGGTTTTACAGCGTGTGAAGTCTCACGCGAGACCAGCGGTGCGCATAACATTACTCTACAATAAGCGAATCCAGCGGTGCACATAACATTACTCTACAATAAAATATGGTAGTACTTATATCATTTTTCTTTAATGTATTAATGCAAAGGACAAATATTTGTATAGAGAATATCATGGGAGCTGGATTAATGAGTTCCGTGTATTCATCAACATGAGGTAGCCAAGACTTACAACCAAATCATTGTCTTTCATTAACAAAAAGATAAAACTAATATCTATAATTATAAATAAATCCTATACCTCATACAAACTTTAACTTATCAAAGCAAATGTTTAAGGAGAGAAACCAGTAAAAATATATACTTCTGATCTTTGCTTCTCATGTTAGAACAATCCTTTAAAGATACTGATCAGTTGGAGATAATTGATTTTGTCAGTATTAATGAGTCGTCCTTGAATGTAGAACATGAATCTTCCATTGTTTTGATTCCTAGATGTTCTTTTGTAATAAAAAAATGATTGATTTTCCGAAATAATGATGAGCAATGATATAATTCACCAACATTTTCATAGAGATCTAATATTAGCGCAGACATAAAAGAATTTAAGAGAAGAAAACTAATTAATGCTCACTCTATTACAGAAGAGAGTACTCAGTACGTACAAAGGAACTAACTAGACACTCTTTATTATTAATCCCTGTACCAGAGCTTGACAAACAAAACGATGCTCATGATCTCAAATGGTTGAAGTGTATTACAAGACTTTTTTCTTAATGGCCCTTAATTACTATTGAACACTGCCCTTACTACTTCAGCAGCAAACTAGTTAGCTAGCTAGCTTCTGAAATGATGAAACTCTTATTTAATTTGAATGGGAAAGTAAGAATAAGCCTCCATAATCACACATTGCAGTAATGATCTTCATGCAGATCAACCCAGGTCACCATTAATTTCCCAAAGCCTTTCAGATTAGGGATCAGGCATTTAATCCAATGACTCAAGGAGGCAAGTGACATTTCTGCTTGCTGAATAATTCGGTGTTCTCTTCCAGTATGCAGTTTAAAGGACATAACATAAATTTTTAAGCCGACCAGACATTAGGTTGATTTCACCATACAAGAGGTGGTGACACCAGTGAGGCACTAAACCTCTTATTTAAATATGGGAACCGATGATTTCAATAAGCAATAACAATTAGTTCGAGAAGGAGGGTTTCAAATCAAAAATTAGTTGTAGTTGAAGGAAAAGTAGTAATCGTAGTACAAGAAGAAGCACTAGTACTAGCTAGCTAGTAGAAAAGAAGAGTAGCTAGATGAGGAAGGTAGAAGAAAGAAGAAGAATTAAACCTAGCTAGTTAAGAGAGGAGACCATTTGGTGGTTTCCCTTTAATTGCGAAGGTACCTTTTGTAAAGGACGAAGACTGAAGCTGTCACCTTGCAATTGACGCAACACAAGAGTCTGACGAAAGCGGGCAACATTCAAGGACAAACAGTACTACTCGCCCCTCTCCAAATTGGAAATAATTGAAACACTAGCTAGAAGTCAGCAAGTAAGCGTGGGTTATTCCCACCGAGCGAAGCCAGTGGCTGATCCCCCATTCGTACAATTGATTCATTTCTTCCTTTACCTTTTGCATTTGATCAGTACGAGCAGTCATGGAAAGATAGGTATTACTATTGCCGCTGATGAGACTCAAATTAAAGAGGGAGCTGCTCTAAATGGAAAGCTACACCACAACTGGAAGTACAGCTAGCAACCCAACCTAGCTTGAAACATACTTCAATCGCCCCCTCTCCATGTCCTAAAGCTGTAAAAGGCCAGACAGCCTCACATAATCCCGCGCGTCTCTTAGGTTTTGTGCGTTTGTGGAAGTTGGGTTGCCAGAAGATCAGCAGAAGAAATCAATCATGAACAGTACTACTACTGTGTGAAAAATGGGGATCGACAATTCGTGCATATATAATTACTTGTTTTCTTCCTTCTCACACACAGTAATGGCACACCCATGAACAAAACTCAGTACTCTCTGAGAGAGAGAGAGAGAGAGAGAGAGAGAGAGAGAGAGAATAATGGAAGAAGATGGGGCCGCATATATAGTCTGGGGAGAAATTAATCGAACACATTAATGCAATCGGCCGGAAAAAAAAACAAATTAAACCTGCAAATGTAAGACAATATTATGACCAAGCGCTTCCAGGAAGCTAGCTAGGAACTTGATTCAGTACTACCAAATCAAATTCATTCTACATGTTTGAAGAAAGAGATCAGTACTGCACCTGTCCTTAGTACTCAACTTGTAGAATCAGTTCCAGTACTCCAATTCCACATACAGTACTACTTCCCTAGAGACGTACCATCAAGAGAATCCAATTCAACGCAGCAAACGGCAAGAGCTAGCTAGCATCATAAAATCAAAGCCATATATAAGAACTGAAAGTAAAAAAAAGAAAATGGAGTGTACATAACAAATAGAGACAGCTTCACGCGTTTGCAACGAACCTGCAGCTTACTCCTGCAACTCGTGTAAAAAAAAAAAAAACACAGATAATTAGTACTCGTAGCTTCAAGACTTCCACTAATTGTTCGAGAAAAAGCGACCGGGTGAAGTACTCTACTAATTAATTACTCCTGTTGAATTATATATCTATAATCAAACGCAGAAAATTAGATCAAAAGATGAGAAGATCATGATGAGAAACAGTGGATCGAGAAGCATTAATAATCAATCTCAATTTGCAGAATCAAAGGCGCGGGCAGCACTAGTAGTGAAAGATCATGCCTGTATAAGATCAAATTAAATAGGGTCCCCGCGGTATAGTTGTTCTATCAGAGTCGCTTCTTGCTGATGCAGCATCATCAAGATTCTCAAGCGCCAAAAACTTTGGGGGATCGAGTCGACTTTAATCCGCACATCACGCGAAGAAAGGCGTGTGAATCTTGATGATGCTACATCTGCAAACAACGACTGTCCAGTAGTACTGATGATCGAGCTCGATATACAATCCATGCAACAAGAGATCATCGGAGAGACAGAATATTTGAGGAAGACCATGAAGACGAAGAAGAGAAAGGCACATCAAGGAGAGACAGATTTTGGTGTGTGATGAGATCAAGTGAAAACAAACCCACCCCTCTCGATCGCCTGCGCAAGGGGTCAAAAAACAAAAAAACAAACAAAAAACTAAGAGATCCATGCACATCTCCCCACTCGGTGACACGAGCGCGGCTGACGTGGATCTCCGCTACTGGCTAACACAAAAAACGAAGAGTCGTGGGTCCCCCTCGAGGAATCTAAAGTTTCTGCCAAACTCAACAAACTCAGCAACAACTTTGGCCAAGCCCAAGCAAAGGGAAGAAGAAGAACAACAACAACAATAACAACAAGAATAACAAGAACAAGAAAGAAGAACAAGAACAAGAACAAGAACAAGAGGAAGAAGAATAATTAGTGTCGACAGAGTGATCTCCGGCGAGTAAACCGCCGGATTCCGTCGACGGGGATCGCCGAAATATGGGTTTGACGACCTAGCTCAAAAGAAAAAATCGAAACAATTAAGCAAAAATACGTGATATTCCAGTACTATTACACTTTTGAAAAATAGAAGCGAAACCTCTCATCTCCGGTTCTTCTCTCAATTGACACGAAGAACATCGGAAAACGAAACCCAGATCAGGGGAACGTAGCGGAGGCAGTACCAGATTATAATTTCATCTCCGAAAAACGAAGATGAGATCGGAGACGGAATATATATTACTAGCTAAACCCTGAACTCAGAACTTAAACCGAGACATAAAGCGAGACAGAGAAACAAAGCGGAAGCCGACGGAGAGATTGAAGAAGAGGAGATATGTCGAGAGAGGGAACGGAAGCCACATACAGAAGAGAGAATTAAAGAGAGGAGGTTGATGGAGATATATAATATCTACATATATATATATATATACACAGGGAAGGAGGGAGAGAGGGATGCGGTACTTATTCGGGGCATTTTGGTAAAAATATAAAAAAAATATAATTGGTAGATGCTTAGCTGTATCGGTAATTTCGGTATATATAGTACTATACAAATTATTTTAATTAATTAATTAATTAGTGTTTCTATTATTGATCTCAAAAAACCCTAAGTACTGATCATGCATCTCTGCCAACTTCTTTTTATAGTGCCCTTAAGGTTTCCTTCCTCAGTCCTTTCCCATATTGTCATTTGTCAAGCTCATATATACACCCAAACATTCCGTGTATAGCCCAGCGCGTGCTCTTCCTTTTTTTTAATGAAAACGACCTAATGGGGGTATTAATGACTAATGATGCGTTAATAAGCTGGTTATCAAGAGCCTATGTTAGCCCCCCATGTGCCTCGCGGCCGCTTGCCACGCCGAATATTGTGATTAATTAAGTGGTCACACGTACTTACACTTTGCAACGTAACTGCCGTTCATGTTACTTTTTTTGATTAAGTTGACTATGGGTTGATTAAGCAGAATTAATTAATGGGTCAGGTGATTGGTTCCTTGTGTGTGGGGGTGGGGGTGGCGGTGGTGGGGGTGGCGGTGGTGGGGGTGGTGGTGGTGGTGGTGGGGGGTATATATACATAGCTTTGAGCTATATAGGTGGAGGCCACCGTGGCCCAAGATGATGATAGATAGTCCTTTTTGTGGACCATGGGACTGCACGTTGCTCATTGTGCAGTTGCCATCAACTGATGAGCGCGTACCATTCCCATTTTCAAACCCATCCAGATTCTGTATGTTTTTGTTGTTGTATATATGTGTGTGTATATTCCAGTACTTCATGAGTATGTGGAGCAGGTGTTATATAGTACTCTGCCATTTCAAATTAACCATGGTTTCTTTTACCTTACCTTCCAAATTCTTACTCATGTCTACCTTTCAAGATTCTCATGCATAATTTCTTCCCCCCTTCTTCTTTCTTCTTCTTCTGACTGATCAGTTTCCTTCTTCAAATGGGAGTTGAGTCGGATTGAGTACTGTCTTTAGTTTCATGAGTCCGAGTCGCCGTTGCACAATCGGTTCTAAACTCACTAACCCGGTTATCTAATAATTAGGACTCGGATTAGGGGTAGACAAATCTCCTCTAAAGGAATAAGCGTTCACTGATTCGGATTAGTCTGGTTAACTTTGGGACTCCACTTCAAATCACCAACTTGACTCGACTTAATTGAAACTCGTTAATCGACCTTGTCACATAGAAAAGCAATGAATCGACTCGGCCAAGCTGATGATTTGGATCTTTGAATACTCCATTGAGTCAAGGACGAGTCCCCTCCGATTCGAACCAAGACTAGAGGTCAATCCGACTCGAATCAGTCTATTCGGACATTGGATTTTTGGGCGAGTCAGTCCCAGAGTTCGAGTGACACTGGATTTTCAATTCCCGAGTTCTGAGTCAGAAAACCACGATCATTGCCTCTATGAAGAGAGGAGAGAGAAAGTGAGCCCAAGGAAGAAACGAGATTTTTTTTTGTAATTTTTATAAATATATTTTAAATAAAAAGGCGGGATCCAGTTTTTTAAAAAATAATATTATATCCATGGCGGCCGTGTGACGGCTCCTCACTGAGAATTATTTTAATTGAAATTATTGAGGGCACTAAAATAATAGAGTCGTCCACAAAAACTGCTAGCATTACTCTTTTTTTAAACATAACGGTTTGTAGTGTAACCCTCAAAGAATATATGAATAAAAAAATAAAGTCTGAAGATTCCATTTCCATGCATCAGGGCTTTCACCTGAAAGTCCTCGTCCGTACGCTCTGACGTGGCCATCTCCGAACTCCTTTTTTTTTTTTTTTTGGGGGGGGGATTTGTCTTATTGCTCGTTCGTTTGTTTATTCATTTATTTGTTGATTAATTTCTATTATTCGCAGTATATTAATATATAATATATATATAGTCTCCGGGTGGAATAATAGTAATAGACTAATAGTAGTGATATTTAATAATGGGACCGATGTACGTACTTTTTGTGCGAATAAAATAGAAATAAAAGAAGGACGGAGGAACATGGAAGCAGGTTGGGACGGGACTACCTAACTAATGTGGGCCACGTACACGTGAAGTGTACGAGAGACGATCGCCGTTGATTTTGGGCCACACCTTCACTATCATCACGCCCCTCGGTGAAAGCAGCGGCAAGGAAAAAGGTAGATTTCGAAATAATAAAACTGAAAGTGACCGTCGGCATCACCCACCCTTCCCCTACGGGTCCCACATCACGTGTTATGTGGGACCCATAAACCCCATCGACCTGAAAGAAAAAAAAGAAAAATTTGCAGCGACCCGTACGGGCACCCTCGCCCATGATCTAGGGTTTGGTGAAAATATTTTTGTTGGACGCGTACATATATGGCTCATATATATGTGGCTTGAAAGCCCCAATGTAATATAATCAACTCTTACTAGGTAAGACATCCACGGTCTTACTATTACTCTCTCGTCACAATTATTCTCTACGGGGACCATAACCTTCTCTATACTATTAATCTTCCTTTTGACAATTATAGTCTTAGCTATAAAACTTTATTCCGAATATATCACTTCAATTTGGGTAGGTAAGTAAAACTAACAATAGTACCACTACTATTACAGTGCAGGGAATCCAGACGAGCCAAGCCCTCTGCCTTGAGATCGTTTGCACCTTCTTCTTCCTCTTTGGGCCTATCCAAGCGTATGGATCGGTCGTGGTCTTGAATCTGGTGGCCGCCGTGCTGGGGCTCATGACCTTCATTTCCTCGACTGTCACTAACGAGAAGGGATATTCCGGGGTATCCATGAACCCGGCGAAATGCCTCGGCCTGGCAGTCATTCACGGCGGTCACCTCTGGGATGATCTCTCGGTGTTCTGGGTAGGATCTGCAGTCCTTTTATCTCTACTAGGTAAGACATCTTCGCTAGGTTGAAACCTGGTTCGAGATTAGTTCCGCATGGAAATACAAGTAGAATTCTTGATTTATTAGTGGGAAACAAACTCCCTACCTCAGGCTAGTCACCCAAATTTACATGTATCTAAGTCAGTCCTTTTACACGGCACTCCACCTTGTCTACGTGTAAGAGCTCAAAAGAAGACCTATTTTGTGCGTTAGTGATTAGTCCCACATACAAATAAGAGTAGAAAATTTTTTAACTTATTTTTTTTTAAGAAGTTGATTCCAGAAATTTTTTTAATTCATTAGTGGGAAACTTTACTGCCTAACTTACTTTTTATCTTGATGAAAGGATTTTCATATTATATGAAGCAGTCTAGATTAAGAAAAGAAAAATGATAACAATACTTCCTGACTTTACTTTGATGTTTTACATCATTGTGGCTCTTGGCAATCTAGGTAAGTAGAAAATCTAGGGTTTAGGTTTACTCATAGAAAAGGTAGATAATTTATTATTAAAAAATAAAATCTTACAAATTTTATCTCTAAGTTTATCTCTTAGACTACAAACGGCACGATGCAAAGTAAAAAGCGACAATACTTACAGCCCCGCACTTAAGGAAAATATCCAAGCCACAAAGATATGGTTTTAATAATTGAAGCCCTTGCCAATAGAGACCCTTTACAGATAAATAATGTTGAGTCTTTTTATTATATATTATATATAAGATTAATGAGAAATAAGTAGAGGATAAGTTTTTTTAATATAATGAGAGAAAGAGAGCTTATTAGAGAGAGCGCTAATGAGAGAGAAAGAGAGCTTATTAGAGAGAGCGCTAATGAGAGAGAAAGAGAGCTTATTAGAGAGAGAGCTAAGGAGAGAGAGAGAGAGCTACCGAGAGAGATCTAGAGAGATCTAGATCAAGAGAGAGATCTAGATCTAGAGAAATCGAGATCGATCGATCGAGAGAGAGAGAGAGAGAGAGCTAATGAGAGAGAGATCTAGAGAGATCTAGATCTAGAGAGATCGAGAGAGAGAGATCGAGAGATCGAGAGAGAGATCGAGAGAGAGAGAGAGAAAGAGAGAGAGAGAGAGAAAGAGAGAGAGAGAGAGAGCGCTCTTCAACTCAAAGGCATTTAGAATATCTCGAATAGCACTTACAAGATGCAATTCAAGCTCCAAACTTGTCTCCCCCATCTATGGTCTGTTGGTGCTTTGTTTATGGCTGGGAACATTATTGATATTCTTTGATTCTTGTTGTTGATTCTCCTCATCTATCTTGTTTTAATTTCAGACAGATCTAACTTTCCTCATTATTATATTCTCAATACTCGCACCTCAAACTTGTCACCCCATTCTACAACTTTAAGGTTGCCGTCATGTGCTGTTGCATGATAAAAATACATTGCTTCTGCGCCATTATAAAAGAAGTGAGGAAGAGAAACATAAGTACTATTTAAAATCCACGAGATCTCCACAAATTTACGAGAAGTACTAGGTTGTTGGCCAATACGACAGCAAGTAATTGCCTGCACTCAAGTGGGTTGGTAGTCGTGACAAAAGATCAACCACTTCTCACAACTTACATATATGATTATATGAACTGTCTGTTAGTTTGGCTGCAGCATCGCCGCTGCCTAATTTGTTCTTCTACTGGGTTTTCTTCTTTAACACGATCGAAGTACTCAACGTGGGCGGAGAGTGGATTCCACGGTATCATGCCAGAGTTTGGCGTTAAAATATTTGGTGAGATGGGTTGTCAGATGGAAGAGATACATAGTACTGTCTGAGGAGTGAGAATTGGATATTGGAAAACAACTTGAAAAACAATTGTTCTTCGTTTTGGCTCACGAGAGGGACCGACCAAGCAGACTACAACGATACTGTGGGCTATATTGTCAGCCACACCAGAGACTCACCAGAAAGCTGTTTTCGACCTCGCAATGAAAAGAGCAAATATGAAACTCACCGGCAATGCAACACTGTAGATCTATTCATGTGGTGTGCACATGAACTACAGATTAGAGAAAGGAACTATATTAAGACTCTTTCTCTTAAAACCCTCTTGTGTTGTAGTGGATAGACAGTGATAGAAGTGAACCTACCAGAGAAATTCTACTTCACCATCGTGGAGGCCTCTCCATGGATCAGAATCGGACCATTTAAAAGAAAAATCTGCCCCTAACCTATTATGGATCCGGTATCGGTTAAGGGACTTAAATAACCGTTTGTTTGTGAGTCAGGTTAGGATTCAATCTGTCAAGTAATCATATTATCCAGGAAACGTGTTAAGAAACAACAAATCCCAAAAGGGAATTAATATCTCAGAGCCCAAAATGGAGGGGAAGGCTAGTACCCTTTCTTCGATGGCATAGAGAGTTGGAGCCCAAAATGTAGGGGAAGGCTAGTACCCTTTGTTCGATGACACAGAGAGTTGGAGCCCAAAATGGAGGGGAAGGCTAGTACCCTTTCTTCGATGGCATTGAGAGTTGGAACCCAAAATAGAGCACCCACGTGGCAGAGAGTTAGAGCCCAAACGAATTAAATTTTTCCTCCCTCCCTCCCTCCTTTCTCTTTATTTTTTTCTCTAAAGGGGTTAGTCCAAAAAGAAAGTGATGTTTCATGGAGAATTTAAAGACATGACATTAAATTCTGAGTAAATAAAGACCCTGATTTCATTTTTTTTTTATATTAGGTGTAGTGAGAGAATTCAGGAGAATTCAAAATTCCGCCTATTTAGCAGTGACAAAATTTTTTTTCAAGGCAACAAATTACAAAGAGAGAGAATTCAATGTCTCTCTTAAATTAAGGGAGAATCCATGTCATAACCGACTAACATTCCACTAACCCAAAAAAGTATTTTTTTTGAGATTCATGTCCCCGACCCTAATATCCCCGTGCACTAACCCCCCTAATTCCACTCTCCAATTCCTCTCTAATCTCTTGTTTAATTTCTCCCTCTCTCCACTTTATCTCTCCACTTTCTCTCTCCACTTTCTCTCTCCAATTTCTCTTTGAACTTCAAACACAACAAAGGGCAATTGGACTATTGGATCGTAGGAAACAGAGGTTGGGGAGAGGGAAGGGGAGATGGACAAGGTTCGAGTGACGAGGGTTGGCCTGGGTGAAGAGGGTTGTGTTTTAAAGGAAGAGATAGACCCATTACCGGTCCTTGCAAACTTCTCAGAGATGGTACTTCAGATAAGACCCATTGCCTTTCTACTCCTTTATTATTAATTAGTAAATTTGTAACAGAATACTAACCTCATTTAAAAGATCAACTGAGTACCTAAAAAAGGGATCAGTAATGAGAATAAATTTTGGGGAAACCCAGTTGGTAATCCTTCTCAGTCTTTTTGACTACTTTAATTATGAAAAAAAAGCAGTGGAATTATCAGCCTAAATTTTAAATTCATAAGACTGCAAAACCATCCAAGTGGACATGCTAGCACTTAATCAATCACATTCTTCAGAATCCTGAAAATGTGTTCATTATCCATAGATGTTCCATTAATTTAAAGGCCACTACCACCTCTTACATTCCATAAAGACCATGTAAAACTGTCACCACTTTTCTAATCCACATGTACCCTTTTCTAGCCATCCATTTTGACTTATATGAGAGTGAGAAAAGGTTGAATTATATCTATCCGATGGACACTCATTGCCATGAAGACCAAGGTGGCACCACTCAAAATTACATGCAGTGAAAAGTGGCTACTGAATCTACTTATTATGATTTTTGCCTTTGCTTTCGTCAGACCTTTTTGATAAGAGGATCTCAAGAGCTTCACATGCACCCTCTTTTATTTAAAAGAAGATGACAGCAGTCTTGGAGTACTCATCCATATAAAAACCAAAAAATCAAGAAACAAAGATGGTCAATATTATTCCACCTTTTCTTTGTAATTTTTTTTCACTGTTTAGTAGCATCACATAATCCTTATCTCATATGCATAGAGATGCAAAGGGCCTTTTCCTAATATGATAAAATAGAGGAAAGGCAATTGAGCATGATATTCCTTTGTCTCTTTGTGGTCATGGCCCTGCCCACTTCATTAACCCTTTGCAAACCACTTCCATCATTTCACTCACAAGGTAAGATTTTATGACTACCCAATTCGATTAATTCAGCTTATGATCTTTATAATAAAATAATAAATTCCATCTCTAACAAAATCTAGCAAAATTTATTATTTTTTCTTTGAAATCATCCCACCTCAACCTTCTTTTCAGTTTTCAATTAATTCCAATTATGAACCAGTAGTGTCTCACTCTCTAGCTAGCGCCTTCTGTCAACCCTGCTAAGAACCATAGCTTGAATTCAAGAAAATGATTAGATGTCAAGTCCTTGTAATCTACTAAGACCGCACTAACCCTTCAGAAATCATGGACTATTGAGACTGTCAAGTTGGTGAGGCACCATGGATATCACCCAAAGAAAGACACATCAATTGCCTTGTCCAAACAGTGCTCATTGATCGAGTAGTACTCCCCATAAGGCCGGCCGGCCTAACTAGTGTGTATATGCAGAGCACCAACAATTGCTCTCGAATCAGGTCTTTTAAGGGCAACGAAGGATCAGCCATTAGTAGAGGACTTACAAGGAGGAGGCAATGGGCGTGGAGGTGTTTCGTGTGTATCAACTTTGGGGGGCCAACATCATTGTTGCAGCTCCATGAGAAGGCCGGGGTGGGGTTGGATGGGGTGCAGGGAGATGACGGGAGAGACACAAGCAAATTTCCTTCAGTAGACATGATGCTGTTTGCCATCACTGATTGCTAATGAGACTGACTGAGAAAAAGAGTAGAATATGCATGAGAGCGTTTTGAAAGACTACTACTCATCGTGTCTGATATTAATCCTCTCTGTAACTTCTTTTTTTCTTTTCTGGGTTGTTTGGTTTGCTAAACAGGATGACTGGTCTTCCTTCACTGATGTCTCAGAAAGGTAATATTTTTGCAATATATAGAAGGAGGGGCTGCCGCTGGAGAGGTGAATCTCTGAGCTCTCTCAGGGTCGGGGCAGAGTGGTGCATGGGAGAACGAAGACATGATGCAGGGGAAGGGCGAAGGACTTGGAGGGTAATGTTATTTTGGTAAATTGAGAAACGTTCAGTGGCCTGGTTAGTGAGTGAGACTGTGAGAGAGCTGTACGCTTTTCGCGCACTTTTATTCAGCTGCGGCAGACGACTATATAAGGAGTTATGATGTTGTCGCCATTCGAATTGAGCAGTGAGGTTTCGGGGAACGGAGTCGTCGGTCTCTTGCTTGCGTTCGGAGTTCGGATTTACTGAATTACGTGGGTTTCTCGCCGGAAATGGTCACGACGGTGGGAGCTGGCGCTTTCGATGTTTATAGAGGTTGGGGGTTAAATTTTTCTGGCGATGAGAATTCGGAGCGTTGGAGGTGCGGGTTCTTCAGGAGAGCTTGACAAAGCAGCGGCGTGTAAGCTGAAAATCCTTATAATTAGTTGAATTTCTAATTTTTTCGTGAATATTTCAGTTTCTTACGATTTTTGACTTCATGGGAACATCGGAGTCAAAGCTTTTCCCAATTAGAATAAAGCAGCTCATACTGATATCCGTTACATGTTATTAGAAGTAGTTTATGTGCCGTTTTTCTTGCAGTACATTTGATTTAAACCGAGTATGCTTCTCGAGTTGTTCCGAATTAATTAAACTGTCTGTGGGTTTTGTTCTACTTTTGATCTTTCAAGGCCTTGATACACTAAGATCTCTACTTGTCAATTGTGCTGTTTGGATCTGCAGAATTTTAGCGTTCCAAACATCTGGTGTTCCATCTCGAATATCAGATGGTTACGGAAAGTTTAATGAGTTGAAACATCTTGTATTGGTTTAGCTACTTACCTGTCTCTTGTATTTCGTTGATTTTGGATCGAAGACTGAATATTTGTTCGATTTAGCATTTCTGGTAGCTGAGGGACTGGGAGATGGACCATTTGCTCCTTCCTACTGCTGGACCACCAATAAAGCGTCGGGCAGGGTTGCGCAGGAAGCAGGCAGGAAGAGGCTCTTACAGAGGCAGCTAGAGGGTGAAATTGAAGGATTTTGCGTCTTCTGGGGTCCTCTTCTGGGGGAAGAGAAGTTTCTGGCATACTAGAGATTTTCAGGGGGGGAGGATATGGCTACCAATTTGCAGCAGACACTTAGAGGCCTCTGTTACAGGACGCAATGGAAATACGCCATTTTCTGGAAGCTTAAATACCTGGCTCGTCTGTAAGTTCTGTTTCTTCCCTCAACTTTTGAGTAGTAATTACAGGTATTTAATATTCCTTTTTGGATTCTATTTTGTAATTGAACTTTATTTTCTTCTTCTTCTTTTATCTATCGTGCTTTACCTTTTATACTCCTAATAATTTCTTTTTTCGTGACAATGACTGATTATAGCCAATTTTACAGCATCTGGAGATAGTTGAATCTGTTCGTGTTGATGCATCGTTTACTGCAATATTCTAAATCATTTCATCTTTGTGATGCCTTTGCCATTCAGGATGTTGACATGGGAAGATTCTTACTATGATAGATCCGACTCATCTGATCCTTCTGATAATGTGGCGGGAAGCATGTTTATGTCTGTGACAAACTTTAATGAGCATCAAGACACGAGGGACCCTCTAGAGTTGGCTTTGACGAAGATGTCTGGTCTTGTATATTCCTTGGGTGAGGGGTAAGTCCATACTAAGTTATGGATTGTGAGCTTTTTTTATTATTATTATTATCACATGGCAGCCATCTTCAGGATTTTCAGTTTTTAAATTATTATTTTTATAAAGAGTTACCTTTGTATCTCTAGCTCTAGTGTTTTCAGTTTGCTTTTCCCATTTAGATTATAACTTTGTGCAAATACTGGGCATCGGCTAATAGTCCTTACTATGTGGTAGACTATTCGATCATTCAAAGCTTCCAAAAGTAGGGGAGAAAAATTCATGGGACCGCTAAATTTAATTGCCATTGTTAGTTGGGATTTTTCCTAAGGTGTTCTATGAACAGGGTTGTAGGGAGAGTTGCATTTACTGGGAAACATCAGTGGATATTTGCTGACAAGCCTGAAACTAAATCGTGGTCGTCACTTGAGGTAAGCAACATATAGAATGAGCTGCTTTTTTTTATCAAGATAGTTAGACAGGGGTATATAGGTATTTGTATAAACTTTATGGTTACATACATCTTTTTGTGACTCCTAGTTTTCTAATTGCTTGCAGTCTCAATTTTCAGCGGGCATCAAGGTATCCTCCCCTTTGATATTTCCATGCATCCGCTTAAAAGGAGGTTATTTTTTTTCTGCTTATAACATCTGGCTGGTTGTGTCATTTGTATTTATGCCACTAACGGTACCTTTGAATCTCTGTAGTCCAGTGTTGTCGTAGCTGTCATGCCTCTTGGGGTTGTGCAGCTTGGATCCTTGTCTTTGGTAAGTCTAACCAGTATGGCATTATAGGAGAAGATTTGTATAAAACTGTGATCTCTTATTGCCTCAAATTCTATAGATAGAACAGTATTTGTGATCTTAAACTTGTCTGCTTCTCTGCTTTATGTTTCCTAGTGTTACTACACCAAATCTCCTGTTTATGTGTAATAAAATTCCAGTGGGCAAAGGTTAAACATAGATATACAGGCAGCTACTGTAATTTTCTTGTTTATTTGTGAAAAGGGAGCCATAACAAAGGCACAAACACGCGAGCTGATGAAGCTCTTGAATAGACAATCAGGATCATGGTTGATATTTTGACTTGCATCATATTTTTTAATGAAACTGTGTTTAGTTTTGAGGTGCTGCAGTTAAGCAATTGTTTGATGGCTGATTCCTCTTTCCTTAATTTTAGATTTCTTAAAAATTGTTTTCTTGATTTTAATAATATTATCTATCAAGTGATTTACAGAAACGCTTAGCTTTAGGCACCTTGAAAGACAAATCATTATGTCAAGGTGGCTAAGCAGTTTTGATTTGAAGATATTGACAACATTATCTATGACTTGCTCTTCAAATTGCTTTGTGCTGAAAAATATTTCTTTTGCTTTTGTTTGTGAGACAGATGGATGAAGATTTGAAGCTGGTTAGCCATGTTAAAGATCTATTTGGTTTGTTTTATTCATCAGCATTTGTTCCTAATCTTTATACTTGCAGTACAAATAATATCACCTATCTGGTAGGCATTTGTATCCTTTTATTCCTTTTTATTTTATACTTAAAAAATTAAAATTACAATTATCTAATTCGGTTTTCCATTTTCTGCATGGCAGCCTGGGACAGTGATGAAAGACCCAGGTTTAGTGGCATCTAATGACAGCTCAAATTCAGTAGGTCAAGCAGCACCCAGAATAAGCACCAGTATACTTCCATATAATTGGTCTTTACGAGGAAAATGTAATAACTCCTCACAAACTGCCCTTTTCCAGCCAATCCATCAAACAAAACCTGTTTATGTCCCTAAAGATAATGCTGTTGCTCAAAATGCCATACCTGGAACCAGTAGTAATGCTAGTCCCCTCAACTCTAGGCCAGGAAATATTTGTTTGGAGTTTGAGAAACAGGTACAACTGAAACAAATAGAAGTCGAGAAAGCAGAGGTTAGGGGAGGAATGTCCAAGGGCAATTCTTTTGATGATGACATGTTAGTTCAGGCTACAGTTGCATCAACACAACCTGATCGAGTAGATTGTCAGAAGACAGATGGGCATGAGTTTCGTGAACATTTAGGAATGCTAAGAAAACCTGATTTGGAGAAACAATCAGATCAAAGTAACTCAGAAGGGAACACAAGTGTGGAAAGTCTGTTAAACTTCTCGGCAGGCTGCGAGCTACAGGAAGCACTTGGTATGCCCTTCAAGAAAAAGCCAGATTTTCTTGTTTGGGAAGATGGTGCAATACAGAAAGAAACCATTTCTCATATCACTGATGGAACTCTCAATAGTTTGTTTACACATAATGATGGGTCCAACCATCTACTAGAAGCCGTGGTAGCCAGTGCTTTCATCAATTCTGGCAGTATTGCTAGTGAAAGTTCTTTATGTAAATCTGCAAATGTCTCAACCACAGATTGTATGCTTCTGTCATGTAACGAGTTACTTGCATTGCAGTCTGGGAGTGAGTTGATTCAGGGGTCTTCAAGTGTATGTAGTGGATCGTTGGAGATGGAGACAGTACAAATAAAGATAAACAGGAAAAGGTCTAAATCTAGCGACAGTGGTAGACCTAGGCCAAGGGACAGGCAATTGATACAGGATCGAATCAAGGAACTGCGACAGATTATCCCTAACGGGTCTAAGGTAGGTCATTTTCATATGTTATTTCGAATGTCTTGTACACATTGTGTAATTTTCTCCCATCGACTGTTCTTGTTGTCTTAAATATCATGTTTTTTCCGCGCAGTGCAGCATTGATGCATTACTGGAGCGCACAGTGAAGCATATACTTTTTTTACAGAGTGTCACTAGACATGCTGAGAAGCTGAAAAGATATGTGGAATCAAAGGTATAACTGCATATACTTCAATTTTTATCACGAAATGCCTCTCAAGAATAGTGTCAACTTCTCCTGAAAGTGAAGCTCTCCTAATAAGAAGACATTTCAGAGAAACTCCCTGTTTAGCAAGTCTGACCTAGAACATGTTAAATTTCTCCTTGCCTGCCATTAGAAATGAAACTCAAGAAGTTGATAGTTTTAATTTCAATCTGCAGTTGTTCGACAATGGTAGTTTTTTCTTAGGAAACGGCAGTTCTGAACGTGGCGCAAGCTGGGTTGTAGAAGTTGGAGGCCAGTCTAAAGCTTGTCCCATAGTTATAGAGAACATGGATATGAACGGCCAGATGCTTATAGAGGTGAGGCCTTTTCTTCTATTTTCACTGTCCTCCCTTGATTCTCGAGCTATTTGAATGAAACAATCTTGCCAACTGCGTAGATGTTGTGTGAGGAGTGCAACCTTTTCCTTGAGATTGCCGAGGTTATTAGAGGCATGGATTTGACTATCTTACGAGGTGTAGTAGAAACTCGAGATGAGAAGACATGGGTATGCTTTATTGTTGAGGTAAGCTATTTTTATGAATCACTATTTCTTGCTTAACCATATTGTCTACCCTTCTTATGACATGCACGAATATTTAGTTTCTTTGAGGAACATGTTATCTATATAAGATGATAATTTGTGTGCATCACAATTTTAGAGAAGTGAAGAGTTTGCAATTTTATAATCATCTTAATCCAATAGTTCTGCTTGGTAATTAAGAATCATTCAGCTGCTGCTGTGGGCTCTGCTTGTGTATATTGGTGCTGGGAACAAGGGATGTTAGGGTTGGCATTGTAATCAAATCAGTGGGGAATGAGTATTTGAAATGTGTTATTCGTTCCTCAGTGGAAAACCTCTTGGGAAGTTTGTTGAAGATTCATGGAAGTTACTGAAACTTTACTACAACTAATATGTATGAAAGAAAATACTACATGTTATCCTCGTTGGCTTCAGATAATTTATTTAATTAAGCTAAATCCGTTGCTGTTAGTTAAATATTTGACACTGATACAAAATTATTCTTGATAAGCATTCACCACTAGTTATATAATTTATTTTAGATATTTTAGAAAAAGAAAAATGTAATTTAATTTTGTGGTTTGACTGTTCATACTGTTCATAGCTTTATGTGTGTAATGTGTGATAGACCTGTGTTCACGCTTTGTGCACTATCATCAATATACCGGCACCACCCTCTACCTCTCAGTTATTCTTTTGTCACTCTGGCAATGCAATCGAGGCACAAGTTTCAAATGTTTTAACAGTTTCCTCATTTATCATTGGTTCTTTGAACTGTCAAACGCCATTGCAGGGTCAAGGGAAAAACCACTTGCAGAGAATGGATATAATGTGGTCACTCATGCGGTTCTTTCAACCACAGCAGCAGAGAAAATCTTGATCGTGAAACTTTTTAAGCTTATCTGGGAGTAAAGCGACCTAAACTCATTGGCTTTTTGAATGCTTTGAGTTGGATGCTAGATTCCAACAGTGATCTGCATTCAGGCTCTCAAAACTTCTCAATATTTGTATATGTATTTTCGTTGATTGTGTTTGATGTTATGTTTTCGTGATGTGGGTGTGAAACAATTTCCTATCCTGTTCCAGTATTTGTTTGATGAGACTTTTACTTGTGATATTTGTACATGCATACAACCCGGTAGTTGTTGATGCTTTTCCCGACAACAATACTGATTAGAATTTCAAGAACTCAAAAGCAGAGCCGTATATATATGCTACTCGTTCAGTCCTAAACTTTTGGTGGATGTAAGTTAATTGGCTCATTATTCCACTGCTGCAGCAACTATATTCTAATGCAAGACAAATTTCCAATCCAGTAACCACCTCACTCATCATCACCTGCTTCCTTTCTCTACATGATAAATCAATCGGCGTTTGCATCATATTGCCTTCTAAGTTGGGATGAAGCTCAAGAAGTTTGCCTTCGCTCCTGCTCAGAAACAAGTGCATTGATTCAGTGAATATGCTTGAGAGCATCCCTGTATGGCGTGAGGTCCTTCTGACGGAGCTTAGCACTCTTGATATAACTAGCGTTGCAGCTATCTGGGTTGTTGCAATGTCGATACCGTTCTCAGGCAGCAATGCATCTTATAAGCTGGGCTCTTAACTTGAAAAACCCTGGTGCTTATAGCATCTCTGATTCTCTCAGGAACTCTTCCTGTTGTGGGCGATTGAGTTCAGGTCATTATTTACTAGGCCTTCTCCAGCTTTATTAAAACCCTAGTGGTACTAGTCATTCCTCATGAAGTCTTACTTGAGAAATTATAACCTATATGTCAGCTCTGATGGCCTTCCTTCTTCTAGATTTAAGTCCTTAAATGACCTTTACTATCAACAAAAAAATATAATAGTTGTGTTAAGTAACACTTACCAAACTTATTTGAGAAAAATTGTCCAATTATAAATGCTTCTTTAATTGCTATCATAAATTGATTTTGATAGATCATTCTTGTTGCACCTAAATCTAAAAAGTGCTATTGAACATATATTCCACAAATCTAAAAGAATTTACATCATATATTTCCCGTGGTCTTCTTCTTCTTCTTTCTTCTTCTTTCTTCTTTTGCTTCTTCTCTAGCTTCTTGTCCTTCTCCAGCTGAGGACCTCGCTTATTTTTATATAAAGTTGATTTTGTACCCGTGGTTAGCTTCCTCCACTGATGTCTTGATACAATATACATACAATGGAAATATATAGACTAGTATCACGTACCATTACATATTAATGAGACTTGTTTGTGGTATATTTGAATGATTCAGATTAACACTCACTTTTTTCAACATCTTAAAACTACCCTGCTCGGAGACGTGTACTATTCCAGCACTTGCTGTCTTCTTAATTGAGTAGGTAAGTATTTCTTGTGCTTAGTACAATGTATATTCCATAAAGTACTCTTATAACCTCGTTTATTTCTTCATATATAAGCTTAAACTACATAGTGAACTTACTAACATAACTAACCTGTAGTTGAAAAAATTCTATTTCTACAACTACTGATCTCCCAAGCTTTAGCTATACATAATTTATTCAACATACAGAGACACCCAACATGACAGTACACTGCTCTTGAAAGATCATAGCCCACACATAAACTACAATACCAGGAAGTTGGCAGCACCCTCCCACTCGCCATCAGCAACGACGACTGATCATCGTCAGTTACGCTCTGCCGCCATTATCACCACCTCCAGGATGGTTGTTAACATAACCATTATACGATCCTCTCGATATCTGGTGGTGATTAGTGTCCGACGGCTTGTATTCGTCTGCTTCCTCCAATTCCACAACTTGTTGCTGAGCTTCTCCTTGCACTTCACTGATCAGAATCCGGCTGCTGTTTGCCCAGGATGAGCTTTGTATTAACAACATTATAACTAATGCCACCCACTTCATGATTTCCCTTCTTGTTTACAACCCCTGCTGCAGATTGCACAAGTGTATATCAGAAAACTGTAAGAGTACTGATGCAGACGATATGGAACTTTTCTGCAGGGTTAATATTTATAGGGAGATGCAGGAACTGTGGAATAATGATTTGCAATTTTGAATTAATGAAGTTCATTGTGGGGTGTCCACCAAACTGAAAATATCTTTATAAGTGGGATCACTAGATAGAAAGTCAAAGTCAAGTAGATATGGTTTATCATGTGCTTTGGGTTTGGTGATGTTAATTGCATTTCATGATCACACATGTTCAGGGGCTGAGATGGCAAGTGTGACTACTGTGAAACACTTGGACATGGAGGAATAAGCACTAGAGATAAATGGCACTTGATGCCATAAGGACTTAATTACAGGCCTATATGCTCGTAATGGTGTAGATAGATTCTGCGAGCCACTTGACAAAGTGCCAGACATGAATGGCCTGCAATGGTCTGCCAATTGTGGTCGAAAGTGGTTTCTTCTTGCAGATATAACAGTGAAAACCACCAAAGGAGACGAAGAAGCTTGAAGAGAGATATGGTCATGTTTTCACACTTCAATCCACACACAAGTGATATATATATATATATCTCAGTCAGGACTGCAGGAGGTGTCTATCTTCATTCCAGCTAGCATTATCGTTGAGCCTGTTTGCCGCATTATATTTTGAGCGAGCACTTTCAGAGATAACTAAGATTTACTCTCTCGCTTCATCATGAGATCAAGAATATTGTGATGGATCAGAGAGGCATCTTGTGCTTTATGCTACCAATATGGGATTACTCAGCATAGTACCCATCGGTATCTTCCTCAATATTGATTTAGCAAACAGGATCTAGTTCTATATAAGTGGCCCTGCCTCCGGAAACCAGCAGAGCTCCATCCACCACATTCATGTCATGTACTGCTTCTGCAATTCCTTAAGAGGGTTTTGAAGCTCAGCAGAGTACTTGTAAATGTTACAACGAGAGATTACCTGCAACATTTCAGCTAAAGGACCCAATAATAAAAGACGAGACCTTCAAATATCCAAGTAATATAGAAGCTCAACCTCAAGTTTGAACAGAGCCCTCATATTTTCCATATACATGCCTATAATACCATTATTCAAAAAGAAATTGAACAGAGCCCTTTCACTCAAACTCGAGCTCGACCATGTTTAAAAGATCAATCTCAAGCTCAACCCAGTCCCGAGCTCAAGCGTTAGCTCAAGGTCGATCTTGAAGTGGAGGACATTGTTTGAGCCAAGCTCAAGCCTACCATGTTTCAAGCTTTAACATGGCTCCTACGTTGCCACCACTAACTCTTCCTAAGATTACATTTGTAGTCTTCAACATCTATTTCTTGCTGCAATCTCCAGCTTAGCACAATATTTGATGTACCTCAAATATCAGATTTAGGATAGCTTTGGCACTGGACTTAAAACCTTTTTTTTTTCAAACTTCAGGTCCCATTTTAAGGCATCACTCCCAGCAAAATCAACTGATGTCCTTGCAACCCAACTACAGATTTTCTTTTCTACTTCAGAGGAAAATACTTACTCGGTCTGACAAGAGAGTGGTGATAACGGTATTCCTGCGAAAATTCTATTCTAATTTTTCTGTCATTATGCAACTTTCCTTTAAGTGCTTTGTTTTATAAGAATAAAGTCATTTTTGTTTAGAGTCGTAATAGAGGTACTGCCATATTTTACTGTGAGGGTTTACAATGTGACATGGCATCCTCGTTGGCTATCTAAATAAGAAATAAAGTAAAAACTATCTACCTATTCTTTAAATAAGCCTAAACCCTAGACCTTTATCTGGACTACCAACTAGACTACCAACAGGACAGCCACATTAAGATGTAAAAACTCCCAGTAAATGACATCATTTTTCTTTTGTATATGGCTCTATTTTTGTGGGGAAGAAAGTTTCTTGGTGAACATGATGTGTCAAAATGTACCGGTCAGAAGTACCTCTTACAGGCAGGTAAGTATATCACCGTTTGTTTACAAGTACTCCGCAAATTTCTATATAGGAGAGCCGTGACATTTTTTAACTTGTTACAAGCAAACAGATTACTTTTCTCGTGCTTTTGCATTTCATAACTTACTAAAACGCCATTAGACAAGTTTCCAAGTACGTGATTGCAATCCTCTTCATGTAGTAATGAGTGCACGAACATGGCCACATAGGAATGAATGGCAGCAGATCGAAATGGATCCAATCCGCAGCATTTCCAAGTAGCAACTCTAAAGATCTCAATTGTCATAAATCCCACTAAACTGGGTTTCAGTAAATATATCCTCTGTTGTTCCCAGATGAACTCAGCAGCTTCATAGCAATATATCCCTTACTGCATTTCCCTGTTTGAATTGGAGATACCCCTCCAGTCTTCCTTCACAAAACGGCTAAACATTACCTTTCTACAATAGCAACTATAGTCCCTAAGTTCCCCTTCTTTGGATTGGTTTATACAAGACAACTGTAACAAATTTGGACCTGAAACGGTGTGTGATCCCCAAGGCCACCACGGATCTTGGACTCTCTCGATTTTCAATATATAGGTGATTCAGAATTACATTCTGAGGTAAAGGGAGGCTGCTTGAAGCATCTCGGCTCGATGGGACGCTCAGTAAGGTGTGCTGCAAGTGAGGAGGAACTGCTGGTGGATCCCGTGCTTCATCTTCTGTTCCTGGAAAAGGACTGTTGTAGCTTGCGTCTGGTGACCTTGGAACCTCAAATCCCACCACGTTCATTTCATCCTGCAAGAACTCGGAAGTCAGAAAAAGAGAAACACAACATTTTCAATAAAATAATTAAAAAATCTTACTTGATCTTCTCCGTACACATTATCCATGGTGTCAAGCAGTTATTTCTACAAACGCCAAGTCATCAAAACTGTTCTAATTCTGTGATGTTGATAATCCTGAAATACATCATCCGGACAGCATGTTAGTTTCTTCCAGTCAGAATTCAAACTTCACCACCAACACATCAGAGCAAATCATTTTATGAAGATGGCCACAGACGGAAGATGGGAAGGAGTAAGAGAATCTCTTTTTCTTCTTTTAATAGCTTCAAAAGTGAAAAAATATAAAAAGAACACAAATCTAGAAAATTTCACACTAACTACATTCAGTTCTGATGAAATTCACACATTATTGGACAAGATATAAGAGACCCAAGTATTCAGATTTTGGCATTCACCAAACAATGAAAGATAGATCTTTTATGAATATGAACATGATAACTCAATGACAACAGCAAGATCTGGACCTAAAACTTATATCAGCACAACCTTTCCATGCTTGTGAAAAAAGTCATATAATTGTTAGGCAGCCATTTGCAATTTTATAACACATCCATCAACAAGCAAGAATATATAACTATTATTTTCTTTCCCATGCTATCCTTTTAGCCTTGTCCCTGCTACAGCTGCGCAGCAAAAAACCATACTTTGTGCACCAGTCCCTACTACCTCCAAGGAAGCAACAAAAATCATCTCATATTTTTTAGCTACCTATATCTGTAACTAGTGCACTACTGGATCTTTACAGAATAACCTTTTATCATCTCATATATTTTTATTTTCTCGTCTATTGATCTGACTCAATAGCGTATATCCTTTCCATCCATTTTTAGCCGTCATTCCCTCTTTACCATCACTTCCCCATGAAAAGGTTGATGTGTACTGCCATCCTATAATGGAACTTTAACTTTTTTGGAAACAATGGAGTTTCCCCATTTGAAAACGAGGGTGCTCCACTATATGAGGGTACAGTACTTACATCATATGAAAGCAAGAGTGCTTCCCTAGTTGAAAATAAAGATGCTTCAGTGCTGCCCAGTGCTCACTCACAAAGCATGTTATATGTGCTACTTCTCTGTCGCATTTTGTAAGTAACATGGGAGAGCTTGAATGTAAAAAGCCAATCAGGTGCTCAAGTGCCCAGTAATTTAGGAAAGATAATTTTGCATGTCCGAGTTTTATTTTACATTGGAAGAGTCCAGTTCAGAAAACTATGACTGGAGTACATAAGTAGGAGCTGGAGAGTCTCTCTGGTTTCAACTAAAAAAGCCCATTTTAAATTATGACCAGACTAAAAGAGTAATTTGAAGGGTTCAATTTCTGAAAGCTATAATTGATGGAGTTTGCAAATAGGAATTAGGACAGTGAACATTGATTCAACTAATTTTTAGACTGCAATTTGATGCTTCAGAAAAAGCAGAGTATTCAGAAGGATCCCATTGAAACCAATCCTCCCTTGTGTATCTCCTCTCTTTCCCTATTTTCATTCCTATTAACCCTTTTTCTCTAACTTCCTCGCCCCTTCTTGCATTCTTGTGCTCTTTGCTCAGATCCAAACTCAGCTAAAGTCAGTTCCCTACCTTCCTCACCCCCCAATCTACTCAGTTTTTATTAAACTCGCTTGCAGCCGCTTCTAGTGTTTGCAACATTCTGATTCGCCTCCTTCTCATACACTGAACCCAGGGCCTGTCACTAATCCCTATTTGATCCACGGCACGTTTATCCTATAAAGCCCATTCTCTGCAGGTCTCGTGCTTAAATCATCAAGAGCAATTAATCAAAAACATTAACTTCTCCCAAGAAGTTTCTTGAATTTTTAACTTTTGGCAACTCATTCATTTAACCCTCCGGCAATCTATAAAGACTGTGAATTACAAGGGAGGCATCAATATCTGTATGTCCTGCTTATGCCACCTATTTCATGAGATAACATATGCTACATCATGAGAAAAAGACAACATATGCTACATCATGTGTGAAAAACATAAGCCCACATTATTAATCACAATTGCCATAGCCTACCGAACTAAATGGGATAAGCCATCAGCAACCTCTAAAGACTGCTGATTTAAGAGAGGCATCTACGTTTATACTTCCTGCTCATGCCACATGTTTCATGAGATAACACATGATATATCATCTGTCAACAACATACTCCCAAAAGGTTATTTACTAAATTTAGATTGAAGTACTTCATGAAAATTGGAGCCAAGATAGAGCTTAAACCTGACACTTGTGTCAACCCTCGTCCTTAATCAAACTTGTCATGAGTAACAAAACTAAATAGTCATGTTTACCAAAAACAAAACGGCCATATTTATAAAAAAACAAAACAGGCATAAATATCGGAAAACAAAAACAGGTAATTTATCATAAACAAAACAGACCCGCATATTTATCAAGAAAGGCTTAATTATGAAATACAAACAGGCTTATTTTTATTAAAAAATATATCAGACAGTTATCAAAAATAAAAAAAAGGTGTGGCACCCCAACAAATATTTCTGCCACAAGATATTCACCAGCTAAACTCTTAGTATCTTCAAACGAGGTATTTTATCTTCCAAAAAAACATACAAATCGACCTAATTTTATAACAGCGACCAAGTTAGACATCATGAAAAGGAATTAACAGTAGTATTCGTGGCCTTATGATTGACAAAGAGCTACTTTTCATAAAAAAGCAAAACATGATGAGAACCACAATCATCAACCGCCAGGTATTTATCCCTATCAAGTTCAGGTTAACCAATTGTTTATCGCAGCCTTCCATTCCATTTACGTGGTTGAGCCCAATAGAGCAGTAAAAACCACTTTAGCATATTAAATGACAACGAACTTTAGAGTAGTCTCATAAGGTTCGCCTACTCAAGCCAGAACTCATGTGTTCATGAAGACAAAACATTTAGATTCTGATTAAAAATACTTTAATCGATTATCGACTTTCAAATTTCAGATAAAGCTAAAGGCTGAAATTTTCAAAAATGATATTTATCTATTATTTACTCAAAATTCAGACTACATCTTTCACCAAGACCAAATATAAGATCAAGTTGCAAAAATGATAGAGGATGATTAAACATATCCACATATAGCAAGTTCACCACAAACCATCAACTAAGTTTTTTTTTTTTAAAAAGAAGAAGAATTCCCTTGCTTATTATCTCTCTCAATAATAAGAGAGAAATATTTGACACTCATAATACTTAATTCATAATAGTAAAGAAAAAGATATTTATCACTTTTACTGTGAATTTTCTGTCTTGATTCAGTGCCTATGCTTCATAATAGAACCAACAAGTATAAGTACAATGCTAAAATAGAAATAAATAAGTTACACACACGTTCTAGATTACAAGGCCTCAGAGTACTCTGAAATTTTCTTATGGCAACTATACCTAGAAGACAACGTATCATTTTCTTGCAGTCCAATCGCCTCTTCTAGAGCAAGCGAAACAAATTATTTTTAAGCAAACAAACCAGTTAGTTTGTACTTTCATCAGGTACATTACTTAGATTCTTTGAGATGTCAAACTGCATTTACTCAAGCCAGGAGAATGGTTTATTTTCCTAAGTTATACATAACTTGCATCAGTAACTAAAAAAGGGATAATTTTCTTAAAAAAGCATCCAAGTCGCTCAATGCTACAATGCTCCATCTATATTACCAAACACAGGGCTTTCAGCATCTCAACTGCATCATTTTGTTAATTTCTACTAATCAAAACATTTACAATTAGTGATGCATGATATGTCAATTTGCTCAAAGCCTTAACGCTCAAACTATATTACCAATCATAGGGCCTTCGGCAGCTTAGATAAAGCACCAAACTGACCAAACTACCACCAAGAGGGTAAAATTATTAAATCATCAACTCTATTCTACTAATAGAAGCTTTAGAATGTAAACCCAATCAGCCAATTGGAATATATGGCAATCATCAGTCCCGAGGCCTATCCTCTGAACCTAAAACTCTTCCCCAAATAGAACCCATACAACCAACACCATCCCCACCCGTTTGTCTTTTCCTTCAAACCCCTTCCTCGTCTACCCAAACCGTATCCCAGCCAGCCATGGCCAACGCCCCATTCAAAACAAATTGTAAATAATATTGCAATTGAAACCATAACTAAAATTTTAAAAACAAGCATTTGTACTCAACATCATAAACAGATCATACTAAAAGCCAGATAATAAACAAGCGCTTCGCTTTCCTCTCACAAAAAAATAAAATAAAATAAAATAAAATAAAATCAACAATCCGGTTTTCAAGAAAATTAGAATCTACTAATTCCAGTTTCCCAGAAACAATAAGAAAATAACTAGATGAAAATGGAGATAATAACCAATAAAACGAACTTAAATGATTAAATGACAAAAATACATCATAAACAAAAAATTGAACCATTACAAACAAAACAAACAAAAAAGAGTAAAGAGAGCTCCTTACCTTTGCGTTGGGGTAATTCATCAGATAACCTAAAAATGACGAAACGATGTCTGATGGGCGACGGCGGCAACAACGAAACACATGACAAAATGAAGAGAAAGTGTCGAGATTGTGGT
The DNA here is from genome assembly GCA_022405105.1 of Aristolochia contorta. NCBI lineage: Eukaryota > Viridiplantae > Streptophyta > Magnoliopsida > Piperales > Aristolochiaceae > Aristolochia > Aristolochia contorta. The sequence goes on along the minus strand of CM039669.1, from coordinate 18,698,521 downwards.
GAAAGCCGAAGATATAGCTTCCGGAAAGCAAACCCGAGTGTTTTAATAAAAATAAAAAAATCAATATCGATAGAAAAGTGGCTGATCCGTATTTTGGGGAATCAAAATGTAGGGAATATAGGGTTTTCGTCGGCTGCAGCAGGAATAGATTGGGGGAAACACAAGGACACGGCCCGGTTTTCTCTTAAGAAGCAAATACTTTACTTCCCAAACTACCCTCACGTAAAAAAACAAATGTTGCATTTCTTAATAAAACATTCACGTCTTTTAAGACAAAAGATTGGTTTTAAAGTAATCGCAAAAAAATCCTTTGTAAATTTATGTTCCATTCCACCAACCCTTTTGTCTCATCTATTTTTGGAGAAAAGCTCTTGAGACATCTTTAATTATGAAAATTAAGATATTTATAATATGAATATAATCAATAATTTCCAGTAATCTTTAATTTCTTGATATTGTAGAATATATGATGATCTTCTAAGTGGTTAAATGCAGCTAATAATAAGGGGTTAATTTTTAAGATCGAAGGAATTAAAATCAAGAAATACTCAGCCTTATGGTTTTAAGACCTATTGATTCACCAAATAATGAGTGCACAATATTTCTTTGTTTATGTTGCATAATACAATGTCCTATCCGAGATCAGGTCTAAACGTTGTGTTCGATTACAACCACTGAAGGAATAATGCAACGCCTCCAGGTAAAAAGGGAGGCACTGCCCACTAATCGTAACATACAACAATGCAGACTGCTCTTTTCATCAACCTCTCGGAAGTCGAGCAATATTTCCAATACTAACACCATTATGGTTCTGATCTCTTCTAACCAGTGAAATCATGGGCAAGATGATGGCCACCCAGTTGTCTCAGTTGCTGTTCGCGCTGGTGCTGTTGCAGTATCATATGATGTTGTTGTTGTTGTTGCTGCTGTTGCAGATGTTTGTGTTGCATGTTTTCTGCACTATGTCTGAGTCCTAATGTCAGTGACACCGATCCAGCCCCTAACATCTCCATCCCACTCGGATAAGGCATGAAACCCATCATCCCACCATCCAAAGCTCTAGAAATTTGGCACTCTTCCATCTTCGAACGCTTGTCTGCAGGGTGCCATTGATCTAAATCGTTCTTGCCGTGGGGGTCGTTTAGAGTCACTGCGTTGGAGCAGTTTGATGGTTTCTGGGAAAGTTCAGCACTGGTAGGCTCACTGGGTAGAATGCATGACCCTCCAACCTTTCTTGCGGCAGCAGCGGCGGCGGCGGCGGTCTTGCCGTCGATCTTGACACTGTTTAGGTCCACTTCAGCTGATCCCTTTGTTTCAAGCATGTGTATTTCCTCCACCATGGGTTTCCAGACTCTAACCCTCGCATTGATGAACCAGTTCGATACCTGCTCAGCAAGTAGAATAAATGGTTAAACATATCGTTCATTGCCATTAGACCAATATTGCAACCCATTGTGTGTATCTGCAGCTCCTACCTAAAATGTTAAAAAGCCTAACACAAAATCACATACATTCCGAAAAGATGATTAATAGGTACTGCAAAATATAAGTTACAAAAAGAAGACAACCCAAACATAAACGATAGAAACAAATCAAATCAACAGCATGCAGGCACATGATCATCAGTATACAGTAATAGGTGAAGACAAGTTACATAACATGTGACATTTGTTTGGATTTTAATGTTTAGCCGGAAAAATGGCAGTACAGTACCCAATTGAAGAGACACTTTCAGGTTTCCAAAGGGTCATACATAACTACAGTACGTTACCCTGAGACAATGAAAGACACCCATGAGCTGCATTGAAATGACATAACCAAGAAAGTTCTGCACTTACTTTTTTTTCTGTACTTCAATTTGCAATACGATTTTTTTTTTTTGAAAAGATGATATCTTTTATAAATAATAAGACTTGATATAAAGCCAGTGATAAAAGTAGTGGTAAAATAATAGTGTTACATAGGCCAAGGCCCCTTTTTTGGTGTGGTGCACACTTATATTGTGACCATGCACACTAATTCTGACAGAGTACTGGTGATCTTCTTCTAATACATTCCTACTGCTAGTCGGTCTGCACTGGAGTAAGCTGAGGGAGGCACAACTAGCTATACGATTGTAAAACATGATAAACATTTTTGTTTTAATTGTCTTATGTACTTCAAATTAAAAAATCTCTCTTATGACGAGCCATTTCTCAGAAAACGAACAAAGAGTGGTAGTCACAGTCATACCTGATTTCTGGAGAGACCTGTTTGAGCTGCTAGCATATGCTTGTCAGTGTCAGTAGGGTACCTGCAAAAGCCACCAAAAGTGTTTTATAAATCATTGCTGGATCAAGCACCCAGATGACTGTGCGGAAACTGGATACAGACACCTTTTATACCACTCAGTCCAAGATAGAATCTGTGAGAGAGAGTGAGAGAGAGAGAGAGAGAGAGAGAGAGATTACGGATGAAGGAAATGCTCAAAGAGCCAAGCTCTGAGAACAGCTACTGCACGTTCAGGGAGGCCTCTTTGAGGCCTCCAGACAGGCTGTTGGTGCTCCAGAAAAGCTAGATTGTCCCCAACTTTGTGCTTTCTAAAGCTATGCTCGAAAAATCTCAGCTTTTGCATGGCTACGTCATCCTTGGTAGAAGCAATAGACATTAGCTCCTCTCCCAAGGCCTTGCTTACGGTTCTAATCTGCTCTGAAATTGCCTGTTTCAAGCTCCTGAAGTGCTTGGTCACTGACTTAAGAGCGAAGGAGATGTAAGGAGTTGCTGCAGTGAGGCCTGCCACTGATTCAAAAGAGGACATCACCATTTGCATCTGCTGGTGGTACTGTTTGTATCTTTTACCAACCTTCAAGAGACGGAGACTAGTCATTAAAACTTGATCAAATTGACCATTAAGTGTTAAACACATTATGGGTTCTATACGAGAACATAAGTATGGAAAATCAAAAACTCCACATGCATAAAAGCAGACTGAAAAGAGTCTAAGCAACAGAAACAGAAAAGTTTTGTACAAAAAGGTTAAAAGCCTGGGAACACATATAACACTATAGTTTCCACAGAGTGTATACTCTTTCTTTTCTCAGCTTTGGATTTCCATCATGAAACGGCCACAGCATTCGGTACTCTTTATTTTCTCAGCTCTAGAATTCCATCACCAAATGGCCAGTACAGCATTCAGTACAATACTGAGCTGCAGGTCTTTTTATTTTTGAATAGTTCAGAGAAGAGCATACAGAGTAAAGAAACATATACCAAATGATGGAATAAAAAGCACATTAACTTTTGAGCTGGTCCTTTACTCATCCTCGTAACAGTACTGCTTCACAATGGTGTAAATATCTATAGCAAAAATTAGACAACCATATACCAATCCTGGGTTTTCACACACATCTTTTCTTCTCAATACCAAAAACAACTTTTGGGAATCTAAAGAAGGACAAGAACTTTCAGATAAAGAAAATTCTGCACAAAGATTGTAAAAAGTTTCATTGTAAGAATGAGCCTCTAGACATTGCTCAAGCTTTTCTCTTCAAATCATTCTCCATTGGTCTTAAATCATCGGACTACATATATAAGAACATGCAGAGACGTCCAATTCTGTTCAGGCATATTTTCTATCAAACACAAGGTTACTTGATCAAACTCAAGGTTACCCTTTCAAGCATTGACTTCATCGGCCTGTACTCTAGCAAATACATGTCATACCAAAATCCTTAAGTGAATGTGCATAAAACTACTGGAAAACTTCTATCCATAACAATTTAACAGCCATGTTTATACCTTGTGCATCTCAAGTTTTTTACTGGAATTAGAAAGTCAAGAGTTTTAAGCAGTTAATCCTGAACTAATTGCAACCAAAACCTCATTTTTGAGGATGAGGAAAATTAGAACGGGGCAGTATGAAGGAGCAGCAAAATTAGGGAAATCCTCCTGGAAACCTGAGGAAACACAAGCCATTAATCCATGGAATTCACAACAGAACCAGAAAAAGGTGTGAAATAAACAAAGTAGCCATGAACAGGAAAATTGAGTGTGTAAACCAGTTATTTGTGCAAATCTCTTCGCCTCAGATGTTTAGTCTTTTACTGAACTGAAAAACAATAGAAATTAGGGATAGGTATTCCCGTGTACTTGTTTGAGTTAGAATACAAACTAATCACCTGCATTCTGAAATATCAATAGTTTCTCTCACTAAATGGCCCATAGACAGAAAATATAACTATTTTAATTAAACCCATTAAACCATGAGTTAAAGGATTCTCTTTTGCCCCCATAAAAGTCGAAGTGGAAACTAGCTAGCTAGGCATTCGTTATTGCTGGTAACTGTCATATAAACAATGTTATCCATAACCACCCAATTGAAAATCAAGCTAATAAACATGTCACATATTGAACTAAACAAAAATGACGACTACAGACACTTGAAAGCTACGGCATCAAGCATCCACGAATTAAACATATGAAAGTTTCTATATATACTGGCCCCCTAACATTGAGCATCCTTAGATTCCAAGATCATTTAATTTGACAAAAACAAAAAAAAAACAGCCGATTAAGAGATCAGAAACACTTGTATATTCCATACAAGGACAGTTTAATTTAATTCAAACTTAATTATGTAATTACCACGATCAGGTCGGTATGCTAAAGACTATAACGTCGTATCCGTACATACTGTAAATATACAAGGCTATTCCAGTAGCCAGATGAAAAAAATTGTGTTTTGTTAAAACGAAAAGTATCTATACAGATTGTATAAGTGACATGACAACTATATGTTTGATGCTATTATATATAAAGTATAGAATAGTATTAGGGTACATAGGATACAATATCGGATGTATAACATTACAATCATCTATAACTAGGGTACATGGATGATGTTAATTAATGCAACTGGAAAAGGAATATATATATATATATATGTGTGTGTGTGTGTGTGTGTGTGTGTGTGTGTGTGTGTTATAAATGTACAAACCTCTTCTTGCATGCTCAAGAGCTTGGCTTTCCTCCTCTGGAACTCAGGCCGAACACCTTGGTTGTAAAGATCAGAGCCAGATTCAGTAGAGCCGTAAAAATTAGGAGTGGAAGCAGAACCGCCGGAGTTCCCACTCAAGCCGCCGGCAGCCGGGTCACGATCGACATTAAAGACGTCACTGGAGGTGCTGGGTTCTCCCGAATTTTCCCTCTCGTGAGGCAACATGATCTGATGATGATGATGATGAAGACCAGTAGTAGTAGAACTTGCTTTGACGAGCTTCGGGGACGTGGATGCAGAGAAGCAGCAGAGCTCGTCCAAGAGCTGCCGAGCGGGCTTCAAGAACCTGGAGCTCTTCAAGATGGTGGCGTACCCGGTGAAGGGTCCCAGGGGTCCCGCCGCTCGCCGGAGATCCATAGAAGAAGACGTACCACCGTTACTACTAGTACTCACCACGCTCTGGATCGAGTTCCCAAAAAACTTAGCCCCGGCGAGTACTCCTCGGCCGGAGCCGCCGCCGGCGCCGGACTCGGAAGGTTGATGGGAAGAGAGGGAGAGGGAGAGTCTCTGAGACGCATTATCAGTGCCAGTACTAGTGCAACTGTTGTTGTTCATCTCCATGTTCCTGCAGCTGCTCCACTGGCCTGGGGCGAAGGTGGGAAGAAGCACCAACTCGTTGTTGCTGCCGCCGGCGTTGTTCCAGGAAGACCCATGACCGGATTCCGGCCTAGAAGCCATGGGCAGCATATTGTGGAAGCCATGGGAAGAAGGTGCATTAATGGTGGTACTACCGGTGGAGGTGACGAGATGATGATCCTGGTAAAAAGACGGGGATGAGGTGACGAAATTACACCTCATGAGATTCTCCCGCATCTGTAGCTTGTGTGCATGTTCAGGAGGAGCTGCTGCAGCTGTTTGATTTGAAAGCTCAGTAGGTACTACTACTACTGGGTTAATAATATTGTTCAAGGAAGACTGCACAACATGTTCCTGGTTATACCCACCCTGACCCGGCTTCAAGCTGCAATTAGACATTACACCACCACCACCCCCACCATTAACAAGGTCCAAATTAGGACTACTAGTACTACCGATCAATTCGTTGTTGCAGAGTACTACATTACCACCCAAATAATTATTATTATTACTCCCACTGCCCCAATAACTCGCTCCACCGCCGGACGACTCCGGCCGGCCGCCGGCGAGGTGGTGACCTCCCAGTTGGAAGTGGGTCCCGGATGCGAAGCTGAGCATGTCGGAGCTGGAGTACATGAGGTGGACGTTATTAACGTCGTCGTGATTCAGCTGTAACCCCTCGCGTGACTGATGATGATGATCATGGAGATGATGAGCATCTTGATTAATGAGGGTGGTACTAGTACTGGGCGTGGCCTGGTTTGTGTTCATGTGCTGGACCCTCAGCTTGTCTCTTCGACTTTGCTGTGCAACGTGGGATGGATCTGCCGCCGCCGCCGCCGCCGCCCTTAAAGTAGTGTTGTTGCTCATCCCAAGCATTGATTTCTCTAGCCCTGCAAACAAGCAATATCCTCCTCCCCCTCCACCACCTCCGTCAAAGGTCCTCTCTGACATGGACTATATCTGTAAGAAAGAAATCTCACCACTGAAACTCACCCAAGATTCAGCTGCTTCTTCTTCATGATCTTATAGATTATGTATAATCATGAAGATCAGATCAGAGCAAGCTGCGTCTCTTTCTTTTCTTATAACTACACTCTTTCTACTTGTGATGATATTATAGATGCTTCTCCCAAAAGGAGACAAACAGCTAGATCGACATTTGTATCAGATATTCAAACTCGGGTACGGTCGGTCGTGATGCTGCAATCGAAATAAACCCTTTTTTTCGTCTCTACCGCGCTCCTGCAAGTGCGATTTGATTTTGATAAATCTCAGAGACATGGCAGTAGTGAAGAAGAAGAAAAGAGACGATTCGACAAAAGCCAACAAGGAAGAAACAATATTATACGAACAAAATAAATACGTACGTTTGAAAAACGAAAAAAAAAAACAAAAAGACGAACAAAACCTGATAATAACAAATACAAAATCGCATTTGAAACGCCACAAATAAACTCATTAAAGAGTTAAACACCAATATGATATATAACACAGAAAACAAACTCATACGTTAGTACTTCTGAATCAGAAGAAGAAGGGGAAAAGAAGAAAAAAAAGACAGCACAATCTAAAATAAAAGAAAGAAGGGAGAGAAGAGGAGAAAACTATCAAGAACCGGAAAAGACAGCCCATCTAACTGTATTATTGTTAATTTGGAGAAAGAAAGCAAAATGGAAACCACAACCCACCAGGGAAAATGATCAAGACCTCGTTAATTTCGATCTGGTTTTTAATATTTCCCTCTTCCAGCTATCGTTCAGTGCATGCTAGCATCGGAGACGAAGCTTCCAAGGTTCTCAAAAAAACACCACATGAGCTTCAAGAACCAAAAATAAACAAACAGCAATTAAAATAAAAAAGCACCTGAGACACAACAGCAAAAAATTGAGCTGGGATTAACAAGTCCCACCAACACATTAGTACTGTGCTAGCTCCTGATAACCCAGAAAATTAAAAGTATAACAAGACAAAAAACAAAAGAAAAAGAAGAAGAAGAAGAAGAAGAAGAAGAACTGATTCACAGACAGGCTTTAAGGAAGGATTTAGGAACGGGATCTTGGAATAAAACCCACCAGTTTCCGATTCTCTTTCCATGAAAAACAGAATAAATCAGAAAAAAAAGGACAGGGAGAAAAAAGAGAAAAAAAAAAAGAGAAAAAGAACCTTTGCAGCTACTAGAGAGATTTTGATCTACCCAACAAGGAGAAGGTCGAGCAGATCCTCCAGAAACCAACGTGGGTACGGAAAATTTCGTTTCAAGAAGATGAGAAGCACTTCGATCTCGATCCCGAAACCGAAAACCACCATAAAATCTTATCCTTTGTTCAAAACTCACACTCACACACACATATATACTAATACTGTACTGTACCTTGCGAACAGCGCAACCCAGTACAAGTGATGCAACAACTCGGAAAATCCCCAGAGCGAAAAAAACCCAATTCCAAACTCCCAAGTCTTGTCTCCGGTTACATCCGACGGCGAAACGGCCGGACGAGAGGAGAGAGGAATCGCGTCGACTTCTTTCTTTCTTCTTCTTCTTAATTCCTTCCAGTTAAAAACATGAAAAAAAAAAAAAAAAAAAAAAAAAGAGAGAGAGAGAGAGAGAGAGAAGGAACGGGCAACAAAATATCTTTTTCCGAAACGACGCGAATCGAAACAATCGCCCTCGGTTTTCGCATCAAAATACGAGACTGCCACCGTCGTAAATGATTTGCTCCGGTTGTCTCGAGGGATGTTTAAGAACAGTTAGTTCTCGACACGTGGCGTGATGCGATTTGCGAGAGAGCCGCACGGTTAAAACCAAAAAAAAAAAAAAAAAAAAAAAGCCTTTTTATACCCTCTGCAGGTGAAATGAACACTCCCGCGGTCAAACTCAGTCGTGTTATGACGTACGCGCTTCAGGTGACGAGTTAAAGAACGACGGTACGTTTCCTGTCCCTCTGACAGGAGACGAAATTAACAAGAGAAGCCCGTCAGACGCTTCCTTTTATTCCCGGCATACTTTTTTTTTTTTCTTAAACTTTTTTCTTTCCACTTTCTTTTCTTAATTCTGTCCCAATTTTTCATTTTTTTTCCCAACATTTTATGAATTTATTCCCAATCTTTCCATTTTCCAACTTTTGGTTCAATTTTCCCTTTTCCTTATTTTTTATTATGGCCCAATGTTTCCTTTTTTCCATTTTCTCAAAAAAAATCTTATTTTTGTCCCAATTTTTCCTTTTTTTCCTATTTACCAAAATTTATCAACTTTGATCATAAAATAAGAAATATAAATAAAAATTTCTGGAGACGTAATAAAATAGCATAAAATTCATTAATAAAATTTGATAAAATAGCATAAAATTTATTATTAAATCAAACCAATACAAATAAAAAAAAGGACACAGCTTGCTAGCAGTCACGTGTGGAACAGACTGAGATCACCGGCGGGAACAGAGAGGGGGAAGAATCGTCAAAGGCGAAAAACTCGCAAAACCACCAGCGGCAGCAGCACTGCAAAAGGGAGGGTCCGGCCGGCCTCGGGACTCGTGAGAACCCCCACCATGACGTCATGTGCCGGTTGTACGGACGGCGGTCGGGACTCGGGGGAAACGCCGGCGGTCACCCCATTTCCCATTCAATTCATTCATTCAGTCCTCAGTCCTCAGTCCTCTTCTTCCCGTACCTCCTCGTGGGCGTCAGTGTAGTAATATTATACACATACGAACGAAATAATTAACGCCAGAGATGGAAGAAGAGAGGAAAACAAAAAAAAGGAGATCTTTTGCTTGCCCAACTGGGTTTCGTATACCCAACTGGATCTTCTTTCTTCTTTCTCTCTCTCTATCTCTACCCGTCTCTGTCACAGGACTCCAGTTACAAACTCGTCTTCATCGTGTATTTCGTCAAGAGAGTACTGAGACCGGGTTTCCCGAGAGAAAGAGAGAGAGAAGAACAAATGAACAACGAGACTCTCAAATACTATACGTACAGAGAAGGCTAGTGGAGAGAGGCCAAGGGTAGTAGCTATTCTAAGAAAGAAAAAAGAACAAAGACGTGTCGACCGAGGCGCGAGTCCTCTCCCTCCACAAGGGGACAAAACGGAGGTGACAGATGATCCCAGTCTGGATTGATTGATATATAACAGATACCATACACACATACACACATACCTGCACTGCTGATGAGAGAAAGAGAGAAAAAAAAAAAGACATAATTTCGACGACAGACAGTACCGCTAGCTACCTATATGGTACCTCCAGACTCAAGTTTTTAATTAATACCCAGATTTCAGTGATCTCCTCCTTCCCCTTTTTCTAGCTACCTTCTTCCTCTCATATCCTCCCTCCCCATTCCGTAGCTTCTTCCTGGGTCCTCCCTCTCTCCTTTAAGAAAAATAAGTCACCAAACACCAAAGCTTCTTCACACAGTTTAGATAGAGTACTGGAGAGCTCGATATCGTGACATTTTTTAATCCCAAAAAGAAAGAGCATAAAAAAAACTAAGTCATGCATGGCATCTTTCTCTTTTCTTTCTGGATCCGGTTCCTGGTAAATACTACAAGTTAATTTTACGCCTAGCTAGGTCAACTCAACAGATGTCATAGTACCTTATTGTATGGAATCCCATCTCATGTGTACCATATTGCATATATCCATTAAGAACAAAGAACATGAACTCCTTAAAGCCTACAAAAGGAGTACACATGAGATCTAAGAGCTAGCTGCTTCAGATCAGGTCCTGGTTTTCTATCAAAGATTTGGATATAGTGATATTTGTACACTAGATTATTCCTCAAGTACGAAGATAGATAGAGACATTCTGGATATATAGAGAGTCGTGTAACTTTTTTGTTGGAGATATATAGGTAAAACTATTTAAATTCAGGAAAGGGTTTTTATCTAATAAAAATGTCGGGTACATAATTCATATATATACGCCGAACACGTACATAAGGTAGAATCTGGTCATGAGCAGATGAGGATGTCAAGAAATAAAAAATGAGACAAGAGCATCCCATATAATTTCAGTGAGCTACTTACATATAATATAGACTCATCCGAGTCGATTAACCAGGAGATGGTTTTACATTCAAGTCGGCTTGTGGTCAATTAGTTAAAAAGCCGGAGGGTGGATTAAAGAAGCCCTGTTAAATGTACTAATTAAGGTTGTGGGTCACTTCACAATCGGTACTGTACGTCGCACTTAATTTTCCTAGAGTTATTTATCATTCACCTTTCAATTATTTCATATATAACACGGTTAGGTCATGTGCTTAAAGTTATCTGTGATATGATATATATTATATATATAAACTGAAACGTTGTGTTGCAGTTCTACTATTAAGAGATGAGACGTTTGAATTAGCTTTCCAGCTTCTGATGATCAGTACATGCATATGACTATCTGGGGAGAAAATTTTACCCCCTGTCGGCAAAGCGAGTGTCCCATATTGTCTCCTTATCACTTAAAATCCATTACATCAACCTGTCTCTCAAGTCATGCATGCTCCATAATTATTAAGAGGGAAGCGAATGGAAGAGAAAAAAGAAAGGAAAAAAAATAAAGAGCCACCAAATGATTTTAAAAGATAGTGAGGTCGCATCATCATCGTCTTCGCAAAGGTTGAGTCCATCAGTGAAAATTGAAATGGAACATTTTTTCTTCTCCCTGGTTTTTATGGCCCGGCCTCTGCTAGTGTAAAACGATGGGGCCTTGAAGTAGGTGTCTTTTCCGAAGTGATGACATTAGGATGAAGAGTTGGTCACATATCACGCCCTGAAAGTAAGTGGGTTTCATGGGAATTTGACCCTACCTAGCTTCTGAAATCTTATCATGCCATTAAAAAGTAGCTAGCTAGAGTGGGCATATATAGAAGGGTTGAAGCTATATATGCAGGGGACGAGCTACGCAAGATTAATTGACTAATGTATTGGGGGGATTATATTTTAGATGAGAATTGATTTGTGGAATCTCACCATGATCAATAGATAAACAAATGAATACAGTCAAATATATGGAAAGAGAGAGAGAAAGATATTGAATAGATTCTTGAGAATATGATCCCATCAGGTGCCAAATTCCCTTTTCTTGAGAATATGATCCATCGGTCAGCACGATTGGTACTTTTAACTTTTCATTTTATTTTAATTTAATAGTGTGTAGAAATTTCTTTATCATAATATGGCAACTCTTTTGACTTCTTGTTAGAAAAGCCTAGATTTTAAGGTATAGGACTTATTTTTGGTGAAGCCTATGAACTTTAATTATCTCATTGGATCGGTTGTTATCTTCATGTAAAAACTGGTTATATATATATATATATATATATATATATATATATATATTTCATCTTCAATATATACTTCTAGTCCTAACTTGAGGGGAATAAATTTCTAATAACAATGATGAAAGCTTAATGTTTCACAAATTACAGCCTTCCATGGATGCAAAAGGAAGGAACAATCATTCATCAATAGCTACACGGTCGACGTAACTATTGAGTGAATGAGTTCAGTCCTGAAGTGGCATCTTTAATGATTCAAGTCAAGGTAAAATCATCAGAAAGTTACGAGCAACAATGGAAATGAACACAAAAAGGTGCCCTACGTACAGTTAAAAGTGTAGAAAAGTTGAGGTAGAAAAAGTAATCTCACAGCTTCTCACAAAGAAAGCAAGTGGGACAAAAGAAGAATCAACTTTATCCAACTAATTTATAATTAATTAGTTCCTCCAACCCCAAACACATCTTGTAAATATCTCCAGATGTTGTTTGTTTTGCTATTTGTAGTTATTTTTGGAGAAGTTTCCTCTAAAATAATGAGAAGAACCAGCTGCGAAAGCAACATTCTACTTGTTAGTTTTGGTCTTTCTTTTATCCTCTCAAGGCTAAAAACTGGAGGTAGGGAATTAATGTGGGGTTGAGCTGGTTTTCTGCTTTAAAGCTGATTATCTTTCTTTACAGTTGTAGTCAACGGGGAACCTTTGGAGTTCCCAGGTAATTAAGTGGCTCTAAGCTTGTTGCCTCAAAGTTGGTTAAAGAAAGGTTGCCCTATCAGAGATATATTAATTATGAGATCTTAAATAAGTGGATACGCCTCGTGGATCGATACACATAGACCCATAAGAAATTCATGTAAAAACGATACACATAGACCCATAAGAAATTCATGTAAAAACGATACACATAGACCCATAAGAAATTCATGTAAAAACTATGGAAATGTTCTAAAAATATGAAATAATATTAGTATTTTATATGTAGTAATTTCATAAATTAAATTCTAATTATACCCATAACTTTAATTTTATAATTAACTCACGAAATTTATAAAAACAGAAATTCTAATTTACAAAGCCTATGATAATTTATGTAAAAAAACAGAAATAAAAGATTAAATAGTAGCCTAAATTAAATATCAAGGCTAAGAATACTTCTTTTGTATGAAGTCCTAAATTAAAATTTATTTCTATCCATAGAATTTTTATTTCTAATAAGAATGATGCAAGGAGTGTAGAGAATGTGTTGGATAGACACGTTCTAGTAGTATATAATCTTCAAGCATTCAAATTGATAATAAGAGAAGACTGATGCAAATGAAAAAAATTATTTTAAGTTTACCTAATTGGACTGGTGTTTTAGACCGGGGAGGTTGTCAAGGTTTCCAACCACGCTGTGTTTGATGCGGCGGCGTCGCTTATCTCTGCCTCTGTTTTATCTGTTCAAGACTGCGACAACTACTCTTTTTTAATCGCCTCTCGCAAAAACGTTTTGGAAGGTGTTAACAAATCCATGATTCAATACATTATTGTCGCTAGCGGTTTGGTTAGTGCCCTAATCCGCACAAGCTAATTAATTAGCTGATAGGTTTATTTTGTTCATGGGAGCAAAAGAATAATAAATTTGTCAGCTTTATCAATATGATCATATGGAAATTATTACGGTGATCACCAAGAGTTTGACAGGTTTCTTTTAATTTGTTGGGTCTTAAACTTTCTTTGCAACAGAGTTCATATTATATAAGTCATTCTTATCATATATATATATATATATATATATATATATATACCATATCTATATAATAAATATAAAGTAAATATTAGTTAATGTAGATATGGAAACAAACGTTAGTGAAAAGTTCCAAGGTGTTTCTATTAATATTTATATTATGATCCCGTCATTAATTTACCGGATAATTAATTTCATTTATATATGAGCGATAGGCAAATGGCCTTGATTGGATGGTTTTGATCTTTCGAAATTAATTCCATATATATTATCAACCACTCAAAAAAAAGAAATAATTCCATTTATATCCGCTGGCTAAAGAGATGGACGGGGCTGCAAGGTCTAATACTTTTTTTCCCTAGCTTATATATTAGCCAATCATAGTTAAGGAGAAGAAATACCTCTTAATTACTAGTCAAATATTGCACAAAGGAAGAAATCATTTTGAAATATAATGTATATAGAACCACATGACGAGAGGAAGGGAGAGAGAAATCTAGGGAGAAAATGACTTGTACGTTCAACTGAAAGTGATTTTCTCCTTCTCTCATTTGCTTCAATATTCTTGCTCCCTTTTACCCATAATAATCTGGGAAATTCTTATAATTAGTTTACTGTTGGAAATCCTATGGTCAAATATACTAAATCGATCGTTTCTATAAATATAAGTCAACTAATCAAATTAATCAGTATAATTGGATGCTCCCATAAATCCGGACTGTCTTAAATATATACTCTGTCTTGACTCTTGAGGCTGGAAAGGCGTGAAATTAATGTATGGGTCCAAATAATATTGGAGGGAAAGAGAGTTAATTATATACCCCCTCAACTTTATATTCCTGGAGACTCTTGAATGTGTATATTTAATTACATTATAATCTTGGAAAGAATATTAATCTTCTGAGAGTTATTTTTTTTACCCGTTAAACATTCAAGGGACGTCTATCTCCTACTAGCAAGAGCAATATGCAGATTTCTATAAATAAGAAAAAAAGCAGTGAATACTGATCATCATCATCATCATCAAGAGTAGCTAGTAGTACTGCATTGCCATGGCGGGTACTATTAATTATTTGCTTCTTCTCTTAGCTTCCTCCTTGCTTCTCTTCTCTTTCACAACCAACCTTGCTTCCGCAAAAGAAAATCATGACGACCACCATGAAATCCGAGACGCCTGCGAAAGCACGACGTATCCTGATCTCTGCTTCTCCATCCTCTCCGCGGACCCCAGAAGCAAAGGCAAAGAGTACCCCGAGCTCACGGCGATCGCCATCGATTTAGCGATCAAGAGAGGAGTCGCGACTCGAACCCAAATCGCCTCCTTACAGAAGAAGAACAGCGACCCTGCTTTGGAGAAGATCCTTGGAGCCTGTTTCCTTTACTACGACGATGGAGTCGTCCATGGGACCTCGGTTGCTCTTGAGGAGTACAACAAGAGCGAATATGTAACAGCGGCAAAGCGCGTCTCGGACTCTGCTTTGGCTGCTAGGTACTGCGACAAGTCCTTTGCGAAGCAGCCTCCTCGTAAAACCGTTTTGAAGGATCTTAACAGGATCATGATTCAACATCTCACGGTGGCTGATGATTTAGTTAATGCTTTTACACAAGGTTAATTATATATAACTATCTATGGTTTGTTGATGGGACATGCATGCATGCAGCTAGCGGAATAATTAGTACTATATAATGTTTTATCTTGATATATAAAATCATGTTGATGAAATAATATTTGAGGAGCGAGTTTCTATATATTAGGAATATTAATTTTCTTCGATTATATATATGAAATAAAATCAAATTAATTGATATATATGAAATAAAATCAAATTAATTGATATATATGAAATAAAATAAAATTAATTGATATATATGAAATAAAATCAAATTAATTGATATATATGAAATAAAATCAAATTAATTGATATATATGAAATAAAATCAAATTAATTGATATATATGAAATAAAATCAAATTAATTGATATAGATCATATCCAAACGTAATAATTTTGTATAGATATAAGATGAAATGAACCGGCTGGTTTAATCCTGTTACATAGAACCAAAATATTTCCCAGTTAGTTGTTAAAGTGATCTTATTCAATGATCCTAAATTGAGAATAAAACTTCTAATAACAATGATGAAAGCTTAATGTTTCACAAACTACGGCCTTCCATGGATTCCCTCCACCGAGCTAAAGGAAGGAAACAATCATTCATCAATAGGTAGAGGTAACTATTGAGTGAAATAGCATCTTTAGTGATTCAAGTCAAGGTAAAATCATCTGAAAGTTATAAGCAAAAAGGTGCCCTACTGGAAAAAGTGTAGAAAAGTTGAGGTAGAAAAAAATAATCTCTCTAGTCACTTGGCACAAAGAGTCCTTAATTATGAATCCCCAAGCCCAATTTGTAGGAAAAATGATATCAGTAATATCAAATTTTACTGTGAGGACATCATGGTGTGTTATATATCCACCTTGCAGCTAGTTGGCAGTCCAATTAATAAGGTTTAGTGTTTAAGGTTACCCATTGGGAAGATAGATCTACTTTATTTTTTACCTAGAGAGTCAACAAGGACTATGTCACACTGTAAATCCTCAAAGTAAAATATGGTTGTAAGCATATTACCTCTTATTTTGTAAATATCTCCAGATGTTGTTTGTTTTGCTATTGAGTGGTGATATGCATATTGCCGAGTTTTACTGTGAGGGTTTAAAGTGTGACATCGCATCCTCATTGGCAATCCAGATAAGTGATAAAGTAGGAACTATTTTATTCCTTAGGTAAGCTTAAACCTTAGACCTTATCTGGATTACCAACTAGGCTACCAGCAAGACAACCACATCAGGAAGTAAAAACTCGCGGTAAAAAACTCACAGAAATCATTTTTCTTTGCTATTTATAGTTATATTGGAGAAATCTCCTCCAAGTTTTGAGAAGAACCAGCCGCATCCCATCGGCCTCCGTCGGACCCTGCCCTATCTGCTTCCCACCCGTTTTCAACCCTCGTCCGGCCCATGTCAGATCCGCATCCGACCCATGTCCCATTAGCTTCCAACATACGTCCAACCCGCATCCGGCTAGCGTTCGAACCGCATCCGACCCAGGTCCAGCCCACATCAGTCCTGCTTCTGATTCGTCCAATCTGCATTAAACCCATATCCGATCCGCTTCAGACCCGTGTGTAATCTGGGTCCGATCCGCTTTGGATCCGCATCCGATTCTCCTGTCCGTCCGCTGAAGTTCCCATCTTTACCAATCTGGAATTAAAGTGAGTGAGGCCTCAACTTTGAATATTCGTGGAGACTTTATAGTCCCAAAGTACGTCTCGCGGCAACTTTTGGTCAACAAATATCTAGATTTACATGCAATTCTATCGTCTCTTCTATAAATAAGAAAGAGAATCGCCATAGTTGATGAATTCGTATAATTCAAATTACTCAGCATAGTTAGCTGCTCCCACAAATCCGGACTGTACGTCTTAAATTTAATTACAGTACTCACAGTCTTAACTCTTGAGGCTGGAAATGAATAGACGTGAAATAAATGGTTCAGACTCCAAATAATATTGGAGGAAAGAGAGTTACTTATACGTATCCCTTCAGCTTTATATTCATGGAGACTCTTAAATGTGGGCGGGATTAGGATTATCCTTAAGTACGTACTAACGAATTATGTATATGTTAAATTACATTCTAATCTTGGAAAGAATAATTTTCTGAGAGTTATTTTTTTTACCCGTTAAACATTCAAGGGACGTCTATCTCCTACTATATAGCCAGAGCAATATGCAGATCTCTATAAATAGGAAAGAAGGCAGTGAACACTGATCGTATATCATCATCATCATCAAGAGTAGCTAGTAGTACTGCATTGCCATGGCGGGTACTATTAGTTCTTTGCTTAATCTTCTCTTAGCCTCCTCCTTGCTTCTCTTCTCCTTCATCAATATCAACCTCGCTTCCGCAAAAGAAAATGACGACCTCCATGAAATCCGAGACACCTGCTTGGGCACGACGTATCCCGATTTCTGCGTCTTCATCCTCTCCGCAGACCCCAGAAGCAAAGGCAAAGAGTCCCCCGAGCTCACCGCGATCGCCATCGATTTAGCGATCAAGAGAGGCGTCGCCACTCGAACCCAAATCGCCTCCTTACAGAAGAAGTTTAACGCCACCGACCCTGTTTTGGAGAAGATCCTTGAAAGATGTTTCCATTACTACGACTATGGAGTCGTCCGTGGGACCTCGGCTGCTCTTGTAGAGTACAACAAGAGCGACCACTTGATAGCAGAAAAGCTCGTCTTTGACGCTGCTTGGGCTGCTAGGCACTGCGACGAGTCCTTTGGGGGGAAGCAGCTGCCTCCCCGTAAAAACGTTTTGAAGGGTCTTAACAGGATCATGATTCAACATCTCACCGTGGCTGATGATTTAGTTAGTCATTTTGTCGATTAAGTATAAGTAATGGTTTGTTGTTCATGGGGAAATAATCTTTTATGAAATGTTGTTGATGAAAAATTTGACTAGTTTCTAATTTCTATCAGTAATATTTCCTTTGAATATTATATAGAAAAATGATATTAATACTTTGACATTTTAGTATGAGGTTTTACATCCTGATGTGGTTGTACTCCTGGCAGCCTAGTTGGCATTCCAGATAAGGTCTAAGGTTTAGGCTTTCCTATAGAATAGGTAGATAGTTCCTATTTTATTTCTTTCTTACTTGACCACCAGAGAGGATGCGACATTATACTGTACAAACTCACAGTAAAAGGTCACAGTACACATATCACCACTCTATTATATAATACTCATTACATCTTTATTTCACTGGCCATTACCGATAGAGTAATGCTATGCGTACCACCTCGGTACGCATCTGGGGCACCGCAAGCGTGGAATTTGACGTGGATGATTAGGTGGCATCCACGTCAGCTCCACCAAGGTATGCTGAAAACCGGAAGTCCCGGTTTTAATATTTTATTTTTTCTTGTCTCCTTGTCTCCCACTTTGTCTCCCTCTCCGTTCTCCCCTGTTCTTTCTCCCTCTCACCCTCTCCGATCTCCTTCTCCGATCTCCTTCTCCGTTCTCCCATGTTCTTTCTCCCTCTCACCCTCTCCGATCTCCTTCTCCGATCTCCTTCTCCGATCTCCTTCTCCGATCTCCTTTTCCGTTCTCCTCTCCGTCCCCCCCCTCTCTCTCTCTCTCTCTCTCTCTCTCTCTCTCTCTCTCTCTCTCTCTCTCTCTCTCTCTCTCTCTCTCTCTCTCTCTCTCTCTCTCTCTCTCTCTCTCTCTCTCTCTCTCTCTCTCTCTCTCTCTCGGTTCTCCCTCTCTCCCTCTCGGTTCTCCTCTCTCCCTCTCGGTTCTCCCTCTCTCCCTCCAATCTCCCTCTCTCTCTCTCCTCCTCTCTCTCTCTCTCTCTCTCTCTCTCTCTCTCTCTCTCTCTCTCTCTCTCTCTCTCTCTCTCTCTCTCTCTCTCTCTCTCTCTCTCTCTCTCTCTCTCTCTCTCTCTCTCTCTCTCTCTCTCTCTCTCTCCTCTCTCTCTCTCTCTCTCTCTCTCTCTCTCTCTCTCTCTCGGTTCTCTCTCTCTCTCTCTCTCGGTTCTCCTCTCTCTCTCTCTCGGTTCTCCCTCTCTCTCCCTCTCCCTCTCCCTCTCCTCTCCCTCTCCCTTCTCCTCTCCCTTCTCCCTCTCCCTTCTCCTCTCCCTTCTCCCTCTCCTTCTCCCTCTCCTTCTCCCTCTCCTTCTCCTCTCCCTTCTCCCTCTCCTTCTCCCTCTCCTTCTCCTCTCCTTCTCCCTCTCCTTCTCCCTCTCCCTTCTCCTCTCCCTTCTCCCTCCCTTCTCCTCTCCTTCTCCCTCTCCTTCTCCCTCCCTTCTCCCCCTCCCTTCTCCCTCTCCTTCTCCTCTCCCTCTCCCTCCCTCTCCTCTCCTTCTCCCTCTCCCTTCTCCCTCTCCCTTCTCCCTCTCCCTTCTCCCTCTCCCTTCTCCCTCTCCCTTCTCCCTCTCCCTTCTCCCTCTCCCTTCTCCCTCTCCCTTCTCCCTCTCCTTCTCCCTCCCTTCTCCCTCTCCTTCTCCCTCTCCTTCTCCCTCTCCCTTCTCCCTCCTTCTCCTCTCCTCTCCCTCCCTCTCCTTCTCCCTCTCCTTCTCCCTCTCCCTCTCCCTTCTCCCTCTCCCTTCTCCCTCTCCCTTCTCCCTCTCCCTCTCCGTTCAAATGAAACACCACGAGCGGCAATCAAACCAAAAAACGTCCAAATTCATCTATCCGCTTACCTCTCTCTCAATTTTCGACTTCCTCGCCTCTTTAATTGTTCCATTTACAGTTCAAATGTTTGATTTTAATAGTACAATTCGATATCGAAGAAGGAGATCGGAGAGGGAGAGAGGGAGAGAGGAGAGGGAGAGAGGGAGAGAGGGAGAACGGAGCGGGAGAGAGGGAACTGAGCGGGATAACCAAGAGGGAGGGAGATAAATTGGGAGACGTGAAAAAGTAAAACATAAAATAATGTTTCACTCGTTTCGGTGTCTTGTGTAAACCTGGACTTCCGGTTTTTAGCCTACCTTGGAGGAGCTGACATGGATACCACCAAATCATCCACGTCAGATTCCATGCTGGCGGTGCCCTAGAGGCGTACCGAGGCAGTACGCATAGCATTACTGTTACCGATAAGGTATAGGATTTAGGGTTACCATCCAATAGGAAGATAGATCTAACTTTAATACTTACTTGGACTGCCAACAAGGATGCCACATCATGCTTTAAACTACAGCTGTAAAATATGGCTATAAGCAGAGAGTAATGTTATGCACACAGTATGCACATCTCATTCACATCCCTCTCTGATGTGGGTGGATCCACATAAAAAATCGAGTCATAAATGCACCTATGGGAGATGTGGATATAGATCAATGCTCAAAATTAGAATGGAAGCAAGATGGAGGGTCATGCTAGAAGAGGAAACAGAAAACTCGACATGGTCCGGTTTTTGTCAACGCTTAAACCAAAAAAACATAGAAATAACAATCCAATAAGACTTTGATCGATCAGTAGTAACAATTTTTTTTTTTTAATTCAAACAGGAATATTGTTATATCAAAACTGCAGGTCATAATAACCACTGAGACCTGTCTTGATTGGGTCGACGACGTTTAAAAAACAATAATCTGTATTAAGAACCCCTTAATTTCCGCGATCAATATACACGAGTAACTAGCGATAACAATGGCTACCTTATAAATTTTCCTGACATATATGGAAGAATAGATCAAAACTTGGAATAATATGGAAGAAATTAAAGCCGTTTAATTCATTCAATTGGCTGCAATATAGACTGATATTGATCAGTACTACTTCAACTTGAGAGAATCCAGGAAACTCTGCGTCCTGTCCTTGCCGGCGGTCAAGTATTGGAGGAAGGAGGAAAAGTCCGTGTCCTTATAACGACGCGGGTTCTTCTCGTCGACGAGCGCCGGCGACGGACTGATCACGCTGCCTCGAGGTAGACTGTGGAGAGAAGCGACGGAGATTCGCGACTGCGTCGAGTTGACTCGCACTCGGTGAAGAACGCTCCTGTACCTTCCATTACTGAAAATCTGCAGTACCCATTTCAAATTAAGCCTTAAAAAACCAAACACTTTGTGGGTAATGATCAGAAGAGAAGATGAAAGAAGAAAGTACCCCAATACTGAGTTATAAAACCAAACACTGTGTGGGCAATGATCAGAAGAGACGATGAAAGAAGAGAGTAGTACCTCAAGATGGTCACCGACGTTGATGACGAAGGAGTTGGGAAGAGGCTCGACGGTGACCCAAGAGCCCTCCGGAGACTGGATTTCGAGGCCTTGGACGGCGTCTTGGAGGAGGATAGTGAGGAAGCCATAGTCGGTGTGTGGAGGCATGCCGAGAGTGAGATCGGGTTGGGGACAAGATGGGTAGCAGTTCAAGGCCATCAGCTGGCTTCCCTTCTCAAATTCTCTGATTTTCTGCTCTTGATCCACAAGTCCCAAGCTCTCCATAATTGCCTCCGCTAGATTCAAGAACAAGGTCCTTGTTTCTTTTGAGTACTCTCGTGCTTTTTCCCTGTTAGTTATCCAGAGTAAAAATAGTGTTAGAGACTAGTCCCCATACAAATATGTTTCTTGTGCTTTCTGCATGTAATATATCATTGAGGATTACTAGCTCCCACATATAAATACGAGTGAAAAAGATTTAGCTTGCTTGGTAACTTCAGCTAGTCATTTTAAACTTCGAAACCAAATTTACAAACAAGTGGTAACATGTGGGATTGTAATAAGATGTCATTTGGGTTCAAAATGTCTTAGCAGGACGGGTTCAAAGTTTCCTAGCTAGGGCATGGGTTCAAAGTTTCCTAGCTAGGGCATGGGTTCAAAGTTTCCTAGCTAGGGGAATGGGTTCAAGTTTCCTAACTAGGGGCATGGAGTTCAAAGTCTCCTATATGGGCATGAAAAAAAATCACAAGTTTTTGAAAAAAAATGAACCTGAAATCTGTAGGAGTTGAAGGCCATTGAGAGAGGAGCTGGTCGGAGTGGGATTGAGCTGAAGGGCAGGTGAGTTTCAAGAAATCTCTCCAGCAAAAGACTCCGTCTCTGTTCTGGTTCCAACTCGTTCCGTATCTCACAGGCGCAGACATATCGTTGGACATGTATTTGGCTCTCTCATCGAACGGAAGCTCGAAGAAGCATCGGATCGCTTCCATCATACCCCGCATCACCTCCTCACAAACCCCATGATTTATCACCTGCACATTATACAAACACATACACAGACACATAAAATTAAATTCCACTCGTTCATGAGTAGTACTGATCTATTAGTACTCCAAATTGCGTTCTGTTCTATATATATGTATGTACCTGGAAGAAACCGTATTCCTCACAAGCTCTGGCGAGGGAGAGGAGGGCCTGAGAGCGTTTGGAGGTACCAAAGTCTGAGAAATCGATGACGGGGAGCTTTATATTGTTCTTCCCTGATTGTGATCTGCGGCCATCTCCCTCTTTGGGCCGATCAGGAAATGGCAGAACATACTTGGTGGGAACGCTTGTTATGCCACTCTCGCACAGATGTCTCACTCCTTTCTTGTACCGGTTCTCCTCCATTTCATTAATGCCCACGACCGTGGTGACCGTCGCCATGGCCATTAATTGGTGCGTGCTCACACCAACAAGAGAGAAATTAGAGAGATCACAGAGAGAGAGATCAGAAAGAGAGAGAGAAAGAAAGATCAAGAAAACAAGTGGGTTTTCATCTTGATCTTTAATTCTCAGCTACATACATACTATTGCTGATAACATTAAGTGATGAGAAATGGTGTCATGTTTATATAGAAGATGGAGGGAGGGAAGTATGTATGAAAACCGTACAGTTTGGTCGATGGAGGTTTTTGAAAACCGGGCACCAGAATGGTGCAATATGATACCAATGACTGATTCCTCTCACAGCAAAGTCTCTTCTGTTGACTGGATTGATCAGTCAGAGAAAGAAGAACAAGATCGGCGGTCTATTGATGGAATTAAAATGTCCCACAGAAGGCAAAATTCAACGATCGAGGCGGGGTCCAACCCCATCCTCAACGGCAGACAGCGTATTGAATGGGGTAGAATTAGCTAGCCATGACAAGCTGACTTTTTTTTTTTTTTCTGTGTGTTCATATCTGATATCAAATATTACTTCTTTTTCCATTTCACCATCCTCAACCGAAGAAGAATCACCCTCCTTATTTTTTATATATTTATTTGCTCTAGGGCTTAATTTTCAATCAGCTGCTAGAAATTATAGGAGGGTTGACAAATACAAGATATGGGTTTTTTTAATTTAATAACATTACAAAGTCAACCCCATCGAGCTCATCTTATTTAATCCAATAATATGCATGGTTCATCCACAACTACCTTACTTCCTTGATCTAGTTATCATTAGTAATATTAATAAACTTGGAAGTCCTTAATTTTTATATGATTTTCATGAGTTGCAGACATAAGAATAGATGCCTATGTACATGGTCGGTGGTACGTGAGTATAATTAACACTCTCTTTATTTATTTATTTTTATCAAAGTACTTCTCTCTCTATTATATATGTAATTAATTATGAAAGGCCGGGTCTGAGCTCATGAAGACCAATGTCAAACAACTTACAAACACATGCCCATTGATGATCCACATCTAATTAACCATTAGTGATTATATTTATTGCTCCTTCTTGACTATATACATACTCTGATCATATATATTGATCAATAATTACAGCGTTTGGAGTCACATTAGTAGACAAAATGAATGATATATAGATAGAGTATATGTCATTAATTAGACTCATTAATTGTAACGAAGTTTCCTCCCATACGTCCGTCAAAACTGGATTGCTATGAATTGATGACATATCCGAAGATTAATCTCAATACTTTCGTAGTTAACTTAAAACAAATTAAGAAGGAGGCATCTTCAAGAGTCAATTAAGGTGGGTCTTAGATTTCTTAATTATGTACTTTGACTATATATGGTTCTTATTCAAAAAGTATATCTAGTTCGCCTAATTTGGTAAAAGGATCAATATAACCGTCTGTCTCGCTAGTTCATTATTATCCATTTAACTGCTAAGTACGTAAAAATGCATTAGACTTCCCTTCCTCATTGGCAAAGGCTCTTGGGAAACACAAAAAAAAAAATATTGGGAAAATCTACCTAGCTTTAGAAAATAAAGAGACACTACACCAATCTAATTGTTATAATAATAAACCCTGATGATCTCCCACTGCACGCTTGTTATATGGAAAGAAAAATAACCGAATGATTGAGACAGTAATAGAAATATAGCTTTCGGAGAGTGGTTATAGTATTATAGACCGTTTTATGTATTCAAGACCATGGGCGGCTAGCTAGCTGAAATTTTAATTTGTCAAACATCAATATAACGCAAACAGACTTCTTCTCCTGATGATCTATTGCCCTTGCTAGATTCACAGTACGAGTCATTGAAACATATATGCAAGAGTTTATGATGAATCACACGTGCATGGACTTCCCAATTACATATACAAACAAAGTTGAATGTGTCATAATAACCGATACATGCATATGTTTGCAAGAATATGTCAATATTGCATATGTTTTTGATAATATTTAACTACTCCTAAGTAACTCCCCCTGCTACATGCCCATATACAAACAAGTCCATTGTTTTGTTTAAGATGGGAAACGAGGTCAATACAATGAACTTGTAGGGAAGTTGGGTATATATTGATAAGAATATGTAAAGGATTGAATATTGAGGTATAGCTTATATTGATGGATGTGAAAGGGTTGTTGGCAGCAGGAGTGAGGTAAGACTCCAAGTCAATTGGCATGATGGTCTGCTCAATATTGTAACGGCCGTATAATATTTTTCCTGCAGATCCCATCCTGCCAGTCCCGATATAAAGAAGTCAGTTTTTGTTGTTCTTTTTAGTCTGGAGTGTTAATTTGTGATTGTCAAAAGGAAAGGCTACCTTTTCTGGACGCATCATTGCTTGTAGAAAGGATGTGTGACGGTAGGATCAGTTTTATTTTTCTACATATTGAGAAACAGCAGAAGCTGCAGCTTGCATATATGGGGTGAGTTGGCGATCAAAATTATATGCCTTTATGTACTTGCCATTTGCACAAAACCAAATCATGAGTCCAAGGATTCATGAGTCCACACAGGGGTACCAAATATTTGAAGCTTGCTTTGCAGAATATTATGATGTACCCATCATAATAGAAGGGGTTCAATAAGAGTTTATCAGCCAGATTATCTCCAACTGAATGTTCTGTTTTTACAGAAAAGCCAGTTCTGGATCAGCTCGCTTGGTCTATATGAAATGACAAGTAATCTTCATATGTTTCGCTACACCAAGCAAAATCAACTTAGGCTAACAGAAACAGTACCAGTGCATGTATAACACAATTTGGGGAACATCCCACTTGGGCCCCATGGTAAATTAAGTCTTATTTGTATCTGAACTACGTCCTCTTTAGCATTAATGAACCGCAAGCGGAGATAACAATATTCAGCTGAGAATTTATACAACCGGTCCAACAGATTTTTTACTCTGAAATAGAAAGTTATGAAAACATAGAGCTGCCTCCTGTTAGGTTCAGCTGAGAAGAGGTCACTAAAATCCGTTCTTTTACTCAACGGAGATGACAATCAGCTGATGCTAGAATTTTAAGGAAATAAGAAGCGTACACATCAGCACCAACTTAACCCCAGTTGCCACAAACAAACACTATACAAACTCGACAGAGACTGTAAAAGTTCGTATTCTTCGCTCTTACTGCAGTGAAGACAAAAGGTGTGGAATATATACAAGCTCTAGTCCAATCTGCACACTGAAATACAAACCAATGCAAAGAGATATGTACCTAGCTAAATGGGTGCTCATTAAAGTTTTGGCGCTAAGAATCAACTGAGAGCCACCTGCCCTTAGATTCACCTTGTGGTATTCCTCAAATGTAGGTGGGTAGTGAGCTCCAAATAAAAGTAAATGCCTCATATGTGAACAGTGCCTTCAAATATGACCAATATCATGCCATGAAGAAGCCAACACTCTTTATATCTGCTTCTGTGATACCTGAGAAGGATCAATAAACGTGAATGAATGGAAAAAAAAATGACCTTACAATGAGGCAACATACAACCTGTAAATAATTCATCAGCTACATACCTCTCTTATAATTCCAGAAATGAAGATCAAACGTGTGGATACCTCAGATGACATAGAGCATATCTTCCCACAATGTTCTTAATGGGAAGAGGACCCCTGTTATCAAGAGATGAACATACTGAGAAACCCACTTACAAAATAAATTAATAAAGAGGGTAATTCAGAAGAATCCATTTTCTCGAGGATACTGGTGAATAAAACTTATGCTGCTTTGATAATTGATGGCACAGTCAATACTCACCAATAATGGGAATCGTAGCTATCATTCCGATTATCTCCCAGAACATAAACATGACCCCTTGGTACATGCTGCCATCCCAGTAAAATGAAGTGTCACCGATAAGCAAAATGTTTAGAACACACCTAGCAGACACTGAACCATCTGATGCTCATGATGGAGTTCCATATCATGAAGCATTCAAATGTCAACAACATGGAGCCTCTTGACCCGAACAAGATTCAATTTCCTTCTCAATAGTCATTTTAGTATCGCCTGGTCTGCTAAAGGTCGACTGCATGAGAACTAGCCAGGACCTTCCACCAAGAGGTCACTACTCCAAAATGTTGTTCAAGAACACATGCTGCAGGCACAACAAACAACAGAAAGAAATATTGGAATGAAGCAACAGAAAGTTAAGAATATATGACCGCACAGTTTCCATCATTGTGTAAGATGCAGGCTCCAATATGAAGTCTTCTCTTTGAACCCGTCCATTGACATAAAGAAATCCATGCTTAACCTGCTCTTGGATTTTTATAATGGACAAAATGGCAGAGCGACTTTAAGAAGTGATAGTTGATATTTAACTTGAGATATTAAAAGGATTGACAAACAGAAACAAAGGAAAGTAGCATAACAATTGTAGAAACCTCATAAATGAGGAGCCCATGCAGAGCCAGTTGAATTCTAAAGAAGAAAGCCTATTCTTGCTTCATAATGTACACTTTGGATCTATCGTGAACATAATGTCAGAAAACACAATTCAATTGCTGAATAATTCTCTTACTCAGTGTAAGGTTTGAACTCTACCCCATTTGATATTGTGATTTTCTAAAGCCAAGCTTTGTGTCTTTCTTTGAAGTACGAGGAAGTAAAGCTTCATTCAGTCTTTGCAGTCAGAGTTCATTTCATTAGATATGCTATTTTTCCCTCATTGTTGAAGGGGACTCAGATGGATTTTGTCTAACAAGATGCATTTTGTCATAAGGGTATTACAAAAAATAATGCCCCTTTTTGACCAAAATGAAATTCATCAACTAACCTTGGAACGTTTAGTTTTCACATCTTGTTTCTAGCAAAACATTGTGTCAAAAAATTGTTGAAGTCAATAAACCTTGGCTTATATTTTTGCCCGTCAAAGTGTAATCTGCGAACTAGAGCTGTCTGACCACATTGTTGACATCTAAAGTTGGATTATCAGGAATTTGATTACGTGATATGTCCCATGCTTCCCTCCTTCCCTCCTATCTCTATGACACAATGTTCTACTTCTTCATAAATAAATGAAGGCCAAACCTACTAAAATAGAAATTTGCAGCTTATCCAATGCGGGGCAACTAATCTATTGTGAAAAGATTAGATTAACCTTCTATGTTCTCTGCAATAATATCTTATTAAGAAAAGCCAGTCGCAGAAAGACGGAAAGAAACCCGGTTGAGAGCAACAACAGAAGTCGTCAAGGAGGAAAAAGTTTTTCCACAAAGAAGTAAAAGATACATACAGAATGAAACTCTATCAAACAAGAGTAACTCCGAAGATAAAATTCAAACCATGTAAACAATATAAAGGACAAAACTGAAACAAGAATTTCTATAACAAAATAAAGATACCGGTAAAACAATAAGAGTCCCTAGAGTGTGAGATGGTATAATAAACATTTATTTTACTGACGTGAAAAATTAGCTAGCAAGTTACACTCAGAGAAAAAGCATATTAGGTCTACTTAGTTTTAGAGACATGATCTTTCTGCCTTGAATTATAATACAATAGCAGGACAGAAGATTTATTAAAGTTTTTCCATCGATAGTATGCATACCTCAACCTTATCACCTGCCATTGCAACAATTCTTTTAACAAAAAGATCCGCCTCAGTTTTTTTTCCCTGCACCATTATTGGACAAAGTAGCAATTTGAATAGAAAATTTATCGTATAAATTGATATTCTTAACTAACCATATTATGTGCCATAAATATGAGTCAGATAGTTAGGAATAATAATTGAAAATTTGAAAATTGATTATGTATAACATGTGACCTTCAAATTGACAAAATTAAGCTTCACAATACAGGTTTTCAAGGAAATTTTTGCAATATCGAAAAACTGACCTGGTTGTTCCTAGGAACTCGGAATAACACGATTTCATGAATAGAAGGGCTGCGAAAGCAATAAGTCACCTGAGACGAGTTTAAGAAGCTATAAGAATATTTCCAGCACATAAAGTTGTCGTTTTTGTCTTTTCATTCTGTTTCCTTCAACTTTCAGTTTTTTTCTTTACTATCTGAAATATTTACATGAATTCCATCATCTCTTTGTTATTTTTCATCTACATCTTCATCTCTTGATCAAAATTTTGTATTTTCTTGTGTACATTGCCAAAATCGAAGCCAGACAGACCTGAAGAGATTCAAGTTGAGATCATACAGATCACCCCAAGAGCACCAGTCACCAGCCATTTGTCTGATGCCACAACAACATGGAAGATGTCTTCCCCAACCCAAACCACCACCATATCAAGAACCCCTTCTCTCCCTTCCAATTTTTCTCCCTACATGTCTTCTTTCTTTATTGAGGTTAAAATAACCCAAATTTTATCAGGTTCCCGAAATTATTTTTTAAAAAAAATCCAACCGTCACCCCTACATATGAGATAAGCATTCTGTAGCGCTATTAACTCTCAAAAAGCTCATAAAGGTATTACGTTACAGACAACAAAAGGTTTCACATGATGCTGTTTCTTTTGTCATATATTTCTGTTCTTGCCGTTTACGGTTCTTCCCTAACAGACATTACAAGCTTTTGGCAAAAAATAAAGAAAATGGAAATAGAGAAGTGAACGACATACCTTCTCAACAACGAATTTATCCCCTTTACGAAACGTGGGATACATCGACCACGACATAATCTCCCGCATTTCCGCCAGCATGGCAAAAATCATCAACAGCGCCAGCAAGCTCTTCATCGCCTCTCGATCCGGCCACCAGTGATTCACCAAAGACCGCGTCAGATTTGTGCCATTCTCGGCCCATTCAAGAAAACAAGAAACAGGGACATACGGGAATAATTCGTGACAGGGCATCCATCGACAGCACAAAAGATCAAAACAGGAGGAGAATTTAGCCAGATTCATGGCGAAAAAAGAGGGAGAATAATGAGGATTGGCATCAGGTTTCAAAGGGTTTGCGGCTCATCGTCAGGAATCGAAGACAGCTTATCATTTATTTGATAACAAAGCGAGTGAAAAATTCGAACAATACGAAAGAAAAGAAGTGAAATGTGAACGCTCCGCGACTCCAGCTCGAGGACAAAGATCAAAATCCGAAACCCACTTTTGGCTTTGGAGAAAAATGAAGACGAAGAGGGGAAACAGAGCTGAGGGAAAGACTACTAGACGAGACTACTCCAGGGACCTCAGAGACTTTCAAGACAATGAGCAATGGAGAAAGACAAAAAGCAGAGCAAGGAGAAAACTTG
This sequence comes from Aristolochia contorta, assembly GCA_022405105.1. Lineage (NCBI taxonomy): Eukaryota > Viridiplantae > Streptophyta > Magnoliopsida > Piperales > Aristolochiaceae > Aristolochia > Aristolochia contorta. The sequence continues at coordinate 18,668,532 of CM039669.1, read as the reverse complement.
GCATCGTCTAGTCTTGCCCTTCGCTCCGGACCATCATACTGAAAGGGAGTGTAAGAGAAAGACAACTTTTTACCGGCTTTTAAAAAAGAACTCGCATGAGAACACTCTCAGTGTCTTCTGCAAGAAGCCATTTTTCTTCCCACACAGTTCTCATCCTTTCTTCGGTTCCTTCGTGACCAAGATTCAGTACATTTGTTTCATTGGGTGACGAGCCTCCTGTCTGAACGCAGGTTTCTTAAAGTAATCACTGCTTGGCAGCTTCCTTGCAATATTCACTGTTTGAGCTTTGACCGATCGACTACGTTCTTGGCTCTCTTCGTGTATATATATATATATGGCTTCTTCGTCTCTTCCTCTGCCTTCTCCAAACTTCATGCACCATGACTAGCTCGGCGCTTAATGGCCATCTCCGAACAAATGTCGCCAGCGGCTCCACCGACGGCCCGTTCCGGGCATCGGCGAGTACTGCACCATCTGGCTCGCCGAGTTGGATCCCCACGACGAGTTGGTCAAGATGATTACTTCAGAAACCTCTCTCCCCTGCCTAAACCTTCGCCGTTATCAATGGGAAACACTCATTGTTTCGGTTCCAATTAATGCATGCAAGTATTGAGATCATGAACATCTGTACTACTAGGCTAAACCCATTAACACTAATCATATATAATCATAGAATCGTTTGCAATAATGCGTTTATTTTTTATTCTAATCAATTAGGACTTAGTTTTAATGAGTATATTTGTGGTTCTATAATTTAGGACACAAATACTTGTTTTGTTCAAAGATTAGAAACTAAAGGAAAGTATTTTAATTAGAATAATACTAGTTGTACTTAGCCCACATACTTATCTTACTCACTTGTTAATATAAACTATTATATTTAGGGTTTATCCTTTAAAAAATAGAATTTTATAAAAAAAATATTTTTTATATTTTTAAAAGCTTAAATTAACGTGTACGTCCGATAAATCCGTGCATCTACCCCTAAACCCTAAACCTGGACCACCCAGCTCATATTTCTCAGCTCCGAATCTAGATATATTTATCCCGGATCCGAATCTAGATATATTTATCCCGGATCCGAATCCAGTGGGAGTGATTATCCGGTTGCTTTGCCCGCAGGCGGGTAAAGTGTACCCGCGGGCGGGAAAAGTGTACCCGGCGAGTAAAACCAGATCAATGATATGCTGATTTAAAAGTGAATTGACCGGGATAAAGGCCAGATCAAGGAGTAGCGGGGGAGTCGAGAATTACGTGTACAACGCTCGGAGCTCCGACGTGATCTTTATTCCAACTATTATCTACAACACAACAGTAAATGGCGAGAGATTAGATATTAAAATATCTCTGTGGGTCTACCTGGACTATATTTCTTAGCTCCGAATCCGGATATATTGATCCCAGATCCGGATCCGGAACCGGATACCTGGTCTACTCTCGGACGGGTAAAGGGTGCCCGCGAGTAAAATCGGGAGAGAGACCGACAGGATGATATCTCTCCACTGAGACCGGCCGCCTCGCGCCAAGTTCAGACGCGTGTCCGGCGTGCGGACTCTACACACCACCCAAGGCCCTATAAAAACCCCTTCCCACCCCCGCGACACAAACCCTCTTCAACCCTTCCTCTGTGTTGGGTAGCTGTTTGTGTCCCGGCAACCGAAATACACTGCGCAATTCTCGTCGAAAACCCTAGCCTGATCGTCGGAGCTACCACTCTCTATGTTCGTAATTTTTTTTTTAAATTTTTTGTTTGTGTTTTTTCGTGATTCGTCTCTACGTCCCCTTTGCCTCGAGCGATTGCTTCTGGTTTGGGGATCGTTGGAAAGCTAGGTGTGGCAGATCGGGGATTTTGGTCCTGAGTGTCTGATTTGATTTGGTGCAGAAATATGGTGTCGGACGCGAGTAAGAAGAAGGCGGCTCAGAAGAAGGCCGCAGCGGCCGCGAAGAGAGGAGGGAAAGTTGCTACTGCCGCCGCAACTTCGTCCAAGTCGTCTTCGGCGTCGGCGGCTGAGAACGGAGTCGATAAGGTGTCGAATGGAATGGCTGACCTGCAGATATCGGATCGGACCTGTACTGGAGTCCTCTGTTCCCATCCTCTCTCCAGAGATATTCATGTGAGTTGTCTAATTGTTATTTTTTCTGAGTATTAGTGTCTGGCACTTGGGGATGACCTTTCATCATCATGTGGTTGGTGAAACTTTGGTGCTAATATGAGCAAATCTTATCAACCCCCTCTAAAAAAAAAAGAGAGCAAATCTCTGTCCTTTTTTCTTATTTATTTTTGTTGCTTGCACTACTTTGGGTTGTAATTGGATTGAAGTTGATTGTTTAAATGACGATTTTTTATTTTTGTTTTGCTTGAAATATTTGTGTAAAGATTTGAATGGGCTTCCTGATTGTGTTAGGGAACTGGTGCTTCGTTGTTTTTTTTATCAACTGGAAAATTGCATTATTATTAGAAGTTGGTTGAATTCTGTTACTGCTTTATTTGCATCTTATTTTTCTACTTGTTCCAAACTTCGTAGGTGTGCTTACATTTAGAGGTCGGGTGATTTTTTTTATATCATTGGTTTTTTTTTTGGATTAATGAGTTTGTGTACTTTTGCTTTTTATCTTTATTATTGGTTTTGTTTCTCTCTTTTTAAATTCAATTCTTTTAATTCAATCACTGCTTTTGTCATAATTTATTGTTTCCCTCGGGCTAGTGTCTACACCTGGGTGAGTCAATAAAATAAATTTTATCCCAACTTCCGACGTAGTTAGATTCAATTTTTCCCCTTTTAGCTTTGTCACGTACTGATTCTTTTGTGGTGTTTTGCAGATTGAATCCTTATCAGTTACTTTTCATGGACATGATTTGATAGTTGACTCTGAATTAGAGCTTAACTATGGAAGGTATATCATAATTAGTGTGCAACTTGTTTTCTGCATACCTGCTCTGTTCCTCGTCTGGTTTGGGTGCTTATGTTATTGTCCTTTTTATGCTTATCAGACGATATGGTTTACTTGGACTTAATGGCTGTGGAAAGTCTACCCTCTTGACTGCAATAGGATGCAGAGAGCTGCCCATTCCTGACCACATGGATATATACCATCTCAGCCGTGAAATTGAAGCTTCTGACATGACAGCACTACAGGCTGTCATAAGTTGTGATGAGGAGAGGCTGAAATTGGAGAAAGAAGCTGAAGCGCTGGCATCACAGGTATGTCCTTTAAAGATGGAAATACAAGTTTGCAATGGTTTAAAAAACTGTTGTCTAGGTGAAAGAGTATGCTTTGTAACAAAAAATATGATTATTCTATCTTTGGTAACATTATATAAATATCATTACAGTCAAGCCTTGTTCTTACTCTTCTTGAGGTGAAGTCACAATGCATTTTCTTTCACTTTGGGATGTTGGGTGTAAATTTAAACTTTGCTAGTCTTTTTTAATGCTATTCTTACCATTTTAAATTACAAGATGGCAAAAAGCTTCTTTCACATCTTTGCACAATTTGTGGAGTTGGTTTTGATTTTTATCAGAAGATCACTGTAAGGTTACTTTTTTTCCATTGTTTCCAGGATGATGGGGGTGGAGAAACTCTAGAGCGTATTTATGAGCGCTTAGAAGCCTTGGATGCAGCAACTGCTGAGAAACGTGCTGCAGAAATTCTATTTGGACTGGGCTTCAACAAGAAAATGCAAGCACAAAAAACCCAAGATTTCTCTGGAGGATGGCGGATGCGCATTGCACTGGCTCGTGCATTATTTATGAACCCTACTATCCTTTTGCTTGATGAACCCACAAATCACCTGGGTAAGCAAGAAGTTCTCTTGTTTTTATTCTAATTTTGTGAGATTGTGGCAACATTTGGGTTTTGAAGGAGCTGTGGTGATCACACCTTCTTCAAACTACATCGAGGCTTTGCTATTTTATGTTGTTATTGTATGTGGATGGCCTTTGTGCTACTACTATTGCGTGGCTAGTGTAGGTGGATTGCCTTTGTGCTACTACTTTTATGTGGTTAGTGTTGGTGGATGGCTTTCACTATGTGATTGGTTGGCCTTTGATATGTTGTTAGTTTATGTGGATGACACTGGCTTGATAGGGGCATCCTCAATCTTATTTTTGGACAAGAAGACCTTAGCCTGTTTGAGATACTTCCTCGAAATTTGAAGTGTTCAGAGAGGAAGGAAGAAATGGTGCTGTCTTGGTGAAACTATGTGACTGATATGTCAGAGGATTATATGGCATTACATGCAAAAACACCTACTGAAGTTGGTCTTAATCTGCTTGATGAAGAAACGCCACTTGTGAATGACAAGACTTGTGGGCCAGTTAATATATACAATAGTTACTAGTTCAAATGTTGCTTTTCGAGTTTAATGCGGTTGCTAGTTTATGGAGAATCCTCAAAAGTTCATTTCGAAACAACTCTTTAAGTGTTCAGATATCTTAACAAAGCTTTTAAAAGGTTCATTTTGAAAGCTACTCTATTTTAAGATGTATTGGAGATATGCTTCAGGCTGTTTGTTTTTGAGAGAGATTTCATTAGTTGGAAGAATAAGAAGCAAAATATGGTGGTTCCTTTTAGTGCTGAAGGTGAGTATTTATGGCACAGTTAGTTCTTATGGGTTAAAATGCAGTATTGCAAGTAGGGTGGCCTTTTAAAATAGTGGTGACCTAGATCAATCATGTTTCATACGAGAAACAAGCATGTCAAAGATTACTGATGTGACTTTATATTCAATGACAACGGACTTATATTTTTCTCACATGCTTATGTGACTTTAGCTTGCATTTGTATCTCTAAAAACTGAGAGTACTGATGTACTGTATTTTTTATGACAACAGACTTGGAGGCATGTGTCTGGTTGGAGGAAACACTCAAGAAGTTTGATCGGATTCTGGTTGTGATCTCCCACTCTCAGGATTTCCTAAATGGTGTATGCACTAATATAATTCACATGCAAAATAAGAAAATCAAGCTTTACACTGGCAATTTCGACCAGTACATTCAAACTCGATCTGAGCTTGAGGAAAACCAGATGAAGCAATATAGATGGGAACAGGAACAGATTGCATCCATGAAGGAGTATATTGCCAGGTTTGGTCACGGGTCTGCAAAGCTTGCACGCCAGGCTCAAAGCAAAGAAAAGACACTCGCAAAGATGGAACGTGGTGGACTCACTGAGAAGGTTGTTCGAGACAAGGTCTTGGTTTTCCGCTTTACGGATGTGGGCAAACTCCCACCACCTGTACTCCAGTTTGTGGAAGTATCTTTTGGGTATACCCCGGAAAATCTCATATACAGGAACCTCGATTTTGGGGTGGACTTGGATTCAAGAATCGCTTTGGTGGGGCCTAACGGTGCAGGGAAGAGCACATTGCTGAAGCTGATGACGGGCGATCTGTCCCCACTGGATGGCATGGTTCGGAGGCACAACCATTTGAGAATCGCTCAGTTTCACCAGCACTTGACCGAGAAGCTTGATATGGAGTTGTCAGCCCTACAGTTTATGATAAAAGAATACCCTGGCAACGAAGAAGAGAAAATGAGAGCTGCCATTGGAAGGTTCGGGTTGACAGGTAAGGCGCAAGTGATGCCGATGAAAAACTTATCAGATGGTCAGAGGAGCAGGGTGATCTTTGCTTGGCTGGCGTGGAGGCAGCCTCATATGCTCTTACTCGATGAGCCCACGAACCATCTTGACATTGAGACTATCGATTCCCTGGCCGAGGCCCTGAATGAGTGGGACGGGGGCTTGGTTCTTGTTAGTCATGATTTCAGGCTGATTAATCAGGTGGCTCACGAGATCTGGGTGTGTGAAAATCTGACCGTGACTCGGTGGGAAGGAGATATTATGGACTTTAAGGAGCACTTGAGGAACAAGGCCGGGCTGGCGGATTGAGGTGTCAGGGTATGTAGGAGTAATATTAGAGATATATATCATTCCATTTTTGACTTGTTTCTGTACTAATGTTATTCTGCCGATAGCGGGTATTATTGTTATATGAGAGGCATAGATCGATTTAGTATTTATCCTGAGGACCAGTCCTTTTTATTATCTGGCCAGAGTATATGTTCTGCCACTCGTTGAGATCCTAATGAGATATTTAAATGCTATTGTGCATTATTTTTAATTACATGGAGCATATTTCATGTATTTAAGTTTGTCCAGTTGTTTTTTATGCTTTGTATTTAAAAGACTGTGATCAGGTCCAGATCATCCTAAGCATGCATGCGTGTAAAATTTGGATAGGATTTGGATCCACGAGGAATGAGTTCAGGATTTTTATAAATTTCCGAAGGATTTGCTTCGTCCCAAAAGGAGCGTTTAGGTTCCAAAATTCAGAACACAGTGCTTTCATCATGGAAGAGAGGGATGGTGAGGCTACAAATTCAGAGAGGAAAGACATTCATGTGCATTCCACATCTGATTAGACCTTGTTTTAGTTTAAATTGTCTTCTATCCTCACCTACTCTAAAGCACATCTGATTGACTCCAATACCAGATAGTAGTGGTCCAACATTAACAAGAGTACAAATTCGTACATTTTGGCACGAATTACAGACTAGTAAGGATATATATTCTAGAATTTTTACCTAATTATTAATACTAATGTTGTTATGTTACCCTTCTGGCTTTTCCATAGTATTGACAGGGTTGGGTTTTATACTATTGTTAAGGCCGAAAAATTGTTTAGAAGGAATTGTTGGGGGAGAGAAGATACGATACTTTACACCAAACTATATATTAACAGTTGAAATCGCCTGTAGTTTATATATATATACTGGATTAAGACTACATGATGGAACGCACGTATACAAGAACTGCTTTCCAAGTTCTCTCCCACAATCTATTAATCATTTATTAATCATGCATGATCATGGCTCTCCACGACCTTCCCTTCCTCAAATATATATTTCTTCACATCACCTTGTACTAGCTAGACGCGCAGGAGAGACTCCCTTGAAGCTGCAGTCAACGTTAATGGAGAGAAGCTGTATCCTGATACTGTTTGTAGCTCTTACCCTGTTGAGCTTATCCAATGCCACGAAATACTGGGAAGGCCAACCGCGGGTAATCCATGTTGGAGGCAAAGTACTCTGCCAAGATTGCACTCAGGGATGGAACAAGTGGGCTTACGAGGGCTCTCCCATAAAAGGTAATTAATCATCATCTTCTACTCTAGCTACTAAACTATCCTCTAACAACAATATTGCAATATGATTTGGAAAGGGTAGTTCATTGCTAGGCAAAAAGAGTACTACGATCTGTGTAAGCCATAACTGTATATATGAACTACATATATACCCTTGAAACGAGCACCAGTACTGTAAATCTGATGAAACTGGGCAGGTTGCAAGGTGGCCATTACATGCAGGGACGAGCGAAAGCGGGTGGTGTACTACGCCAGCGACGAAACAGACGAGGAAGGTGAGTACGATATCGCCATTGACAAACAGTACTATGTCAACGGCAAAGAGCTAAATGCTGGGGGTTGCTCGGTCAGGCTGGTTTCGTCGCCGGATCCTCAATGTAACGTCCTCACCGACTTCGCTGGCGGGAAGTCTGGGGCGAAGCTCCTGCGACCTTCATATGTTTATCGTGATGAAATCAGATACGCCCTCAAACCTTTGTTCTTCACATCTCCCATGTGTGATGAACCTGATACAAGCGAGGATGACCCAGCCCAAGGCAGCAACTATTAATTTGAGTAGTTTTTTTTTTTGTGCATTTTTAGAAGTTTGTTCAATTACATGAAAGTTGTTGTATTTGTGATATGTTGAATTTTATGAGCGTTGTTCCATTTGTATGAGTTTATCTTTTGTTATCATGAAAAAAGATGGAGTTTTGAATGTGAATCAAATTTTGTCAGTAGAATGCTCAAATAGATACGGGATTAGAGTTATCTTTTTTGAATGTGAAAAAATATTTTTAGTTTCCTAGTAAAGTTAAATTCTTGGAAAAAAATAGATACAGAATTAGAGTTTGAGAATTATTTTCTTTCTTTCTTATTTTTTCTTTTTTGTTAAGAAAGGTCCTTTAATCCTTCCCATTCTTGTCTTCCCATATTTATAACCCAGTTACATATCTGCATGATTGCTCAGCAGCCATTAGGTAGAACAGTCAGACATAGAATAGCCCAGTCATTTGAAACCTGAAGAAGGCATTCGACTAACAACTATTAATGTACATTGCTAGGGCTGCAAAACAAGTTTTTTCATTGAATAGATAAAATCCTTTAAATTATAAATACATGAATCGTGCGGTAGTTTACAATGTTAGTCTGAGTTTTATGGCGATATTTGCCAGTAATGGTAGGTTTCTCAGCTCTGTTGATATTGTGGGAAGCTTCCTGCAAGATGATTTTGATGAGTACCCCCAGGAAAACAGGAAACAAAAGCAAATTTGGGAGAAAGCTGCTATGATAAGTGGTCGTACCTCATGCCACAAAAGTAAGAAAAATAATGGGCTTCATCTTTCATGAAGCCTTGCAATAAAAACCACAAGTTTCCAAGGAAGGCATAAGTTACGGTTTTCGTTGGCTTAATGTCATATACAGGCCCTGAAACGATATAACTTCTGTTAAAAATTGAAAAAGTTCATAGATTCTACATAAAGCAATCATAACTAAGGAAGAAATGTCTGACTAGCTAGGTATATTTTTTCCATCATAAATCACATATAGTATCACAACCTTGTTACTTTGATACATATGCTCTTCCTTGAGTAACTGAAACCCAAGAGGGCTTGCAGTCCATCAAATGCCAGATGCACAAGTGAATGAACAACTACTATATTTCTACTTTAGACCCCTAAAATACACTTGGCAACCAAAATAGATTTTCACTACCACCAAATGGACTACTTTGCCAACAGTATGCTACAGCCTTGTGTTTGTTATTTCTTCATCACATAGATTTCAAGAAAAACCCTAGAAGATATGAAAAACCTGTAAACACTGGAAACAAACATCTTATAATCCACACTAAAGATCTATATGAGTGGACTAAAGCGCTTACATTGGTTGTGTGAATAGTAGCCCCAGTGGTCATGCTAATGTTTTGATTAGCAACAAGTTCGAAATTGAAATGTTGCAGAAAAATTGCAAGTGATACAACAGCTTCCAACATGGCAAACTGATCACCCACACACTTACGGGGGCCTCCGCTGAAAGGGATAAATCTACACCAACGAAATCTTAAGTAATGAAGGATCAAGTAAAATCATATGTAGATGTGGTGGTGTATAGAAAGATGTTCACAGAGAGATGGAGAGAGAGAGAGAGAGAGAGGAATAGAGAGAGAGAGAGAGAGAGGAGAGATATTTGGTGCCGAAACCACACCTGAAATCAGTATTTGTCTCATTTGGCACTGGTCCATCCAGATTAAACCTCTCCGGGAAAAACTCTTCTGCTCTCTCCCAAACCTTCACAGAACAATCTCAGAGTAAAATTAAGAAATAGAAAACCAAGAAATTGCATAAACAGCTTCAGCAAATAGGAAATGGTGGGAAAACATATAACTGTGTACTACATGTGAAGTGGCAGTTACAGGATTATTATTGATCTCATGTTCATAAACTTGAGCGCACAATACCAAATCATTGACTGCTACCAGTGAGTTAAAAGTTTTTGCAATGTTGCAGTAAAAAAATATAGAACAAAAAATTATGAAAGAATAAACAGAAACTAAGAAGGAAAGAAAAAATAAACAAACAGAAACATATATTTCATGTTCAGAAACCACTGTGCGTCCTCGGCCTCAAGTTCCTCTAATCCAGAATAACCCATAATTCAACTAATTTGCCAATTTGCATCCCTATCTATCATGAAACAATCATTTCTTGTTCACACTAACAAGAGCAAGTGGGATGGAGTATACTAATTCAAAAAAAAAGAATATCAAAAGATGATACCTGAGATGAATGGTGGATATTGTAGACTGAAATCATAATGTCTTGTCCAGCATTAACTTTGTAAGTTCCAGGAAGCATATCAGCAGCTAGAGCACGTCTTATCAGAACCTACAAAACATATACAGCATTATAAGGAAAAAGATAGCACTTGAATAAAATGAAACTGAACAATACAGAATTCGGAAGAATTCGGAACATACAGGAGGATGGGGGTATAAACGCAGTGACTCATTTATGCAACGTGTTAAGTACTTCAGCTTTTTTGTATCCTCATAAGTAGGAGCTCTTCCTTGTAGAAGTTCGTCAACTTCTTCTTGTGCTCTCCTCAAACAACCTAGATTCTACAGAGAAAGAAAACATCACTGCATTTCAGTTCTATACATGTAATAATATCAAATAAGGAATCAAAGTTGAGGTACACTTGAAAACCATAGCATACCTTACTTAAGAGATACAATGTCCATGTCAAGACTGAACCTGTTGTTTCATGACCAGCAACTAACATTGACAAGAGGTCATCACGCAATTGTGTGCTGGAAACCTGAAAAAGAGAAAGCTAAAAGCTATATCATAAAGAAAAAAATTAAAGAACGAAAAATTATAAAAGCAATATCATAAAGAAAAAAATTAAAGAACGAAAAATTATAAAATTTAGAAGAATATGACGAAGAAAGGACAAAGAGAGAGGACAAAGGCACAAAGCTCTCTGTATTAACTTAAGAAGTGCCAATGCTAACGCAAGTACCCTTTGAAAGTAGGCAAGTAAATATTAAAAATATAACTCAGTAAATAGGCCCGTATGCTACCATCGATGGTATGCATGGTACCATTGATGGCACGTCATACAGAGAAACCAACAATTTATTCTGTAATTCTTCAGCTTCTTGTATTATCGATGGCACCATCTCTGTCTGCTCTCAGTACCATCAAAGGTACACAGGAACACTATCTATGGTATACAGCTTCTTTTAGTCTTCAGCAAAGTATTTGAGCCCCCAAGCAGCATGATCCATCTTCAAAGAGATCATGGATTTAGCTTCTGATGCTCTAGTTTTATGGTCTTGAATCCTGAGACCAGCCAATTTTATGGCTGGCACTTTAGCTAAAGAGGGAATTCCTTCCAATCCCTTGAAGGTGATCCCCTTAAGTTGTACTTTGTCTTCTCTTCTTTAATAAATTTAGCATTTTCTAGAAAAAGGAAAATTCAAGATTACTCCATTTTTTGGCAGCATAGCTTAACTTGAAGTATTTGAAAGGATCGCCAGACTTGGGACTACACCAAACCCAGTGAACATACTAAAATCAATGGCTATTCAGAAAATAAGTATAACAAATCAAAACCAGATGGTGAAGCTATTTCAGCTACGGCACCTTGAGTGTGACAATTTTGTGATTGGGAGTAAGAAACTGAATGTAGTAACTCAATCAAATGCCAAGGTAAAATATAGGGCCATAAATTATAGAACTAGTCAACTTATGTGGGTCTAGGTCGGGTTAGTTTGGCTGGGTAAAGATGTTTCTATGCTTAAGGAGATGGGAAGAGATAATCCAAGCTGCAATATTAATGGCCAACAATCTAATGTTTCACAAAAGAAAGAAAAACATGGTAGTACTACCACTTAATTTAAGATGCAATCACGAGTAGGTAAATCAACACTCCATATGCAAAATTTACCAATAAGTAGGCAATAATTTTACCAATTCCTTTAGGAAAAGAGAGTTCCATGTTTGTAACAAGCTAAGCCTTCATGATATTCATGTTTTAACTTGAGGGGAGGTGTCAGAAGGTTTAGTGTTTAATCATGTTTTGTCTTAAAGGCTTAGAGGTATTTAGTTGCCTTGCATCACTGACCTCTTCTCGACTTGCTAGTAAAAAACGGAGGATACTTGGATCGGCCTCATTTAAATATTCATCCCCTTCAACCTGTTCACCCTCTGCTTCTACCATCTTTTTGCATTCTGCAACTAGTTCTTCAACAGTTCTCCTGATTATGCAGACAGCTTTTTCTGCTTTTATTTGTCTTGGAATTATTCTGCACAGAGCTTTAATCTGACAAACGAATGGATTGATATAAAAGTTAAACTGGTAGTAAATCAATACTAAACAAAACAGATGAATAATTCTATAAAACTTAATAAGCAGATCCAGAAACTGAAGTATCGTGCCGACAATGTGGCTCCCTCCTACTCATGACATTTGATGCAAAAATAATTTCCAACTACAGAAGAAAGCTGAACTTGAGAGTGGAATTATGCTACTAAGCATATGTTTGCAACTGTATGATCCAATTACCACTTGACATTGACTTGACTCCTGGTAAGGTCAAACTCAAAAACCAGCAAAAGAACAAGGAAGATAATGGTCAATAGGACCCATTAACAACATGAAGTTGACTTACATGTCTTAGTTGAAAATTTTCTAGGTCTTGCTTTCCTAACTTTCATCACTTCACTCTCCCACTCAAAAAGCATCTTTGTCTTTATATTCTTCTAAAAAAGCATATGGCTTATGTTCAAGCGTTTAGAAAAAAAAGCAACAAAATTGTACCTTCCAGTATGGCAGGATATCAGTAGAACGGGCCTCTGCCTCCTTCAATGCGACGTATACTGCTTCAATTACAGGACTGTTCTTAGTAAGCGAATCAAAATTGTAGTTAAACACTGACAAACCAATCACATCTAGAGTTAACTGAGAAAATTTCTCCTCCATGTTCACTGCAGTGCCATTGGTTGCAGCTGGGATAAGATTCTCCACAAATCTGTAGGCACATTTGCAGAATACCTTATCAACCATAACTGTTAAATACTTCTTGTGAAGAGATGGAACAACGGCCCTGCGCCTCACCTAAAAGAAGAAGGAATTTCTCTTTATTAAGAAATGGCATAGAAGCATCTGGATAACAAGCAACATTCATTCATTCAAGAGAACAACTTGACCCACAAAGTTTATAAGCTACCGTTAATGACCCATAAGCACAATACTTTCATGTCAACGAGGGACCTCTCAAAGTTTGATTTGACCAACAAGATTAAAATTGCTCCAATTTGCTCTTGGTTGAAGAAATCTATATGTATGAAAGTAACCTTTGGATAGCATCATTGTCCTCTGGGTTTTGCTGTCACTGGACTCTGTTTCAAGGAATAAATGCTGACTATCGGGATTTCATAGTACGTAAGCACCCAGCCAGGTATACTAGACAGTACGATGGTAAAAACGGCATTTTTTCTTCACCGGCGAACTCACTCATCTCTATTTCTCGTAAACGAAAATTCATCGTACTTTAAAAATCAACTAAGACTTTGAGCATACAAGCCGTCATACTAATAGTCTGGAGTTTCAGAAACCATTAACGACGAAAAGAAGAAAGACGCGCACCGTCCAAAGTGGTCCTTCTGCGATGGCAAAACCAGACCCAAAGAGAAACTCTGAGACCTCGGAAACTAATCCTTTTGCATAAATTCCATAATTCCTCAGAATGTGCTTGGCAATGGCCGGATCACTGACAACGACGAAATTGCGGGGTCCAGCAGCAAGGCGGTAAATGGGTCCGTTCTCCTTCATCCATTTGAACAATGGGAGAAACAGGGCACCACCCAAGAGTTCAGAAACATCGTCCAGCTGCGCACTTGCAATGGGTATGCCCGAATCGTCGCGATTGAAACTAATGGAGCGAGATAGAGAGGTCAGCCAATCTGGACTAACCCAAGAACCATTGGTGGCGCTTGGCTTCGTCTCCGAAGAAGAAACGGAAGAATCTTCGCGTCTCAAGGAGCACTTTGTGAATGCAATCTTGTTGTTGAGATGTCTTGACTTCGTTATGAGAAAAGTTGGAGCTTTGACTGCTGAAAGAATATTTAAAGAGGAAGAAGAAGATGCCATGCTCCTCGAAGAGATGATAAACGAGGCTTTTCCTTCTTCTCAGAGTTCTTCTGTAAACAGTCAAAACACTCGTGAGGTGCAGCAGGACAGCATGTGGCAGTGTGTCGGCCGTGGCTGCTCTGTTTCCACTTTCCAGAGCCAAACCAAGATAACGTTGTCATCTAAGGATTATACGAAGCCAAATTCATTTCTTTTATACGCTAAACTTCAAATTTGGCGGGTTCTAACAATAATTGATCTTTTTCTTATTAACACTTTTTCAATAAATATTTTATTCATAGTGCAATAATGGTTGTATTTTTTCAATAAATATTTAAAATACGTTGGCTACATTCGTTGATCACACATGCTCTCGTGAAAAGGTCAGTCGGCAGTTAAGCCCGATTGAACTTGTTTACCCCAGATCCGTATTTTCCGATCTCTCTCTGGGTCGACGACGACGTACGAATCTGATTTAATAACATCTGAACAAAAATTTTTTTGGTTTTTTTTTTCTTCTCCTTGCTTTCCGTTTCATTGGCTGCCTGTGACAGCGCTAACAAAATATCTATCAGGGATTCCTTTAATATTCCCAACATCATATTTCTGAAAGTAGTATATACGTTCAGCCAGTTGAGTGTTACTCCACCAATCGAAGTCGCGTCTTTGCTCCGTCCGGAGAATTATCAATCCTCGGTGCATTTGGATTCGTAGGTGCTGCAATGAACTGCCTTCAATATCTTCCCCGGTAGCAAAAAATCTTACCCATATTCTTCTTGTCTCTCTTTACCATCTCTTTTGCCGTATCACCTTGCCAATTGAGATTCCATTTTTTTCAAATGTCAGAATTTCGACTTTGTCTTCAGAACGTCTGAGGGACTATGGACGAAAGCTGCCAACTTTTTCAGCAACGGTTGGGCTACTTTTCATCGGAATTTCAGTTCTGTCCATCTGAGTCGCCTCTTTCTGTCTCGTTCTGTATCTGAATGTTGAATTCGTGTTGAATAATTTCAGGCGATGACCAGATCAAGAAATTTTAGTTTGCGATCAAACATTGCTTTGAAGGTTAGTTTTTTTATTTATTTTATTTTATTTATTTCCTCGGATAGGGGAATGCAACCCATCTGCTCTTTTGCAGTATTGGATTATTTTTTTTTCTTTTGTTTTGGATTCACATTTGGTTACTTTTTATGATTTTTAGTTGTTTCTTTCTTCCATGTAGAGGCGTGGAGGTGTTTCTGTAGTGAATTTGAGCTGTTAGTGTTCTATATTTATAGAGGAGTTAGGAGTTCGTGATGTTGCATATTGACGTTCTTTACTTGGTACTTGGATATACTAGTTGATATAGATTTTACTTAAAAAGTTTGCATTCTTGCATGCCCTCATGGAAGGGACTAGGGAGAGGCCTCTATTTAAAGCGGGAAGGTTGGTCCTCCTTCACTCTTGCCTTATGGACATCACCACATTTTTCTCTAGTTTATGTGTTCATCCTTCTGTTTTGCCTCCTTTCATAAAACTTTGATGGCCAAAATTGTCTTAGTTTGTCCTTGTATCTGTCACCAACTTCTTTAACATCAGTGCTAATCCCATAGCTGTTCGCAACTGCTTGAACATTACTACAATGTATTATGTCAGCGCTGATCATTTTTCATATTCTGGTACTAATAAATCTAATGTACTGATACTCCAAGCGCTGTACAAGAAATAGCAAAATACATGATTATACTGATTTTAGTGTCAATCATCGCTCCAGGCATTATCTGGCCGTGCATCAAATGCAGAGATGAGCAACCCTGAGCTTAAGGAAGAAAAGAGTGACATTTACAGTAACAACATGACAAATGCGATGGGTGCTGGTAATTGCACATTCTGTAATTGGTTCCACATTGAAACTTCCTTTATAAAACAGTTACATGATCAATTTTACCTTTTCTTTCCCTTATGGTGGCGATTCATTTAACCCATTTTTATCTTCTTATAATTGCCATACAGTATTGACGTACAGGCATGAACTGGGAATGAACTACAACTTTATCCTCCCAGATTTGATTGTTGGGTCTTGTTTACAGGTATCGAACAGATAACTCTAAATGCAATCTTTCCCTCTTTTTCTTTTAGTCTTTCACCTTTACATCTCTGAACACAGGCTCCTGAAGATGTTGACAAGCTTCGCACCATTGGAGTGAAGACCATTTTCTGCTTGCAACAAGATTCTGACCTTGAGTATCCCTGATAATGATGTTCCTTGGCTCTTAAGTAGTTGCAGCCAATTTGTCAAATTTCCTTAAACATGATCAACCTCTAACATTTTATAGTGCTAATTGCATTTAGCTTGTCAAATTTTCTTAACTAGCTGTCCTAGATATTTTGGGGTTGATATTGGTGCCATTCGAGAATATGCAAGGAAATGTGAAGATATTGAGCATATTCGAGCTGAAATAAGGTTAGATCAACTCTATGCTGATAATTTGTTCAATTATGTGGATCTTGGTCTAACTGTAGTGCCGGGGTAATGAGAATTTTTTTTCTTTTTTTTCTCTCTTTTCTCTCTTTTTTTTCTTTTTCTTTTTTTAGTGCTGGGGGTCAACTGACCAAATTTTTAATAAGTCCATCTTGATTGGCAGTAACCATTAAGCAGAGGTAACTGGCATCACCATATACCTTGTAATGCATGGCTGATTGGGGTCTGCATTTGTAATATTTCCTATGTTCCACAGTACTTATGTTTTGTCATTTAATATATATGAAATTTTATTTACCCGTAAGTACACATTTTACAAATTTTCCTCCTTAACATGTGAATCATCAGGGACTTTGATGCATTTGATCTACGAATGAGGCTTCCTGCTGTAGTCAGCAAACTATACAAAGCTGTACAGCGTAATGAGGGTGTCACCTATGTACATTGCACTGCTGGGATGGGAAGAGCTCCTGCTGTAGCGGTTGGCAATTTAGTTTACATATTTTCCCCAATAGAGTTCTTGCAAACATTTTTTTGTTGCAAGATCCCCTTTTCACCTTCATGTATCCTTCTGTTTAAAATAATTCTCTTCCTTTTGGAATATCATTCAAATTTATGAATTCAAAAACACTAATGCTACCATGAAAATCTTTTGATTACAGTTAGCCTACATGTTCTGGGTTCTAGGTCACAAACTAAGTGAAGCCAATCAATTGCTACAGGTTAGTCTATTACAAACAAATATTGCTGCAGGTTATTGTCACTTGTTTTGTTTTGGATTTCATGTAGAGTTATGCATCTGTTAGTTGCACATTAGACATGCTCAGTGCTACCATCATAAACGTAATGAGATAATTAGGTTTATGAAAAGTTGCCTTCTTCTGCTGTGTGCACATTTTTTTCTCAGTTCTGATATGCACATTTTTTTCTCAGTTCTGATATGCACATTTTTTTCTCAGTTCTGATATGCACATTTTTTTCTCAGTTCTGATATGCACATTTTTTTCTCAGTTCTGATATGCACATTTTTTTCTCAGTTCTGATATGCACATTTTTTTCTCAGTTCTGATATGCACATTCTTCATTTACATTGCATAAAAGGGGACTTAATTTATGTTACAAGAATGAGGTTGAGGTGAATGTATGTTCTGAGGTTGATGCATATGAGAGGGTATATCTGTCACTTGACTGAGAGTGATTCATAAGGTGCTCAGTAGTGAACATTATAAGTCTTTTGTGCTTAAGGTGTTGATTTTTTTGCCATGACTCTGTGTTGCCTTTTTGGTTGTTGATTAAAACACACTAACATTGTCAAATTATACCAATAATGTCAACAGAGAAGGTTTAAAATATGGTTAACCTCTGTCTTTTCCAAAGAATTATGGGAGCTCAGGGACATGGATGTGACTTTGAGAATTGTTTGCACTACAAACAAGAGATAGGGATCTATAAACCCTAATCTCTGCCACTTCTTTTTTTCCTGCAAAATCAACATTTATGTTTTCTTATTATGGAAACTCTATTTTGGTTTCACTACTTTTTAATCAGTTGCTTATTTTATTTTTCTTGAAAGAGAATTTCTGCTGTGATCCTTGTGTTTTCTCAAAATTTGATTCTGTTTAGGCTTCTAATATCTTGGTATACTGTACTTTATTACAGAGTCAACGACCGTGCTTTCCAAAATTGGCGGCTATAAAGAGTGCAACCGTTGATATTGTAATTTCATTTCTCTTGTTTGCACTTAATTATATATACACTTTTAAGGAGTGGTGGTTACTGAATTACATATGTTTGCTAAACAAATGACAGTTTAAGAAGAAGGCCAGCTAGATCTCATTGAAATACTTTATCCTAACATTTTTTATGTTTGTATTTCCTTGTATTTCTACTGGAGAATGTATATTACAAGAAGAAAGACGGGGCGAATGTATATTACAAGAAGAAAGCCAGTAAGCTTCATTCAAATGTTAGGATAAAGTATTTTAATGAGATCTAGCTGATGTGCTGATTGACAACTGAAAGATGTAAAAGAGGCTGTTCATGTGTAAAGTCTGAAGCCTATGCACTGATTGATAACTGAAAGATGAATTTCGTTATTTATTTACTTTGTTAAACAGAACACCTAATAAAAAGTCTCTTATTTTTCAGCTCACGGGTCTGGAGAAGACCCCTGTTACGTTGACTTGGAAAGGTGATAGTTTCTCTTCTGTCGAGGTAGCTGGCCTTGATATTGGATGGGGTCAGGTAACAAATGTTTCATTCTTCTATATCATTCTTATAGTTTGAAAAAAGATTATTATATTTTCCCTTTTGTTAGTTACAGTGCTGCATGAGGGGGTTGGTATTATTAGAAGGCTTATGTTAGTTAATTTGGCCTTTTATAATTTTGTATGAAAGTTATTTCTTGTAGGAATTTAGTTTCTAGGAATTATGAGATTTTAAGCAAAGAATTATAATTTGAGAATATTTAGTATTATAAAAATAGAAAGCTATAAAGAAAAATGAGAAAGGCTAGCAAACCCAATTATTTTGTTGAAGAATGAGCATGTTTTCATCCCGAAATGAGTAGCTCTTTAGTAATCCTTTTTTAAAACTTATAACCCTTCCCTCCCTCCCCCACTCCCTCCTTCGGGATTTAATTGTCTTGGCTATGTTTCCATAAAATCTTTTCTACATAGTTCTCCTATTTCGTCTGTTGTTTATTTTGGTGTTATATTCTTTCAGACAATTCCATTGAACTATGATGTGGGAAAAAGATCGTGGATTTTGGAGAGAGAACTACTCGTAAGTGTTAATTATTTCATCCATTTTTTTAATGCTATCTAGTCATGCATTGGGTTTATCCAAATCCATTTCCAATTCAAACAATTAAAAACTCAACAGGTTTCCATTAAGAACACAATAAGTACATTAGTTTCATATTAGGTTCTTAATGAATACCCATTAAGAATCCTTTGACTAAAATAGTGTTTAATTAAATATATATTAAAAATTCAAATATTTCTGCTTACACTGAATTTATTATATGATATGAAATAGCTGTTATATATTTTTTATGTACCTAATATATAACATATAAATTAATTTGTGCACAAGTATGTTTACATGTGCTATGGGCCCACATAAGCATATTTGAGATGCATACATGTGTGGGCCTAGATGCAAATGTTAGTGTAGTTTCACATATGCGTTTATGTATGTGCGTATGCCACCATGTGCATACATGTGTAACTCTGGGCCCATTTATATGATTTTATGTGGGCAAGGATGTGTATCATTGTTTGGTTCCCTTTGTGAATGATTGTGTTTGAGCCCATTGTGTATGTTGGTTGTTTGCATGACTCTGTAGGAGTTGGGTATGAATAAATATGTGTGCCTAAAGTGACAGCCTTGAGTACACTGCGCATGAAATGATGACTGCAGAGTTCCCCTTCACCACGAGGGGGGAGGCAAACCTCTCTAAGTATAATCTGATTCCTTGCTGGAGTTCTTGGAGCTCAGCTCTGGTAGAATCGCATAACCTAAATGGACTGGAGTATACCAGCAGGATCGTCCCTCATATATGGTCTCTAACCACCCACCAGGTTCCACGTTGAGGTATTATCAAAATTGAGCTTGAACCAGATCTCCCATGGGAGGTACCAAGCAGTTGGATGCACAATGCATCAGAGGGCTAGATTGATCATTGATTGCTAGTTCCTCTGGCTAACTATTCTCTGCAGGTGTACAATCTCACTTAATTTGCTAGCCCAGAGAAGGACACTGTTCATAGATATTTCAATGATCCCTCCCGGAGGCATAAGACTTGTTATTAAAAATCCTTCTACTGCGCTCGTTCCAAACCTATCATGTGACAGATGCTATAGTTAAGCCCCAGAGATTCCTACTTCCTACTCCCAAGGGTTTGCCTATGAAATCAGGGATAAGAGGGAACTGGGAAAACAACTATATCAGCCAAATTTCCTCAAGAAGTGGGACCATACCTGGTGGGAAATGGAGGAGTGCAGTAAGAGGTGGTTGATACTCTCTTGTTGATTCCCAGAAAATTTACGATCTATGTTTTCAATGGTCTAGCCTTTGCGTGTGAGCTGATCAGTGCTGAGGATCCGAGGCACAGCATACATAGTGTAGTACTTTGGGAGGGGCTGATAATTCTCTCCTATCTCTCTCTCCTCTTTCTCTCTCTCCTCTTTCTCTCTCCTCTTTCTCT
The DNA here is from genome assembly GCA_022405105.1 of Aristolochia contorta. Lineage (NCBI taxonomy): Eukaryota > Viridiplantae > Streptophyta > Magnoliopsida > Piperales > Aristolochiaceae > Aristolochia > Aristolochia contorta. The sequence continues at coordinate 18,648,095 of CM039669.1, read as the reverse complement.
CTCCTCTTTCTCTCTCCTCTTTCTCTCTCCTCTTTCTCTCTCTGTCTCTTTCTCTCCTCCACTTTAATGTGTCATGTATATTGAGTACTAGATATTGTGCCTGTATATTACTTGTTGCAACTGTTTGTTGAATCCATTTGATGATTTTCTTTTGGAGAATATCTCTCATGAACATAGATGACAATGTTGCTTTTGCTTTACAACAATTATTTCATGCTGTTATTAGGATTTGGACAACCTTTTTGCTGTTTGTTTTATGTCTATGCCTGGTTTCACCCATCCAATGGAACCATTCTTGTTGCAGGAAGGGCACTATGAATACAAGTATATAGTCGATGGTCAATGGATATGCAACAAAAATGAATCTATTACTCAACCCAACAATGATGGCCATGTCAACAATTATGTTCATGTAAGACTTCCTCCTCAATACTCAAGAAACTTTTAACTTGATAATAATTGTATACCATCTGCTATGAGGGTACTTATCCTGTGGATATCCTACGGAAAAGCTTCTGTAGGATAACTATGGAGATTAACCCTTAAGTTTATGACACAACTGCCACTTTACAGGTCTCAATATCTGAAACCAACGGTTGAGAGGAAACCTTTTAATACATGGTTCCAACATTGAAAATTTTTTGTATTTATTACTAGGGAAGAGATCTCCCCTATTTTTATTTTCCAGGAAAGCACTTTTCTTTTTTCTATTTTTCAAAGAAAACACCTGTTGCCCTAATGTCATCTTATGCGCTGAATCAACAAGTATCAAATTTAAGTTGGATGTTTGTTTTGTAGCCCAGTAGTCTTGAGGAATGTAACAACAAAAGAATCACTTTTTTTTTTTTTCTGAAAATGGATGGATTATTTCTGTCTCCCGTGCTCTTACAGGTCAACAGTGTAGATTCCACTGGTGCCACAAATGAATACAGGAAACGGTTGATGGATGATGATGCTAGTCTCACTGAAGAAGAACGGTTAAAGATAAAGCAAGTTCTTGAAGCTTATGCCGACGAGGAACTGACAGGAGTTTAACAAACAGCAGTCAGCTGTGTACACTATGTTGTATAGGTGAGTATGTATGAGGTAATGTTCAATAACAAAAAAAAAAAAAAACACACTTACTCCTTCCATCAATAAAGGCACAAGACAAAGAAGAGGGCATTGACCCTCCCTCATTTCCTTTATATTCGATGTAGAGGTCTGTACAGAATGGGAGAGAAGTGTCATCCTTTCCTATGTTTCTGCATGATAAGCGGACTCTAGTCCCAGGTTTTGTTTCAAGGTTACTCATGTGGCTCTCCTTTTTTATTTTTAGTTTTATTTTGTTTTTTTTTTAAATTTCACTGGTGGGTACTCATACATGGTAGGTTCTATGGGCTGTATTCGAAACCAAGCTATATTCAGAATTTATCCTATCTTTTGAAGTATGTATGCGAGTTGTTGTATTTGAAATAATAGCATTTAAGGTCATATTTAGAGAATAAAAAGATTACACATGTAGTATATGAAAGTAAGAGTTTAACATAAAATATGTTTTCTTATTTATCAAAGAAGTCGCCATATGTTTCAAAAACTGGGAAACTCAAAAATCCATTATTCGATCAACACACCTATTCTACACACTTATTAATATAAACCATTAATGTATAGGGTTTATCCTTTAGAAAATAAGATTTTATAAAAATATATATTTTTATATTTTTAAAGATTTAGATTAAAAGATAAATCTGTACCATTAAATTATTTACATATATTTTTACGTTATCGGCTAAATGGATAGTTGAATACATAATCTGATAATAAATATTACACCTCTTAAAAAGGGTTTCTTGTTTCAAATTTCCAAAGGGTTTTTTCGTTTCTGCATCTTCCAAACAAAGGTGGAAAAAAAAGACTGAATAGCTCTAAAATGAAGCTTTTTCAAAGCCGAATAGCTTTTTCGAAGAATCGTTTATCAAAGCTCACGGAAAACGCTGCATCAGCAAAGCCTTGAGTGTGCTAAAAAGGAGAACTTGGGAGTCTTTTTCAGAGTCAGATTTACATTCTACGGTATATACAAAGGGACGTGCCGTCTAAGATGCTTGCCAAACGCGATGCCGACATTTTTGTTCCTTTCTCTTCCGTTGGACGTAGCCTCCTCAGTTTGAACGCGTCTTCATTTCGCCCCCCGCGACGGCTCAAGCAAAAGCGTCAGTACCTGAATCATGTCCTGTCTTTCTCAATTGAATTCATTAATTTAATAAACCCGGTTACCGATTCCTAAACATTTCCTTGACTTTGGTCTTCGTCTTCTACCATGGCCAAAAATCTCTCGTTCCTATCCCTGTCATGCTTCTCCGATTTCATGCCCCTTTCCACAAGTCGTCTATTGGGTCCTGTTCCAACCTCTGATCAGATCTGTGACAGGGGTCTTGCTCACCGTTTTCGCAAATTTTGCTTCTTCTCTACTTCTTCTTCGATTTCTATATGAATTTGAGAGATGTCGCCGTCCCAGGAATCCACCGTCGTTTTGGATTCCATCATCGGAATTATTAAGCAGATTTCCGAGCTGCCTGAGTGTCGGGGTGCGTCTAAGCGACCGTACAGTAATTTGGTCAGACGGGTCAAGCTGTTAAGCCCACTTTTTGAAGAGCTAAGGGATGGGGACTCCGTACTGGGGGAAGCTGATGTTGCATCGCTTGTTTCTTTGAAGGCCGCGTTTGAGTCGGTTCAGCTGTTGCTTCGCGAAGTCAATGAAGGAAGCAAACTTTATCAGGTAATACGTTTGCTTCGTTTCTTCTTTTGAATTATTCAAATGAATCTGTTCTCTCTGTCTGGAATAATTAGGAGAACTTATCTTCCTCGGTCGAATTAAGTGGGTTCTACGCCCACAAGTAAATGAAATTTCTACTCTTTTGTTGCATTTAATTGATGTCTCAATCTATATTATGGATTAATGCTTACAGTGATATTTCAGCTTGTAGACTGCATGGCCTGATCAGTTTTCATGTTTAAAACTAAATACAACGGAGTCAACGCAAATTTCTTCCTCTTTTCAGATTGTATCTTTGAATTTCTTAATCATTAAAAAACAATCTCTATTTCCAGTCCATCATAGTTCTATTATTTCGGTTTTGATGCTTATCCACAACATGAGATAATAATATTCTCATCTCTTGCTATTGCTGGTACCAATGGAAGCTCGGCTTTGCATCGGTGTTTTCAGGTTGAGAGATCTTATAATCCGTGCTCTTAGATCTTTTCTGTTCTTCAACTGACTTAAAGATGTGCATCCCATTACTTTGAAGACGTGGGAATGTCTTATTTATGATGGATCGGACTCTAGTTTTTGCTTGATTGATTGTCCAAAATCTTTTTTGCTTATTTGCATCTAAAAGCAATGCTAATTTTTTTCTCCAGGCCCTAAAATGGGAAAAGACTGCAAACAGATTTCATGATGTAACTGGACAGCTGGAGAAAGCATTAAGTGAAATACACTATGATAAGTTTGAGACATCTGAGGAAGTTCGAGAACAGGTATATCCAGAATTATAGGTCTCCAGGGTTAAGTCACTTTTTCTTTCTATATGAAATTTTTAGGTCTTCTTGTTAGTTGTAAACTTCATTAATTTATTTTTGATAGGAAGTTAATTATTTTTACTCAGGATTCATCTTATTATCTTTGACTTGCCAATATTCTGTCACTTTTAGGTTGAACTGGTGCACAATCAATTGAAAAGGGCGAAAGTGAGGATGGACACTCCGGATTTGCAGCTTTTCATGGATTTGTCCCTTGCAAAGGTTGGAAAAGAAATTGATTGGGCTACCTTAAAAAGATTGTCAGAGAAGTTACAGCTGAAGACTATTAATGATATCAAGAGGGAATCACTTGCCCTGCATGAAATGGTCATATCCAGAGGTGGAGATCCAGGTGACTACGTAGAGGACATGTCGGCATTGTTGATGAAGCTTAAAAATTTTGTACTTTCAGAGAACCCAGACAAAGATATCATTGACACTGATCAAAGCTTGGTAAAACATAAGTCTCCCGTGATTCCTGATGATTTTCGGTGCCCAATCTCTCTTGAACTGATGAAAGACCCTGTGATTGTTTCAACAGGACAGGTATTCTTGTTATTCCATTATTTGACAGCCTTCAGTTTGGGAACTTAAGTTGCAAGTGAAATTGGAAATGATTTTGCCACCCCCTGTAACTAGTTCGCTTTGTAATAATGGGCTGAAAATAAATTTGGAGTCCCTAAGAGGACAGTATCTATAACCAAAACTATTAGTTGATAAGAGAATCTTCAATAAATCATTGTCACAGAGTAGCATCCCAACATGTCTTGCAGATGCTGTTTCTGTCAATTTCTCTGCACACAGGATATGACTCATGGGGATCCTGATGATGTGCAAGTGAGGCACTTGACAAAATACACTAACATGAATGAGCTGCAGCAGTTGACATGAGTTGTTACCTGTAAGATGGCTCTATCAAAGGTTGCATGTGAATCAATTTGTCGTAAGCTCTGGAGGGGTGGAAAAGCCTTCCTTTTGGGAGGGAGTGCTTTTGCACCAGGTGAATGAAGTGCACTACGCTGGCAGTTCCCATATCATCATTCACATATGTGCAGTTTTATTGTTTCCGTTTCTGTTCATAATGTGGAAAATGCTCTATGTTTTTCTATCCTGCACTGTTATATTTCTCTTTCTTTTGCTTGCAGACATACGAGAGGTCGTGCATCCAGAAATGGCTTGATGCTGGTCACAAGACCTGCCCCAAGACACAGCAAACACTATCTCACACAGCTCTCACACCTAACTATGTCCTAAAGAGCTTAATTGCTCAATGGTGTGAGAGCAATGGAGTGGAGCTGCCAAAGAAACAAGGAAGCTATAGAAACAAACGCGCTGGGGGCTCCTCAGATTGTGATAGAAAAGTTATTGAAGCCCTGAAAGAGAAATTGATGTATGGGACGCAAGATGAGCAAAGGGCTGCAGCTGGTGAGATTCGGTTACTAGCTAAGAGAAATGCAGATAATAGGGTGTGTATTGCGGAAGCAGGAGTAATTCCTCTGCTTATTGAACTATTGGCATCGCCAGATCCAAGAACACAAGAGCATGCAGTTACAGCTCTCCTCAACCTTTCTATTCACGAGGGTAACAAAGGTAGTATAGTCAATGCTGGTGCAATTCCGGATATAGTGGATGTGCTGAAAAATGGGAGCATGGAAGCAAGAGAAAATGCTGCTGCTACACTTTTTAGTCTGTCTGTTATTGATGAGAACAAAATCTCCATAGGGGCAGCAGGTGCTATCCCTGCTTTAATTGACCTGCTCTGTCAGGGGAGCCCTAGAGGAAAGAAGGATGCTGCCACTGCAATATTTAATCTGGCAATTTATCAAGGTAACAAAGTGCGAGCAGTTCGTGCTGGGATTGTTGCCCCACTGATGAGACTTTTGATGGATCCTGGCGGTGGGATGGTCGATGAAGCCCTCGCAATATTAGCTATCCTTGCAAGCCATCCAGAGGGAAAGTTAGCTATTGGCCAGTCAGGACCCATACCAGTTTTACTGGAGCTGATGAGAACTGGGTCGCCACGCAACAGGGAGAATGCTGCTGCCGTTCTGTGCTCATTGTGCTCAGGTGATACCGAACATTTGGCCATTGCAAAGGAGCTCGGTGCAGAAGAGACTCTAAAGGATTTAATAGAAAATGGAACAGATCGGGCCAAGAGGAAAGCTGGCAACCTTCTTGAGCTCATGACCCAGACAGTGGTAGAAATTTCTGATGAATGAAACTTCTGATGATGGAATCATTTACCAGACCTTTCTGATTCATGCAATTAGGACTAAAATTTGTGAAGCAGGAGCGATGGAAGTGTGTATAGTAGTGAACAAGAGATGATGATTTGATCGTGTGTATAGTGCTACTTGATAATTGTCTGCAGATGAAAATAGCCTTCTGAGATCGTTTTGTCAAAGGAAAGATTATGTTATTAAGAAATCCAACCCTAGCCCAAGAAGAGCAAGATTTCTTTTCTGCCCAATCTGTACAGGAAGATTACTTTCACATCTCCAACATCCAATATCTAGTGCTGAACTTTTTCACTTTTCAATCCTTGGCATTACAAGTTTAGCGAGATATATATATATATTGAGTGATTCGAAAAACTATTCTTTTTGCATGATAGAATATATACTTGTTTACATAAATAATAATTTCGAAAATTCCGAATCAGGCCTTGACCCTCATTCATGCGCGACTACTGAAGATTCCCAAAAATATCTCTTTCCAACCTGCGAAGATACGTTGTCGGGCAGCTAACCTTGTCCTGCACCAGATCTCAGATTTCAGAAGCTCGAAATTATAAATTTACATATGAGTTAATTGCATTAATGGAAGACGAGGTTAATCAAAGAATTCTGGCAGGCGTGTGCAACCCACGCGCTGCTCGTGACTCCATGGCCACAAACAGTAGTATAATTAAGAAGGGGAAGACAAAGGACACGAACCCAGTACAGAGAGACAAGGAAGGAACTAGGAGCATTTGGCTGCAATGGCTGTAGCATTCACCGAGCAGCAGGAAGCTCTAGTGAAGCAGTCATGGGAGACTATGAAGCTCAACATCCCAGACCTCAGTCTCAAATTCTTCTCCACGTATGTTTAACATCTCTTCTCCCCTCCTCCAGTTTGATTATCACTATTACTAATCAATCAATGAGCCTCTTTTGCCTCTGTTTTTTTTTTTCTTCGGTTTCAGGATACTGGAGATTGCTCCTGCTGCCAAGGGCATGTTTTCTTTTCTCAAGGACTCGGATGAAATACCCCAGAACAACCCCAGGCTGAAAGCACATGCTGTCAAAGTGTTTAAGATGGTGAACTTACCAATCAGTTCTATCGTCTCTGATATTACTTCCCCCTGAAATCTCAACACGGTTTCTGATTTTTTATAAGTTTCTGCAGACCTGTGAATCGGCAGTTCAACTGCGGGAGAAGGGTGAGGTCGTGGTAGCCGAGAACACATTGAAGAACCTCGGTTCTGTTCATCTAAAGAAAGGCGTGATTGACCCTCACTTTGAGGTACTTCAAAGTTTTTGATTCCTTATATTTTTCATTTGTGGCTCCTGCCTGACAACGAATGAATGAATGAATGAATGCCATGTTTGGGCAGGTCGTGAAGGAGGCGCTGTTGAGAACAATCAAGGACGCAATGGGGCCAAAATGGAGCGATGAGATGGGGACTGCGTGGGGAGAGGCCTACGATCAGTTGGCGGCGGCCATTAAATCTGAGATGAAGGAAGAAGAATCTGCAGCCGATACGTCTCGATTGAACCAAGTGGGTCTCTCATTATCTGATTGAAAATTATTTTATTGTCTTTTTCACAGATTTTTTCAGAGAAACAGGGGAAGAAGACGATTAGCATTAATTGTTTGATAAAATTTTCAAGCAACAAGCAGATGCTGACAAACGCAGCACAAGACCCAGAATTTTGCCTTTCCCGTTCCCTGTTTATTGTTTGACTATTTGATGGATTCATGCATGAACATCAAACCAGAGCGTCCACGGAGTTTCCGTGGCGTAATAATCTTCTCAAACATCACTTATGTATATATATATACGGACTGGGTGTTGCAGGAAGAAGCAGCCACAGGAAAACCAGAGTCGTCGACGATGGCTTTTAGCGAGGAACAAGAAGTTCTGGTGAAGGAATCATGGGAGATCATGAAGCTAAACGTTCAAGAACTCAGCTTCAAGTTCTTCTCTACGTGAGTGACTTAATACACACATCTCCCTATTACTTGCTTTCTTGTTGCTACTAATTATTGATGGGATTTTCTTTCTGGTTCTGATTTGGCTCAGGATCTTGGAGATAGCCCCGGCTGCCAAAGCCATGTTCTCTTTCCTAAAAGATACAGACGAAGTTCCTCAGAACAATCCGAAACTGAAGGCCCATGCCGTGAAAGTCTTTAAGATGGTAAAAGAACAAAAGAACGTCCCATCCCTTTTCCCCTTCTTTTTTGATCGGCTCTTGGAGTTTGAGATCATGATAGAACACTTATTGATTACAGACTTGTGAATCGGCCGTCCAACTCCGGGAGAAGGGTCAAGTTGTGGTGGCGGAGAGCAGTTTAAAGTATCTGGGATCTGTTCACCTCAAAAAGGGTGTGATTGATCCTCATTTTGAGGTATATATTGAATCTCTTAAAAAGTCAGAAACTTTTCTTCGCAGTACTGGACCAGTATTGCTAAACCTTTATGGGAATTGCAGGTGGTCAAGGAAGCTCTGCTGAGGACGATTAAGGATGCAATGGGAGAAAAATGGAGCGAAAAGATGGCAGGTGCGTGGGGAGAAGCTTATGATCAGCTGGCTGCAGCCATTAAAGCTGAGATGAAAGAGGAAGCAGCAGTTGCTGCAGCTTAAGTCCAGCCCCACAACTGTCTCTGATGTGGAAGTTTCATTTAGCTTGATTGTTTGGTAGTCTGTATTCAATAACAATTCCACCATTAGGATTTCTAGAATTTCCCTTCTCCATAGCAGTTACTTGGGAGTTGTCTACATGTTGCAATTGGGTTCAGATGTGATAGTCATGTAACATTAAATCTATTTTTTACCCCTTTTTTATAACTTATCCCAAGATGTATTTGGCTCTTAAAATTTAAGAGTGAATTCTTAGAGAAAAAGGAAGATATCTAAGAGAAAATAGAAAGGAATGATGGAATCAAAATCATAAGATTTATATGTAACATTGCAGTTCCCATAGAGGTGGACTCCACTTATAACGAGATTGGCTAAAAACTCAAGGAGAAAATATGTTAAAATGATAGAGTACATGTGATAAGGAGGAATAAAATACGTGCCCATAACATTACATGTTTAAAAAGAATGCGTTTCAACTATGATTCTTATAGCATGATTATAGTTATAATTAAAATTTATTAAATTTTCAATAACAAGTAAACTGGTAATTAAAAAAAAACTCGTTACCCATTTCCCAAAAAATACTAGCTCTGGTTCACTCTTGCAAGATATGATGAAGATGCTCATTGGACAAATGGAATGCTACATATGATCAGAGAATAAGAAGAAAAAAACAAGCATACCAAGATACAAGCATTATTATATAAAAGAGTTACAATATTACGTTGTTTTCCTCTTTTTTGATTTTCGTGGCCTTTCTGAAATGGTGAGAGACTTCTCACCCCTACGACTGACCTCAACGGAGCCCTGATCTTCCCTGCACATTTCCTTGCTTCTCGCTTTATGCTTCCCAGAACTGAAATATTTTTCAAAAAAAAAATAACACTTGAAATCACAAATTGAACAACCTAAGATTTGAGCTTTTTGCAGTATTTGTACTTAATTTTATTTGTTGGACACCCAATTTTAGATTTTGAACTTGCCAAATCAACTTGTTCTGAAGTTTGACAACAGACACTCGAAAAACTTCTCTGCGTAAAATACTCTGAAGGCCGATGTTGTAATTGTTTTAATGTACTCACAAGCGGGCAAATCTGTGGTAGTATAGATAGTATGAATACGAGGTTGATCCCTCAGAGACTTGTTCTTGTCCTTTTTTATTTCACTCAAACTAAAACAACTAAAGAAACAAGTAATTAGTAATGTTTTTTTTTGAAAATTAGCAATTAGTAATGTTTTAAAGGGTAAAATGTATTACACACACACACACTTTCTTCAGCTGATGCTTAATAGAAAAGATATGAATACCTTTCTATTTTTGAACTTTCACACTTTCTTCAGCTAATGCTTATTGGAAAAGATACGAATACCTTTCTATTTTTGAACTTTCTTGTGTGACATGCTTGTCCGGTAATGGCACAGTTGTCTGCCTATGTAACCAGCTTATGCATCCAGTATCCTCTGGGATTAAAGAACCAGATATATGGAGAATTTCCTCATCGAAACTACATGGCAATATTCATATCATGTCATGTTTCATATATATAAAGACACAAGGAAAACTACAAAAAGAAATGGTGATTGGTTCTTTATTCTTTTAAGTCTGGAAGACCATTGGTTCTTTATTCTTCTAAGTCTGGAAGACCATACATAGACAATTCATGTATAGAAGTTTCAAACAAGGAGAAAACATAGTAACAAATAGGACTTCAAAGATAACATACCTTTAATGAGTCCAAATTAAGAGTCTTATTCAGGAAAGTGTTTAGCAATGCAAAAAGAGAGGGAGAAGTGTGTTGACACAAACATTACTTTAACTACATGCTATTCACAGAAATATAGGTAAATATCATCTTACCTCTTGACAGAGAAGCGTAACATTGTTCCAACTTTAATCACATGCTTTCTGTAAGATGCACTGACGAACACCTCTTTATTATGTTTCTACAAGAACCAAAAATTAACTAAGAACCTAACAAGGAGGTGAAATCAGACACTGTCACTCATTATGCTTAAAATTTTTTTAGAGTTTTGATGAAATAAACACATTTAATTTACAATTTTGTATCTGAATTCTTCTCGTATGTCTGCAGATGTTATGATTGCTGAAGCAAAGCCAAGTATAATCACATGAATGGATTCCTTCCCGAGCTTTACCACCTTCCCTTCTGAGGCAATGCACACTACAAGCCAATGAGCTACAATCTTGGCAGAGTAATTTCACATCGTTCTCAATAATAACAGGAACAAAAATGATTTGTAAATTAACATCAACACCTAGCCGTAAGTTCAGCAATAAAAACCAAAAAACAGAAAGGTCTAGTTGCACTTTTAGTAGTTTGTCTTTCACTTGTAATTATTATTTGGTTTATTTTCCCCATTCGAATGGTAAAAGGAATTAAGGAAGAGAGGCATGCTTCTGGATAAAAGATCAACCCCCTTCAAATCAGTAAAAGCGCACTGGTTGTGCTTTAAGTTTCATAAGAAGGTGTGCATCACTCCTCAGAAGAGAAACAAAACATTAATGATGCTTAATCTTATTTCATGGTGTAATATTTTGTCTTTCCCTATATTTTTCTTGCCTCCTCCTCAGTAAAGCAGCACATTTTATAGTATACAAGGTCAAATCCACGACAAGGCAAAGCAAGAAATCTGGAAACTAGAGACCAAAATAGTATAATTGCCAACAAGTATGCAACAATCTTTATCATCAAGGCGACCATCACAAAACCTACCTAAAAGCATATCAGGCCTCGGCGAGAAAATTAGCAATTTTGATTTGACTCTTACACCAAAATATGGAACAATCCCAGGTAGAATTTTGGCAGTTCTACTCTGAAATTTTATTTCATATGCCAAGAGCACTCCTTCGAAGGCATCATCGAACCTACAAAACAAAATACAAGAAGAAGAGTGATATCTCTATCGGGTGTCAAACGCAAATATTTTTTACTCCCACTCCCATTCTGAGTTGCTATACTGGTGATCTTAAAAGCAAAGCATATATCAAGAACAAAAAAAAAACATACTGGAAAAGCAAAGAGCTCAGCTGGCGAAGGACAGCTTGTTGAACTTTGTTAGCTTTTGATGGGTGGACGTAAATGATCAATCTTGCATCAGAAACCCTCAACCCCTCCATTAATCAAAAGTACTTTCTCCTGCTTCCAAGTAATGCGCGCGGTTACAAGCCACAAATGAAAGAGCAGCACTTCAGTAAATGATTCAAGTTGACTCAAATACAATTGGAACCATCCACCACCTTTAAATTTCAAGGAGACGTGACACCATATTAATTAGGTACCTGAGCATAATGAGAAGCATTCGCCTTCCAAAGCTGATAAAAAGCTGCCTAACATTCGAGGACTTCAAGGCCTGGTCCAATAATTCATACGCTTCCGAGTCCGGTCCACGGTCCACCAGGCCGACTTAGTCACGTACATCGAGTCCGAGTCAACTCGCCAATCGCGACGCGTGGCGTTAGAGAGAGAGAGAGAGAGAGAGAGAGAGAGAGAGAGAGAGAGAGAGAGAGAGAGAGAGAGAGGGGGTGAAAAGAACCTTTCAGAGAAAGACCGCTGAGGCCACCAATGATTTTCATGAGGTGGGAAGAACCGAACGATCTGGACCGTTGGTGGAATCAGACGTGTTGAGAAGATATGATGATCTTCGAACATCGGGACAGTATATAAAAGCGTGACGTGCGCACGCTTGGAGCTTTTTTCGCTTCCGCAAATTGCTCTGCTTCCCCCCTCATTATCTCTGCCTTTTTTGTATATGTGACGTCTCGAGGCCGCTCTTCCCGGGTAAAGATCGTTGGCCGCCTCTTCCATTTCTCGTATGTTGTTTTTTTCTTCTAGAATACGAAATTGTTCGATCGTGTCCAAATTGCTTCCTCGCAAATCGTTCCTTCCGAGGGAAGGGAATTCGGAGGCTCCGTTGAAGTGCCAAGTAGTACGGGAGGTATGTTTGTTGTTTGATTTTGTTCGATTTTGTTCGATTCGTAAATTTATAGTGTGTAGCTCGTTGGAGATGAAATCTGTTTCGATGATCTCGCTTTCTTAATGTCTTTTATTTTATTTTCGGCGGGATTTCTGTTCGTAATTTTTGATCGATGACTTTTCTTGCCGATTAAGTCTTGCAGGAATTGGCATTAACTTTTGTCTGTTAAACCGTTCGTAGAATTTTTTATGATTAGGCGTTGTTTTTACGTGTCGCCTGTGTCGCGCTTGCACGTTCTGCAGCCTTTTCATTTGGATTTTTTATAGCGTAGAGTTGGAATTTGCTGATTTTAGCGTGCCACCAGGTTGAATTGCTCCTTTTGTGCAGTTTTGGCTCCGCGTGATGATCTTCGTAGCTAAATCGTGATATTTTGCTTCGCTAGTAGTTTCCATCGTCGAGGTTGATCAATCTGTCATTGGTGTTTCCGAGAAGTGGAACTTTTCATTATTACCATGGTTTTTTGCCAATTTGACACATTCGACAGGAAAGTTCGTGATCTTTTTTGGAATGGCCAATTCGTTAATCGAGTCTTTCATGATCCTAACACCACCTAAAAAGTAGAGCAAACAACTTTTTTGTATTACCGGAATCCTACTTAAGCGTTTGCATTTCATATTTGTTTTTTAGTAAGTTAATTTGCAGTTTTTGATGTATTAATAAGCTACCAAATATCGTTTACTACAAAAAGAGAAAGAAAAAAAGTGTGAATCGCTCTTGGCCATTTTTATTTTTTCTCATAACATATTTTTATTTTTTCTCATAACATATTTTTATTTTTTCTCATAACATATTTTTATTTTTTCTCATAACATATTTTTATTTTTTCTCATAACATATTTTTATTTTTTTATCATATCTGATCAACCACTGAAGGTTTTCTTACTAATCTTGTTGGATTCTTCAGCAGAACCTTTTGTACGTTATCTTGAGAAGAAAATTTTGGTAAGTCATGATCACATATGAGCAAGATCCAGATGTTGTGCGGTGGGGCCTTAACCTTCTTGATGGTGGAGATCCTTTCTCAAATTCTGCTTATTGTGGGACCATCACTCAACATGATTCGAATTATTATGATGAAGAGTATGTAAGAGAATGCCCTTTTAGCTCGGAGCGACCAATTATAGAGAATGATGAGATCCTTGCTCACACTCTTCAAGAGGAGTTTTCACAGCTGGCAGTTGCAGAAGCATCTGGGTCTCCCAATGAGGGTGAGGAGCACTTGCAAGCTTCCATTCTTGCACAGGACTGGTTTGGCCCATCACCAAACAATTATACTGCAGGTATGGGACCAAGTTGGTTTTGCCGATGAGTTTAGTGGGTTTATCCAATTTTTTATGCCATAAGATATTTGATTGATGCAGGACATGATGGTGAGCAGGAGGAAGAGGATGATCAGGGCTCCTTAAGTTCATGCTCCAGTCCTGGAGAATACCCTTATAATGGGGAGGAATGGTCCACCTCATTAGAGCTACCAGATGAATTTTCAGTCCTAGATGGAGAAGTGGGCAAGAGATTAAATCAGATGGTTCCTATTCCTGTAAGTTTTAGCGTCTTTGAATTGTCAATCTGCTTACTAGAAAAAGCAATTTTCAAAAGCTTAAAATATTTACTATGAACCATTCTCTTCTGAAATGACTCTTTTTACTTTAAGCTAAGAAATTGGGTTCCCAAATGCATCGATTTCAAATTTTTATATATTTCTCCTTTTGGGAATATTTATTATACACATACTTGCCCATCTTCCTATAAGATTCATAACATGTGAGGGTTTAATTGGTTGAGGTTGGTTATTACAATTGATGATGAGGCTGCTCTGGAAACACACAGCTTGCATGTTGTCTATTCACATAAATATACCTGTAAGAATATTTATAATACATATAGATATTTGCATCTATTTATTTATGTGATACCACCATGTTTGTGTATGTTTATTTGTTTCTTTTGGAGCTGTTGAATATGAGTGTAAAAAATGTTTGATTTATGTTTCTGCAGCATGTTCCAAGAATTAATGGTGAAATACCATCTGTCGATGAAGCAACTACAGATCACCAAAGGCTGCTAGATAGGTATGTCGTTCACAGTATGTTTCACTCTCCCTCCCTCCCTCCCTCCCTCCATTGTATTTTTATGATTATTTTTGTCCTTTGCCTCTGTAGGCTACAATTATATGATCTTGTTGAGCTCAAGGTTCAAGGAGATGGCAATTGTCAGGTTTGTTGTGAAGTTCCAATTGCAACTATTTAGTTAATGTTTTGGGTGATCATGAGCATGTTCTTTTTAGACTTTATGAGTCATTTCCATGCTGCTGTACCCTATGCGTCATCTTGGTTGTAGATATGTTTGGACTTTGCAGTCCAACAGTTGTGTGTGTGCTGGTATAGGATTGCCAGGGATTGAGTTCTTTTAAGAGGTAAGAGCATTAGCTAATGCGAAACCATGTAATTGGGGTGTAATAACAGCCTGATTGGACTTGGATATCACCTGGCTGGAATTGGCATACTTGCTAATTTGAACCAAAAAACTTCTGTGAGATAACTACTTAACTGGGTAATTGTTTATCTTACAGTGGTGTTTCAATAGTTCATCTCTCAGGCTAGCTAGTTGAGATTGAGAGTTGTTGTGTGAGGATAGTAACACGTCCCCATGGGCCTCCTGAGATCCTGTAGTTATTGGTTGGGGGTCCTCTTAATATCGCTGGTCACTTTGGAAGGAACTACCTAGAGCTAACATGTTAAGCTGTTGTCTTTGTTGTGGGTGGCTAATGAAGGTGTTCTCTGTAGCTTATTATATAAGTTTGGCTTCCATTCCTTTGGCCAGGTTGTTTTTATAAATTTTGGCATAAAACAAGTGTCAGTGGGTAAAAATTTCTGCCTTCAATTATCTTGTCTGTGGGTAAAAAGTCAGACGAGAGGTGTCATGGCAAAATTACTTCACATGCTGGCTTGCAATATTGTATTATTTTCATATGGAAAGAGGTTCCCTTGGCTAGTCATTTTGGGATGAAACCCTAGCAAACCTTTAAGACAACTCACAGATTCTAAAAGACCTTGATGGTTGACAATGTTTCTGCAAAGCTAACCGTTCGGTGAAAAGAAAAGAGAAGCCAGTGACAAGAAGAAGATAGCTAAAACATATAAAACTTATTAAGAATGGGTGAGTGAGATAATGGAATAAACTTAGCATAGCAAGGAACCCAATTGAGAATTAGAAAAAGGAGTGCCACAGATACGAAGGCAAATTGGAAAAATGTGCTTAAGTTTGGCTTTTTTTCTGGAGATCAGTATTTCATTTCCTCAATAAAGGCATTAATTTTCCTTTTATTTGATCCCTTGTGGCGAACACCTTGTGCAACTTGCAGGGTGCAGTACTTTAGTTCTGCCTTTCTCATGCTTTTTACTCATCTTTGTCCCATGATCTGCTTGGGAAGGCTTCTATATTGTTGTCAGGTTGAGTTCTTTAAAACTCTTGCGCCAGTTGTCTTAGTTCTTTTGTTTCTTTGTCCAGTTCCGAGCACTTTCAGATCAGTTTTACCGTACGACAGAGCACCACAAGTTTGTGAGGCAACAAGTTGTTAATCAGGTTGGTTTTTGTATGTTGCTTATACTTGTGAAACATTTTTCTGGTTTTCAATACTGGGTTTTTTTGACTCGGACGTAGACAAGACTCTGATACATCAAAATCCGTATCGGGTTACATTGAGCTGTTCCTCGGACTTATTAGACTCAGGCCAAGTGGAAGGGTCTCATTCCATTACTGACCTGAGCCTGTAACTTCCAAATCCGAGTGGAATCACAACTTGGATGGGTCAGAAAACCATGTTTAAAACTGCATTGCATATCTTATATCTCACAATTTCTATTCCAGCTAAAGGCTCACCCAGATGTATATGAAGGATATGTTCCGATGGCTTATGCTGAGTATTTGAAGAAAATGTCCAAGTACTGCTCTTCTCTATTATCTTCCTTTACCACATGGTCATAATTTGTCATGATATAACCTTTTTCTCTGAATGAAACAGTGCTGGTGAGTGGGGTGACCATGTCACATTGCAGGCTGCTGCAGATTCGGTATTCTTTGCACTTTGTCTTTCATAAATTGCTTGCTGTGTGTCTTTGGATATTTCTTTAAATTTCAAAATGTTGATTTTCTATGTGAACTCTTTTATAAATCTTGATTTCCTGCCTGCTCTTGCTTGCTTCATCTGCTTGTTTTACGAATCTAAGTTCAACTATCAATAAATTTTTTGAAAGCAGTAAAGTAGCTAGCCCCATGGATACCATATGATTACGTGCATACGCTTTAGAATTCATCAAGCATTTATTATCATCAAAATAACGTGCATGCCATCAAATTACATGCATTTCTTTGTTAAGCATATGCCATTATAAAAAGAAAGGTTTTGCATATAACAGGGAAAATAAGAAATGGGCATGAGTGGTTGATATCGTTGTCTGGAATTGTTACTGCACTTAATGGAAACATGTGAGCCCCCATCAAAATCTACTTGTGAACATTATGTCCTCTTTATTGAGGCATCCCCACTATAATGGTAGTTGGTCCATTCTTCCAAATTGCAGAAGAGATGTGTTGTCATTGCTATTTTGGTCGCTTACCTCATTTTATGATAAGTTGATATGATATGGAATTTTTCGAGCCATGATTTTTATTTTTTTATTGTATGTTTTAATTAAAAGGGTGCTGTATGAAGGTATTGAAATTGTAGGCTCTAGAGATATTTATGCAATAATGCAATGGTTTATACATTAATATAGATTTCTAGAGTTTTTTATCGCAATGATGGTGGTTTTGGGTATATGTGTTTATGATAGGATCTCTACAATGCTCACTAAGTGTGGCATTATGTTCAAACATCTTTTAAGAACTTTTAGTTTCTTTTGAGTTCCTAAATACTTCTGTGGGCTTCTGAGATTTGACGATTCATATAGTTCTGGCATAAATGCTGGCTTAAATGCTGACAAAAATGCTGACAAATACTTTTAGTTTTTCAAGGTTTATGTTATCATTAGTTCTGGATCATATAGGAGGTTAAAGATGAAAATGCAATTTAGGGTAATGACAAAAGGAGTTAACCACCTTTTGCCACTTATCATCTTATGCTTGTTGCTTTTGTTTTTTGCTTGTGGTCTTTTATGTGAACTACTCATCATTTGCTGGAAGTTCGTTTACAATTTTAAAGCAGAACAGGATGCATTTAGGGAGTGCTTTTATTCACGTGGGGGCTCTTTGTATTTGTCTTTGACTTAACCTATGTGAATCCTCTCATGACACCATTTTTAAAAAACATAGTTATTGTACAATTGTGTTTCTCTCTTTTGCTGTTATTTACTTGATTTATTGGGTCGGAAAGATTGTCTCACATTATCCTGATCAATGATCATGCTTCCGTGTTCTTGTGCAGTATGGAGTTAAAATATTTGTCATAACATCATTCAAGGACACCTGCTACATAGAAATTTTGCCCAATATCCAAAAGTCCAAACGAGGTAAAGTCCTAGTAATTACTGCTGGAGTTACAGAAAAAAAAACGTTTTGAGAAAAATGAGCATGTGTCATGAAACTGAAGATCCAAGATAAAAAGGAGGATAATGGATGTGGTGGAACAGTTGTCAGTGATAGAAATTGTTCACCTGATGTTAATGTTTGTGTGCAGTTATCTTCTTAAGCTTTTGGGCAGAGGTTCACTACAACTCAATCTATCCCGAGGGAGGTGAGTTTGAGTGTTAGTTTCCTTTTTTTTTTTTTTTTGCTATTCGTGTTTTATTTATATACTCAATTGGCCGTAGAGTTTCCCTCTTTTCCACTTTTGGGTATAAAGTTTTCAACTTACACAAAGAAAAAAGAAAAAGATTTGAAGATGCCTGTCACTGATAATTTCAGGTTAACATCACATCTGGTCTTATATTTGATTCCATATTAATGAATACTTGCGTTTTACCACCACGTGAGAGTTATCTGGTCGCTGTTAGTTTGTACAACTTTTCTTGATTATTCCTCTTTGTATTTTGAACGGCTCGGTCAAGTTTGTGCTTATACTGTATTTATGCGTTCAGATATGCCTGTCTCGGAGATCAAGAAGAAAAGAAGGTGGTGGCTCTTTCGTAATAAGCACTAGAGACTGCTTGAGTAGTGTTTCAAGTGCCAGAGTCTGAAGCTTTTCGCCTGTTTGTTCTCAGGGGGAATTTTGTGGAGCAGCTGCCATCCTATTGTAAGCTCGTGTTAAAATCATTTGGACTTGGCGGGGGTGAGGGAGCCCTCACATTCCTTCTTTGGCCTTCATAATATTTTATTATTATTATTATTATTATTATTATTATCTTTTTTTGCTCTTTTTTTTTTTTTAATTTATTCCCCATGCCTTCTGTGCCCTTTGTGTATGTCTTGTTACTTGCTGCATTCCTTTATTAGACTGTTTGCCCTCTCTCGTTTCCGGCTACCTCTTGCCGTTCGTTTGCATTAAGTGCCGATGCGCCTTCGAAACGAGTAAAAAATGACTTGGAAATAATTGATCTACATCATGCCGGTTGAAGGTGTAAACTCGTTCTTCTTCTCTCTCATCTACAAAAATGTCTTGCGTCATACCTCTGGCAATAACATTGATAGAAATGTGGTTTACTACCGCAAAGCAAAACATGTTTACTATAGTTTGTTGGTTTGAAGGCCACCAGTCTTTTATTGGTGGTACGTCAATGGAGAGGTAGGCATGGATTTTTCTTTATATATATAAAAATACCAAAGTGGAGTAACCACTAAACGAGAACAAGAAATAAAAGAAAAGTGTTTTACTTACTGGTAGTGTAAACTGGCAAATCTACCCCCATTCCCTTGATAAATAGGTATTTCATTTTATCTGTACAATCCAGTTTTCTGTTAATTCATAGGAAATGTTGTGAAAAGAAAAAAAAAGAAAAAAGAATCAGCCAATCAGGTACCTCTATAAAAAATTTATTGTCCTTTTTTCTGTAATAAGCATCTGTTGTGCAGTCGTTACAATGAGGGCTCATCCATATGGTAAAAGAATAAAACTTCAACAAGTAGAGCCAACAATTGGATGGACCAGAAATCTGATGAAATTTCTGGAGCATGCGAGGATGAACCCTTTGACTGCCTTTGGCTGTATCAGTCTTACATCAACTGATAAGAACATGTATCGTTTCGTTTAAGATAGTTCAGTGAACCATATGCCAATACACACCTCAATGGATATGCGATGAACCCTCCTCACTGCCCAGCCATTTGAACAGCAGAAACTGCTTTCTTTGTAAAACAACTACCAGTAGTCAGAACAAGAACACTTCCCGCCAGAAAAATGGTGAAATCGATAAGGGTCTCTTAACAAGATCTCCCGGCCGACAGAAGCACTGACAAACTTATAGACAGAGTGACAATCTCCACAGACACGAAGATTTTTGAAAATTCTAATAGTCAAGTTCTTAGGTGTGTTAATCAACCCATACGCTAATGCAAGCTTCTCACTATGGTTCCACAGATTTTGTTCCTTCTGTTCTTCATCAGTGTCATGCAAAACAAAGCTTGTATCAGCTACGTATCCTGCTGCCTTAATCATCTGCAAAAGTTCTTCGAGCTTTGCATAGATTTGGTTGGCCTGTGGATGGGTTCGATCCCCCACCCCGAAAGCACTTACCTTGTTCTTAACTTTGATCCAACTACAAGCAGGCTTCTTCTTGACTTCATTTGATTGCATATGGCTTCTGATCCTTTCTACAGCATTCCACTCTCCATTAGCTGCGTATATGTTTGATAAAAGAATATAAGCTGAATCATCATTCGGATAAAGTATCAGAAGTTCTTCAGCTGCTCGCTTACCAAGATCCAAATTTTTATGGGTCTTACAAGCAGCTAACAAGCTGCGCCAAACAAGATCATTTGGCTGAACTGGCATATCAGTAATAAACTTTTCTGCTTCAAGAAGCCTCCCTGATCTTCCAAGGAGATCTACTATACAGACACAATGCTCTATCCTGGGCAGAATTCCAAATTCTGAACTCATTGAATAAAAATAGTTCAAGCCAATATCCACCAAACCTGCGTGGTTACATGCAGAGAGAAGAGCAACAAAGGTGACATAGTCAGGTTTTATTCCCATTATAACCATTTCTTCAAAAGCTTCCCTGGCTTTGGAATAAGACCCATGTCTTGCAAACATGGATATTAGAATGTTCCATGACAGTCTAGATCTTTTACTGATTTCATGAAATACTTTATGCGTGCCTTCCATTTTCCCACATTTTCCATACATATCCATTAATGCATTTGTCAAAAGAAGATCTACGTCAAATCCAAGTTTGATAATCAGACTATGCAGTTGTTGCCCTTCCTCTAATAGGCCAATGCTGGAACTTGCCACCAAACACCCAAGGATGCTAAACTGATCTACTTCTAATCCCTCCCTCTGCAATCTCATGAACAATTTTATGGCCTCTTCGCCATGACCTAGATGGGCATTTGCAGCTACAATGGCATTCCATGCAACAATATTTTTACTTCCCAACCTACTAAAGATAAATTTGCTCGAGTCTAGATTTCCACACTTTGCATACATAGTGAGAAGAGAATTTTCGACGTGGTTATCAGCTTCGAATCCACTTGAAACTATAAATCCATGAAGAGGCATCCCATATTCTAACAGAGCTTTAGGATCTGAACAAGCTCCTAGAACATTTACTAATGTTATATAATTTGCTCTGATACCTGCTTCTCTCATTTGGTTAAAAATCTTCATTGCATTGTGCCCTTCCTCATTATCCACATGGCCCCCAATCATGGCATTCCATGTAACTAAGTCTGTTTCAAGCAATGTTTGAAATACACGAGTAGCTTCATCCATCACACCGCAATTGCTATACATGGTAATTAATGCATTTCCAACAAATAAATTCTTGTATATTCCACTAGCAATGATAACTGCATGAACCATTTTTCCCATGGAGAGTTCTTCAGGGCTTGAACATGCAGCTAATGCACTAGCATATGTAACATGATTCATTTCTTTTATTGTTCTACTAAGCACTTTTTTCGTGAGATCGAGGGCTTCTTTGTTTTGCCCCAACTGGACATGAGAAGCTATCATAGAATTCCATGAAATTATATCTCTTTCAGGCATTGAATAAAAGAGCTTCTTGACATCTCTGGAGTCGCTTGACATAGAATACAAGTTAATCAATGTGTTGCCAATACACACTAATGATTCTAATCCAAATTTAATAACTAAACCATGAACTCCTCTACCCCACTTCAGATTGTCAACAGAACTGCATCCTGATATCAAGCTAGACAGTGCGGCAGAATCAATCCCTACCTTAGCCCTGCCCATCTGACCAAAAATTCTTAACGATTCCTCACAACACTCATTACGGGAGTAAGCAGATATAATAGAATTCCATGAAATCCGGTCACGATCTTCCATGCTTTCAAAGACAAAGACAGCATCTTCCATATTTCGAAAACTTCCGAACATAAACATTAGTGAATTTGCCACAGACACATCAGTATCAAGTCCCAACTTCATTATATGGGCAAGAACCTGAAGACCCAAGGAAACGTCTTCCAGCGAAGCACACGAACTTACAACAGTGGCCAAAGTATTAGCGTTGCAGATAACTCCCTGATTTATCATCTCTCGGTAAATCTTCACGGATTCCTCCGGTTTTCCATTCCTTGAGTAACCCACCATCAACGAAGTCCAAGACACGGTATTTCGTTCAAGCATCTCATCAAAGTACTGCCTGGCTTCACTAAGCGAGCCAAGCAAACCGTACAAATGTAAAAGTGCAGAACTTACAAAAACATCTGCACATAATCCAATTTTAATCACGAGACCGTGGACTTGAATACCGTCGCTCATCATTAACTCCGAGCGTGCACAAGCAGTAATAAGAGTCGCCAGCACAAACCCATTGAGCTCCACGCCATTTTCTCGCATTTTTCGAAATAATCCCACAGCAGGAGAAAACAAACCCAGTTTAACATAACCCGAGATCATCGTACTCCAAGACGCCACATTTCTTTCGGGCATTGAACCAAACAGATAGCGAGAGGCTTCCGAATCCCCGAACCGTATGTACATATTTATCAAGGTGTTGCAATGGAGGAGACTGACGTCCGAAAAATTCTTGAGAACAAAAGCATGAACAGCTTTTCCGATGACAGGAACGGTAATCTCCGAGAAACCCTTGTAGGGGAAGTGAGATATTTGAGGTAAGGGGTGATTGGAGAGGACCCGAACTGCATTTTGAGATGGCGGCACCGAGCATCGAGCTGGTGAAGCTTCGATGGGATGAAAAGAGTGAGACGAGGTGGTGAGAAGCACAGACCTTTTCGCACTGTACGCTGAGGCTTTTCTGATAGAAGAGGAAGCCAGTGCTGCGAGTCCGTCGGGAGGAAGACAACGACCAGTCGGTGAGCAATTTTATCAGTGGATGCCAAAGACAAAAGACCATAAACGTGTCGTCGTTTCAATTCATTCGCGGGAAGAAATCTTGACAAGGTAAGAATAATAGAAACTGAGTAATAATTCTCAAATACATAACCGATAACACTCGAAGCTGTATCCATTAACGTATAGTCGAAGATGTGTTTCGTAAAATAGGCTTTGCTCACCTCAGATCGCATATTGGGGTTGGCTCAAAAGGGTTTCAAAAGAGTAATGCTATGTGTACTTAAATTATATTAATTAATACTGTATCTTTCGGGTTTTACATCCGCGACAACTTCGTTGGTGGTAAGAGTAAATTTAGGGTTTAAATTTACCAATAGTATAAAAAAATAAATATTTTATTAAAAAATATAATCTGTAAGACACTACTACTTTACTTAATTTAGGTATCTCTTTTGACCAAGTCATAACTATGTATCCTAATTAATGCTAGTTGCACTTACCCCACGCACTTATCTCATATATTTGTTAATCTAAACTGCCTAGAGTTTATCCTCTAAAAATAAAATTTTATAAAAAAATAATTTTTTTATATTTTTAAGGGTTTAAATTAAAGTGTACATAGATAGGTGCATCTAGTATTTTTTTTTTTTTTTTTGAGTAATGATATAAATATGTAGCTTTTTACTTAGATAAAATTTTCAAAATTTTATTTTTTTAATAAAATATTATTTACCTAGATTTTCTCTTATCTAAACCGCCAACTATACAGCTACTAGAATTAAAATCGAGAAGTAAAATATTATCACCATGTAAAACCTCCAAGTAAAATAAATAAGTATTGATATTATTTTCTTTTTTTAAAAACTTTTCAAAGTAAAGTCGCTGTTAACTCAAACTCCCTTCAACCTCAACCAGATTTTTTTGCTCACTCCTAATCTCAAATCAAGACCAGACTTTAGGATTCGCTGAATCTGGTTCATTCGTTTCAAATCAAGACCTGACTTTTGCAAATATTTTATAATAATTTCCTGATAATTGTAGTATTTTACTATTGCAAAGTGGAAAACATTCATCCTGTATATAATTTAAGCAACTCAACGTAGAGAACCAACAAAAAACCGACTCGGCCCGACCGTAGATTCTTAAAATCCGTATCGGCGGACAGTTGGTGGGCCAGCACCACATAGAGAGTCAAATTGCAAATGGTCCCACGTGCCATCGCGTTTAAGGCCTCAAGATCGCGTGGGACCATTGGGCCCACACGAGGGTGTACGGTAGGTATTCTCGAGAGCAGCAAAAGTAATGCCCCAATCATTTGGAGAACCCACCAGATCTCAGTGGGCCCACTGTATACAAATGCACCCACGTATGGGCCCACTTAAAAAAATGAAATATGAAGAGAAACAAAAAATTTTATTCCATATATTTTGATGATTATACACCATTTTTTTCCCCTAGGGTTTACCATATCACTTCTTTTTCTATTTTTTTTTTCTCCTTCACAGACGTCAAAAACCCTCTTTTTTCTGTGGCGAAACACAAGGCTTCGGGGAGGAGAAGAAAAAAAAACACAAAAAAATTAAAATGAAAATAAAAAAAAAGAGAGAGAAAGACCTTAGGATGATTTATTAGAGAATCTAATCCTCCCGGTGCTCGTCGTCCTCTCCGTCGTCGGCGCCGGAGCCGGGATGTTGGAGGAGCATCGCGGTGAAGGGCATGTGGTGTCTCACCCCCGCGGCGGCGGCGCTGCTCTCCATCCCCATCGGCGGAAGGCGACAGATCGGCGGCTGCTCGAACGCCGGGTTCATGAAAAACCCTGACGGGACGTGGGCGGCGCCGGCGGCTCCGCGGCCGACGTTGACGTCGGTTGGAGAGGAGGACGGGATGGGGCCGGCGGAAGTGGAGGCGGAGGCCGGGACGGTACCGGTGCCGGTGACGGCGATGATGGAGGGTTCGGCCTGGCGGAGGAGCCACTCGATGGTCTCGCCGTCGGATCGGAGGTTGAGCTCGCGGGTGAGTTGGAAGATCCGGGCAGCGCAGAGCGGGGGCATGCGGACCCGGCGGCCACGGCCGTCGACCTTGGTGTGGCGATCCTTGTTCCCGGACGGTCTTCGCTGAGCGACGGCGAGGCGGCCGCCGCCGCTCGCCTTGCCGGACTCCACTTGCTCCGGTACGGATCGAGATTGGCTGCCGGAGGCCTGCGATGCGGAGAGGAGAAGCTCCGAACCCATAAACGAAGGACTTCCACACACTCAACGAAGAACAAATTCAGGAGAAGAAGAAGAAGAAAAAAGAAAACCCCCCTCTTTCTGAAGCTGCTGCTCAAGGGAAAACAAAGGAGGAGTACAAGAAAGAAAGAGAGAGAAAAACAAAAAGGGTTTTTCTTTTCCTTTGTTTTTTATCGGCGAGGAAGCGGATTACTGTCAGAGAGTCGGGAAGAGAGGTGTCTGCGAGAGAAAAGGAGGAGATAAGTAGACGAGGGTTTTTAGGAGAAAGAAGGCGAGAGAGAGAGAGAGAGAGAGAGGGAGAGAGAGAGAGAGAGAGAGAGAGAGAGAGAGAGAGAGAGAGAGAGAGAGAGAGAGAGAGAGAGAGAGAGAGAGAGAGAGAGAGAGAGAGAGAGAGAGAGAGAGAGAGAGAGAGAGAGAGAGAGAGAGAGAGAGAGAGAGAGAGAGAGAGAGAGAGAGAGAGAGAGAGAGAGAGAGAGAGAGAGAGAGAGAGAGAGAGAGAGAGAGAGAGAGAGAGAGAGAGAGAGAGAGAGAGAGAGAGAGAGAGAGAGAGAGAGAGAGAGAGAGAGAGAGAGAGAGAGAGAGAGAGAGAGAGAGAGAGAGAGAGAGAGAGAGAGAGAGAGAGAGAGAGAGAGAGAGAGAGAGAGAGAGAGAGAGAGAGAGAGAGAGAGAGAGAGAGAGAGAGAGAGAGAGAGAGAGAGAGAGAGAGAGAGAGAGAGAGAGAGAGAGAGAGAGAGAGAGGGAGAGAGAGAGAGAGAGAGAGAGAGAGAGAGAGAGAGAGAGAGAGAGAGAGAGGAGAGAGAGGGAGAGAGAGAGAGAGAGAGAGAGAGAGAGAGAGAGAGAGAGAGAGAGAGAGAGAGAGAGAGAGAGAGAGAGAGAGAGAGAGAGAGAGAGAGAGAGAGAGAGAGAGAGAGAGAGAGAGAGAGAGAGAGAGAGAGAGAGAGAGGGAGAGAGAGAGAGAGAGAGAGAGAGAGAGAGAGAGAGAGAGAGAGAGAGAGAGAGAGAGAGAGAGAGAGAGAGAGAGAGAGAGAGAGAGAGAGAGAGAGAGAGAGAGAGAGAGAGAGAGAGAGAGAGAGAGAGAGAGAGAGAGAGAGAGAGAGAGAGAGAGAGAGAGAGAGAGAGAGAGAGAGAGAGAGAGAGAGAGAGAGAGAGAGAGAGAGAGAGAGAGAGAGAGAGAGGGAGAGAGATCGAGAGAGGGGGGGAGAGGGGGAGAGAGGGAGAGAGAGGGAGAGGGAGAGAGAGAGAGAGAGAGAGAGAGGGAGAGAGAGGAAGAGAGGGAGAGAGGGAGAGAGGGAGAGAGGGAGAGAGGAAGAGAGGTAGAGAGAGGTGGAGTGAGATAGAGAGAGGTAGAGAGAGACCGTTGGGACAGAGGTGTTGGAGTTTCCGAGAAATTTAGGGTTGTATTAGGGGGAATCGACGAAGAAAAGTGGAGAAAGAATTGGGACTCTTTCACACTCTCTCATCTCTTACTAAGTGTTCTTCTTGGTTTGATCCTCGCCCGGAATGTCTGTTGACACATCTCGGTTTTCTGACTTGGACTCTGAATCAACTCGGATACCATAAACACTCCGAGTTGAAGTGGGTCAAGCCTCTGGACTCGGTTTGGATTTGGCTGGACCAGGAAGGCCGTAGGGAGCACCCTTTTGTTGTAGAGGTCAGACCGAGAAACTCGAAAATTCTGAGTTGATTGGTCCGAGTCGTCTCAAACACGGTCGAGTTACACTGTAGCTACGAGTTCAGTACGACTCAGGTGGACTCGTTCACAATAGAACAAGAAAGGTAAGAGGTGTGAAATGGATTTGTTGACATCAATTAACATAAATGTAATTCTCATCCCATTAACTGAGTAGGAGAACGAATATGATGCATAGTTTAAATAAATTAATTTAGTGGGGGGTCTTATAGCTCAGGCTTACATTTGGAGAAAGAAGTGGTAGCCACAAAGGAATTTGTAAGTGTTAGGTGAGAAAAGGTTGGTTAATACTTCATCTAGAAGATTTGACTAGATTTAGGTGCTAGAGAGGTGTAATAATAAATGAAGTGAAGTAGGAAGGAGGTTGTATACATAGGGAACAATATTCATGACTAAAATAAGAGTTGCATTTGAAGTTTAAAAGAGAGAACCAACCGAAAGTGAGAAAAATTAGAGTAACATTTCTTATATATCCATTATAGTCTTAGAGAGACTTTTCTTTTTTAACACTAACTCTTCATTTTTAGTTATATCATTGTACTACTACTTTGATTTAAAAAAATAATCTACACTATGTAATAGATGCAAAATGAGTATAAACAATCAATTTAAGGAAAAGGTGAAAAATACATGTACCTGTTTCATGTATATTATGATGGAATTAATGATTTTATTTGTTTTTTGGATGATCTTTAGAAAAAGAATAATGCTAGTTAAACTTAGTCCACACACCTATCCCACGCATATGTTAATCTAAACCAAGGGTTTATCCTCTAGAAAATAAGATTTTATAAAAAATATTGTTTTATATTTTTAAGGACTTAAATTAATATGTACGTCAGATAGGTTCGAAAAGAACCGTGTTGACTCTCATGAGCTGAGTCTATTCCGAGTCGAGGCTCGCGAACTCTGCTTACATTTCTGGAAGAGTCGAGAGTGGAATCTTCTGGAAGCTCCGTGGCCCAAATCACGAATTCATAAGCCCTAACGTCTCGATACCTCTCTTCGTTGCCTTATCCGCGTCAGCCACCAACGTTTGCTCCACTGACGAAGAGTTTGCTCTGCGGGTTCCTCATTTGACGAGTAATCTGCAAAATATGGCTTCTGCAAATGCTATCTCAACTGCCTCGATGCTTCGTTCTCCTCAGCAGGTGTGGTCTCGTGCTTCTCTGTTTTCCTGTGTTCAACTGAGACTTGTGTTTATAATTTGTTGTTTCACTTCTGTGGCATCATTTTGGTAACATGCCTCTCTTATTCAGTTGGAAGGGGGGTTCTGTGAGTTGAGATTATACGGCTTTTATGCGGTTAGGTTGAGCCATTTGGTTGTCCTCATAAATCTGTTTGCCAATGTGTAGCATTTATTCTTTCCTCTGACCTATATAGGATTGTTCGTCTCAAGATACAAGTATTCTGGTTTTAATCATAAATCGCAACATTCTTTTTCTGGCGTGAAGTTCCGAGGTCTTGTTTGTTTGCTTGTATTCCCTAGACATTTTGTTTTTCGTCCTTTTGTTTCACTTATGAAAGGCCCTTAATTGAACTTCAGTGTTTGAAAGTTTCCGCCCTTTCGAAATGGTCTGTCCGGCGTGGCTCTCTCATTCCGTTTTCGTTGTTGCCTAGTTATTTTGACCAGTTTGTTCAGTTGGATGATCTCTTTCTGCGTCTGGTGAGCTTGATCTTGTTGCCGAACCATTTAGTGGTGGTTTTAAAGACCTTGCTTTGTAAAGTCCATAGGCAAATGTCTCTTTCATTTGATAGTAGTGCTTCTTCTATCTTTTCGGTTTTTAACCTGATACTTGTGTCATTTACTGCCTATTTTTGTTGCTTTCTGGTGTATCCCGGTTGTGGTTGACGTCACAAATGTGATATTTTATGAGCTTTACAATTTTCTCTGTATGTGTTTAAGCTTTTTCAGAGTTTTGTGTCCAACATCGCGTCTTATTTCTGTTAATTTTTTGTGTTGTTGTTATACGATTGAGGTATTAATTTATAGTCACCTTGTCAGGTATTGTCTTGAATGGTAAACCGTGGACACGGTTTTGTTTATTTTTTAATTTTTTAATAATAATTATTGTTTTTTTTGCAGGAAACCCTGAGGAGGAAAGTCACCCCCAGTCAAAAGTTAAACTACAGGCAACGAAATGGTAGATTTGTTGTGAGGGCAAAAGCAAAAGAAATTGCCTTTGATCAGAGGTCAAGATCATCACTGCAAGCTGGGATTGATAAACTCGCAGATGCCGTGGGTGTTACTTTGGGCCCCAGGGGTATGTGAATCTCACACATTTGCTTTGGTATTTTCTTGTTTTACTTCTTCTAGTTGTCTTGGCTAGAGGTAACCTGCTATTTTATACTCTGCACATGTTCCATATTATTTACTTCTGAGAATGATGTATAACTTTTAATTCTTTTGACAGGCCGGAATGTTGTGCTTGATGAGTTTGGAAGCCCCAAAGTGGTAAATGATGGGGTTACAATTGCTCGAGCTATTGAGCTTCCTGATGCTATGGAGAATGCTGGTGCTGCTTTGATTAGGGAGGTATGACTTCTTTTGCGAAGATGCTTGTTACTTGATTTTGTTGTTACAAGAGTAGATTGTGGACACACTTTGTTTCAAGTATGAATTACCAGCCAAATGGAGTGGCTTTCTTCTGGTACTTGCCTGAAATGTTCTTCTGAACTTGTAAAACTACCAGTCGACTTTAATGTACTTTTTTTACGGTGCAGGTTGCAAGCAAGACTAATGACTCTGCTGGTGATGGAACAACAACAGCTTCAGTACTTGCCAGGGAGATTATCAAACTTGGGTTGCTCAGTGTAACATCTGGGGCTAATCCTGTTTCTATAAAGAAGGGGATTGATAAGACTGTTCATGGTTTAGTAGTGGAGTTGGAGAGAAAGGCCAGACCTATTAAAGGGCGTGATGACGTTAAAGGTAACATTTTTTTTTGCGTAAATCTTGAATAACTCTGTTTGCATTTGTAGCTTAAGGTCTTTTACTATTACGATCTTTGTTTTTGGACCATTTTGGTTAATACTCATTATGGTAAGTACTCTATATATTCAGCTGTTGCCTCAATATCTGCTGGTAATGATGAGGTCATTGGAACCATGATAGCTGATGCAATTGATAAAGTGGGTCCTGATGGTGTCCTGTCTATTGAGTCGTCATCATCCTTCGAGACAACCGTTGATGTTGAGGAAGGAATGGAGGTTTGGTCTTGTTAAAAATAAATGCCGATGCCTTGATTAACGTATTATAAATAGTTAATATCGTTGACCAAATGTTGACATTTCTTTTACAGATAGACAGAGGTTATATCTCTCCTCAATTTGTTACGAATCCGGAGAAGTTAATTGCAGAATTTGAAAATGCTAGAGTATTGGTGACTGACCAGAAGATTACAACAATTAAGGATATAATTCCTTTGCTGGAGAAAACTACCCAACTGAGGGCACCTCTGCTTATTGTAGCCGAAGATGTCACTGGAGAGGCTCTGGCCACACTTGTTGTTAACAAACTCAGAGGAGTGTTGAATGTTGCTGCAATCAAAGCTCCTGGTTTTGGAGAAAGAAGGAAAGCACTTCTTCAAGATATTGCCATCATGACAGGTAATTCGAATATTAAAATGCATTTTTGTAATCTAGATAGTATCCCTTTTTTTAGTTCTGTCATGTGTATTGGAAAATGTCCGAAAGTTCCCATGGTCATACTACTTGTTTGTAGTAAAGCTTTTAAAAGGCTTTTAGTAAAATATTATTCTCCTCAAACGTGAGTTATGATGTTGTAGAATCTGTTATGCGGTCATTTACTTTTAGTCCTTTCCTCCTTGCTGTTGTAGTCTATTTCCAGTTGTCAAGGTTGGTTTTTGGATTAGCCTTTGTGTTCTGAATCCTCATTCCCTTCTTTTAGGAGCTGAGTTTCAAGCTAGTGATTTGGGACTACTTATAGAGAATACATCGGTTGAGCAACTTGGAATTGCCAGAAAAGTTACTATTGCAAAGGATTCAACAACCATTATTGCTGATGCTGCAACGAAAGATGAAATACAGGCTAGGATTAATCAGATCAAGAAGGAGCTGGCTGAAACAGATTCTGTATATGATTCTGAAAAACTGGCAGAGAGGATTGCTAAACTTTCTGGTGGAGTTGCTGTCATAAAGGTTGGAGCTGCAACTGAGACTGAACTTGAGGACCGCAAGCTTCGAATTGAAGATGCAAAGAATGCGACTTTTGCTGCTATCGAGGAGGGTATTGTACCTGGCGGTGGTGCTGCGTTGGTTCATTTGTCTGCATATGTCCCTACCATCAAGGACAAAATTGAAGAGGCTGATGAACGACTTGGAGCCGACATAGTGCAAAAGGTAAGGATGAGATTGCTTTTTATTTACTGAAATTCCTTCTTTCTCCATTATCTTCTGTCGGACATGAAAATGATATATGGGAGGCTTTTTGATAGCAATTAGTGATAGCACCTATGCTTAAGAGGAAGTGTGCTACATATTGGGACGTGGTATTATGCTTTGGACATTTATGTTAAACTGCTCTCGGTGAGCAGAATGAGACATGCACATGCTGTAAGATATGTAAGAATATAGTGAATTCTATGTTAGGATCTGAAAAAATCCAACTTTCAAAAAAAAAAAAAATGTAAGTATCTGAAATCGTGGCTGGTATTAAAGGTTTGGTAGGTTTCTACAAGTAAGACATGGTGTGCGTCTTAGGGCTCAAATCAGTTTTCTACTGGGGCAATCAAAAGCGAAAAGAATGGGACGTTCACAGTAAGACATGGTAGCTTTGATACATTTGGAGTTGTGAATTTGTTACTATTGGACAGGGGTATCTAAAACTATTAGAGGCATTTATGAGGTGGGCATAGGGGAGCTTCTGATAGACTCTAGATGGCTTTTACTGACTTTTCAACAGTTAGGAGTGCTTCTGGGATGATGTAGATAGATTTGGTTTGTATCAGTTTTCCTCTTGTTAGTCTATAGTTTTTTGAAAAGTGAAAACTAATGTTGTGGCAATTATTGATTTGTGTAGGCTTTGGTGGCACCTGCGGCGTTGATTGCTCATAATGCTGGCGTAGAAGGGGAGGTAGTGGTGGAGAAGGTGAAGGAGAGAGAATGGGAATTTGGTTACAACGCCATGAATGATAGCTACGAAAACCTCTTTGAAGCTGGCGTAATTGACCCGGCAAAGGTGACAAGGTGCGCTCTGCAGAACGCAGCGTCAGTGGCAGGAATGGTCCTGACGACGCAGGCCATTGTTGTGGAGAAGGCCCAGCCGAAGGCACCTGCGGCTGCGGAGCCCCAGGGTCTTATGGTGTAAGTGTTTAATAGTAAAGTTTTGTCGAAGGTAGTATAGAGTTCAAGAAGTGGAGAAGGGAATGCTGTTGGCTGGGAAGGATAAAATGGGATCTTGCCTCATCGGTTCTCTTCCATCAAGTCCGGGATTCTTAATACTCAATTGTAGTTGCACACATCGCAGTAGGCAGGAGCATAGGGTGACCGGCAAAAGGGAATGGATTTAGACATAAATTCTCTTCATGATTTGGCGGTTTTGCAATCTATCACTGAATTGTAGATGAAGACATTAATCGTAGTGACTTTGTGGTTGCTAAGGGTACAGAGTTTATATTATAAAAACAAATGAAGTGCCAAGACAGCAGCGTGACCATTTCTACTATTCCATGCTACATTCGCACGCTTCATTAAAATTTCGGCGTACACAGCAAAGCTAGACAGCGAGTAAGACCTTCCCAAATCAAACACTGTTGAAAGGGCTATATTTTAGTGCAATATCATACAGTTTTAAATTGAGTAGTGATGATACGAGGGTTTACAGCGGAATTATCTTCAAATTCTATAGGTAAGTTTAAACTTAGGCTTTATCTCGCACTCCTAATTAATAGTTACATTAAAATGATGTAAAAACTCAGTAAAATATGGTAGTATGGAAATTATTTTTTTTTAAAATTTTTATGGTGATGTAAGTATAACGATTTTTTACTTCCAAGATTTTACATCCGCATCCACCTTGTAGTCTAGGTAAGAGAAAATTGGCGATAAAATCTGTAAGATTTTATTTTTTTTATTTACCTATGCTATGGGTAAATTTTATATCATTTTTCAAAATTTTAATAAGTATTTAACCATTATACAAGATTTTAGGCTTAAAATGACCTCTAATTTTTAGCAAATTAAAGTTTAAAGTTAAACTGATACAGTTTTTAATACATATATGTGTATTATACATAGTGTACTTAATTGGTTTCTTATATCATTACTATCTTGCTCAATGTCGAAATCATTTACATCATTTTAAAGTTTCTGGTATGGATTACGTTAATTAGATAATTAATATTATTTTTAATAAACCTAGTTTGTTTTAAATCTTATATTTGAGTTTGTTTTATTTAAAATAATACTGGAAAATTATAACATACAAAAGAAAATATGAGGTACTTAGTCACTATAAGAATTAGTACATACTTATTTTAATAAAACAAAAAAATTTAATAAATTGTAAGAAAATTTTCAAGTATATATTAGGCCTTTAAATAACTTCTTTTCTTTTTATCCTATGGTAACCCATAGTAAGAAAATTCGAAGAGAAGCTCAACCAGAAGGCTATATCACAAGGGAATTCAAAAAAAAAAAAAGTCAAACTGAAGGGTATATAGTAAGTTAATTTGTAAAAATATTCAAAATAAAAGGTATAACATTGTTGAGTTTTGTTTGAATCCCTTCACGAATTCCCCTACTATAGCCATCATTTTTGAGTATTTTAAAGATTTGTTTCATTCCTCCCCAAATTACCTTACCACAATCTTCATTTTATAGCTATTTTGTTTTGTTTTTAGTTTCTTGAGTCCCTCCTAAAATTTCTTTACTATAGCCTTCATTTTTTAGTATTAAATCACACCCCGAAATCCCTTACTATATACCTTTATTTTTTAGTTTTTTAGTCCCTCCCCAAATTCCCTTATTATAACTTTCATTTTTGAGTATTTTTGTGTTTTTTAGAGCCCCTCCCGTAATTCCCTTGCTATAACTTTCATTTTTGTAATGTTTTGAGATTTTTGAGTCCCTCCCCGAATTCTCGTACTATAGCCTTCATTATTGATTTTTTTAATCCCTCCCCAAATTCCCTCACTGAAGCCTTCGTTTTTTGAGTGTTATAGTCCCTCCCTGAATTCCCTTAGTATAACATTCATTTTTTTAATTTTTTATAGTTGTTTTAGTCCCTCCCCAAATTCCCTTACCATAGCATTCATTTTTTTTTCCAGTTTTTTGTCCCTCCCCAAATTTCCTTATTCTAGCCTTCAGTTTAAGGTTTGTTCTAGTCCTCCCCGAATTCCCTTACTATGTCCTTCATTTTAGAGTTTTTTCGAATCCCTCCCCTAATTCCCTTACCATAGCCTTCATTTTAGAGGGTTTTGAGTTTTTTTGAGTCCCTCCCCGAATTCCCATACTAAAGTCTTCATTCTCGAGTTTCGTTTGAGTCCCTTCCCGAATTCCCTTACTATGACCTTCTTTTTTGAGTTTTTTTTAGAGATTTGTTAAGTGCCTCCCCGAATATCCGTTTTATACCCTTCATTTTATAGCTCTTTCGTGTTTTTTTAGTTTTTTGAGTCCCTCCTGAAATTCCAAAACTATAGCCTTCATTTTTTACTTTTCTGACTCCCTCCCTGAATTCCCTTAC
This sequence comes from Aristolochia contorta, assembly GCA_022405105.1. Lineage (NCBI taxonomy): Eukaryota > Viridiplantae > Streptophyta > Magnoliopsida > Piperales > Aristolochiaceae > Aristolochia > Aristolochia contorta. The sequence continues at coordinate 18,613,651 of CM039669.1, read as the reverse complement.
TACAACTATCATTTTTGTGTTTTTTTTGAGTCACTCCACAAATTCCCTTACTATAACCTTCTTTCTTGAGTTTTGATTAAGTTCCTTCCCAAATTCCCTTACTATAGCATTCATTTTTGTGTTTTTTAGAGATTTGTTTAGTGCCTCCACGAATTCCTGTACATCTTCATTTTTATAGCACTTTTGTGTTTTATTAGTTTTTTAGTCCCTCCTCAATTTCCCATACTATAGCCTTCATTTTCTAGTTTTCTGAGTCTCTCCCCGAATTTCCTTACTATAGCCATCATTTTTGAATTTTTTTTAGTCCCTCCTAGAATTCCCTTACTATAACCTTCATTTTATAGTTTTTTTGAGTCCCACCCCGAATTCCTGTCCTATAAGCCTTCATTTTATAACTTCTTGGGATTTTCTTGTTTTTGGAGTCCTTTCCCAAATTCCTTTATTATAGCCTTCATTTTTTAGTTTTTTAAGTCCCTCCACAAATTTCCTTACTATTGCCTTCATTTTTGAGTTTTTTTTGAGTCCCTCCCGGAATCCCTTACTATAACCAACATTTTTTATTTTTTTAATCTCTCCATGAATTCTCATACTATAGCCTACGTTTTTTAATTTTTTTGTCCCTCCCTGAATCCCCTTACTCCCTTAATGTTTTTTTAGTTTTTAGAGCCCTCCAAAAATTCCCTTACTATAGCCTTCATTTTTAAGTTTCTCTATTTGTTTTTGAGTCCCTCCCCGAATATCCTTACTATAGCCTTAATTTTTCAGTTTTTTGAGTCCCTTGAATATCCTTACTATAACCTTCACATTTCGAGTTTTTTGTGGGCTTTTGAGTTCCTCCCATAATTCCCTTACTAAAACATTCATTTTTGTGATGTTTGAGATTTTTTTGTCCCTCCCCAAATTCCCATACTATTGCCTAGACTTTTTTAGTTTGTTGAGTCCCTCCCAAAATTCCCTTACTATAGCGTTCATTTTTCAGTTTTTGTCCCTCCCCGATTTCCCTTCCAATAGCCTTCATTTTCGAGTTTTTAGAGATTTTTTTGTGTTTTTGAAGATTTTTGAGTCCCTCCCCGAATTCCCATACTATAGCCTTCATTTTAGATTTTTTGAGTCCCTCCCCGAATTCCCTTACTATAACCCTTCATTTTATAGTTTTTCTGTGTTTTATTTCTTTTTAAAAGTCCCTTCCAAACTTCCCTTACTAGAGCCTCGTTTTTGAGTTTTTTTGAGTCCCTATCGGAATTCCTTTACAACTATAACCTACATTTTTGAGGTTTAGATATCCCTCCCTGAATTCCCTTATTATTGCCTTCTTTTTGAGTTTTCTTAAGTCCCTCCCCGAATTCTCTTACTATAGCCTTTATTTTTGAGTTTTTTTAATCCCTCAACAAATTCCCTTACTATAGTCTTTTTTTTTTAGTTTTTTTGGTCCCTCCCCCAATTCCCTTTCTATAGCATTCATTTTTTTTAGTTTTTAAGTCCCTCCCCAAATTCCTTTAATATAGCTTTTATTTTAAAGTTTTTTGAGTCCCTTCCCGAATTTCCTTACTATAGCCTTCACTTTTGACTTTTTCTAGTCCTCCCCGAATTCACTTACTGTAGCGTTCATTTTAGAGTTGTTTAGAGTCCCTCCCTGAATTCCGATACTCTGTCCTTCATTTTGGAGTTTTTCTTGAGTGTTTGTTTTAATTTTTTGGGTCCCTCCTCGAATTTCATTACTATAACCTTCATTCTTGAGTTTTGTTTGAGTCCCTTCTCGAATACCCTTACTATAGCCTTCATTTTTTAGTATATTTGCATTTTTTGACATTTGTTTGTTCCTCCCCAAATACCCTTATTATAGCCTTCACTTTTTTAGGTTTTTGAGTTTTTTTAGTCCGTCACCGTATTTTTGATATTGCTTCATTTTTGAGTTTTTTGTGTCCCTCACGGAATTCCCTTACTATAACATTCATTTTTTTTATGTTTAAGATTTTTTAAGTCCCTCCTCGAATTCTCTTACTATTGCCTTCAATATTTAGTTTTTTTAGCTTTTTGAGTCTGTCCCCAAATTCCCTTATGATAACCTTCATTTTCAGTTTTTTGAGTCCCTCGCCGAATATCCTTACTATACCCTTCACTTATGAGTTTTTTTGACTCCTCCCAGGCTTCCATTACTATAGCCTTCATTTTTTTTGTTTTTTTTGTTTTTCCCGAATTCCTTACAATAGACTTCTTTTTACAGTTTTTAGAAGTTTTTTGAGTCCTCGAATTCTCTTACTAAACCTTCATTTTTGAGTTTTTTTGAGACTTGTTTAGTGCCACCTCGAATTCCCGTAATATAGTCTTCATTTTAAAGCTCTTTTGAGTTTTTTTGGTTTTTTTTTCAATTCCTCCTCAAATTTGAATACTATAAGCATCATTTTTAGTTTTTTGAGTCCCTCCCCGAATTCCCTTACTATATCCTTTCTTTTTTTTTTTTTTTAGCTTTTTTGTGTTTTATTTAGTTTTTAGACCCCAAATTCCCTTACTATAGCCTTTGTTTTATTTGTTTTTTAAGTCGCTCCAAGAATTTCCTTAATATAGGCTTCATTTTTTAGGCTTTTCAGGAATTCCCTTATTATTGCCTTTATTCTTGCGTTTTTTAGTCCCTCCTCGAAGTCCCTTACCATAAACTTCATTTTGTGTTCTTGTAATCCATCCGAAAATTCCCCTAGTATAGCCTTCGTTTTTTACTGCCTCCCCAAATTTCTTTACTATGTTATTCATTTTATTTTTTATTTTTTTAGTCTCTCCTCAAATTCTCATACTATTGCGTTCATTTTTCAGTATTTTGAGTCCCTCTCCGAATTTCCTTACTATAGCGTTCATTTTAGAGTTTTTTTTGAGTCCCACCACGAATTTTCCTACCATTTTATAGCTCAACTGTGTTTTTTTTTTGGTTTGTTGAGTCCCTTCTAAAATTTTTTTATTATAGCCTTCATTTTAAAGTTTTTTTTGAATCCCTCCCCTAATAACCTTACTATAGCTTTTATTTTTTATTTTTTCTAGTTTGGTTTACGTGTTTAGAGTCCCTTCTCAAATTCCCTTATAAGCCCTTTGTGTTTTGAGTTTTTTTTTATCCCATCCCTGAATTCCCTTACAATAGCCTTCTTTTTTGAGTTTTTATTTTGGTGTTTTTTCAGTACCTCCTGGAATTCCATCACTATAACATTCATTTTTGAGAATGTTTGAGATTTGTTTGAGATTTTTTGAGATTTTTTGAGATTTTTTGTGATTTTTTGTGATTTTTTGTGTTTTTTTGTGATTTTATGAGTCCCTCCTTGAATTCCCATACTATTGCGTATTTGAATTATTTATTTTTGAAGTCTCTCCACGAATTTCCTTACAATACCCTTCATTTTGAGTTTTTTGAGTTCCTCATGGAATTCCTTTACTATAACATTCATTTTTGAGTTTTTTTAATCCCTTCCCAAATTCACTTACTATTGCTTCGTTTTTTTTATTTGTTTAGTCCCTACCCCGAATTCCCTTGCTATAACTTTCATTTTTGACTTTTTTTTTGAATTTTTTGTCCCTCCCTGAATTTTCTTTCTATTGCCTACATGTTTTTTTAGTTTTTAGTGTCCCTCCAAAAAGTCCCATACTATTTCCCTCATTTTTACGTTTCTCTAATTTTTTTAGTGCCTTCCCGAATTCCCTTAATATAGCGTTAGGTTTTTAGTTTTGTTTTTGGTTTTTTTGCGTCTGTCCTCGAATTCCGTTACTATTGCCTTCATTTCTAGCAATTTTAATCTGTCCCCAAATTTCGTTACTAAAGCCTTAGTTTTTAGGTTTTTCAGTCCCTCCGCGAATTACCTTACTATAGCATTCATTTTTTACTTTTTTTAGCTTTTTTCAGTTCTTCCCCAAATTCCCTTAGTATATAACCTTCATTTTCAATTTTTTGAGAGCCTCTCCGATTTTTCTTCATGTTGCCTTCTCTTTTGAGTTTTTTATAGTCCTCCCCGAATTCATTTACAATAGCCTTCATATTAGAGTTGTTTTGAGTCCCTCCGCGAATTCCCATACTATAGCCTTCAGTTTTTAGTTTTGTTTGAGTCCCTTCCCAAATCTCTTACTTTGGCCATCAAGTTTTTGAATTTTTGAGTTTTTTTTTTAATTTTTTTTATTTCCTCCCCGAATTGCCGTACTATACACTTCATTTTTTAGTTTTTTTGAGTCTCTCCCTGAATTCCCTTATTATTGGCTTCATTTTTTAAACTTTTGTAATCCCTCCACAAATTCTCTTACTAAAGCCTTCATTTTTGTGTTTTTTAGACCCTCCCCGAATTCCCTTACTATAGCATTCACTTTTTACTTTTTTTAATTTTCTGAGTCCCAACCCAAATTCCTTTACTATAGCCTATATTTTTCAGTGTTTTGAATCCCTCCCCGAATTCCCTCACTATAGACATCGTTTTTTAGTGCTTTTGAGTCCCTCCCGGAATTCCCATACTATAACCTTCCTTTTTAAGTTTTTCAGTCCCTCTCTCAATTCCCTTACTATAGGCCTTATTTTTTAAATTTTGTTATTAATTTCCTGAATTCCCTTTATAGCCTCTATTTTTATGTTACTCTAATTTTTTTGAGTCCTTCCACGAGTTCCCTTACTATAGCCTTAGTTTTTGAGTTTTTTTGAGTCCCTTCCAGTATTCCCTTACTATAGCCATGATATTTTTGGTTTTTTGAGTTTTATTTACTCCCTCACCGAATTTCCTTACTATAGCCTTGATTTTTAAGTATTTTTGTGTTTTTTACTCCCTCCCTAAATTCTCTTACTATAACATTCATTTTTGAAATTTTTTGAGTCCCTCCACGAATTCAATTACTATTGCCTTCAATTATGAGTTGGTTTTGAGTTTTTTTTGTCCCTCCCCGAATTCCGTTACTATTGCCTTCATTTTTTAGTTTTTTGGGTTTTTTGTTCCCTCCCCGCATTCTTATATAGCCCTCATTCTGCAGTTTTTGGTTTTTTTTGGAGTCTTTACCTGAATTTCCTTAGTATATCATTTTTGTGATGTTTATGATTTTTTAAGTCCCTCCCCAAATTTCCTTACTATTGCCTTCAATTTTTAGTTTTTTTTAGTTTTTTGAGTTCCTCCCAAAATTCCCTTACCATAGCCTTCAATTTTCAGTTTTTTGAATCATTCTTCGAATTTCCTTTTTATAGCCTTCACTTCTGAGTTTTTTTGACTTCTCCCCGAATTCTTTACCATAGCTTTCATTTTAGAGTTTTGTTTTTATTTTTTTGAGTTTTTTCAGTCCCTCCCCGAATTTGCAAACTATAGCCTTACTATAGCCTTCATTTTTTTAGTATTGTTGAAATTTGTACAGTTCCTCCCAGAATTCTCTTACTATTGTCTTCATTTTATATGTATTTTGTGTTTTTTTAGTTTTATGTGTCTGTATAAAAATTACCTTACTATAACCTTCATTTTTGTGATTTTTGTGTCACTCCCTGAATTCCCTTACTATAGCCTTCATTTTTTATTTTTTTTAATCTCTCCCCATTTTCCCTTCCTAAAACATTCGTTTTTGGTATTTTTTAGTCCCTCCCCGAGTTACTTTACTATAGTATTCATTTTTTAGTTGTTTTAGCTCTCCAAATTCCCTTATAGACTTCATTTTATAGTTTGTTGAGTCCATCATCAAATTTCCATTTTGTAGCCATCATTTTAGAGTTGTTTTGAGTCCCTCCCCAAATTCCCCTACTATAGCCTTTATTTTGGAGAGTTTTTTTTTTTACTTTTTTGAGTCCCTCCGTTATTCCATTACTACAACCCTCATTCCTGAGTTTTTTTTGAGTCCCTCCCCCAATTCCCTTACTATAGCCTTAGTTTTTGAGTTTTTTTTGGGGTTTGTTTTTCGATTTTTTGAGTTTTATTTAGTTCATTCCTGAATTCCCTTACTATTGCCAACATTTTTGTGTTTTCTGAATTTTTTAGATCCTCCCGGAATTCCCTTATGATATCAATCATTTTTGAGATTTTTTTAGTCCCTCCCTGAATTCACTTACTATTGCCTTCATTTAGTATTTTTTTTTGAGTTTTTTTTATACCCTCCCCGAATTCCTTTACTATACCTGTCATTTTTAAGTTTTTCTAATCCCTCCCCAAATGCCGTTAGTATAGCCTTATTTTTCAAGTTTTTGTTTGGGGCTTATTTTTAGTCTATTGCCGAATTCACTTACTCTTGGGTTAATTTTTGAGTTTCTTTTGAGTTTTTTCTGTCCCTCCCCAAATTCCGTTACTATGGCCTTCGTTTTTTAACTTTTTTAATCCCTCCCCAGATTCCCTTGCAACCTTTGTTTTTGGGTTTTTTAGTCCCTCCCCGAATTACCTTACTATAGCATTAATTTTTTGAGTCCCACCCCTAATTCTATTACTATAGCCTTCATTTTTCAGTTATTTGAGTCACTCCCCGAATTGTAATTCTATAGCCTTCACTTTTGAGTTTTTTTTAGTCCTCCCAAAATTTCCATACTATAGCCTTCATTTTGGTGTTTTTTTTATTTTTTTTGAGTTTTTTCAGTCCCTCCCCGAATTTGCTTACTATAGCCTTACTGTAGCCTTCATTTTTTACTATTTTTGAAATTTGTACAGTTCCTCCCCGAATCCCTTACTATTGTCTTCATTTTATATGTAATTTGTGTTTTTTTAGTTATATGTGTCCCTCCTAAAATTACGTTACTATAACCTTCATTTTTGAGATTTTTGTGTCACTCCCCGAATTCCCATACTGTAGCCTTCCTTTTTTTTATTTTGTTAATCCCTCCCCAATTCCCCTTACTAAAACATTCATTTTTGGTGTTTTTTAGTTCCTCCCCGAATTACTTTACTATAGTATTCACTTTTAGTTTTTTAAGATTTTTGAGTTCCTGCCCAAATTCCCTTATAGGCTTCTTTTTAAAATTTGTTGAGTCACGCCCCAATTTTCCATTTTGTAGCCATCACTTTTGAGTTTTTTTTGTCCTCCCCAAATTCCCTTACTATTGCCTTCTATTTAGAGTTCTTTTGAGTCCCTCCCCAAATATCCCTACTATAGCCTTTATTTTAGAGGTCTTTTTTGACTTTTTTGAGTCCCTCCGGAATTCCCTTACTATAACCCTAACTTTTGAGTTTTGTTTGAGTCCCACCCCAAATTCGCTTAATATAGTCTTTGTTTTTGAGTTTTTTTGCTTTTGTTAGTCCTTTCCCAATTTCGCTTACAATTGCCTTAATATTTTTCGATTGTTTGAGTTTTATTTAGTCCATTCCCGAATTCCTTTACTATTGCCTTCATTTTTGTGCTTTTTGTATTTTTTGAGTTTTTTCCCCCTCAAAATTCCCTTATGATAACAATCATATTTGGGATTTTTTTAGTCCCTCCCCGAATTCGCTAACTATTGCCTTCATTTAGGATTTGTTTTGAGTTTTTTTTTTGAGACCCTCCAAGAATTCCTTTACTATACCTTTCATTTTTTAGTTTTTCTAATCCCTCCCCAAATTCCCTTAATATACCCTACATTTTTGTGTTTTTTTGTTGCTCCCCAAATTCCCTAAATAGAGCATTCATATTTGAATTTTTTTATCATTTTTAGTACCTCAAATTCCCTTTCTGTAGCCTTCGTTTTTTCATTTTTTAATATCGACCCCAAATTTCCTTACTATAGTCTTCATTTTTTTGAGACCTCTCCCAATTCCCTTACTATAGCCTTCATTTTAAAATGTTTATTAGTCCCTCCCCAAATACCAATATGATAGCCTTCATTTTAGACTTTTTGGATTTTGTTTGAGTCCCTACCCAAATTCCTGTTCTATACCCTTCGTTCATGAGTTTTTCTTGAATCCCTTCCTGTATTCCCTTACAAGAGCTTTAATTTGTCTGCTTTTTAGAGATTAATTAAGTGCCTCTCCAAATTCCCGTACTATAATATTCATTTTATAGTTCTTTTGTGTTTTTATTAGTTTTGTGAGTCCCTCTGCAAATTCCCTTACGATAGCCTTCATTTTTTAGTTTTTTTAGTCCCTCCCCGAATTCCCTTGCAATAACCTTCATTTTAGAGTTTTATTTACATATTTGGAGTTTTTGTGAAGGTTTTTATGTCCCTCAAATTTCTTTACTATCGCCTTCATTTATGAGTTTGAATTGAGTTTTTTTTTTGAGTCCCTCCTCGAAGTCCTTTACTGCCTTCATTTTTTAGTTTTTTAAACCCCAAATTCTATTCTTCATTCATACATTTGTTTTTTTAGCTTATTGAGTCCCTCCCAAAATTCCCTTAAAAGAGTCTTGATTTTGTAGCTATTTGTGTTTTTTTAGTTTTTTGAGTCCCTCCTAAAATTCCGTTACTACAGCTTTAGTTTTTGAGTTTTTTTGAGTCTTATCCCGAGTTCCCTTAGTATAGGCTTACTTTTTTAGTTTTTTATTGTTTTATTTAGTTTCTCCCCGAATTCCCTTACTATTGCCTTCATTTTTCAGTTTTTCTTTGTTTTTTAGTCCCCCCAGAATTCCTTTACTATAACATTCATTTTTGGGATTTTTTGGGTTGCTCGGTGAATTCACTTATTATTTCTTTCATTTATGAGTTAGTTTTGAGCCTGTCTTTATTTTTTTGTCCACTCTCCTAATTCCCTTACTATAACCTTCATTGTTTAGTTTATTAATCCCTCCTCAAATTCCGATACTGTATCCTTCGTTTTGAGTTTTTTTTGTTCCTCCTCAAATTCCCTTACTTTAGCATTTATATTTTATTAGTTTTAGATTTTTATCCCTCTCATACTCCATTTAAATAGTCTTAAGTTTTCAGTTTTTTGAGTCCCTCCCTGAAAATCCATTCTATAGCCTTCATTTTTGAGTTTTTTGAGTACTCCTCGAATTCCCTCTCTATTGCCTAGATTTTTTTTTTTTTTGAGTCCATCCCAAAATTCCCTTACTATAGTTTGCATTTGTCAGTTTTTTGAGTCCCTCCCTGAATTTCCTTACAAAAACCTTCCCCTCTAAATTTTTTTACTCCTCCCTAATTTCCTTTACTATAGCCTTCATTTTTGAGTTTTTTTTTGTCCCTACCTAAATTTCTTACGAAAACCATCATGTTAGAGTTTTTGAGTTTTTTAAAATTTTTTTGAGTCCCTCCCCGAATTCCCTTACTATAGCCTTCATTTTTTAGTTTTTTTTGAGTTTTTTAAGTCCCTCCTCGAATTCTTATTATAGCCTTACAATAAAATTAAACACTAAAGTTTTTTGTGTAGTTTTGAGTTTTTTTAGCCCTGCCGGAATTCCCTTCCCGAATTACCTTACTATAGCCTTCATTTTTTAGTATTTTCGATTTTTTTGAGATTTGTTTACTTATTTCCCGGATTCCCTTAATATAGTCTTCATTTTATCATTATTTTGGATTTTCTTTTTAATTTTTTTAGTTTCCCTTCTAAAATTCCCTTACGATAGCCTTAATTTTGAGTTTTTTGAGTCCCTACCCGAATTCCCTTACTATAGCCCTCATTTTTTAGTTTTTTTGACTTTTTTTGAGACCCTCCCTGAATCCCTTACTATAGCCTTCAATTTTTTTGAGTTCCTCCCTTAATTAGCTTACTATAGTCCTTCAATCAATAGCTTTTTTGTCTTTTTTGTTGTTTTTAGAGTCGCTTCCCAAATTCCCATACAACATCCTTTGTTTTTGAGTTTTTTTTAGTCCCTCCCAGAATTCCATTACTATAACCTTCATTTTAGTGTTTTGTTAGACCCTCCCCGAATTCCCTTACTATAGCCTTCGTTTTTTAAATTTTTTTAGTCCCTCCCCAAATTCCCTTACATAGCCTTCATTTTGAGTTTTTTTGTCCCTCCTTGAATTCTCTTACTATAGCCTTCATGTTTTTTAGGGTTTTAGAGTCCCTCCCAAAATTCCCTTACTATAGCCTTCATTTTTATGTTTCTCTAATTTTTTTGAATCCCTCTCCAAATTCCCTTACTATAACCTTAGTTTGTTAGTTTTTTAGGATTTTTAGGGCTTTTTTGGACGAGGGGACGAGGGGACGAGGGGACGAGGGGACGAGGGGACGAGGGGACGAGGGGACGAGGGGACGAGGGGACCGAGGGACCGAGGGCGAGGACCCGAGGGAGGGCGAGGGACCGAGGGGCGAGGGGCGGGCGGGGCGAGGGACGAGAGGGACGAGGGGCGAGGGCGAGGGGCGAGGGACCCGAGGGGACGGGCGGGACCGAGGGCGAGGGACCGAGGGACCGAGGGGCGAGGGGAGGACCGAGGGGCGAGGGACGAGGGGACGAGGGGACGAGGGGACGAGGGGACGAGGGGACGAGGGGACGAGGGGACGAGGGGACGAGGGGACGAATGCATTGAGCTGTTCTTGAGAGGAGCGATGACAGAAGGACGAGTTGTTGTAATGCATTGAACTGTTCTTGAAAGCAAGGAGAATTCAAGAGAGTTGAGAATTCCACCCCTGGGAGCGAGACACGGGATTCTCAACAGGTTGACAAATTTACACTCGGTTGGGAATTTTGAAGTCTCTCCGATTTTTGGGGAGAAATTGGTCCTTGACATTTGTGGATGGACTAATATGACAAAAAGCCAATTTCTGAGACATTGGTGTCCCTGAAAGTGAAATCTCTTACAACCAAGCCCATTTTACTATTGGCTTAATTTTTGTGTTTTTCAGAGATTTGTTTAATCCCTCCCGAAATTTCCTCACTATAGTCTTCATTATATAGCTCTTTTGTGTTTTTCTTAGTTTGTTATGTCCCTATCTTAATTTACTTGATAGCCTTCATTTTAGAGTTTTAGTCACTCCCCGAATTCCTTTAATATAGCCATCATTTTAGAGGGTTTTTTATTCGAGTTTTTTTTTTTTGAGTTTTTTCAGTGAGGTTTTTGAGTGTTTTTAGTTTTTTTTGTTTTTTTTTTGAATTTTTTTTTTTGAGTTATTTGGTTTGTTGAGTTTTTTTGAGTTTTTTTGAGTTTTTTTGAGTTTTTTTGAGTTTTTTTGAGTTTTTTTGAGTTTTTTTGAGTTTTTTTGAGTTTTTTTGAGTTTTTTTGAGTTTTTTTGAGTTTTTTTGAGTTTTTTTGAGTTTTTTTGTCCCTCTCCAAATTCCCTAATTAAAGCCTTTATTCTTGAATTTTGTTTGAATATTTTTTAGAATTCCCTTGGCCTTAATTTTTGAGTTTTTTTGGGATTTGTTTAGTCCCTCCCCAAATTCCCACCCCAATGTTCAAACTCCCCAGTCCCAAAGTCCCTACCATACCCCAATGTTCCAATCAGCAAAGCTTCCCTCTTTATTCCCTCTTTACGAAAACGGAAACGAAAATAAGTTCCAATAATCGGAAACAATCATCGGAATAACCTAATCCGTCTAATTTTATTTACCATTTACACCCCTAACTGAAGGTTTAAAAAATATCACAGCATGAAAAGTGATCCAGTACATAACAAAGGAAAGAAACATGCAATTGAAATACCTAGCCACATAAAAAGTATTTATCAGAAAATTAGTTTATTGTATTATAAGAAAAATATCCTCTCAAAAGTAGCAGATTCCGACAGACATCGGACCAACGGCTTTCTGCTCCCTTTCTTTTTACAGTTCCGGATATCATTAAACTTTATCTGTTTTGATCTTTACAAGGACATCCAACCTTGTACATTTGCCACTGCTCAAGTTAAAACATCTCTACAGGAGCAACTCTGCTCTAGATCTCTCCTAACTCCTAAATATGATCCCTACTTGTTGCCGTTACAAAGTGCAGAATATACATCAGGGGTGGTGGGTAAACAAGCAAAAATCTTATTTTTTAAGGTGGCCAATTAGTTTATTTACAATACAGAAGCTCCTACGACTGTTACCTCTCGGTTCCCCACGAGATGAAATCCAAGGCTGATTAAGTGACAAAGTAAACCAGCACCAGATTAACTGTACAGAGAATCTTATCCTTAACTCATGAAGAATATGAGGTGGAGATCCCGATGCGCCTTTCTGTGACAGTTACATACAAGCCAGTGGCAGGGTAAGAATGTTTACATTACTTTATTTCCAGAAGATTGAGAAAAAAGGGTACGAATCAAAAGAAGCTAAAAGGAAAAAGAAAAACCAAATGATAAATCTTAGGAAAACAGTAATAGTTGTTCTATTTTGGGGCTTTTACCTCCAGTTGTGACGAGTTTCTCTACACGTGCAACTATGTGTTTGCCATATGTGTACCTCTTCAGGGCATTTAAGTGCACTTTGATGCGTGAAAGAATCAGCTCACGGCTCTGATCATCACAAGTTTCAAGAACCTTCTGAACCACATAGTTAGCAAATTGATCTTTCATCATTGCCTGCCACATGCAATTTATCCTTTCTATCACCAATCATGCAGAATTAAGATAAGTGCAGAAATCCTTTACTAACAATTAGACTTACTACGACACAAAAATGAGAATGAATCAAGAAGACCAGCATGACATCAACTCTCAAAATTAAAGCATTTTGGCAAACTATTATCAATTGTGAATATGAATTCATGGGTCTTTCTGGTACTCATTGACAAACATCATAACAAACAAAAACACCATCCGTGGGCAAAGTCCAGGATATAATTATATATACCCACAAAAGAGGTTTGAGCCACACTAAAATTCATTCCAAATGAGGTACGAAATTTATCAAAAACAATATTGTGGAGACTTAATAACAATTATGTCAAAATAATCAACAGTTTTTCTTCTATAAAGGATACATGGTCATATCATCAACCATCATCAAAACTACTACTAATAGCCCATCAAAACCTATGTTCAAACTAGTCGGCACATAAACTAGTTCATCATTTCTTGAAATAAGGGGGGCATAAAGACTATAAACAGATTTCGGAGAGTGTATTAGACAGAATTAATTGGCTTTTCCAGATGAGGTAATAAATTCATATTTCATTTCTTTAGCAATATTTCCTATAAATGGGCCAAACAAGAAAATCTTTATAAGCTTGAAGGGAAAAAAACTCTTTAGGATCCAGACACTTAAGAAATTGCAAAAAAGCTTGCATCTCTTGAGGCATGTATCATGCGGTCAAAATTAGTAGGAACTACTATCGTTTTCCTCTTTGTTGCAATCCCTTGCTAGAGACTGCACAACTTGAAGTGTTATGGAAAGACAACTTTTTTTCTTGAAGAAATTGACTTGGATTTCATTGATGTTTAATTCAATATTACAATTCTGTTTCTACATAATCCTACGGTGGGTCTCTAACTTCCATATGGAGAAGAGTGTCTACTCTGGCTAGAGAATCTGCAACAACATTTGCAGCTCTTGGTATGTGTACCCAGGTACATAGTGTGTTTTGCCCTATGGCCCAGATTTCCCTAAAATAGACCAGAAGCCTCCATGGTGGTTGTGAGTCTTTATTGCACTAGCGTATGACGTTTAGACAGTCACCTTCCACCGGCAATTCTCCATCGAGCCTTTGCTAGAAATTTTTCAGACCTTGTAGCATTGCGACTGTTTCAGCTTCTACCGAATCAGTGTTTGGTAGTGGTCCCGCATAGGAAAGTATGATTTGACCAGTGTGGTCTCTAAAAACTCCACCGAATCCGGCCAGACCCGAGTTACCTCTGGAAGAGCCATCCACATTAAGCTTAATGGTACCACATGGGGGAGAACTCCAATGACTTACCTGGGTTTCAGGTTGGGGAGAAAGGAGCCTTACTATACTATCCCAAGAGGCTCTTAGGCTTACCCCATTTAAATCATGTAATTCAGTTAGGGAGCTAATCCAGTAGAGGATTCTTCTGAGGATAAGCTCCTTCAACTAGTTGGCTTCCATTTCTTTGGTTGTGAATACCCTGTTATTTCTTTCCTCCCATATGCACCATGGAATAAAAGCAATGCAAGCTCCAAGCATAATTTTTCCTTTCTTGGTTAATCTGAGGTTTTTCCAATGTTCAATAATTTCAAAGAAGTTTTGGAAATTGGGTGTAGGCTCATCAAACCTAAACATGGACCATAAATAAGTCCACATGTGTTGTGCATAAGAGCATTGAACTAAAACATGATCGCACAACTCAGAAGCACTATTGCATAATGGACAAACTGTTGAGGGTAAAGTCATCCCTCTTCTTGACAGGTTTTCTCTTGTCAGAATTTTCTGGTGCAAAGCCGTCCATATAAATAATTTGGCTTTCAGTGGGCACGAGGGTTTCCATGCCCACTTGGCTAGGTGATTGTCCCGTTGTTCTGAGTTTTCTAGCGCCATATATGTCAAAAAAGTAGTTTGTCATCAGCTGGTCTAGTTGAGATAGTTCAGAGGCTTCCTCATCCCTTAATTCTCCTTTAAACTGAGCACTCCAATCAAACCATCTGCCATTCCTGTTTTGCAACAGTGTTATGAGTTTACATCTCCCATCCATGTATCATTCCAGAAATCTGTTTTGTCCCCCTTCCTTGGAAGAAATCTAATAATTCTTCTAAAGTTGTCCCAATACTTATGCAAAGACAACTTCTTTCAATGACTTCTTTAAGTGGAATTAAGGATCATCTCTAAAGTGGTCCTTTGGATGGCAAGAAATGTTAATCTAGTAAATTAGAATTACTTTGCATGCCCAAGAAAAACAGGGGTTCTGAGATCCAAAAAAATTTAGCACTGAACTGTGATTCTTGTTAAATGCTTTAGATATTTGCTCATAAGAATAAGGCACTATGGTGGATAACAGAACATGCAAAGTATGATATCCCCCATAGAAATTGATGGTCCCAAGGAAGATCTACTTGCTGCTTCTAAGCTGAATGCAGCGTCCTGGCTGTGTCTGGATTATTGAGTAGCATTTGGCAAGATTTTTATGTTGGTGATAGGTCCTGGATATAGAGTTTTCATTTCTATTCTCCACCAACTGTGATACAGATGTATCCATCAATAACTTCGTGCTTGTGGACCTGGCTGGAGACTGGAAGCAGAATTTATTAGGAGTTTGGCGTGCTACTTGGAAAATATTTTCAGCGGTTTCCTCCTATGCTGTGGAAAAATAGATAATCAGTAACCTTCCTGAACTTGTTGCAGCAATGGTTAAATTTATTGCACCTGCCCCCTACCCACCACCCAACCTCGTTGGTTATCTCCAGCTTTAATGGTTTGTTTGATCCTTATTCGGTTCTTGCACATTGCTGACACAGTTCATATTCTAGGCGCCTGGGTTCATGTTCGCTGTAAGGAAAATTCTATCACCCATCACCCATCACAGCCACTCTTGCTTAGGAGAGGGAGAGGGAGGAGGGACTAGAAATGAACATCTTGTTGTGAATATAGACCCATATATGTAGCATTTTCTATGTTTCTCTTCAGTTTTTGTTTCCTCACATTCTGCTCCACTTTGTTTTCCCTGCTCTTTTTTGCTTAAATATCTGGTAAATCAGTTTCAAATAAGATAACCCACTAAATTGATAAGAGGAGACCATCAATGACTACAAAACCAATGCAATCATATTCCAGTCTAAGCCAGCCTCAAGAGAAACCGCTTTACAAACAAAAATGTACATTTCAGAAAGAATACCAAACTCCATATGGTGATACAAAACTCTGTATAGTGATATCCACCATCAATAAGAAGATCGGACATGAAGACAAACCTGCAAGGGCTCATTTTCATCAGTCGTACCAAGCATCTCATTAACCAGAAGCTGTCGTTCTTCAGGCCCACCGTAAGTTAAGCATTTCTCCACAACATTCGAAGCAAACTTCTGCTGACTCATCTTCACAATTTGCCCAGCTAGTTTGCTGATTATAGAAGACCGCTCGTGAGGTTTCCCATGTTGCAAAACATGCTATGAGATGCCCAAGCCACCAACAAAGAGTATGGTCAGTAAACTGAAATGAAGTAAAAATATAACCTGCAACATAGTCACCAAAGCATATGGTACAAAATGAATAAATCCACAGGCAGCCTCCAAGAATCACTATATTTCAGCTCAGTCCACATATAAATACTGCTACAGAATCTTTAAGCAAATAAATGACCGAAACACCCAACTCCAGAGCCAACCTAGTGACATGATCATGCTTCTGAGCATGAATAGGTAACTAAGTGCAATCATACCTCCGATTTCATATAACTTCCCAAACGTCCTTATGATATAACCCAAATTAGCTACATAACTTTATTCATTATTTGTAAACAACAGAAGGACATTTAAATTTATACAAATTAATCTTGTAGGACCTACAAGAATCTTTGACCCCAAATAAGAGTGAAAATGAAAAGGGGAGGAGGAGGACCATCATCCTGTCTTTATCCCCTCCTTCACTAGTACACCTAAGCCAGGGTAAGGCAAAGTTCGGTAAGTAGCACTTTGCAGTTAACTCTCTAGGCCTGACATCTATTCTGGCACAAATAATCATTCTTCGAAGGAATTGTGTTCTTTCATGAAGAAACTTGAGTTAAATGAAAGAAAAGGAGGATAAGAGGATGTAGATTTGGCACACGAGAATCAATTTAAAATATAAGGCAATGTGACCATGCTGGATATTTGAGGAATGCATGTCCAATAGCCCTTCCATTAAATCTCATTCAGTAAATAATCAACCATCTAGTGCAGAAAAATAATTATATAGAAAAAAAGAAAAAAAAAAGAAATCAGAAAGGGAGAAGCTATATTTGACAGATCAATGCAAGTAGAAACAAATGATGTCAAATATCCACCTAGGGTAAAAGATGTAAATTGAAAATACTAAAAAAAATAACCTATCTCTACAAATTATTTTTAAATAGCTAGCATATACCTGAACAACATAATTCCCATACTGGTCTTGTGCTAAGGTACAAACAGATTGCAAAATTTCTTCCATCATAATGCTCTGCGTTTGTGGATCATCACAGTGCTCCAGGACCCTCTGCCAAGCATTGTGACAAATAGGAGATTTAGACAATAAAATGAAAAGGAATAAAGCCAGCCATGACAGCTATGAGGAGAGAAGGAGAACAAGCAACAAGTACCTGAATGACCCTACAGCCATAAGGATGAGTAGAGAGAGCTATAACTTGTCCATAAAAGGATGAAATTATAAACTGAATCCTTTCCTGGGGAACACACTCAATGCACTTTTGGATCACATGGTTGCCATTCTGGTCACGGACACATTTCATGATGGAACCATCAAGCTCAGACACCATCTGGGTTTGCTGCTCCACATCAACCACCTCTAGAGCCTGAGAAAAATATTTATACATATTCAATTGGTAAAAGTAATATAAAAAGACACGGGCAGTTTGACCATATCTAAAGCAATGTCTTCATACTGGGACAAGCTAAAATCAACCACTGGAATTCAAGTCAAGAAATAGAAATAACAAATCAGCACTGAAGACTATTGAGGAAAAGAAGGTATCCGGGGGAACTCCACACAAACAACTCATAACAAATGAGAAGAAAGGTTCTACACCAGGAGTCATCCCGCACAGGACAACTGTTCCCCCACACAAACAACTCATAACAGATGAGAGGAAAGGTTCTACACCAGGAGTCATCCCGCACAGGACAACTCTCATCGCTTGCAAATGCTGCAAAGCAGAAGACAACCTTTTTTTTTGAAAGTTGTTCTTCATTGATATTTTGAAATAGTTACAAAGTATGAGCCCAATCCGGGCAGATACATAAGAAGTTTAGGGTGACACAACAAGAGTTTGTTGATGCACCCCTTGCTTAGCAAGAGAATTAGCGTGACCATTCGCACTTCTTAACACATGAGACCATGAAATTACAAAGGTAGTGTAAGTACAAAGTTCATTAAAAAGGAAGCCAAAACACCATGGAGGTTTCGACTCGCCGGAACCCCAAGAGAGAACCACCTTGGAATCCCCCTCCACATTGAGACTGCATCCTAATCCCAAGCTGGCAAAGCACTTAAGACCTTGCAAGAGACTACGTGCTTCAGCGGTATTTGAATCATTGACTCCAATTGGCCCAGAATAAGTTAGAATAACTTCACCCGAAGAATCTCTAATAATTCCCCCAATGCCAGCAGGGCCTGGATTACCGAGTGAGGATCCATCAAAATTGAGCTTGTAAGTGGAGTATGGAGGAGGCTGCCAACTTGATTTGTTGTTCGATTAGAAGTGTCTAGACATGCATGCTCGGCCCATGACTTCCAATGGTACTAGCATCAACCCCCTGAAAACAGCTTTGAAGCTTGAGCCATCCCACAATAGAGTGTAGAGTAGAATAGGCCACATGTTTCCAATGTTGTTCATGCCCATGAAAAATCCTCCTATTCCTTTCTTTCCAAAGGAAACAGGGAATAAGGCCTACACAACACTTGAACATGAGCCTTCCTTTATTCTTCAATCCCAATGAGCTAGTCATTGATGCAATTCTAATCAAACCATGTGGCATAACAAATTCAGACCGAAATAAGCTGAGAATCAACATCCAAACCTTCCAGCTATATGAGCAATGGATTAGAACATGGTCCACTGTCTCTGGTACAGCTTGGCACAAAGGACAGAGACCTGAAGTAATGTGCATTCCTCTCCTCTGAAGTAGATCTCTGGTGGGCAATCTTCCCCTCATTGCACACCAATTGAAAAAATATTGTTTTTTTGGGCAAGATAGAGACCAAACAATAGCCGCCGGGTGATTGCTCGAATTGCTATTGGCAAAAGTAAGATAAGCTGATCTTACTGTGTAGATACCCTTCGGCTCAAGTCTCCACAATAACTTGTCCTCATCCTCCACAAACACTATTGAGCTCCCCCAATAGATGCGAGATGTCAATAGCTTCATTATCATTCAATGATCTTCTAAGCAGAAGACAACCTTAAATTACAGGTTAATAAATAAAGTTGTAAAATATTTTCTTTTGTAAACTCTTCCATATCATTACTCTTCTACTGGGCCTTGATGGTTCTGATGTTCCAAATCTACATCATGGTCAAAGAAAACTTTGAACCGTTGATTGTGTCTATAACAAGAAACTTCAAGGCATGTACCAAGAAGGATGTCACAACGACTTTCACCCAACAAACTAATCGGTGGGACTCTTACAATGAATGGTCCAGTTGTTCATGCCTCAGTGTCACGCCGCTAGAGTATGCGAAGCACAATCTTGCTCC
This sequence comes from Aristolochia contorta, assembly GCA_022405105.1. Classification (NCBI taxonomy): domain Eukaryota; kingdom Viridiplantae; phylum Streptophyta; class Magnoliopsida; order Piperales; family Aristolochiaceae; genus Aristolochia; species Aristolochia contorta. Next base: position 18,594,569 of record CM039669.1, on the reverse strand, counting down.
TTAGTGGCGTGCGGCCTAGCCTCCAAGCCCGTCTGGATGCTAGTCAGCCTCTTGGAAGAAGTTTAGCACAAGAACACTCTTGTTCTTGGTGCTAGAACTCTCTCAAAACTCAAGCACAAGAGAGACTCCGAATTTGGGAGGAAAGAACACTTCTATTGAATGAATGAAATGAGTTACAAGCCTTTGTACATGGCTATTTATAGATTACAAAACCTCCCATGGTTGGTGACACCTATCAAGCACTTCTCTAAGTGCTTGCCAACCAATGCCAACTAATGCCAACTCATAGATTCCCACTAACTCTATGAGTTGTTGCCAACTAGCAAGCACTCCCTCCTTGTGCTTGCCAACTCATAGCCAACTCATGCATGCCACCTCATTTGCCTAGTCACAAGCCACCTCATGTGCCACGTCATACCCGTGCCATGTCATCCGCCTCGTCATCGGTTGATAGTTGGTCTTGTGCCTCTTTGTCTGTTGGTTGGCCATGCGCATAAGTGGGCGCGTCTGCCCTTGTTGCATGTCCGTGTTCCATGCATATCGCACATTTTGGTATAGGGAAGTCGCGCCCCGTTTCACTCAGCCACAAAAGCACTATTCCAGCTTGCCTCTGTTGCATTAATGGTATCAGTGTCTCTCACATTACCCATACAATCTTGCTCTTTCTTTAGTAAAAATGACACTAAAAATAAAAGAAAAGAAAGAATTTTTTTTCAAAGAAAAAAAAAGGAAGAATTAATTCAGGGAATATTCACTTTCAATCAAGACTGTGATGTTTTGGAAGATTTCCTGGATTTGAGAACTATTCTTACCCAAGCTTTACAGTATAACTTTCCCCAGCCTTTACCAAACGACTTTTCCCAGCCTTTACAAAACGAATTCCCCAGCCTTTAAAGAATGACAGCCATTACTCAAAGACAAACAGTAAACACACTAGCGGTGATTTTGGTTAGGAGTATGAAAAGGACCTAATGTAACAGACAATCTGAGGCCAGTTACCACCTATCCCTCCTTGATCCGGTTACCAGCACAACCAGTAAAGTCTTATCGAAATGTTCTACAAGTGAAAACTTCTGTCACTTTTTACAAGACCACACTCATCCCTAACCAACACCATGACATCTCCCTAGTACTAGATTTACAAGCTCCTAAGTTCCCTAAATCTCCTTTTTCACTTGGTCGTTCATCAAAACAGAGTTAAAATACAAACTCAATAGAAGAGTTTGCACGGTGAATATCTCCCTGGGTGGTTTTATGGACACTTCATCACATCCTTCCTCACCCTGCTTAAAATTCCAAAATTTGGCTTCTCTTGTTCAATCTCTTCAAGCTCAGCCTAGTCTCATCCTCAGCCTCAGTTAATCTTCAGCCTCCCATAACATGCAGCAATCTCATTATACGGTGTGTGTGTTTTTTTAAGTCTTTCACTCACAACAGCAAAGTCCTTTAAGAAACTTTTTTCTGGTCCTTGATGTGTTCTGAAAGGACACAATGGCACGGTTGTCACCTCCACTTTCAAAATCATTGAAAAAGTAATTTGTAAAAAAGACATGTATGAGTCTGCACTAGAAGAGAGTTTAAGTGCTTTCATTCATCAGAATTGGTCTTCAGTTCCTCTTACTAGCCCCCATAACAGTAATTGAAGCCTGTGTCCACCCGGGTTTCCTTAAATTAAATTTAGATTGTTGTTCCTCGGAAATCTGCAGATCTGCTGAATAGGGTGATCATATTTGTGCAATTACTACTTCTAAAGGATCTCACCACACTGCTACATCCATTTATTCATGATAAAGACTTCTCAACGTAATGGAAGAAATGACTGACATTGTTAAGTCACTCAATATAATAAGGAAACATGTCCCTGGATCAGCAAACATGGCCGTGGATGCTCCAACTATAGACAGAATCAACTAAAATGGCTTAATCATCTTGGATCTTGCACCCAAGTGGTCTTCCTCCCAGTAAATGTATAATCTTCATCATTTACTTTGTTTAATGAGTAGCTTAAAAGCCATTATGGAGGATATTATTCCCCCTGGTGGAAGAACCACCATAGAAGTAAAGTATTATGCACATAGAAAAAAAAAAAAAAGACCACATGCTACATATTTCCAAGAAAATATATATATGTAGCAAAGCCTGATCAATTTTGACAGGCAAACCTGACTTTTTAACAGAAGAAGTGCAGAATGACTACAAGCTGTACAACAGAATTCCTATTCGGAATTAAGAAGACATTACAAACTAAAGACACAAATAGATAAACAATACAAAAACACTGAAAAATTATAAGAGAAGGAAACGAAAGCCCAAATAAAGCAAGTACCTTCTGAATCACTCTACAACCATACATTTGAAGACTTAGAGGCAATACATAGCCGGTGAGCTGATCAGCAAGCTCCTTCCTCTGACTTTCTGTCCCATGCTCAAAGAACTGCAAATCCGAGTAACCATTTGTCAGGCACAATGGAGTTTCAATTATTTTTTTAAAACTGTGATTTCATTTATTGCCAATAGGCATTGGGATAACAAGTGGAGTTTCAAATATAATGATCAAATTGAAAAACATGTAGTAAACAAGCAAAAAGTGTTGGAAGGACCTTCTGTATAACATAATTCCCAAAAACATCCGTCATCAAGCCCCGTGCTTTAGGAATGATCTCAGGAAAAATTTTGTTTTTCTCATCCTCTGATGCAGTTTCCAGTTTTTGTTGAATAAAACGACTTCCATACTGATCCGCACTAAAAAAAAGGAAGAGAAAATGAGAAAGAGAGAAGAGAAGAGAGAAGAGAGAGAGAGAGAGAGAGAGAGAGAGAGAGAGAGAGAGGTAATAAAAGTGAACTTGAGCATAGCTCAGTAGTCACATGGGGGTTTGTAATGGGAGGTCTAGTGTTCAAGTCTCCTAGGGGCATGGGAATAGGAATACCAGCTTTCAAAGAGAGAGAGAGACACAGAGATACAGAGAGAGACAGAGAGAGAGAGACAGAGACAGAGACAGAGAGACAGAGACAAAGAGACAGATAGACAGAGAGACAGATAGACAGAGAGACAAAGACAGACAGAGAAAGACAGAGACAGAGACAGAGAGACAGAGAGACAGAGACAGAGAGACAGAGAGAGAGAGAGAGGCAGACAGGAGACAGAGAGAGACAGAGAGACAGAGAGACAGAGACAGACAGAGAGACAGAGACAGACAGAGACAGAGACAGAGACAGAGAGACAGAGAGACAGAGAGAGAGACAGAGAGAGACCTATACATAGTCATCATTGCAAGAAACTAAAAACAGACAATTTCATCAATAAATACCTGAATTCAACCACATGACCCACAATCTCAGACAACTCAAAACATCTGGTCTTGTTATTCTTAAACTCCTCTAATAAAGAGGACCCAAAACTTTCCTCCATGCTGCCACCATTTTCCGAGTGCCATGATGCCAGGGGTCCCCCTGTAGTATTTCTCATCATCGATGAAAAACGTGCAACCCGCTCATTTTGCCTCATTGTACTTCCAGCTCCAATAGAAGGAAGAATCGAGCTTGCCAATGGGCCAGTAGGATAAGGCATGCCAACGCCAAAAGTAGGTCCAGGCCCACCATAAAACCCATGATTTAAACCACTAGATTTTCCCACAAAAGGAAGCCCATATTGGGCCTTCTGTTGGGCAAGAAGTGCCCCAAGATATGCTTTCTGAAGCCCAACCAGTTCCATGTTTGAAGCACCTACGTAACCACGTCCCAATGAAGGATCAGTCAAGCCTGCAGCCGACTGTGCAGCATTATCAGGACCTTGCTGCAGATATTGCATATACAGAGGATCAATCGTAGAGACTTGATTAGCAGACCCCATTAAGCTTCTGTTCATGGTTGATCCTACAAGTCCCCCCGCCAAAGTAGCACCTGAAAGTGAGACAAGTTAAGAGGCAATACACAGAAAAGTTTCAAAATTACATGATCAGCCAAGAGAACATATATGCAGAATATGACGGTACAGCACCTTCAAGTAATTCTAAGGAACTCTAAATATTCACTTCTCTTTAGTTTTTAAGCTAATTTCATTATTCAGAAGGAAATGAAGACATGACATATGTCTGCAAGAAAGATTCAACTTGACACCATACGCAGCCCAGAAATTCTCTTTTCATATCAGTTCCTATGCCCTTCCCCACCACCTCCACCAGGCAAGTTAGCCACATGCTGCTACTCTCCATGTGCCAAAGACAAGATGGCATGCATTAAGGTTTGAAACTAAAAATTGACATGGTAATATATGATTTGACTTGCTTTACAATTATGTACTGTCAGGCAGAAGAAGAGAAGAAGGTAATTTCAATTGACCAAGTTGTCCAAGAAGTTTATTCCACCAAATTGTTTTCTGTCAGTGGACAGCACATAATCATAAAATAAGTCAAATAAAGAGAGAAACAATAACAAGTATTTTTCCAAACATGAGGTATGACGCTCAATACATTAAAAACAGTAGCAAGACAAATAGACCAGATAAAGGATGATGTCATGAAGTACACACTAGATAGATTTAATATTTTAAACAACATAATCAGAATAAATAAAACATTTGAGAGTGTATAAGTATAATCACCTGTATCAAGGTGATTCTTCATCATCGAGGGCAACCTCTGGTTGAGAGAGTATCCATTCGAATTATACCCATTAAAATCCAAATTAGGATCTGCATTTTGATAATGAGCACCCAGCCCTTCTAAACCAGTAGGACCAGAAGTGGGAACTGTAGGGTAAAAAGCAGCAGAGGAATATGAACGTTTTAGAAAGTTAACCTGTCCATCACTGGTAACTTTTGAATAATGAAGGTCTGAAACATCCCCATTGCTTTTCGATAAATTATTTTGGGAGAAACCAATGGCGGGCATTGTTAATGAATCTGCTTCAGTCTTGTTAAATAGGAAATTGGACTGATCAGAATATCCACGATGAAGCTGAGACTGAACACCCATATCTTTACCTACAAGCCTATTTTTTGAAAGGCTCAATCCTGACAAAGCGACAGAGATTTCATCGTGATCAGCTATGCTTGAAGATACACCATCATATGCTGAACTTACAACCATATTTTTATCACTAGCTGAAACTCTGCCACCAACCAAAGGATGTGTGGGGCCCACAGACCTCCCAATCAGGTGAGCATCAGGAGTGGTACTTCTTGAAAGTGATGATCCAAGAACAGAAGCAAATGATTGAGAAGCTGACGAACCAACACTAGGGACCCTGACGAGGCTTGGCCCACCAGAACCTGCTGCTCCAGAGTGCAAGCCATCTACAGATTCCAGATCATTGATGCCAATTGGATCAGCAGCATCATCAAAAGTATTACGGTTCACTGGACATGAAATACGACCAGACACTGCGGTAGTTCGGCCAAGTCCTTCCTGAGAAAAGCCAAAATTCTTGAGAATGCAAGAAAAGTTACCAAGAAAAAACACGAGACAGAGCGGGAGAAAACACAACTAAGACCTGGAGCCATTACTACGCATTAGTTTCAAGACATTGGAAGAAAGCTGAGATGAATCCATACAAAAGGAAGACAAACACATAGATCTAAATATCAGCAATTATAAACTAAAATTTTGCTATTGTTCTCATTTGAGCAAGAACAATAACATATCATGGGAAGAATAAAAAAAAGGCTGTGAGATAATAATAAAGCTGTTCTAAAAAGAGAAAATATAAAGAAACAAGAAAGCAGGGTCACATGAGTAAACATGTCTTAATGATGAACCTGGGAGAGGTGGCTAACCAAAGCAACAAATAAAATATACTCAACTACACATGTTCCTTACACCTCAAATGCCCATCTTTCCATGTTACAGGTCCTAATGACTAGGGGATTTAATGCATGGAGAAATAAATGTGAATAGAAATTAAGAGTAACTTACAGAAAATTCTAGATAAGTGTATATTTTAGTCGAATGTTATCACAACAAATTCCATTTGAAGTATTTTCCGCTTTTATAACAGGTTTATTCAATCGATGGGCACTACATGATGCAGAACCATCGAAAATTCAATATATGCCCACTTTCGTTCTACCTTTACTTGAAGGAAGTGAAATTAAACGAAATATATGGGTTTTTTTCTTAATGTTGTAAAGAGATAAAAGTGCTGTTATCCTAATCCCCTTCACTGTCATAAACTTCGCCTCGGCCAGATAAGCTTTCACATAATAGACCAAAGCTCTGAAAGAATTAAAAACTTACATAACAAATCCAACAACAAGACTCCTACATGTGCATTTAAAATGTGTTCAAGAACTAAAATCCAACAACCCTTTAAAGCCCCTTTCATTCATCAGGCCACGTTGTTCCCACTTATAATGGATAATTATGCACAACTAATAAAAGAAACTGCATTAAAAAACGACAGTGACAGATGCCAAACCACATTAGCAAACTTTAGAAACTCAACCAAACTACGGGTGAACACTAGATCGTGCAAATATTTTGACTTTAGAAACTTCTGAGCACACATGTAACCTAAAAATATCATAACAAACAGAACCACGAAACTTTAAATTAATAGAACCATAATGCACAACATAATTTGACGGATGAGACTAGTGCCAACCTGGAGCATGTCTGCCAGACTCTTCGTCCTTGCACCCAAGCCCACCCCTGCCAATCCAATCAAACCATCACCCTCACGTTCCAACCACTCAGCTGAAGGTTGTCTGGCCAAATTGACCTTTTTAGGCCCAATTATGTCTCGGTCCCCCTTCTGACCTGGTTGCAATGAAAATAATGACTTGCTGCTTCCCTCATCAACCACCTCCTTCTTCCTCCTATCTCCTATACCCCCAAAGGAAGAACTTCCAACCTGAAACCTCTGTGCAATTCGCCAATCTTCCTTAGTCAAAAGTGGGGGAGGAAGTCTTGGATTCTGGTTCTCATGAGAATAATAGTAAGATAGATACGCGGGGTGTGACCGTAGTTCTTCATCAGAGATAAAGGAGTTATTATTAAGACCAGATGGCAAGAAATCAGAGCCTCCGTCTCTAAAAATACTGTCGACGGCTGTCAAAGAACCCTCTACTGTGGGAGGGGCACTTCCACTTCGGTAGATGTTTAATTCTCTCTCTCTGTCAAAAATGTCTCTACTGCGCTGCTCTTTGAGCATCATCTCAACCTGTTTCTCTAAACTATCCTCATAATTATTACTTGAACCTCTTGGACCTTCCCCAAGCGCTGGACCGACACCGAGATCCGATAGCATCTTTATAGGACTCTCTGTTACCATCCTCAGACACCTATCCAACCAACTTTAAATATCAAAAATCCGCCATGAACAAGAAAAACACGATAAAATAAACGACGGCAATTCTCCAGAAGCTGGTTTTTCAAACACGGCAGGAAATGGGGAAAATTTTCGAATGCAACGAAGATACTGCAACAGAAAAATAAAAATTTTTTCTCTAAAAAAAAACAAAGTACAGAGACGAAAGATAAAACCAAACATAATCCTAGAGAACATGAAAAAGGGCAGACAGAGAATCCCACCTTTACACGAAAATCGGCATCCGAACCGAATCATTTCGAAGGTTCGAAAACGCGGCCTGACAAAATATCAACAAACGAAAGCCACAACCGAAGACAGAAACGTAATCCGAGATCGGCGAAATTGGGATGGCGAACAGCAGGAGGTGAAAAGGGGAGAAGAGACGACCGGGGCGGCAGATTTTCCTTCCAACCCAGATTCGCAAGCGGGCAGCTTCAAATCCCCGGTGGCTTCGTCCGGGCGAGAACCGAACATTAGAGGATCGGACGGCGGGAAAGCATGGATCCCCCCACGAGAGGTCCTAGGGGCAATTTGTACAGAGAGGAAAAAGCAACTAACTGAGCGGAGGCGACGACGAAGCAGCACAGAGGAAAATGCGATCAGCAGCCGTGGATCTGAGATGGACGGCAGAGATAAGCCGCGGAGTTACGCGGGCGCGGTCGTGGAGGTGGGCGTGTTATATTAGTTGTTACTTGTTTCGGCATTTTAGGGTTCTTCCCAACTCCTTATTCCCTGCTATTATCCTGTTGGGCTTGGAAACGCTAAGAAAATCTTTTCAACCCAGCACGTGGACTACACGTGACAGAATGCAAAGGCTTAATTACTTAATTAATTCCCCCAAAACAAGTATCAAAAATCAGCAGGCCCAAAAGTCTAGTTCAAAGGGTTGAGCCACCCACCCTAGATGTGAAATAGTGAGAAGGGAAGGGGGGGAGCAGAGGAGGGATCCCTCCTGCAAAAAGAAAGAGACAAAGGCATGAGTAGTGCTTGGCTTGTGTTTCCTCTAATTTAGTAGGCATGCATGTCTGATTGCATTTTATCTTTTCTTTTTGAGTTTTTTTTTTGCATTAAAACCTTTTATCCTAAGGAAAAGGCTTCAAACTACTCTTGTTATGTGGGATTAAGTGTTAAAATTTTCAGTATTTTAACATATTTTCAGCTTAAATAGTTTTATATATGCTAATAATGCGTATGAATCATATGTTCTATATATGTTCATATTATACATTCTTCAACTAATAAGTATTACAAATTAAGAGTTGTATCATATACTCTTCAATCCATGCCCTAATCCGATTAGCCAGACTGTGTTAGCTAGAGGCTTGCAAACCCAAAAGGGGGTCTGATTTTGAAAACATTTTTATTATAAAGATATTATTTAGAAAATATTTCTTTTTTATCACAAATACTACTTTAAAATCTTTAAGAAAATCGACGCAATACAGACAGGAGATAATCAACTGCAGTAGCAACAAGCCCACAACTAAACCCCTTTCTTTCTGTTGTAAGCTCCTAGAGAACATGTAAAGAAACTGGGATGGTATCTGTATCTGTTTTCCAGAAAACCACAGTTTTTCATTGGAAAATCTGCGATTTTTATGAGAAACCATTTATTCACTTGAAAAGATACTATTGCTGTATGAAAAGCTCAGTTTTCTACTATGTTCGATTTTTGGATGGCCATGAACGGACTGCCGAGAGTGAACTGGGAATAAGTATGAAATCCGACTCCATGGAAGGACGGGGAAGCTGCTGCTACACTCTCCTCTTCCAATACAATTATAATACAACTAACACTTTTTTTTTTCTTTTCTGTCAGAAACATACGCCAAGACTCATGCAGCTTGTCGACAGGAATGCCTTCTTAATCATACTTTTGAAATGTCACTAGAAAGTAGTGTTTTTACTGGTAGGCTGGACGTCGGAATTTCTATTCACGATGCATGTACAAAATCCACTGGTATCGAGCAAAAACTAAGAGAACTCGAACAGAAAAAATATCACTTCAAACAATACCACCCTAGGAAAGATACTATTATTACACTCATTAGCTAAATGCAGGCAACAGGTTGCCATTGGAATATGGTACAATCAGAAAATATAATCTGGCAGTTCGATGGGGAACCGTGCTACCTCTACATCAAATGGTCCACCTTTAGGATCTATTAACCTACACCAAACGTGCCACTGTTAGAAAGATATATTCCGCTTATATGATTTGAGAATTATTTTGAAGCTACAATTAACACAAATGTGCTTCACCGTAAGCTAAAAAAAAAAAAAAGAGGGCAGGAAGAGCAACCTACAATTAACACTAATATGATTTGAGAATTATTTGAAGCTACAATTAACTACACCTGTTCTTCGACAAAATATTTTTCTTTCATAAACACGAATGACTTTGGGATGATTTCTTGTCCTGAAATATTCCTTAGCAAGGTCCTCCACAATATGATGTACAGCGTCACAAATTCAATAGGATAGTATGGCTTCATGCCCTCTTGAAAACGACTAAAAAGCAAAGAGAAGAGGGCCAAGGATGCAGCACAAGATAATTTAGGGTGAAAGCAGTCTCTCCTCCAACCAAAAAGAGACTACTCTAAGTAAAAAGCCTGGCAGCCTGAAGCAATTGTCATACGAGTGCCATAACACCCAATGTGCGGGACACCATGCAAGAGAAGACCCTCGTGTTGCTGATGAACATTTAATGTTGACCAAGGATGGAGGTTGACGTAGATGAATATATTTAAACTTGTCTTATGTGCCAACTGGGGAAAATGAAGCATTTGAAGCAATATGCATACTTAGCCACGATTGGTGATTCAAAATAGAGGGGTTATAATGATCACAAATGTCTTCTCTTTTTCTCTCGAGTTCTCTTCTTTTAACTCTATCTTCTCAGTTTGATTTCTGGCTCACCTACTTCTTTTCATTATTGATTATAAATCGCATAATTAAATTTCCATTATCATTAGAAAGGTCAAATGAACAGAGATCACAGAAAATAATAAAAATTCAATTTCAGAGTCACCAAAGCCAACAATGATGGCAACGAATTACCTGCCAGGAACAAATGTGAAAGCACCTTCCATTGAGCCTCGAGAAGACGGCATCCGTGTGCAGCTTTCATAGACAAACTCATCACCATCAGCTTGCAAAAGGGGGTACTGCAACAACAACAAAGAAAAAAAAAACCAGCTTTACAAAAATAAAGACTATGAGAAGCAGTACAACCAGGGGAACAACATTAGTTTTAAACTGTGGAACCATTAGATTCGATCTGATTATCACACCACTAAGTTTTGATCTTAAAACCCACCGCTTAGACAAATGGATATATCATAGACATAGTAAAATTTCCACTGCCTATCACCTCCAGTTGCATTCTTCTAAGAAATATAATCACAAACCCTAGGAACAAGTTTATCAGTCTTATGCATGAAGTTCTTAAATTGTCAAGTTTGCAGCACATTAACAAACTAAATAGTGGCAAAATGGCACACATTTCAAATGTTTCAGAAAATCAGAATGCACTGAACCTCAAACTCACCATTCCAATAACAGCTTCATCACTAATATCTGATATAATACTATCATTGTCACGAATAATCCAGTGACGCCAAAAAAGCTGGCAAGAGCTGAAACAGTTACCATCCAACACACAACCTTCAGATAGAAGCCGCATCCAAATTGAGTATGTAAAATGATACTTCTCTTTGTCATTTTGGAGATCTGATAGTTCTGGGACAAAGCAAGCAGAAGCACGAATCTGCATACAAGTAAAATGAATTGGTAACATAATTGAGATGAACAACATGAGAACAAATTTGTTATAATTGATTAAAAATTTGTATAATCAGCCTATTAGAATGCTTACTTCAATTAATGAAGAGATATTTTTCTTGGAAAGGGTGAATAAGCAAGATTGATACAAGAAATAGGACGTTTGTGAAGTTGGTAGTATGAAGGAAGAATAAAAGAGAGGAGAGAACGAGAAGAAGCTGCACTAAGGGGTGGCAGCCAGTACACATGTCGAACTTAACCCCTTAGTTCTCTTATTGAACCCACAACAATTACAGAAATAATAATATTGACCCTCTAACTCACACTTATAAACCAATAAAAACAGAAAATAAAGATTCTCTCTAAACAACTCAATGCATAATAGACAGGTACTCACTACCTACCCATATGAGGCAACCTGGTGACTCAAATATTTCCAAAATACATTTATGTTCCAACACTGCTTCCCAAGTTGGCAAATAAATTAAAACAACCTAGCTAGTTACAAATTACACGAAACTCGCATTTCCAAAGTCTTCATTAAATACATCAACTGTCTGATTAGGTGTTTGAACAGGAGTGATGACCTTTCAAACCATGACAGCCATAGAACAAAATATACCTCTAGTTTGCTTGTGGAACACATGATTATGGACATTGTAGATTGTTGATTGATTATTACATTACAGCACCATCATATCATCTAAAGTCCTTTCAACATGGATGTAGCTTATAAGATTGCACACCGAGCACCACAGCCCTATTGCTGGTTTCAGCACTAAACAAGTCACCATGTTCTGCTTCTTACTCTTCTAATTAATAAGGTTTCCACCCACAAAAAGATGATATCTTGAAGTAGGTTTCCATACTCCTTATATACAGCATTTTCAGTATTTGAGTAATCCTTAATCTTCAACTCTCCGTGTTTTAAGTGAACTTGAGCATAGCTCTGTGGTCACATGGGGGAGTTTGTAACGGGAGTTCTTGGGTTCAAGTCTCCTTAGGGGCATGGAATTAGATTAGAATGAAATACCAACTTTTAAAAAAAAAAAATCACCATGTTTTATGCAAAGCAGCCCCTTGTTAAAAGCACTTCTAAGGCATCTCAACACCAACTGAGCCATTAGAAGATAAACCTTCTGAAGGTTCTCATAAACTGATTCATCATGCTGACAGAGAAGGCGCCTCGTGACTATTGCATAAATTAATTTCCCCACTAGTTGTCAATACTTTCTCTTGTCAAACAACACAGGGTTTTCTGCATTAAACAGATAGCTACTCATTTCATTGTGTCAATCTAGTCATCTATGCCCCAAAATGTTAGTCACATTTTTCTTACTAAACAGCACAATTCATTTATTTCCTGGGTCAGTCACACAAAGCAGTAACCACCTTTTAGCAATAACATAGAAGCCTATATTACCTCTCTCACTTAGTTAAAGCCTTAACTTCTTAATTGCATAAATAACAACATATTCCCTCTCACTTATATCTCATTTATAACTCAATAAAGACAAAAAATAATTATTCAATACATATAGGGATGGCAAAGGGTTGGTGCCACCCTGTGATAAAACCCGTCCCCACCCTGCGAGATACAACACCCACCCCATCCCCACAAACCCAACCCCCCAGGACCCCGCAGGTTGTGGGTTTATATTATTTAAATATTAAAATATCCTTTTATTAAATAAACTAATAATTAGAATACATAAATACGGGTCGAGTCAGGTTGTCTGAGCCAAAACTGTACCCACCCTGAACTTGTGACGGGTTTTTATATGAAAACCTGTCCCTTCCCTGCGGGTTGGGTTTTAAAAGCCATCCTTGTGCAAAACAGGGCGGGTTGGGTTTTAAAAGCCATCCTTGTGCTAAACGGGACGGGTCGGGTCGAGTTGGGTCCCTGTTTAACCCGCCTCGTTGACATCCCTAAATACATAACAAGTAACTTAGTTTTTAAAAAGTAACTTATGGTATCTGTAAAGATACTAATTTAGGGTGGAATGAAAGCATCTAAGAGACCTTTGACATATAAAATCTGGTAAATGAAAGATGATATAACTCTGTTAAATAATGCTGACATATAAACTAGGCCGCTAGAATTGCCCACTATGTGAGTTATGAATACAGAATCAGGCCTTCGACTACTACCTACAAACGTTATAGAAATAGCCAGCAAATTACTGCCGCCACTATCTAACAGAATTAGCCAGTGAACTAATCTACAGACACATCCAATGCATAATCCAATTAATATGGATTTTTCTTCAGTAATAATTGCATATGATTTCTTATTCTCATGTGGGGTACAAAGTATGCCAGAACATTAGCAAACTGGGTGGCGATGCCAGTAAAAGACAATTAGTGACCACAAGAAAAAAAAAACAATCAGAAAGGTAATATTATGTTCATGCTAAGCATTCACCTGGACACATTAAAAAACAGAAAAGCATTCACCTGGACACATTAAAAAACAGAAAAGCATTCACCTGGACACATTAAAAAACAGAAAAGCATTCACCTGTACACCATTCGTAACAGCAGTAGAACAAAGTGGGGAAAGTACGGGAAACAAATTGATATATTGGATTTCTCCTATTCTGCGAACTCGAATAATACCACTGTGCAACCGTCTCCCGTGTTCCTCAAGCCATAGCAACATGGCATCAGTTTGCTGACAAATGTTCGTCTCATGCACAGAAGAAATTAATGTATCAGGCACGCAAGGCAACAACCCTTCTTTTGAATGTAAATTTCCAGTACCAACGTAGAGTTGCCCATTTGTGCAATCAAGGAAAAAATACTTTTCCCTGAAAGAAGATTGTGCCACCAGTACATACTTAGATCCAAAACCGAGTTCACGTATAAATTCTCTTGCATCCATCAGTTCCCTCAAAGGTAACAAGTAAACATTTGCTGCATAGTTATAAAAGCAGTAACCTCCTATAAGACCCAAGGCAGGCGAATTATCAATTACAGGTAAACCTTGATCTGGTATGTCCTGGCCATCATAAAAACGATACAGAAGCCTTGTGGGGATGGGTAATTTCACCCCGAGGGCATTTTCAATCGCTTCTATCTCAGCTTCTGACGCACCTCTCCTCAAAGTCCTTGCTGCCTCTGGAAAATTCAAGTCCAGCCAACTTTTTAGGGCAGTCCAGCATCGCTTGACTCTCTTGACAAGAGACCAAGGGTACATACCAAAAGCTTCTTTCCATAGTTTATATGTCTCCTGTAAGATCAAAAGACACATGTGAAGGACATCCTCACAAAAACATTAAGAGAGAAGCACCAGCAAAAAAAAACAGAATTGGGAAAGATCAAAATTCAAAGGCTGATATAGAGCAGGCAAATTGGTAAAGGCAGCAAACTTAACCAGAAAAGTGGAAAAGATCCACGATGTGCTACCTCTTTTATCCGTTAATCATTTTCCTCTCTCCCAAACCCCACAATTTTCCTCCGTCAAGTCATGCATATTTAAGAGTTGGGAATAAAATCGGGACTTGTATGGGAAATTATATGCAGTTCTTCCTGAGTGAAAATTCAATATTTGAGACAGAAAGAGAAATTATGGGGGGAAAGTACTTGCCAACTGTAGCTTCCTGAGAGTGAGAAATTACAATAAAAAAAAAAGGGGAAAGAGAGGAAACATAAAAATGGCTAAAAGAATGAGAGGTAAAAGGAGTTCTCTCCTCTCATGTAACGTAGAAGTATATTATCTTCTCAGATTGTCATCCTGTCAACAGCAGATGGGTTTTATACAACTAAGTACTTAGCCAATGGCATAGTGGATCAATATAAATCAAGATTAGCGGCAAAAAGGTATATTCACACTTTGACACTTTTCTATGGTGCCAGATTCAGCTAAGTGCATGTATTACTGTCTGTGACAACAGGTAAAGCCTGAACACTACAACTAGACATAAAAGACGCAATCTTATGTACAGCAAAAGTATATATGGAGCAACCACCCAATTTCATTCTCAGAGGAAGAAGGTAAGCTATGCTGCCTTAAGAAGGTCATCTATGGTCCTAAACAAAGTCCTTGTGTGTGATTTGAAGAATTTAGCCTCGAGATTGATGCTTTTGGGTTTTATTGAAGCCAAATGGATTGCTTGCCTTCATAAGGAAACGAGTCAGCCGTTTTTATCCTGAGAGTTTGTATTGGTAATATTGCCCTCTCGGGTAAGGGTGTAATTTGTATTGAAGACATGAAAGAGTACCTAAAGAACAAATTTCAGACAGTATATATGAGAAAGCTAAAATATTTTTTTGCAAATACGTAGCTCTTAGTAAAGTCAGACAATAAACTATGTCATATGGTTCATTTTCAATGCTCAGCCACCTGCACTTCCATCCTGGAAGGTGAACTCCTTTCACCAAACTCATCCAAGGTCGCCAGCACCTGCATACACAGGAAACCTTCCCCAACAGAAAATATGGGAAATAGATCCTCGCAAGCACTCACCACAAGTTGGGGTCAACTCACCCGACTGAAAGAGGTCTCTGGATTTCTCCTGTGGCTCAATCCAATTCCAAGTCCTGGACATGAATCCATGGATCATAGTAGATGTAGAAACTCTTAATTTTAACCAAAAAACAGCATGAGCATGTTTGGCTTCTATTTTTCCTTGTACCTGACATCCATCACTTTCTACTCTTAACTGGAACTGTGTTTTTAGCTTGCCTTTTCTTCAGTTATCATATCCCTGAGGATGATTTATGTAATCAACCTGAGCATGTAAGATAAAACTTTATGCCTACTTTCATGCACTCACAGTTGTCCTTTAACGGTTTAATGAATTCAGCGATGCTATTCAACTGATAGTGCTGAACAGAATGAACTTATCACCTAAGAAACTTTCCTCTTATTTTCTCAGTGGATTCCCCATCCATCTTCAGTTTGTCTAATACTTTTCTTTCGTCTCATCTAACCCGGGAACACAGATTTCTCCACCGCTGCAAAATCTGCTTACTCTCCTTTTTCATATGATCACATAGTTTCAAAACAGTTTCAGTCACACTATTACTAATTTCAAATACCGATAAAATGTTTCATCTTGAATGATAGGTTCGTTTCCTTAATTTCATAAATGACTCCAGCAATCAGCTCGAAAAATCAATCGCATGCAAACAAAGAATATAGTTAACCTCAATTAGCTTGACAATTCAGCGGACAGAGATGGAACCAAATAATATAATTAACCCCGACAATCAGCTTGACGATTTAGAGGACAGAGATGCAACCAGAGAATATAATTAACCTCGACAATCAGCTCAAAAATTCAGCGCGCATAGATGCAACTAGTAAATATTTCCTCGAGAAATAGGAGAAATAGACACCTTGAAAGAAGACGCAGGGTGACCAAGAGGATCTTCAGCAACAGAGAGATCGAGATCATCTAAACAAAATTTGCGCCATAAATCCTCCTCGGAAGCCGAAGACCTCAGCCGCTTATTGGCACAAGCAATAATGGCAGCATTTTTGGCGCCAAGCTTTGATACGATGCTATTCAGCACCAAATCTCCCATTCCTTCTAGCTCCATTTCTCTATTTCCAGGACTTGCAGGAGCTCCGTGTGCTTTGTTCAGCCCTACATCCTTCTAGGAGCAACTGACTTCGCGCCAGTTCGAGTTCATATAGACACAAGATTTTTGGGATACTATGTTTTGTTTCCATTCGGAATAACATTTTTGGGATAATAAGCTTTCTTAGTTTTAAATGATTTATTTTTATCAATGAAGTTTTATTATAGAAAAATTATTTCATGAGTATTGCATTAAAATTATACTGTAAACCTTTGCATTAAAATTTAACAGTACATATATCACCACTCTTTATTATATGAAAAATGACATCAGTATTTTTAAATTTTATTTCGAGGTTTTACATCGTGGTTGTATAGTTGGCGGTCTAGGTAATAGAAATTAAAGAGTTTAGAGTTTACTCGAATAAATTGATAATATTTTTTAAAAAAAATTAAAATTTTACAGATTTTTATCTCCAAATTTATCTGGAGTAAAATGTTCAAAATAAAAACCTGCAATACTTATATTACCAATTGCTAATCTAAAACAATCCTCTATCCACCTCCAAAAGAAATTCAAAATTAAGTTGCTGATCTAAAACAATCCTCTATCCACCTCCAAAAGAAATTAAAGAGGAGTAAGGAGGAAGTGCATTAAGGTCAATCTTGATGGCCGACGACTGATCCTCCTATTGTCTTCATGCATAATGAGTTTCTTTACAACTGAATACAGACCCTAAATTCATCTATGTATTGTAACATAAGTAAAGATCGATGGAAAGAAAATAAGCTACCTTACAAGACATTACAATATACTGCATCTTGGAGATCGAAGGTGAACAAGACCCAAATTAAACTACTTAATTTCCGTATATATAGTTGCTTGTAATTATGACTAATATATATTCAGAAACCCAAACTTGAAGTGCCCTCTTAATTAATTTCATCAGCTAGCTGATCATAATATATATATATTAAGCCTCAAAATATTAATACAGATTAGATAATATTTCTGGCTTTAGGAATAGCAACAAGGGGGGGATCCCTAACCAGGGTCAGGTTTAACTTATCATTCAACTCCAACTTTTCTGGTTCCATTCCATTGGGAAGCACCCACTGGAAAGAGTGGAGAAGAGAACCCAAAATCAAAGGAATGGTTCGACTGGCCAGAGGAAGACCCATGCACATTCTTCTTCCAGCACCAAAGGGTATGAACTGGAAATGGTTCCCATTGTAATCCAAGTCCATTTCCAGAAACCTTTCAGGCACAAAACTGTCAGGATCCGACGTCCAAGACTTGGGGTCTCTTCCAATGGCATAAGCATTCACCAGCACTTGGTAGTCTTTAGGGACTGTGTAGCCCATTACTTGAGTTGTTTCCACGGCACGGTGAGGGATTAGAAAGGGTGCAGCCGGGTGTAGCCTCATGGTCTCCTTGACGCATGCGTGCAAGTATGGGAGGCGAGGGAGGTGAGCCTCTGTCATGGGGCCACTCCTCCCCACTTCTCTGTCCAGTTCTTCTACCACTTTGGCCATTTTCTTCGGTTGCTTCATGAGCTCCGCCATTGCCCATTCTATGGTGGTGCTGCTTGTCTCAGATCCGGGACCAAAAGTCTCCTGTTAATTAATTAATTACACAACACAAAATTAATTATATATACAAGAAGAGAGAAGTACAAGTAGTACTGATAATTTGGTCCAAATGGCAGCTATGATGAGATAATGGAAATTACCAGGAAGATGGCGTTTATTTGAGGGTCTGTGAAGTCATTATCAAGCAGAACCTGGAGGAAATCCTGTCTGGATTTGTCATTCACAGCTCGTCGTTCCTTCACCACGGGAGTCCAGAGAGCAGTGACATCTCTGAGTCTCTCGAGACAAGCCCGGTTCAATCCATGCAGATCAAGCCCCCCAAAAATAGGATAAAAATCTGCGAGATTCGGACTGGCAGCGATATAGAGCATCTCCCTTATGAGCCTCTGCATGCCCACTTCGTATCCCCTCTCACCGTACTTGAACACATCCAGGGAGAAGACGACATGACCCAAGATGTTGAGCAAGGTCCCGAACACAAACTCGGTGATCCTCAACGCCTCCCCGTTCTTCCCGTGCACGTACCGCAGCATCTCCGCCACCTTCTCTTCCCTGACGTGGATGTGAGCGTCTAACATCTTGGTGGTGAAGAGCTGCGTCCTGGCTATCCTCCTTAGCATCTTCCAGTTATCAGTACAATCCGTCCACACCACCGAGTGCTCCGTGTGATCCTTCATCCGAAGACTCTGGGGGATGTATCTGTATTGAGAAAGATCGAAAACAGTTTTGGGTAGAATCCAAAGCAAATTCGTGCAGGCTAACACGAAAGTGTCAAATCACAAAAATATATAATAATTACCTGCCAGACATAGCCTGGTTTTTCAAGATCTCTTCGGCGGACTCTGGAGACGAGGCGATAATCACAGGCTGGGCTCCGAATTTGACGAGCATGAGCGGACCATGGATCCGAGACAGGTGCATGAGGTCGACGTGGGGAGATTTGGATCGCATGGAGAAGAGGTTGCCGACGACCGGCCATGGGTACGGTCCCGGCGGGAGGTTTTTGCCGGAGAAGAAGGGTTTGAGCAAGAAGAAGAGAGGGACGAGGAAGAGAAGGCACAATAGTAGAAGAAGCTCCATTTTGGAAAAGACTTCAGCGCTATCTAGGAGATCAGAAGAAGATAAGCTTAGGAGCTAGTACATTTATAATTATGAATATAGATATATATCTACGGCAGTGAGGGAGTACTGCAAGACTTTCTCTCCCATGGTTGGATTTGTCAACATGGCGGCTTAAAAAATAGTACACGCCATTGAAACTCGTGGATGACTAGTGTAAGAATTATCAGAAGCTCCAGCACACACACACGGGAACCACGTGAACGTGTGTGGAAATCGGAAAGCAGCTGAATTTGAATAATATTGATACCGCCGTGGAGTACTGTGATTTCTTCTTGTTTAATCCACGAAAAGATAGAATGAATCCAAATCATGGAAGTGCAGCTTTTGTTGTGTGGATACCTCATTTGCTGAAGGACTGTATGACTGAATTATTAATCTTCGTGCTGAAAGTCACGGGGCAGACAAGTCACAAGAACCAATTAAATTAATTAGTGAGGTCACACTGAAACGATAATATATATTTTCTACTAGTAGGACGAACGGATGAAGTCGTCCAAGTCGTCCAAGTCATGTGTCCTTTTTAATGATCAATTGTATATTAATGACTTACGAGGACTTATGTAAGAGCTTTCCATCTCTATTTCCTTTCTTTGAGACAATTATACATGTCACGAATGACACACTTTCAAGTCCCTTGATTATAATAACAACGGTTTCTTTTTTATAAGATTTGTCTATGGGAGCTAGTGTTAAATCATACCCTCAATTAAAATTATTTTAAATAAAATAGGCATGATATTAATCGTAATAGTATATTTTAAGTATTGAAGTTGGTGTTGTTTTCGTCCATTACCTAAGCAAATTAGTTATAAAATAGGGTATTATTTTAATGCCCTCGATTTTCACATTAGAATAATGCTATGTGAGGAGTCGTGGGCATAGTCTTATTCATTTCATAAAATTAAAAGTTTGATTTTCTTTCCCATTGGATGCACGTCTCGTGATTTGAGGTGAGACAATAATGTAATGAAAACTAAGAGTTGTTATATGTGCACAACCATATTTAAGTGCGAGGGTTCACAATACAACGCGAGTCTGCAGTCCAAGTAATTAAGAGATAAAATAGGATTCATCTTCTATTTTATGGTAACCCTATACTTCATAGTAAAATATTACAGTACTTATATATTATTTTTCAAACTAAAAATATGACTAAAGTTATATTGTTACCAAGGGTCACCCTACCTTTGAAGCCCATGCTATAGGCCCACTATCCCTAAGGCCCAGATTACTGGCCCACCCTAAGCCACAGGCCTATAGCCCATCCATACCCGTAAGCCCGAGCCATAAGTGCCCACCCAATAGGACGTGACCCCACGCTTATATACCCTTAGAGAAAGAATAATATTAGGCGTGCACGCTATGAACAAAAATAAGAATAATGTTAGACGCGGACGCAATTATCTGGTCTACATGTTAATTTAAGCTCTTAAAATATAAAAAAAAATAATTTTTTTATAAAATCATATTTTCTAGAGGATAAACCTTAGACATTAATGGTTTAGATTAATAAGTGTATGAGATAAGTGCCTGGGTTAAGTACAACTAGTATTATTCATAAAATAATTTACTTTAGGTTCTGTGCAAAAAAATATGAGTAATGCTAGACTCACCTAGCATATGCACCTATCTACGTAAATGTTAATTTAAGCTCTTAAAAAAAAATTTTATTATAAAATTTTATTTTCTAGAGAATAAGTGTTAAGCATAATGGTTTAGATTAACAAGTGTATGAAATAAGTGCGCTAAGTGTAACTAGCGAGTATGAGTATTGCCCACGCACACAGTGATTTATGCACACGCTATGCACCAAACATTATTCGTACCCTTATTATCATTATTCTAACTAAAATAACATCTTACTCAACTGGCCATCTCCTCAACCAATACGCCCTCAACACAAACATTTCTGCCAGAAACGGTTGCTCGGATTTCTGTTGAGACCTCGAGACTGGGCATTTCTCTACCACCTCTCCCGACGTCGGGGGACAAACTTCCCACGCAATCGCTTCAGTTAGATGGGAGAGATCATCGTTATGCTGTCTCACCTCTGGACTCCAGCAGGATAGCCCCTAAGCCATCGATACTGGATACTTGCGATGCATTTCTTGCAGCATAGCCGTCCAGGACGACCTAAGTAATTACCGTTGAATAAGAAAACATCTCCAGGAGCTGTAGAGAAATCGATAACAGTATTAAGGTAATGCTGATTTAGTGAATTATTTGTATTTTATTTTGGAATGGAGTTGGGTGTTGGAAATTGCTTTGATCTGGTTTCGCATGGGATGATAATCTTTCTGAGAAGGCTTTCGGACGATTTATGAGGCTTGGGGTTAAAATGCATCTCATTGGTTAATTGTGGGGGTTAAAGAAGGGAATAATTCCAAATTTTTTAACTTTCTAACGCAGTTGGAGTATGGGGTCTATTATTTTTATTCCTTTATTGACCTTCTACCTTATCTCATCTGTTTACTACATCATGTTGTCTTTCGTGTGAATTTTAAATCCTAGTTTTTCGTTTTTCACTTTCAAGCAGTTATTTCACCATTCCATTTTTTAATCATAAATCTTTAACATGAGTCAGTGATAATGTTTATCTCACACATAGTTGAGGAAATTAGATAAAATTTCTTTTTTCCTCTTTGGAATTCGATGAGGTTTGTTTTCTTTTGTAAAGTGGTCATGCTGTGTTTTTAAGAACTCGATCCAGATTTGGTCCATGTGTACTAGTACCTGTTATCATCATTCACTATGTCACTTGCTAAAGCATGTATAATAAATTTCTACCTAATCTGGTTTTCAGGCAAAAAATTAGTTTCATTTTGGTTATAGAAGCAACCTTATATCGAAGTGGCAAACTTGGCCATAAGCTTGTAAAAATGATGTATAGGCTCTACATGGGCATATTTCATGTATTTCTCTTGCAAACTGGCTTAACCTCATCAAGCAAACAGAGAGAAAATCGTAACATGTTTAAGGTGTTTGTGTTTGGAAGATCAAGTCATTGTTGTGAAGGATTTGAAAGGTGTTTTTATTCTAAGCTTAGCCTTTCGTTGGATGCATGATTCTTATTTTTCTTTGTTTGTAATTATATGTTTTGAAAATATTCTATAATAAGTTTAGAGTCATTGTGGCACCTAGTTGGTCGATGATTATGATCTACACATTTGGACCAATTTCATAATTTTTAGTATTTTGATAGTCTATGTGGATGTAAGAAATGTTGTGAGTTCATATGTGCCATAGAAGTATCATGTTGTTGTATTAATCCAGAGTCAATACTTACTATATTGTTGAACCAAACTTTGACTGGACAGGACTGGTTCAACTTAATCTGTATGCATTGCAAGCGCGAAAGATGGTGTCTAGACAAGTACAAATGCTTTTGGTCCTGTTCAAATGATAATTCCATCTAACGTACCTTATTAGCTTGGATGGGGTATGTCTATCTTTCATTGTGCTTTTAAGGTTAATTTGAGACTGTAATGTTGGGGTCTGCTCATTTATGGTTGATGTTGTCACTGCTACTCCACAATCATATAATTTGGGAATCAGGAAAGGATAATTGTTGGAAAAAAAAAAAATGAAAGCAACTTCTAAATGTATGAATCAAAAGGCAGCTCCATAATAGTATCGTCGCATGGAATCTGTGGAGTAGCATATCTAGTTAGTTAGAAACTGAAGTCCCTTTGGTAAGATACATGGGGGCTTATATGCCAGAGTAGTGCATAATTATATCCTTCTCCTGATCTGGTGAGATTGAGAGAATATTTGTAGTTAACTAATTTGTACAAAGACTTCCCTAATTTTTTTTTTCTATATAGTAGAGCCTATGCTAGTTATATTTGATGTTTCTTTGCAATTTTTCCGACATTTCAATCTAATTATGCTTCAATTTGCATT
This sequence comes from Aristolochia contorta, assembly GCA_022405105.1. Taxonomy (NCBI): domain Eukaryota; kingdom Viridiplantae; phylum Streptophyta; class Magnoliopsida; order Piperales; family Aristolochiaceae; genus Aristolochia; species Aristolochia contorta. The sequence continues at coordinate 18,571,332 of CM039669.1, read as the reverse complement.
TAATTCCTTTATTTTTGGACAGAACAGGGGCTGTGTTGGAGGTCTGCTGAAATTCCAGTCGGCCTCCATTGGTAGAACACTGAACATAGAGCGAAAACGGAACTTAGGGCTTTTTTCGTTTTCAGGGAAAAAGCCATGGTCATCCAGCCAAGACGAGATGGAAAGTGTGGGTACTTCTCATTGCCATGATAGACACCCATTGGATGCTTCTTTAGTTGTTGAGGGAGAAGTCCAGTCCAAAGATGGAGAAGTGTTTGTTAATCATGGTTCGTATCTCCTTCAAATATGAATCTATGCTTTGAAAGGTCCTTATTCTTGGTTGCCAAGCAGCTTCCACTTGTACGACTTGAACTGCTAGAAAAGTTCTTCAAGAAATGAGTCTTAGATAGTAGCACCCTGAACTATTTAAAAAATCCAAAAAGATATTCATATTGTGTTTGCAATTGATATTTATTCACTTATGCGAGTTAATTGGTCCTTGTACACTTGGAGTTGGATCTGTTTTTCATGCTTTTGCCTAGGAAGGTTAGTCTCCCTGTTATGATTATGTGAATATCCAATGTTAAGGTGTTTCTATTCTATTTGACAAAGGCTAACTCTGTAGAGTAACTTATTGGCTATATGTCTCTGGATTTTAGTTTGAGTGGCAGTTTCGTTATTTGATGTAGTTATCACTAATTTTGTAATAGACTAATAGTGTCTAAATTCTTGTTGATTTATACATCTCATATTTTTTTTGTAGGAGCAATAACTTGGAGTCAGATACGTCAAAAGTGGGTTGGAGATCAGACTCGTAACCAAGAAAAAGAGCCAAGAGAACCTGTCATTAGGTAATCTGTTCTGTCAATGTACATTGCTCTCTATTTTATGTTAATCTTTCTGGGCTTTTACGACCTAAAACTACTTATGATAATGGCAAAATCCTATATTACTATATTCTGTGTTATTAAGGACATGGGCGATTGCAAGTTTTCTTTGTAGTCGAATTATTTAACACTTCTTAAGAAGGCAATATATATGGTAGCTAAGAATGAAATTTTTATTCTTTCCCATCCTTTTGACAATTTGTCAGCTGACCTACTTGGAACTTGTGCATAATTCCGAGAAAACTGATATTATACCTGTGAAATTTGGTTTTGTTTGATGGTTTTATCTGCAGACATGTTTTAACAGAAACAATAATGGTAAATCGTGGGCCTCCCTGTGGAAATATAGTCTTATTAAGCTGGAATATTTTTCTGTGAAATGTTATAAAGCTGGAACATTAAGGATGTAAAATTACTTCTGATGCTAATGTCCATGTTTGACTGATTCATTCAAGCTATTGGCTTACCAAATCTAACTATATGCTCCCTTGCCTTGATTAGACCAAAAATTATGAGCAGTGCTAAACTTGGCACAAGAACTAGCTCATCTAAATTTTCATACGATTTGCAAGCTGGTTTAAGCTGACTGGTGCCTTCTATGTCAGTATTATAATTAATGCATTGACCAAGTTTCCTGTTTTATCAGTAATTTCTTGATTTCGTGCACAAGATCATTTCCCCGTTTTATTCATTAGATTTTGGGAGTGCTTTTTAAATTTCCTTGAAATTGGACTGCTCTTGTCTAGTGGATATATTTAATATTTTTCCTCTTTTGTAGCTGGTCTACAACATATGACGATTTACTGACAGATACTAAGCCTTTTGCCGAGCCAATTCCATTGCCTGTGAGTCCAGGATATTATTGTGTTTGATAATTTGTTTTTCATCAACGTTTGGTATTGTCATATGTCCTAGTTCCTCATCGTTTAATTTTTGTTCTGTGCTCATGGTGTGGCTGATGCAGGAGATGGTTGATTTCTTGGTTGATACCTGGCATGAAGAAGGGTTGTATGATTAACATTCCAGTAAATACTGTCTGGGTTTTAACTGCTTCTAAGTGAACCGGGTTTGCTAAAACAGGACATAATTTCCTCTTCTGAGTGGTTACCATCTTGAAAGTGTAGACTGAGCGGACAATGAATCTTACAAATTCAGTGACCATTCTCCCCTGTTCAGTTTCTTCTCCTCAAAAGACTAACAACTGTGTGGCATCTTCAGATTCTTTCGTTACTGGTTTTGTTATGTACAAAGTTTAAATGATATATTTTTTCTGACATTATTAGAGTGTTTTTTTATAAAAGTGTCTCAGTTTTAGATCTTATTGAGGTTTCTTTAATGTTTACAACATCCAGCGGCAAGAATATGATAGCAACTTACACTTTATCATTCAATACCAAAGTCTAAAGTATGGGTTTAAGGTCTCATAGTTTTTTTCAAAAAAATTATCATTTTAATGATAAAAGATACACTAACATTTCTGTAAATATGACAAATGGCATTCTTGTAAATAATGAATTTTTAATATAGAAGAATTTAAGTATAATCGAAGTTTGTCCATTATCTCTCTCCTGTAATCATATATGTCCCTTAAAATAGTCATCATTAACAAAAACACTTAAGTTGTACTCCAAACAACTTCGATTTTCCAACTTCGAAACGCAAGGGTGGCTCAGTCTAAACTATCTCAACTACAAATAAACAAGAGTAGAAGCCTCTGCGTTATTTATACCAACTTCTTCCTGGGCGACGGAATCAAGTCATCCCAGTGTCCAAAGCATTAGAATTCTGGAGAGAAGCAACATTCTGGCTGTCTTTGAGCTTGAGCGGAGAGAATAGGCAAGAGAAGATTTATCTCGTGCACTCCTATTCACAAAGGTGAAGGCAATACAAAAAAAAAAAAAAAAAAAATGACAGATCGTGTTGCTTCAGAAATCACTACAAAACCTCCCATCATTAGCCCTCCCAGGAGCACAGGTGAGGATGGGTTCACTAAAAGACTCGTACTTGCCAAGGGCAGGAATGCTTTGAGAACGTTTTCTAAACCTCTGATTTTTCTCTAACATGAATGAAGAATAAGGCCACAAGGCCTCAGATACTTGGTCAAGATGATCTCTGGTACTTAGGAATCTGTTAAGATCTCCATCATGCTTTCCCGCCTGGAGCTTGTTGCTACAGCCATTGTTGCCCGCTAAAAGAGAGTCCTTGCTATTTTCCTCATCGTCATCCGACCAATATCCATTCTCCTGCCCGTCACGCATGGCCAAATCATCGTACTCCTCATCAGATTTCGTCGACTCTTCGTCCACAGATCCCTCCATCTGACAAAACAAAGGAAGATACTTAGGTACTTAAGAGGAAAGAAGTTGAATGGGAGATAAACATCTGTATGAAGCAATAATGTTGAAAGAGATAGGCAAGAGAGCCTCAACAAAAATGTGAGAGCAAGGTTGTCAACGGAGAATAACATCTTATTTTGTACCCCAACTCGAATATTAATGTTAGACTGCATTTCTAACTTCGATTTTCCACGAAGAATCTTTCTTCATGAGCTTGCTAAGATTTCTTTTTTTTTTTTTTCTTTTTTTCTTCTTTTTTTTTTTGAAGAGCTTGCTAGGAACATTTGGAGAAATGCTGAAATGGAAATGAAACAAAATGTGTTCCAATTGGATGAAAATTAATAACCCCTATGGGTTATTGAGTAGCCAAGACCTCAAATTGAGTCAACCTCTCCTTTTTTGAAATTGAGTCAACCTCTCTTTTTTTGAAATGGAGTCAACCTCTCCTTCAAACAAGAGTGCTGCTCATTTGTTTCAAAGGCATACAAGTACGATGAAAAGCCATTACCTCCTCATGGATTTCCTTACTGCCAGCATCACTGAGATCTTCATCACTATCCTGCTCAACAGGATCATCTGGTTCTTCTTCACTGCCCGAGACTAACAATTCTTCCTTGAGCTGTAATGCAGGGAAAAAGGTTAAGAAAAGATAATGCTTTTTCAAATCTATGACAATGGAATTATCAAGCACTTGCAAGGAAATTAGAAAGCATAACTGGCCAAATGGATAATTCATCTGACAGACAGGCCACCAGTTCAGGCGCTAGTTCATTGACAGTCAGCTAGTGATGCTAACTTTACATGTAGACGGTATCAGCTGGATTTCTAAATACTTCACATTTCTATTTTGGTTTTTTGAAGTTTTAGAAAAAAAATTAGAATTAACCAATTAAACCAAACTCTTTGGCCAATCTGGTTTGAAGCATCAGATATGATCATATTGATCAATCATTCCAGAGAACCTGGCACAACTTTGTTGAGTGCAATATAACCTGATATCTTTGCAGAATGAGGATTACCACTAAGTTCTTTTTAGCATCTACAAAATTGACAACGAGAGAAGGAAGGCGGTACCTCCTTGGCAGGCCCATCAGACATCCTTGGAGAACTGCAGCATGAAGAGTAGTACCTGCTCCCATTTTCAGTACCATCTCCCCTTGATTCGTCCACACTCCCTGCATTGCTAGTTCCACATGTATCACTTGGCCATGCACTAATTCCAAAGTTTCCAAACTGGAGATTAACAGGCTCTGCTTTCCCGATCTGCAAAGGTCCATACATGGGTCCCTTCCCCCCTTTCTCTCCACACACCACAACTGGTTTCCCATTCTCATCAACTTCTTCCTCTACAGGCCAAGCCTTAGCAACAGAGCCATCTGTATTAACAAGTGCCATAAGATGCCTTGAAGAGCCTTTCCGCTGAATCAATTGAAACATGCACTTAGAAGTTAATGAGTTAGCAGCACACTGATTGCGATACTCTTCATCAATAAGAGCAACTGTGTTAGTAGTTGGATCATAAAGCTGCTCCCCTCCCTCACACCTGCGGAGAGAACTGAATACAGTAGCATGGATAGCAGCGACACTCCTATCAACATTAGTATTGTTTATTTTGGGCACAAGATGCTTATCTGCTCTATTACAGAGATATTCCTGAATAGTTCTGATATTCCGTATATATTTGACATATTTATTTTTCGCAGGGTCCAGTGTCATATACTTTGCTCGGACAGCAAACCTCTCCATGTGCTTGTCCTCATTGGTGATGTATATCATAAAAGGTATAATTGATGGATGTTTCTTCATCAGCCCCATCTGAAAAAAAGCACAAAACAGAAAGAACTAATAAGCAAACACATATGCATTAAAGCTGAGCTAGAACGTCAGCAGGTTAGTCAGCACAAATTGTGCAGGCCTACTACTCTCTCTGTACCTCTAACATTTGAATCAGTATAGCAATGGAGATTCGATAAACCAGCAGAAACAAATTGAACAAGGATCTATTTTATTTCATTCAAACATATATGCATAAACCTCTGGGTATCACTTCATAAGAAAACGCAGAGTTGAAAATAACACACGGATATGACATGCTCGAAATGTCAAAATAACTATTTTTTTGTTTACTGAACAAAGACAACCTAGCCATGAACATCTGGGAAGTTACTAACCACAAAATTTAGGCTCAAGTGAACACCTTCTACGACCACCGATTCCTTTCTTTCTTCCCATGCTGTAATCAGTCTATCAAGACTATCAATAACCATCTCGCTTTGTGCTTTAAACCCCTCAATTGCCATCTGCTTAGGCCCAATTTTTATTTCAGGGACAGATGCTGTATCCATCAGCCCTGTTTTGGGCCTATCACTTGAAGCTGCATCAGATAACTCCTCTTTAGAGAAGGAACGAGGAATGCCCGCCAGCTTCTTGGCTTTTCTTTTTGCCTTGGCTTCAGCAACTGCAACTGGATCTAAGAATTCTCCAGCATGATAAGTTGAAGACCAAAGGAGAGGGTTTTGCTTCTCATCCACAAAACTCCTCATCATGTGGCGAATTGAATCTGTAGAAATCACTGTTGTGACACCTAATCTGCTACCCTGAAAGAAACATAAGAAGTCAATACATATACGGACAAATGAAAAGATTTCATCACTCAAGAAAACTAGGCATCTATTAGTATGCTTATATATCCACAGGTTACAGGAAGTATGTTGATTTGTTTTTTTTTTGTTTTTGTTTTTAGAAGTGCCAATTCTTACCCAGAGAGGGCAAATGAACAACTTTAGCGCCACACGAAGAAGGAATCACTTTGTTTGTTAAGCAAACTTTTAAGGCATGTGTTTCTTTAAAACAACTTCAAGAAGTGTCTACAATTCAAAACAGAGCCAAAACTAAATTAAACTAAATGGATGTTGAAAGTCATAAAATATTACCAGCAAGGCAGAAAGAGTAGACTTTCCACACCCACTTGTTCCACACAATAAAATGGTCACAGATTCCTTTTTCTCTCGAATCCTACAAAAGTGAACATCATACAAGGGAGGAGTCAAAATAATGAAAAACAATACCAGATCTCATCAGTTCAAAAAATTAGAGAGAGATTTCACATAGGATTCTACTCTACTATTTAGACAAAGAGATCGAAGATCTAAAGACAGAGATGACTAGCGGACACTTGTAGGTGTTGTCACCGAGGTTTCATAAAAAACTTCCACATTTAGTGAACCTTCGCATTCTTTTTACCATCAGACCAGGACACAAGAACGACCCTTTGCTTCTGCGCTAGGCTACATTTCAGAACTTGTTAAACTTGCATGAAAACTAAATAAGCATACATAAAACAAACAAATAAGAAAAGCCATAGTCTAAGCCTACAAGAAAAAGACTGAGGGTATCCATTTGTCAGTTCAGATGAAATATATACCTGCATGCCAATATTAAGTCAGCTCTTTGATTGGGACCAAAGTATTTGTAAACAGAAAGTGCATCACAAACAACATCCAAGAATGTGTCTCTCTTAACAACAACTGTTGTGCGTCTTTTGTACAATTCGAATGGCACACTGTTCTGTTCATTTTGCTCTTGAACTGAATAGCTCACATCCTTCCTTTTTTCTTTGTTGTCCTGCAGCTTGAAAGTACCAGTTCCGAAGGTTTCTTCCATGGAAGGAAGCAACATATTTGCAGAAAATTCAATTCGCATAACTTCAAAAACCCTCCTGCTTATCTGATACGAATAGAAGGAGATAAGAATGCATTAAAGGACAGATGAGAGACTTACTATTAAAACATGATGCAAAAATAAGTCAGACTTAGCTGACATGAATAGAAGTAGATAGGTATACGCAAAAAAGTGACAGACTTACTATGAAAACATGACACTAACATAAGTCAGATTCTTCATAAACACCCATGATGGCGGGTATTTAGAACAGAATGTTACTCAAACCAACGTAAGCGTGCAGACTTTGAAATCGCAGGACAAAAACAACAAAAGGAAAGAAAATGAAAGCCACAAGTTTCAGATATCGCAGGACAAAAATTCGTCATAATTCGCACTTTATTATAATCAAGATTGTCAAACATTGCAGCAACGAGGTAGCAACATAGAGAAAACTTGCTTAAAGATGAAAACTGGCTCTGGGCGACGGCAACAGAAGTAGAAAAGAAAGGATAACTTTTTCCTCAGAGAGGAAATCATAGACAAGAAGCTTGTAACAAATATGTTCACTCGTGCGTACTTTAAATGCGTGGCGGGCTTTGCACCCCATGAGCTGAAGAGTGCTCTGCAACACAGGCCGAGTGTACCGGAATGACACATTTTGTTCTTCTCCTCCTGCATTCTGATCAACAACGACTATATACAACAATTTAGGCGGTTCAGCCATTTCTAGGAACCTTTACAATTCCCTGCCACATTTAGAGAGAAAAAAAAAATAGCTGAGTAATGAATCAAATGTAAGGGATCAGTAAACAGCCAAATTGTCAGAAGAGAAGAAAAGATCCAGAAGATTGCAGCCTAAACCGTAAGTACTCGAGAAATTGCAGGAAGATAACATCAGTTATTACGCAAATCTCACGGTAAAAACACAAAAAAGATCGCAAACAAACGAAGCCAGGCTAAGCCGCAACAGACTAAACGGAACACAAAAGGCTGCTAGGAACAAAATTAAATTCCTTGTCAACGCAGAAGCCCCATTACGTTATTGCAATTACAAAGGAAGGTGCTTTCGACGCATAAAAGAAAGCAAATAAAGAAAAAGTCATAAAATAAATTAATCGCGTTCAAACGTCCAATCGCAGCTCACGATCACACAAAAACATAAAACAAAAACAAAAGAGACTCGAATCAAAAATTACAAAGAACACCGAAACGGGCAAATTTTTGTTTTACCGTGACAATTGAACGTAACACGGTCGCTCAGGAACGTTTTGGAAACATAATCACTTCCTCCACAACACCGTCACCATGACGTCTATCTGGACAGAAAAAGATCCAGCAACTTAAAAAGAACAAAAAAAAAAAAAAAAAAACTCGGAAGCAAGAACGATAGACCAGCTGCTTTCGAGCTCGATAAGTCATACTCCGGCAAAACAAAGACATTCCGCAACAGAAGCAAACCAGTGCAATGTATGTGGTAGACTAATGTAGATAAGAGGGACGACCGCTACTGGGAGAATTGAAGAGGAACACTACCTCCCAACAAAATGCTAGATCAGTAGATCCCACACATTAAAGTACAACCCAAAGCGAAATCCGAAGACGGAGGGAGTGAGGGAGCTGAAAGCTTTTGTAGACGTCGTTAGGGCTAAAGGTTGCAGGTTCGGGAGGATCAGCCATTTGCAGGGATTCCGAACGAAAATCGCCATTTCGCCCTGTCACTGCCTCCACGCATCACAGCACCCGAGGCTCCACACGTCCCCTTCGTCTGCTCTCTCTCTCTCTCTACAGTCTGCGCCTCTTCTGCTATTCTCTCTCTCGGTCGGTAAAACTAAAAGTGGGAAAAAGACGAATTTTGTTTTTCTTTTTCAATTTAAAATTTACAAGAATTGCAAAGGAGTGCTATCCTCACTCGCACGAAGAACGATTCCACGTTTCCGCGTTCTTATAACTCACCGACCTCGACGGTTTCTTTTCCCGGTCAAGACTCACGGGGGGCCGTTCGGGTTACCCCAAAGTACATAGCACAATAATTTGAGTGGTGATATATATATATATATATATATATATATATATATATATATATATATATGAGTAGAGTACTGTTATGCGTACCACAACACTGTATGTATACAATAAGTCCAATCTCCCTCACTGTAATAGTAGGGTATTAAAATATTCCTGAATGCAGGTCCCACTATTATAGTGAGAGGGATGTACCCCATTGTAATCATAGACTTATTCATATGAGTGCATTGTAATCATAGACTCATTTATATGACTACTGCCAAACATTACTCTTGTGTTTATATTCTGGCCTCGACGATATAGGTAAGAGATGAAGTTGGATTTATCTTCCTAATCTAGTAAATCCTAAATTTTAAACCTTATCTAGACTACCAACTGACCTGTCACGAATATCACCACATCATGATGTAAAACCTCATAGTGAAATATGATAATACTGATATCATTTTTCTAATTTAAGCAATTATCTATTGACATAGACTTTCGTGTTTTTACCCACTTATTTTGAGGAAAGAATCTAGCTATTGAATGAGATTTCAAATTAGATTCCAGTCTCAAAATCATATATATACACCCCCTCAGGATCATCATGTAAAGAAAAACCAATAAAAACAAATTAAAGGGTATGATTGAATCTGATTCTCTAATAAGTTAGTTTATTTATAAGCTTCTAGAATTATGGTTTAACTTCTCCTCTTAGGCAATTAGTCTGGAATTCAGATTTCTTTGTTTTTTTAAAGCTTTTATCTGGAAATTAAAGTTGAAGAAGAAATTGGATTCCATTGCTTGTTAATTACTTTTTCCACTTGCAAGACTGAAATAAGTCCCAAGGATTTAAGGTCTAGACCTAGAACAAGTCACGAGTTCAGCTTTTTTTTTTTTGTACGTAGGAACTCTAAAGATTTTTCTTTTTATAACTTTGATTAACGACACATCTTCAATTTAAAAGAAAAATTATTATGCCACTTTATTTCAAGCACATTAATTATATACACTCTACCTACACCATTTAATCGGTAATAAATTTATTGGGCAGTAGAACAGAAAATTAATTATTGATATACATCTACCTTTTTTCACATTAAATTCCTCATCATGCAGATGCTAAATTTCACATTCAGTGCAGTTGGAAAGAAATTATTCCACACGACAAGAATGTATAATTAATAGACGTACATGCATGATAATCAAGCAACAACCACTCTCACCGTTGAGTGTGGTGTGGTACCGGATGCTCTTTGAGGCATTTTGTCATATACATTTAGCACTTTATAGTTGCTCAAAAATGGGCACCTTAAATTAATTTACAATCAGAATCTCTTAGTTTAAATTATAAACCATTCTGCATCGTGCAATATGGTGGACTTAATCAATCAGATTCTTATGGTCAGTGAAAAGAGGGAAGTGATCAATAAAGGGTCGTCGTCGTGTGATTCCCATACTAGATTATAATTAGTACTATAGTTATAAAAATAAAGAACGATCAAGCTGAAAAAAGAAAGAAAAAAGAAGAAGAAAAAAGAAAGGAGAAGGAGACCCATCTTCAGCATAATATATATATATATCGAGATATTTGATCAGGTCCTCATCTGATGACAGTGCACGTTGCAACAGAAGAGAAAATTTCAGCTGTCCTCGTTCTGGGTTATCTTCTGAACCCATGCATGGGGCCATTTTAATTTATCCCTGACAAGATGAAGAAAGAGACGTCGTGGGAAAACGAAAGAACCAGCCGTCCGTCGGAAAGAGAGAGGATATATATATATATATACATGTTGCATTTACTACAGGAAGAGAGGGACGTCTCCGTCGTTGGGTTCAAGTGAGAGAGAGACGGACGATGCTGATGCCGATGATGCATGACTGAAAGAAAAAGCTCCAAAATTGGCTCCCTCGATGGAACAAGGAATCCTGCTGGAAACCAATGGATTTTTCATTCGTTGAAGGCTTTTCTGGGTCTTTTTCGACGATGGGACATGTGCCGAGGGATAAGGTATAATAAACCTTTCACTCAGGTCGATTAAGAAGCTTCTAAATAATTAGATGCAAAGCTCGATTGAATATAAACGAAATAGTAGTATTCTATGTAACATTTTACTAGTGATTTGCTTTTGCTTTATTCCGTAGACGTCTCAACAATACACGATGGGGGTAAGTCGATCTAGTGTTTGGTACACAAGAGAGAATAAAAAATATAATTTACTATAAAGTATATAAATAAAACAATTAGATATTTATAAAAGTAACACAAAAAATTTTAAAAAATGTATTTTATTCTATTTAATTAAACTACTTAATAGCATTCTTCTAATTTGATGTAATTGCAGTCTACACAAACTTCAAGACCCTTCCCTCCCTCCATTGTCCCTTTCACGTCTCTCTTCCTCTCTTCTTTGAGCTTTTTCCCGGATAAAGGAGACCTGAAGGCAAAGGAGAAGGGAGGGAGGGAGGGAGGGAGAAACAATTGAGTTATCGTTCCAAAAACCAGATCGAGTTATCATTTTAATGCAAAAGTGAATCTTAAGTAATATTATTCACAACGATAAGAGAATTTTACCATCTCAATTTTCATGACAGAATATTGTGTACACTCTTGATGGTCATCGAGCCATTCGCTGTATACAACTTTGTACAAAGGTAGGTAGGTAGGTCAGTTTATATGCCTAAACTCCACTGTCTCAGTCTCAGCTTCTCCATCTCTTTGGGCATCCACTGTCTCACTCTGAGCTTCTCCATCTCTTTGGGGCATAACACTACTCCAATAATGCCATATTTGAAACTAACACTGGCCAATGCATCATGCAAAATTGCAAGTATTGTACTCTTCTCAAAGGACTGAGCTACTTCCGACAGTAACCATCACCTGAAGGTAGGTAGGAAAAGCTGAACTAAATCCACTTTCTAAGTATGAGTTTCTTCATCAATTTTCAAAAAATAAAAAGTATGAGCTTCTTCATCACTCTGGACCATATTCCTGATCCCAAAAGTTCATCATGTTTGAAAGTAACAGTGGCCATTACATCAAACAAAATTGCCAGTATTTTTTCTCTTCTTGGAGGGACAGTAACCATCACCTAAAGAAGGTAGGCAAAGGTGAATACCTGAATCCACTTTCTCAGTCTGAGCTTCTTCATCTCTCTGGACCACAATACTACTCCCAATAGTTTGTCATTTTTTAACAACTGAGCCACCTCGCAGGATTCTATCACCTAAAGGTATGCAAGAAAATGTGAATACCTGAATCACTTCCTCACTCTGAGCTTCTCCGTCTCTCCAGACCATATTACTTATCCCAGTTGTGCATTATGTTTGATACTAATATTGGCCAATATATCAAGCTAATTTGCAAGCATTCTTCTAATCACAGGTGAATATTGAATCCACTTTCTCGGTCAGTGCTTCTCCATCTCTAATCCCAATAGTTCATAGTGTTGAACTGACCAATGCACCCAGCAAAACCACAAGTACTCTAATCTTCTTGAAGGACTAAGTTACTTCTGATAGTAATCCATCACCCACCGCCTTTGACTTAAATACATCAATGTCATTTATACACACTTCGGGAACACAATAACTAATTCTATCAAGACAAGGACCCATACTTTTTTTCACATCAATGCAGCTCTTACCAGGGGTCTTCTTTATCCCTTTGTCTTCCATCACCTTCCGAATCTTGAGAGCCTGCTCCCACATACCAACTGCCTTGTAAACATTTCCGATAAGAATATAACTCAAATGAGAATCTTGTTCCAACTGCATCAGCCTCTTTGCCACCCTCTCAGCCACACATACATTAGGATGAGAAGCACAAGCACCAAGAAGAGCCACAAAAAGAGAGGAATCATCTCTAACAACAGACTTATTTATCAGGCTCTCTGCTTCTTCTAGTAGCCCAGCTCGACCAAGAAGATCAACAATGCAATTGTAGTGTTCAACCCCTGGACGAATTCCATAATCTTCAGTCATTCTTTTGAAATAATCTCTCCCTTCTTCCACCAGACCAGAATAGCTGCAAGCAGACAGTACTCCAATAAAACTAATATAATCAGGTTGAATACCAGTCCTTACCATCTCATTAAAAAGCTCAATTGTTTCATTAACCTTACCATTCTGCGCAAACCCACATATCATTGAATTCCATGTTATCAAATTCCTGATCGCAATATTAGAGAAAACACTCTGTGCATATTGTACATAACCACACTTTGAATAAAGATCAACAAGAGCAGATTCCATGATAACATCTCTCCACCCTATCCTTCTTAAATACTGGCAGTGTACCTCTTTGCCGTGTCTGACATCTGTCAGACCAGCACAAGCACGAAGAACCGTCCCAAAGCTATAATGGTCATCCTGCTTTTCCATATCGTAAAAGAGCCCAAGAACCGCATTATAATGGCCATTTTCACAGTAAGCACCAAGCAAAGCAGACCACGAGACTGGATTCTTTATCAGCATTCTATCAAAAACACGCCGGGAATCCTCTGCTGACCTGCATTTCCCATACATATCAACAAGACTGCTGTTTACAACAACATCGCCACCTATACCACAAGTGAGAACCTTTCCATGTATTTCTTTACCATGTTTTAACCTCCTCAAATTACCACAAGCAGTTAATATGGACCCAAATGTATAGCTATCAGATGGCAGAAAGTATTTCCTGTGCATTAAATAAAACAAATACAATCCTTTTTGAAACATATCATTTCTGATGAAAGCAGAAATCATCGCAGTCAAACATATAGAGTCAGGTTGAAGAATTTCACCAAAAATTTGATATGCACTTTCCACATCGGCTGCCCTACCATACATGTCTACCAAAGTACACACAATTACGTTATTTATAACAAAACCTCGACTTATTACTAGTCCATGTAAACCCATCCCAAACCTAATATCCCCAAGCTCTGAACAAGCCTTAATTGTGGCCGAGAGAGTAAATGCATTTGGTTCCATCCCGCATTCCATCATTTTCTGAAAAACATTTAGCGACTCCTTCGGCTTACCATGACGAACATACCCAGAAATCATCGATGTCCACGAAATTACATCTCTAATAGGTAAATTGTCGAAAACCTTCTGGGTTTCCCTAAAATCTGCCGAGAGTTTGAAGTAGAACGATAGTAGGCTGTTTCCAATGAAACGGTCAAACTCAAGACCAGACTTTATAATATAAGCGTGGATTTGAAGTCCGGGTTTTACCTCAAGACTATTAACGCATGTCTGTAGTAGAGAAGCAAACAGAACAGGCTTTAGAGCAATTTGACGTAGATCAGTTGAATTTAGTAGATGGAGTGCTTGGAAAAGATAACCACACTTGCATAAATGGAGGATTCGCGCGTGCAGAGTGCAGTTTCTTACTGAGTGCTGTTTCAGAAGCGTGCAATAGTACCTTCGGAACAACGTCATGTAGTTAGTAGGCGCGCCTGCGGACTATGAGGACATTTATCAGAAGAAATGTACATGTATTGGTCTCCCTTGCCGTTCCTTGACTCAAGACTTTAGATTAGAGAACCTAGGGACCAACCTTTTGCCTTTTCAAGAGAGTGGGACAGAGAGGCCAGTTCAGTTAACCTGAAAATTAAATATGTCAACTCGGAGTCATCAAATGAGTTCTTTAAATTCACACAATAGAGCAGTTCGATGATATAAATCAGAGGGTGAAGAAACTTATCTAATAGTCATGGGGAAGGTAAGATCAAATTTGCTAACTATGTGGTTTAGAAGGTTCTTGAAACTTGTGATGACCAAAGCCGTGAGCTGATTCTTTGACGCATCAAAGTGCACTTAAATGCCCGGAAGAGCTACACATATGACAAACACATAGTTGCACGTGTCGAGAAACTCGTCACAACTGGAGGTAAAACACGTAGTTAAAATTAACGAGTGATTGACGGTGCCTGTGGCTCCAGAAGTCTGCCATTAGAGCAGCAAAACATTTGTGTATGATCCAAAAAATATGTTGATTGTGAAGGCTGGCGTAACAGTCTACACAGGTCAGCGAAAGCGGAACCCATTGTCATCAAAACGCATCCGTTTCTTTATTTGATTACTGAGAAAACACTCACATTGCTCACTACTCTCTGTACTTTCTCAACGAGAGCAAAACAATAAATAAATTACAGAGTTTTTGTTCCACACCTGTTCTTCACCAAAATTTAATAAACCCCAAAACTTTTGTGAATTCACTCTAGAGAGATAAAGGAGACTCAGCGAAGGTTTTCTACAATTCTTGCCAGAGCTGAATATGTGCCAATGGCTGATGAAACAACACCTATTGTAATGATTAATATACAAAACGATACCTACAAGAAGAAACCACCATTAGAAGAGGAATTTGTCCGTCTTTGTACAGGCAATTTCGGTCAATTAACTCAGTTCAGAGAGAGATGATTATCCTCAGCATTTAGCTACTATATATTTTTTATCATTTTGCAGAAGCAGAAATGTAATCCGTACAGACCTAGCCCAGTTACTAGACATGGTTCTGATACACCGAAATAACTTTTGATGTGGTTCTTAGGGTAAGAGTATATTGTGGAAAGTAGATGACCCACCTGAAGTCGAGTGACTTTGCCCCTGAGGATGCTCAAAAAGCACGCACATGGAAGAATCAATGTCTGTCAAAAGACGAAAAATTGGTACTGTTTTAACATTGTTGTCATTTATATTTTTTGCATATCCAGTTAATAGGAAACATAGACGAGGACCTAAGCAAGGAAATACAACTTACCACAAGCATGGTAAGAAAAGAACCGATCAGAGCCAACACCAAACCTGAAATACCATTAAGCTGGAACTAGTGATCTTTATTCAGATGAAATTTCATCAAATAGTCACAGTATTACTTAAGATGTCTCTCATTATCATGGTTAGGTCATAATCATCGAAAAAGGCACCTTACTTAAAAAGTAATTGCCTGCTTGTCGGTCTCCACTGCCGTAAAAGTTTCACAAGCAGCACAATTATAGGAATGACACACGGCAGGAGTGCCTTTAATGCCTCCATATACAAGATATACGCCTAGATGGTTAGCTCAAGCTAGCAGTAATATAGTCACCTCTATGGCAAAGGTGGATGATAGCAATTGACCTGCTTGAAGGCTTAGGAGTTGAGTTAAAAAGAACATGTATCTAAATGGCACATCATCATCTTGAGGAAATAATTTAAGATTTAGAAGTAACTTTGTATTGATCTCATTGCATAATGAGGGCCAATAGAAACTCAGTGAAAGCATATTAGAATGAAAATCTACAACTAGGGGACTAAAATAAATGTAGTCTTAGTAGCAGAAGCCAACATACCGAAGAAAGGGATACTGAGAGCCACAATCAAAGTAGAGATTACCAAGCCTGTCCTGATGAGTACTGCATAGATGTGAGACTTCATATGGTTTGACGGTATCAACTCCTCTAAACTCATGGCAACAGGAGACAAGGTCAAAGCATATTTATATTCTAGTCAAGGATTACATATTAGCAGAGAAGAATGTTTGCAGCACAAAAAAAAAGTACGAAATCAACGTCAAGAAGTAAGGGGGAAAGTATTAAACAAATTTAAAATTTGAAAAGTGGACAAATTTCTGTCCGTGTAATCTTGGGGTGTAGATTCACATATGCTACAGCTACCCAAGTGCATGTCTACAGTACAAAAGAATTTTATACATATAATATATGGAATGATCTAGTTCGTCATAATAGACCATGTGGCAGAGCAGAAGTTAATGATGTAAAGCAAGGGGATCCCGAGTATAATTGACAATAGGAAATCCTTCAGTATTAGAGATGAAGATTAAAATGTCAACAGAAAAAGGATATTTAGTGAATGGGTTCACTACCTGCAAAATGAACAAAACAATGGTCAGACGTCTAACTTCATCCTAGTAATTGACTAACATGTCTTATGATTTCTAAACTCAAACTGGACCTCAACCTCCAAGCACCAATGGCACCTTGGTAAATAATAGAAGGGCCCCTCATGAGAAGTCAAATGTTGACAACTACTAGAGCATTTAAAGGGAAAGGTGTTTTGAGTAGGTAATTTATCAATTATTTTCTGCAGGAACGATTTTTGACAGGGACCAACATAAAGTGTAGTGTTTATCCCAAAATAATCAAATACATACTATTCCATCAAAATGGCAATGCATGACATTGATATAAATAGGAAATATAGCACTGCCAAAGATCCAATGGATTGGTTGTAGTAAAACTGGAGTTGGACAAGGATTATCTTCTTGTATTATTATCATTAATGTTGACTAATTTATGGAAGCATCATAATCTTTGTCATGGACTCATTAATTTGGTTTTAACAGGGCCCTTTGTCAAGTAATATAAAGGACAGTTCCAATTTTTTTGAATCAATATATTTGCTGGGGTCAAGAATAGCAGCACTTGGCCCAACTGATCCTTTTTTACTTCATTATTAAATAATATATTTGGCTACATGAGGGTACTGCTTGGTCTCTATCCATATAATTCAACTAAGTAATCCACTGGTTATTTCTGAAAATTGAACAAAAAAAAGCAGCCTAAATTTATTGTTTCTAGTGTTTTCAGATAACAAAGATTTTTTACTTTTAGTAAAGAATTTCTAACAAAGACTTCTCATAAAAAAGACTCACAAACGTTTTTCTTTCTCCCCATTAATTTTTGAGACAATGAGATTTATTCTGGCTATAGTGTACAATAAGATTCCATACCGTTGTCCAAACTGCAATTTTTGTAGCAACCAGATCCTTAGGCATGTTGAGTGTGAACTGAGATTCTGTGGATTCCCCAAACATTTTATACCCCATTACAGCAGTTCCAGCATACAATGCAGTACATAATCCGAAACTACAAGATATTTGAAAAGACTAAGTTAACAAAAAAGAAAAAACATGGTCAGTAATGTATTCTTACTACTTTCTACTGTTACTTATCATAATCTAGGGAATGTCAACATATATATACTATGATAATTAGAACCTCAACTATTTAATGATGGATTATCTTACAAAACATTCTATAAATCAATGCGGTTTATCTCATTGCTATTAAGTGCTCTCTCCGAGATGATACAAGTCATATTTATCTCCTGATGGTCAACCAATCTAATGGACACACAACACAGTAACGATAATAGTTTTATCTCATTGCCATAACTGCTCTCTCCTAGATGGCACAAGTCAAAGACATCTCCAGATGACCCACAAACTTATGGACATAAAAAACATTAGTATGATCTCATTGCTATCAACTGCTTTCTCCAAGATGGCACAAGTCAAAGAAATCTCGATATGATCAACTAATCTTATGGATACATAGAACACACATCAATAGTTTTCTTATATTGCTGTAAACTGCTCTTAGATAAATTAAAGAGATAAAAATAAGTTTCTAACTTCAATTTCAGTGATCATAAGGATTGCTTATGTAATGTGTTATCCATTGATGAACAGGGGTATTTTGATCTCTTCTAACTAGGAGTCTTATGACGTAATTTTATTCACTTCTGAGCTGTTTTACGGGACTTGCATCCCTCCCTTTCCTTTTGGAACATAATATGGTAATGACTATGAGTCAGATAACTTAGCAGATCTATATTACAGTCCGTCCTAGTATCAGTGTGGACTGGGCTAGTTTAGTATAGGATATACTTCAGGGCCTGGGTTTCCAGTTAACTCTTTTTCTGGAGCATTTGCCACATTATCTAGGTACCAAACACTTGGTATTGGACCAAGCACCTCATCATGTATTTTCAACCTAGTAGTGACCAAGTGGAAAAACTACCTAGTACGAAAGTGGGAGTCGAAAAGAGATCTCTGGTTCGATGGTATACCCTTCCGTTGAGTACCCTATTGTAGAGTTTCATACAAAAGCATGGTACAAAAGCATAGTAATCCACATGCTTCATATGTACGGAACACAATAACTCATGGACATTCGATACTTTCTGTAACCAAAAAATATGAAATTCTGAAGACAGAAAAGCGAATGTTTCACCCATAAAATGCTGATAGAAGACTTATCATAGCCACTAGGATGGTTTAAGCGTATTACCATAGAAGGAGAACGGATGGGAATGCACTAGGTTTCTTCATGGATGTATAGATGTTTGGGAAAACGGCATGTCCAGAGTAACAATAGCCATAAAGTCCAATAGCAACAGGTAAGTTTGTAAGGTTTAATGTGGTTCCTTTATTCTGGAAACCAACTTTATCAACCAGCCCAATCCAAAACAGGCATAGGACAATTAATATTGATGCAATAACTCCTCCAGCTGTAACAAGAGAAATTTAAGTGGACCAAATGAGTGCCACAGCATGATGAAAGATGAAAAGTTATCAAAAAGGTAGATTACGAATCTATCAATTTGGTCTAGCATAACAATTATTAACAAACTGAAATTCATTCACACAGACATGTCTGTGAGTATAATGATTTGAAAAATATGGTCAATTCATTTGATTATTAAAATGGAGGAATTAATGACGGCAAAAGATAGAATATGAGTATGCACTTACCCGAGATGTAACTAAGAACACTCATGTCACGCAGCCAACAAGTAGGCAAAACAGCAAGTGTTGTTAACAAGGCAAAAAGATAATGAGCATTCAGATGGATACCACCTAAACTGATATGTGCATTCGGGAATAGAGATGACAAATTATCGCTCTCCAATATTATGTAATCCACGCAGCAAGCCTTCAACAACAGGAACACAGATATTAGTATGACAAGAAATTTCATCAGTTTAGGAGAAACACTACCCTTACATCTGAATTAGATTCCATTTTGAAAGGAAGCCGAAATATTTCCCATGGTCTTGAAATGGGATATAAGCATAGCAAAGGACTCATCATTTCTGTTCATTGTAATCATTAAATATTCACCCAAGTTCTCTTGAAAGTGCTGTACATTTGAAACTTTAACAAATAAATTTATGAAAACAACATAGGGCATATGGGGATGGAGATCTCCAAAATCTACAACTAATATTTGACTACAAGTAGGGATCTGCGTCATCATTGATGCAGAGACAAATTCTCAAGAAAGTCAAGCACATAAATAAGGATGGAGAGATTTCTACTTACATATAGTTCCACGTATAAAATTATCTGCAAACCAGAAGATATGAAACGAGTCAGTAGCTTCAATTTAGTACAAGTATAACGAAAACAAAATCGTAATCCAAATCTATCCTTCTTGTTTATTTCTGAAGCAGAAACTTATGATGGCATAGGTCCTTGAAGTATTTCCTGTTTTAGTAAATTTAAAGTTTATATCAGCATATGTATTTGTTTATAAAGAACAAAATTGTTCAACATCACTATTTTGCCTCCAGTCATAATTTAAGCAACTAAAGGTAAAAAAACAGAGCTATGAACGTTAAATGAAATATTAGGATTTTAAAGACAAATCACAAAGCATGTAGTCAACCACAGAAATCAAACTGTTGGGTTCCTTTTGCAGGTTCTAGAAGAGCCATTTCTATATCTTTTTTGAAATAACTGCACAAGACAACCAGAAAAACAAGATAAGACACTGGAAGAACAAGCAAGAAACAATAAGAACTGCCATCATTTTCATTTAGAGGTCCTCAAATGACTCTTTAACCTATGGTTCTTTCAACTGTTTCATGCAAGACATAGGTGGTGTAGGTCATAGCCTCTCCAACAGTGCACTTGCATTGCTTTTACAAAGTGCAAGCCAGCTAGTGTTGAAATTCAAATTTTGTTCTTCTGGCAAAACATAAAAATAGTTGACTTACAGAGATGGCAAAGCGACCAATTGAACCAAATGCTGCTTGTCCAATATCTGGGTATGTCTCAAGCCCTGGTGCACTATCTAAACAGTGACGCAACAAAATGCCGGTATACCACGAGAGCACGGCAAATATCAGTAGTATAGAAAGTCCAAGCCAGCCACCTTCTTTTACAGCATAAGGCGTTGATAATATCCCAACACCACAGAGGACATTGATGCCTGAGCAAAATTGTTACAATGTGATAATCTTAGATAAAAATAAGAAGACGAACTAAAGAATATTTTTTGGAAAATATACTAACACCACAGAGGCAAAAATATTAATGATTATGACCATCATGATTGTTGGTTTTCATGTTTTACACCCTTAGTGTGATATTAGATTTCTATATGTACAGTACATGCTAAAAGGTACTATTGAGTCTTTGAATTAAAGATAAAAATTACGACTGTAATATGGTCCGACAGCTCCTCGGCACTCCCGACAAAGTATTGGCGCTCCCTTTCACATTCAATTTTGCTGGGTTTTATATTGGCTTACGCGATCATTTTGGCCGAACCATCGAAGACGGAGTCGGAGCCAAATTAATAGTTGACTTATGGACTCAAGCGCATTAGGAGGCGGGACAAAGGAAGAAACGAATAAGCCAGTCAACGCTATATTCACTGTTGAGTGAAAAAGGCGGCAAGAAATGTAGAATACCGAGAGATTGGCATAATCTCGGATCCGAGCTGCCTCTTTTCAGAACCGGACCCGAAAGGAATACTCTACTGGTTTAAGAACGAACAAGAACAGCCCAGGTTAAAACCAAGCTCCTTAAAATCCCAACCCGAGCCAAGTCCAGTCTCCGTGTCCACGATGGGTCCAGTTGCTGGCCCACCAATATTAATAAGGCAATCTTAATATGTTAATCGAGACTATGAGAAATAAAACCCTTTAACCGCAATGTAAAATATTATCTTCCTAGGTAAAATCCTAAATTTTCTCTTACCTAGACCACCAACTAAATTGCCAATGTAAAAACCCAACGTAAAATCATACACTACTTATATCATTTTTCAATAGGAAATCACTGTGCCTAAGTCTTACTAAAGCGGGTATTTTTCAACTGTCTCCGTAGACTTAGCCCTGTTATTAATATATACACTAGTAAATCGCATAATATTGAGTGAAACTAATCCTGGAATACTTACTAGTGGATCTGATATCTCTAATATGATTATTATGTTATAGGGGCTTATAATGTTCGTGTAATAAGATTCCAATAGCCATAGCTAAAAGAACATATATAGTCCAATTAGGAGCTTACCATTTAAAATGGCTTGCGGAGAAGTGCTCTGCCGAGATATGGGCAGCTCGTGTGACGCCTTGGAAGGTTTTCCGTCGTACGGTTTCCTCAGGGAGGGTTTTCTGGTGGGTGGCGTCGGAGGAATATCGTGAGAGCTTGGCTGCCGTAGCTGCTCCTGCTGCTGATCTAAGTAGGATGGCAACAAAGGTTTAACCAAGTTCGATAGTACTTCAGGGGTGTGTCTCCTTGTCAGGGAGGAGGAAAGAAACGAGCTGCCCAATCTGCCCAGTGATGGAGTTCCAAGAAACCCGATACTCGGCGATGGCACACTGCTGTACATGTCGATTGACTGCCTGAAATTTCACGCTTAAACATTGTAAGTACAACAATTATTTATGTTACCATTTTAGACGCGAAACTCAATTTCTAACTGGGCAGGGAAATGGGCTTCCTAAAACATCAACGCATTCATGCACAATTTTCATTGATTTATTCAAAATCTCGATTAGAATGTAAAAAAGTGTTGACTGAATAAAACGACGCCTTATGCGACAAGAGCGATCCAATCGGCCGACAAGCACGACGTACGTCTATCAACGAAAGGAGAAAAAATACGGCAGAAGTTTTTTTGTCAGTATAATCTTTTTTTTTTTTTTTGTTTTCGACATCCAGCGCAAGAACAGCTCGAGCCTATCAAAAAATACAGAAGATGTTGGCTGTCGGACAAATTGGATTCTGCGGAACCGGGGCATCAATAATTTCTGGATCAATGAATCTGGACGTGATTTAGAAAGCGGAATTTAAAAAAGTATAAGATACATGCAGTGGAATATTATGATGAACTTATTCCAGTGAATGTGTGCCTTGTAAAATGATAACAAGACAAAAATTAAAGTCGCACAACTAATTCCCATCTCCTGGTCGCAAATGAGAAGATGGCTATTTGATGACTGGTTTTTGCAAGGTCAGCTAGTTCTATCGCTTCCAAAACCCGTTTTACAATAGTTGGGTGAAGATTGAAGACATTAATCAGCCAGCAGCATAGACATAAATAAAGCATTTTGGTAACTTGTATGATACATTCAGCTCCTACTTACGGCTATCCCAAAGAAGACCATCACGGAAACCAATTGGGAGAAGTATTACACCAAACCCGGCATCCACCGATGTAATTAATATCTAAGTTGGCTCATGTAAGACACAAAATCTCTCTTGTCACAATCATTCCTGAAGTAGGCCAAGCCTCAGGCTGTCAGACATTCAACTCTGTATGATAGGTTTACTGTGGCCCGGTGTCATCAACGCGAACATTCGTCCAGTCCACACCACACACACGGGTAGGTCTCTATCGGTCCACCACAATGGCTCTAATTCTATCACCTATCTTGTCTAACATTTGCAATGACTCACATCTATTCAAAAAAACATAATAGTTTCTGAGGCTGGATTGCTACTGAGGAAATAGGACAACGCCAAAAGGTATGTGGCTGACAAGTGACTGTGGCCCAGTGTCATCAACGCGAACATTCGTCCAGTCCACACCACACACACGGGTAGGTCTCTATCGGTCCACCACAATGGCTCTAATTCTATCACCTATCTTGTCTAACATTTGCAATGACTCACATCTATTCAAAAAAAATAATAGTGTCTGAGGCTGGATTGCTACTAGGAAATAGGACAACGCCAAAAGGTATGTGGCTGACAAGTGAAGTCTTGTCTGTATAAAAGGGACTGACACTGGGTTGCCGCTTAGGATTAAGAGGTTGAAACACACCAACAAACATGTCACATGTAGCTGAAAACTGAAATCTATTTATATGGAGGGAGATACAGAAAGAGGAAAGTGAGGCTGGCCTAAACTTAGCCAAGAAGACGACACTAGACTCAACCTTGTCCTTATTACATGGATGTGATTTACTTTGTTGTATTCATAATATTATCATATTATTTTTATTATTAGAATTTAAAATTACAAAATTAAAAATAACATCAAGGTAATGAATAAACATGAAATAGGAAAATCTTTAAACAACTCAATTCAACTTTTAATTGTCATAGCAATTTGAACGCACCCAAGTTTATATGAACTAATTAGGTATACATTCCTATTTGGAAAACACTCGCTGCACCTACACAATACTCATCCCACGATACTAGTCAATCTAAACGGCTGAAGCCTAGAGTTTATCCTTTAGAATATAAAATTTTATAAAATAAAAATATTTATTTATATTTTTTATGGCTTACATTGGTTGTACTATGGGATAGGTACTGTGCGTGCAGCTAGCATCACAGTTCCTATTTTTGTAGATACATAAATATAGTAACAGTACAAAAAGAGAAGAAATATGAGCTCAAACATCGACGTAAATACACATGATAACAAACAATATATGATACAAAGAAATCAATCAATATAGTTTAACAAAAATTTGATGACTTTTTTTTCTTTTTCTAATATCCATTAAGATTATTGGAATTGCATAAAGGTAGGGCCGCATTAGAATCTTGTCAAATATCACTTCTGCCTTCCAATCGGACAATTTTTTTTGCTTTTTTATCCTCAACAAGCAAACTGGAATATATTTACTAAACGTATTTTTGTTGATGGAACGGAGCTTCTTATAAGCTTCTCATGCTAAACGTAATTTTGTCGAGGCTATGTTGGCGAGTTGAAACGCCAGCCTGTGGCTGCGGTGCACCAATGCCCGAGAAACGACCGAAGAAAGAGGGAGAAAAAGAGAGAGGGAGGGGAGAAGAAGAACCTGTAACTCTGCGGCCATGAGGTAGTGTTGTAAGAGCCGGGCCGATTCTCATGGGGGCTGTCCGCCGACGAAGATTCCGAATAATCTGACTCGTTTCCGTCATCCTCGCCGTCTTTTTGGGAATCCTTCCCTTCGTTCTCCACATCTTCCTCCTCGCTTTCGATGTAGAAGCTGTTTTCTGACACAGAGTTCTTCATTTCTCCTCTGCTGGATATCGGAAACAGGTTAATACAGATTAAAACAGACTGATAGAAGATGACATGAATTGCAAAGTGAAAGAAGATCTTCGCACAGCTGAAGAGCTGCTAAAAACGGAAGGATGAAAGAGCTACTATTGAAAAGAAACGTGTTAGGATATACTTTCTGTTAGATAAATCTGTTTCGAAAGAGTTCTATCTCAAGCCGCGCTTTATCAAATAGCTTGGCCAGTTAAAAGTTCGGGGAAACTAGAAAGTCACAAGTGTTGGAATTCCATTCTAAGATTTTGGCTTTTTTTCCAGCAATCCAATCATGCGACTGATCAAAAGACTTCAAAAGTAAATGGTCCCTCTTAAAATTTCCACGTAATCCCGCTGTATATATGATGCTCCAGAAAGTGGAATTTCAAGTAAGATAGATATTACTGCTCTTTCCTTTTCTCTGTGCAAATTTCTCCACAAATCCAAAAGTAATTCAAATATTTCTAGCTTCTTCGTTCATTCCTCCGGAAAGTCTCTCAAATGTTCGAAACGAAAGATTCCGAAAAGTTAAACCGAAAATTTCCTTCAAAGAAAGTGGAACTGTAAGCATGATCATCGACAGCCTTCGTATGCTTACTCATCTCCAATCTTATTTCAGTTTTTGCCTTCAAGTGATTTCAAAATACAGAGGGAGGCAAAAAAAAAAAACACAAGCTCTGGCGCCAAACGAAAACAAGATAAAAGGAGCCAAAAGCAATCGAACCACAAACAACAGAAAAAGATAGGAAAAAAAAATCCAGAAAGGAATCGGATTACACAAAAATAAAAGAGAGAGACAAAAGAAATCTGCAAAACATCGTAATGCGAATCTGAAGCAAAAAGGCGAATGCTCAAATACAGGATCTGTAAAGCGCTTTCGAACCTGGATATTCACAGCAGAGAGAGACAGAAAGCCGGATCGAGAAAAGCGCAGCCGCCTCCACAAGTCGAGCGAAAGGAAGAAAGGATCTGCTGCCTCTGCGTCGAAATCCAAATCGGAAGGCCTTTCCTGGTTTTATAATGGAAGAAATCGTTACGGAATTCGTATCTGCGTGTCGTGTTTCGGAGAGTTCCCGGGTCCCCGACCCTTCGCGGGCTTTAACATAAAAATGACCTTTCGAGTTTTAGATCTTAAAAGCCCACAGATTTACGCCCATGCCATTCGTTCGCTGTGATTTTTGAAGGGAATTTGTTGTCCTATTGCATCGCCGTCCATCTGTTGCCCCTAGATCAACGGCTCGTATCACATAATAGGTTTATGAATATTGAGCAATTATTTTATGAGTGGTGATATGCTTATACCCATATTTTATTGCAAGGGTTCACATTGTGACACTTAGCGTAGCGTCGTCTTGGTAGTCGTATGAAATAAAATCGAATCTATATTTTTAATCTAAATAGTGGTGATAACAGTATTGCTAAATTTTAACCAAATTTTACTATGAGCATTTACAGTGTGACGTAGTGTCCTCATTGGCAATCCAGATAAGAGATAAAGTAGGAACTATATATCTTCCTATTTTATAGGTAAACTTAAACCCTAGACTTTATATGGACTACCAACTAGATTGCCAACAAGATAGCCGCATTAGGATGCAAAAATTCACAGTAAAAACTCATAGTACTGAAATCATTTTTCTTCAAAATATGTAACCTTAAACCTTATCTGCACTGCTAATTAGGACAACCACATCATTATGTAAAACCTCATAGTAAAATATGATAGCACTGACAGTACCATGAGTTTTTACATCTTGACGTGCAGCCTAGTTGGTAGTCCAGATAAAGTCTAAGGTTTAGACTTACCTAAAGAATAGGTTAATAGTTCCTGCTTTATCTCTTATATCTGGACTACCAATGAGGACGCTCTGTCACCCTATAAACACTTACAGTAAAGTTTAGTCGTACTATTATCACCACTCTTTAGTTATTTCAGATTATTCTTGTTTGGACTTGATTTAATTGTAAAAAGCACAAAAGACATAATAGCTAAGACGTTTAGCTTAAAATGGATGGGTGCAGCTAGCGAAAATTCTAATTGCAATTTGCAAACCGTCTTTTATATATCCTGGGCCAATCATAGTCTCATTCATGAATATATTGATATGTGAGCACTCCGTCTTTTACTCACGTGGAGGCATGTGATAGATCGTAGCTGTTCCTTAGGCTGGGATTTTATCTGAAGAAATCGGGTTGGTGAATGACAAAATGCAATCGTCTAACTGCAGTAGTGTCCGCATTCAATTATTTTTTGTACGAAATGCACTGCATGGTCTCTCATAATAATGGGCAAACCCTTTTTAGTTTGAATCAGGAACCTCAAAAGCTTAGTTATAATGGAAGATCATGCATGATTAATCCTGTTAGGTCCCACATATAAATACGAGCAAAAAAGTTTTTGATCACTTATTAATGGTGGAAAACATGTTCTAATTTTGCTTAATCATTTTGCGATAAATAATGCTACCTGTTAATGTAAGTAGTTGATGGCTAAGGTTTATCTTTTAGAAAATAGAATATATTTTTAAGGGCTTAAATTAACATGTACGTCACATAAGTGCATCTAGCATTACTCTTTTGCAATAGACCTCAATTAAATGGATTATGGATGAGACAGGCCAGGGTTTAAATGGATTTTACGATGAAGTTATAGGAAACCTAATCAAGCTATCCAACCCGTATCCACCCATAATAACTTTTCTTTCATTATACATGTGTAATCGCTTTCGTGTGTGTTTAAGTCTATGCATGCATGAACTGGACGCTAATTAATCTCTGTTTAATTTGGTTGATTAGAAAAGGAATAATTGAAGCTGCAAATCCTGATCATCTACCATGTGCAGAAAGAGAAAAGGGGAATATCTGATCTGTGACGAGGAAAATGGATGCCGTCACGCCTTATATATAATTAGGATGCATCTGAGGTGTACGTTCCGGTGAGCTGTCTTCGTCTGCTGTTTTGGATTTCCGAATGGATACAGTTAAAAAGGACCTAAGAGCCTTGAATCACCAAAACTAAATTAGAGATAACACTTAATATTAATTGCTCTTATGATTGTATTGTATGTATGATGTGATTTGATTTAAACTTTTGATGATCCAACAATAGTGGACTCACCAAAGTATAGCAGCATCATTAACAACTTATTACCACTTCTAATTTGATTCCATCCTTATCTAGATAGTTACATCCTATTGGCCCACGTCCTGTCAACTCCCTACTTATCAATGTGCTCTCCCATTAAATTAAAGCCACTTGCCATCAAATTGTCTTTTAATTTGAGTTGGGAACCTCAATCTTGTATCTTACTCTGGGGATGGAACTCCATTACACATATGAAAGTCTAAAAGCTCTAAAAGCTCCTGTTTTTTAATGAAAGCTAATCATTGAGAACTTCAATTCACCCTTTGGAAGAACCCTAAAATAAGACTAGAGAAAGTTGTCAATGTATTAATGGTTAATTTAGACATCTATACCACTATTACTTTTCATAATGTTACTTTTAACCTAGATTCTTGATTTTTTTTTTCTCCTCATTGCAAAGAAGTCAGGACTACAGGGGAAGAGTTTCATCCCCCGAGCAAATTACTTCTCTTCATAAATCAAGAGAACTATTTGCATTATGCATTCTCCTTCAAACTATTATAATTTCCAAATAAAAAGTAGAGTAATACTATAAGGACAATAATATTTGCGAACATATGCTTACAACCCTTCATCTGCCATTTAATAATGGCAGATCAATTTCTGCCATTATTAAATGACATATAAAGAGTTGTAGAAAAATATATGCAAACAGTATTGTACGACATAATATTATTCTAAAAAAGTGTTTATTCTATATATAGAGAAATCACTATTTTTTTATATTTCTAATTTTTTTTAATTATTACTCATTTCTGATTACCTTGATAGTCACAAGTGGGTACTATTATCATTCATCTTAATTTACAGCCAAATATATATACTCCACTTTGAAAAACTCTTCTAATTATAATTCTAGCCTATGTCATTTCTTTTACTTTTTTAGTATAATTTCCTTCTTGTGATCCTACTTGTTTGTCATTGCTTTTGTATTTTATTAATATTTCATATTTGTTCTCTAAAATTAAAGTGTTGATTAGGAGAAAATGCCTGCTAATTAATTACCTGTCCCACCTCCAACTTCCAACGCACAGCTTAATTAACTCTCTCTAATGAAATCATTTGCTCAGTCGTCTTCACCCTCTGGCAGCTGCTGGCAGGCCAGAATATGCATATTGTCTCAGTCATGGCAGCACTAGTTCCTTGGACAGAACTTAATTACCTCTTATCTCATTACTGGGTCCTAGCAGATTCCTTTAGATTCTTCCTCCGGTCCCACATGAATTAAACCATAATTAAAACACGTCGCGACTAATAAAAAAATCACTCATGAGGGTTGTTTATATATATGATAAGAAAGGAATAATATAAATAAAACTGAGGTTTTAATACAATTTAATTGACCCACTTGCATAATCAAAACCAGTAACATCTGTTGTTATTAAATAAATAAATATTACTCCAATATTAAGAGTCCGCCCGTCTAGGAGAGAGTAGAGAATACCGAACCAAAATACGGAACCGGATTTCTTCCTTGTCTCGTCTCTGCACATTCTGAGGCCCATATCCATACGTGTCTACAGCTTACGTTGCCTTCCATCTATCCATTCGTTACAGGGTCCTCATCCTCTGCTGCAAACTGCTTGAGACTGGAGTATTTTGAGGACGGCCGCAGTCGGGACTAGGGACTGCTCCATGAAATTCCTTGAAGACTTCTGATAGCTTAATTTCGGTGGGAATGGAGGCTGCAAGAAATGTATTCCACTCTCCTCTTATTCACACTCCGAAGACCCGTGGCAGGAATTTTCCCTCTTCAGCATCAGGTGTTTTGTACGGAGTCCCTGTTTCTCTCTTCTTCTTTTTTCGTTCATTTGCAGCACGCCTGCACTGCCCCATATTTCTGCCACGGTAGTTCGAGTTATCGTTGAGAAATGCTGGACTGTGGGATGATATTTTTGGTTGAGTTATAATTTATATGAAATTGTTGGTTGAAGCGTTGGAGTCTACTTTATCTGTGTATGCACAAATGCTGGTATCGCTTTGGGAGTGCTTTTCTACTGTCGTTGTTGTATATATGGGGTAGGATAACGTTGTGTTGGTATCTGTTTCTGAAACGGGAAATTCTTGATGAAACCGATGAACTTTTATTTATCTATATGGAGTTGAATTAAAAGAAAAGAGTAATGCTGAAATATTGGTATATGATGTACTTGGGATTTTGATTCTGAGTATTCAATACCACAGTTACTACCTCGTTTAAATCTATTTCAAAGAGTCGGCTTTGTGAGAGTACCTGTCATGTGCAACGATAGGGAAGGGGAATAGGTGGTTGAAAAGACTTACATTGTATGGTCGTAAGTTACATAACACTTCCCTGCTTACCTTATGTTTCTTCCTTCAATGAATAAAGGAATATTAAACATGTCACTAGCTCTTAAAATGGGTTACTGGCAGTTTCCTCTCTAACTTTTTAACATGAGAAATCAGGATCTGTTGTTAATGCTAGAAATGTAGACGCCCAAGCATTTTGTGATTTGATATCTTCTGCATTTTTCTTGTTTTTTGTTTATTAAGCTGAACCCAAATGAATATAACAATTCTAATGATGGTTTTATTGGGTTCGTATGCTCTTCCTACTTCTGACAAGTTGATGTAACAGTTCAAATGATTAATGATCAATCAACGGTTGTTGTCACGTCTACTTCAACAACATCGCTGCCTCAGCATTTTCCTGCGTCTGTTTTTCTACAAGATCATGATTTGAAGACTCCTTTGACATTCGGAAGGGAAGATAAAATGTTACAGGTGAGCCTGAGGGATCGTATATGCAATTTTATTTTTAACTTGAAATATGGTCCTAAGTTTTAACTTAATTTCTTATATGAACCCCAATTTTCCCTATTTTTAAAAGTGATCAAACTCTAATTATTAATGTGTAAGCTTTCAGAAAAAGAAATTGGATGCTACCTGTTATACACAATAGTTAGTTCCTTCTATTTTAAACATTTGGCAAAAGATTTTCTAGGTAGGCGTTGGCCACCTCTCCTTCATCTTATATGCAGGAATAGTGGGAAGATTTATCATCCTTCCAGTCTCGTATCCTTGCTGAGGGAGAGCAAGAGCAACGGCAGTAAACCTTTTTATTCTTCTTCTGCCCTAGAGATACAACTTCCTTCATGAGAGCTGCATTGCTGTCTTTTGCAGGGGTTGTCTTAACTCTCCTTTAGTCTATGCCCTTTCTTTTCTTAATATGTAGACTGGAGAGCTCCCCGCCTTCTCTTTACTGAAGAGAATAGAGGTGGGTTGTCTTCCTCTTGCCTTCAACTCCTTGCTGTAGGGAATTAATGTCTCATATCCTTCTCTCTTGGAGTTGGAGGGTAGAAAAAACTGGGAGAGACTATCTTTCATTTCTTCTGTATTGGTGTTGGGCGGAAAGAGAAGGAAGTGAGACTCTCTTTTATAAAAGGGTTTTAGGTTTCCTGTGGCTTATTTGAAAATTGGAAATACTTAGAAAAACTAAATTCATATGCCGCCCAAGTGGCTAATCATTTCGCAATGAAACCTGGCTTAATTCTAACATGTTATCAGAGCAAGTTGTGTGTGTGGGGTCCATAAAGTGAGAGCCAACATATTTGTATGCTTCATTGGGAGTGCCCACGTCTCAAGCCTGTTATGTGTAATCCTAGATGTGAGGGGTTAATGTTGAATGCGAAAAAGTTCTACTTGAAAAGTTATAAAAAAAACTTCACGGGTTATAGGGTTGGCTACTCTTGAGACCAAGTGATTTTTTTGGGTGTTTGAAGTACATTTTTTGAAGGTCAAGGTGTGTCTTTCACTTTAAATCAACTTGGACCATATATTTTGGTCTTTCTTATTACGTCCATATTGTCATGCATTCAATTCTTACAACTGCCAACTGTCTGTTTATGTATCTGTAGATGAAGGGAAACTATGATACAATGATTATGAATCAATGTAAAAGGGACAGAGGGAAGTGGATAGTTAATGCAGTTCTAGGAGTTTAGGGTTTAGGGTTTATCTACGAATAATATTTTACTACTGGTAGATAAAGCAACATTTTTGTTACCTTTTTACCATAGTTCAAACTCTTTTTTTGGTGTTTGTCATCTATCGCTGCCACCAAAAACTTTTTTCTTGTACTTATAGTGACATGGTCATTTTGTCAAATTTTTTCATCTTAACATATAATTCTCCTTTAGTTTTATGTAGTTCACCTGATGATTTGTATCATGTTGCATGTTTTTATCTTTTTATAGTATTGAAAATTGAAATAAAAACTTGATGGTTTGATAAGGTTGACATGTTTGATTTTTACCTTCTAAGGCATCATCTGAAAGAAGGCCGACAGATATTCCAGTTTGTGAAGATAAGAAAAGTGATCAGTACCTGAAAGACTTTCAACACCAACTACTTTATTGGCCGGGTTTATGGTATTTGTAAGAACACTCAAGCTCTACTTTTAACTGCATAAGATGCCAGCAGTTTTTTTTTTGGGGGGGAGGGGGGTTTAATTCTAATCTTCAAATTCTTTTTCTCTTATTTTTTTTCTTCTTCAAAATATATAATCTTTAAATTGTTGTAGTAATTCTTGTATGTAATAGTTGTGCCTAATGGTTGCAGATTACCCTCCGTTTACTTGAACGAAATACCGCTGTCATCTAGAGGCTTAGCATCGAAGATGGATAACAAAGCTTTGGACATTAAGGTGGAGTCAGTAGATGTGAGACATTCATGTTTCACAGAACCATGGAACACTCTTGCACTTGCAAAGAAAGCAGTGACGGCCTCAAAGGAAGCAGCTTCTTTGGCAAAAAATTTTAGTGCATTGGATGAATCCGTTGAGCAGCGGTCTGAGTTCTTTAGAAATGGTAGTTTCTTTTTGTTTTTCTATTTTAGATCCCAATGGCCTGCTAAAATGGTGTGTTTTGTCCACAGATCTGAACATTTGTCTGGTCAATCTAATGTAGAGGAGGTCACTGTTGTCAGATCAAAAAGACTTTTGCAAAGACAATCAGTGAAGCGGAAGGCCACAAAGAAGCTGCTGGTTGAGCATTGTAGTCAACGACTTGGCAATCCAGCCACCAAGACAAATTCTAGAAGATTGGACTCAACCGATCCTTTTCAATTTTTTTTGTTTGGTCATGAGACAAAACGACTTTTGACTGCAAAAGAGGAATATGATTTGTTTGTTCAGATAAAGGCAAGTTTCTTAATACATAAAATTGTTGTACTTTTTGAAGGTTTTAAAGATGGGCAGCAATGGCACTGTTAAAATTAGTTCCAGCACCTTTGGAATTAGATATTTCTAGGTTCAGTTGTTCCCATATATTTCATGATTTCTTATTATATAATTATAACCTGGTGACGCGTTTCAGGATTCTGGTCATTGATTTTTTGGACCAGGTCCCTATGATGGTCATATGTTTATTATCTATGTTCAGTTTGCAGCCTGTTAGTGGTTTTGTTGAAGTTTCTCGTGAGGGCACTAAAATGATGGCTGTTGGCAGGATATTCCTACTTGGTTTAAAGCTTGGAAATTTTGTAATTACTCATTGTGGGAAGGTCTCATAACATGGATTTGTTATTTTCAGATAGACTTAGACCTTAACTTCACGTGGCTGAGCAGCTGATGTTTGTTTTGTGGGGCATACTTTGTGCCTCACTCAAGTTTTTACGTCACTGATATGGTCCATGTCCCCTATCTGTCTTTTTTTGTTTAGCCTGGATGCAAGAGAAAGTATTACGTGGAACAATCCTACATCTTTGATTGGTTTAGAAAATATTTCTCCTCACAGCTAGTCACCTTGGGATACCATTTTTAAACACGCTGTTTGGCTGCACCTAATAGGGTTTTTGTCTGCTTGCAATCAAATAGGATTTAATGAAACTAGAGGAAGTGAAAGAAAAGCTTTGCTCTCAATTTGATCGTGAACCAACGGTAGTGGAGTGGGCTGAGGCGGTTGGAATGAGCTGCAGAGCTTTACAAGTTTGCGTTAATTCTGGCAGCAGAAGTAGAGACAAGATGATTTATTCTAATCTTCGCTTAGTTGTGCATGTGGCGAAACAGTATCAAGGAAAAGGACTTGGTGTACAGGATTTACTCCAGGTCAGCATTTCAATATCTTTTGAATCATCTGAAATAGGATCATTATTTTAATATTTCTTTGAGAAAATGATAACAAGACAATATTAAGGAAGATGTATGATCCCTATGATTAGGATGTAAGAAAGTCACTTGATTGCTGAGAGTAATTTAGTAGCGTATATTTGTAATTATGTTAAGTTGCGGTTTTCTTCCTGTCATTTGTGCTACCTGGCTAGAGGGTAAGCATCGTAGAATGAGTCATGTGCCAATTCCTTTGACGAGGCTCATTCCATGGTTTCGAAGACCACCTTGTTAGATGGGAAGAGAGGTGCAGATTGAAGAACTTCGGAATTCTGGCATAAGGAGGCTTCCAAAATTTTAATGCTATTGGAATGGTGTTGGCATTTGAATTCCCAACCA
Source organism: Aristolochia contorta (assembly GCA_022405105.1). Taxonomy (NCBI): domain Eukaryota; kingdom Viridiplantae; phylum Streptophyta; class Magnoliopsida; order Piperales; family Aristolochiaceae; genus Aristolochia; species Aristolochia contorta. The sequence goes on along the minus strand of CM039669.1, from coordinate 18,536,800 downwards.
TCTCTGTCATGGGCAACATTGATTTCTAAAATGGGTGTACGTAGGTGTTTTCCATGAAAAGCATCTAAGGGTATTTAGTCTCTTCGTGATAATTTTTTTAACGTAAGTAAATCTTATTTAAAGCTATCAGGGACGTTCTTGTTCCCTTACGAAGTGGACAACTTCTGTACGCCTCTCCCCAGAAACATCTCTTTAACATTACACCCAAAAATCTGCTGTCTACCAAATTCTGGATTATTTTCTTGTTTCATTCTATTTTTCTGGTTCGCTAAGGTACAAGTGCATACCTCTTGCTAAAAGAGTTTTTTGTTATTTTGTGTTTGAGATGCAGCTAGAGCTTTGATGTTCATAGCAAGTTGTGATATTAGATTTTATAGCAAACTATCTTGACCAGCTGTGAATAGTTCTGTCATTGCAGGTGGGCAGTATGGGTCTTATGAAGAGCATGGAAAAGTTCAAGCCCCAGGCGGGTTGTAGGTTTTCAACGTATGCTTACTGGTGGATTAGGCAATCTATCAGGAAAGCTATATTTTTGCACTCAAGAACTATCCGTTTGCCTGTAAGTTCTGTTATTTCTTTTTGTTTTCATATGCCTGTGCTCCATATTCTGTGATCAGTATGGTCAAGTTCAGGATGTTAAACATTTCAACAGAAGAAAGAAAAAAAATTCAGGATGTTAAGAGTTAAGTAATCTGACTGAGATGTTAGGATTTGAAATCATCAGAATCTTTTGATTTTGTTCTTTATGAAATGGCCCTCCATTCTTTTTGGAGATATCTGATAAAATTGAGATGATACAGAGAATGAATCCAGTGCAAGGATGACAAAGAAATAAGAAATACCCTTCTGTGCATCTTTCATGTTATCTTCATTTTCTAGAACTTTGCAATTAGGGTTTTTTATTTAAATGAATATTTAATCAAAATTTATCTGTCTCACAAAAAATCTTTCCCCAACTAAAACATTGAAAGACCATGTCATCCGTCAACTTAAGCGACAGATTGGCCAGAGGAGCGCCTGTGTATCACAATTTTTTCAATTAGAACATAAAAGGTGGCAAAGAATCCTGTCTTTACAAAGAAGAGGTCGCAGCTTTTGAGTTACATATATTGTTCTCTACTACATACTCAGTTTTCTTAAGAATGGGGAGGCATCCTTGACAAGCCAACTTGCCGGTGGCTCTAATTTTTTACCATAAGAATTTTGCAGACATGGCTGTATTTTGTTATGTGGACGTGGCTGTATTGTATTTGCTGTTGATTCGATAATGACATCCCTTTTTGGTTGTTCAATCAGAAAAAAAAGCTCTTTATGAATCTAATGAACTGGTAACGCACTGTCCTACTGAATTCTGTGTTACGTTGCAGGAAAGCGTGTATGCACTTCTGAAGAGGGTCAATATTGCAAAGAACACATTTATTCAGCAAGGGCATCTGCCATCAAATGAAGACCTAGCAAAATCTATGGGCATTTCAGTAGTGAAATTAGAAAGGCTGTTTTTAACCACCCGAAACCCTGTATCAATTCAGCAGCCTGCTTGGGGATCTGATCAGGATGTCACATTTCAGGTAGCACTTTCTTTTTTCCCCTTTTTTACCGGTGATGAAATCAATGATTAGTTTGTGCTACATGGTGCTATCTTAAGTCTATCAAAGCTTGTTTCTTGCTTAAATGCATGCATAATACTCAACCTGGAGTCTATCACTGTAAAAACTGGAGTTCATATTGCCCTTTCAATCATGGCAGGAGATCACAGCAGATCCAGCGGATGAAATCCCCAGCACTACTGTGGATAAGCAATTGATGAGGCAACATGTTCGGAACCTTCTCAGCACCCTCACCCCTAAAGAACGACGTGTAATCCTACTGCGGTATGGGATCCATCAAGGAGAAAAGAAATCTTTGTCGGAAATTGGGAAGGTATTTGGGATATCAAAAGAGAGGGTTCGGCAACTAGAGAACAGGGCAATAGAGAAGCTCAAAAAGTTTCTCTCGAGCGAAGGGCTGGAGGTGTATGCTGATTTACTTATGTGAAGCTAATAACCTGCTTGAGTTTCCCTCTTGTAGTAGTCACGTTGTATAATTCCTCTTGAGTAATCTGCTCAAGTTAATTCAGTTCTCCTTAAGAAGTTCAGCGTCATGTTTCCTGTACATTTGATTCCCAATGATCAGTGTAAATATTGGAGCTAAAAGTCAGAATAGTTGGGAAAGTTTTGGTATCCGCGCAAAGAGCATCTATGTTTATTTTAAATTTTATACTCATTTTTATAATTAATTGAGTCCATTATTTGATATTTTTAGTTTTTAACCTTTTCATATATAATAAAAAATAATAGATATTCTTGTATATACCCTGAAAAAAAAGTTACAACCAACGTTTATCAGAATTAGTCCTTCATACTTTTCTTTAATGTAAGTGTCCCACGTTCATATATCTTGATGCCATACTATATCGTACTAATGGCCGCCTTTTCGGTTTTTCTTTTGTCTGAGCACCGGAACCAGGAACACGAACAATGCCTGAAAAGAAAAGAATAAGCTAAACGCCTTTGCACGAACATTAGATTGTGTGGATCTTTGTTAGATGACAACATGTTAAATTCACTTCTCAATAATAAAACTGCTTAAATGAATGACATATGAAACACAGAAACCTGATTCTAGATTGTAACAGGGCGAGAGCTGTCAAGGTTCTCTTTCGATCATTTCACGAACTTCATTGACTACCAGCCATGCTTTGTGACCACCAATCACTTCAGACTGTTTCTTGCCATCCTTCCACAACTGCAAATTCAGAAGTTTTCCCTTATTAGAGGAGAAGAAACATTGACAAATGCCCAAAAATCAATTCATTTGATGATAGAAGTTTCACCTGTATGGTTGGCATCTTCTGCTTGTTTTAAAACACGGTAAGGCACAACCAAAAATTTAGTTAGTCCCCTCGTTAAAGAAGTTAGTCTGATAAAAGTCAAAACTACATTGTAGACTGGATGCCATTGGAAATAAAGGACTTCATAAATGAACTACTGATGATAAGAATAAGAGGTAGCTGAGAAGAATGAAATGAAAGACTTACAATGATTCCAGCACGATTGACAAGCCTCTGGGGGACAGTATTGACATCAACACAGTGGAACCGCACTCTAAGTGAAAGCAAACAAACATATCCTCAAAAACATCTCAAACCCATATAATATTCCACTTCATTGAAAGCAAGAGCAAATCTCTTAGTTGACAGTAATATTACATGGACTGTAAATCTTTATATTATGAATTTGTATGAACCGCCATAGTCATAGTTTACTTCCAAGTTATATCAAGATTATACAAGGAAAAAGGGTACGTAACCAACCCTCTGAGGCTTGGTAGGGTGGTGCCCCAACCTGGATGTGAGCATTACCATGTTTGCAACTCATTAGAACCCTGCGAAGGAGGAAAGGATTGTTAGGAGTCTCGATTCTCACCAGCTCCTTGGTTGGACTGAGCTGGTCCATCGGGACCAGACCCTGGGGAGACGTGTCATAGGTTTAGAGTGACTCCGTTTTCTCACTCAGCCAAAGTCTTCCCATCCAGCTTGATGGGATTTTTCCCCATAACAATTATTGAAGAACAATGATATTTTAGTAACTTCATGTAAAGGAACTGCTATCAGGATGGTCCAATTATTTTCTAGCTTCATAGAGTTTTCTTTTTTGAGTCTAATGATGTATCGTTTATAAATTTTTCATTACATTTTCGGAGCTCAATAGGTTTATAAATGTAGAGGGGTGTTTTTGTTGTTATACTACAATTACACTCATGCTCTTAAAAGAAAAGGGTTAAAGGTCATTTTTCACTCTCTAACGAAACTGTGATGCAGATACACATTGCCCTATTTCTCTCTTCTCAAATTTATTCTTTCTTCTAGCTCTCTTTCCACTTTCACAATACTCTTATAACTCATATTTCCATCTTATTACTTCTCCACTTGAACTTTGCAAATATTCCACTGTATCACACATTTGCTTCTAATAATGTTCAGAACGTTACAAGATTTTTCTTAATATGTAAGTTCTACATCCTTTCGATCAAGTAACTTCTGATTTTCAACCCTCATAGACTTATGAATATTTTTTTTTATGTATTTCAAATATTGCCAAGTTATTTAATAGTTTCTCAGAATCTCCTAATATCCAAAAAATACTTTTGTTACATTTCAGAGACTGCCTTCCAATTGGTGGTATCAACAACAATTTTACACAGTTTATAATAGCAAAATTGTTTTGTGTGAATCCCCAGTGATTAAAGAAATGGATGTAATGTTTAAAGGCTTGAAGAATTGGCTCAAAGCAAGTTAAAAGAGTTTAACAATATGCTCCTTAATAGAAAACAAGCACACCAACTATTTATGAAGGAAGAAAAAAAAAAAGCTCATGCAAACCTTGGGTAGTAATCTGCTGCTAATTTTTCCAATTTTGGCTTCAAATATATACACTTTCTGCACCATGCAGCCATCCTACATTTCAGATAAGCCTTGATGTTAGAAAATAATTCATTTGAAACATCACGGGGAGATTAACTAAACAGACGCATCATTGGAGTTGTGAAACAGCATCCAGTGATTCCAGCCTTACTACCACAGTGATTGAGCGTCCTTACTCTGATTACTCTTTGGCAGCTGAGGCTCAAGGGCATCCAAAAATTTCTAAAAGAATGTAAGCATATATCACACAAAAACATCTCGTTGATAGATGGTTGACATATTAAGCATTTGTATTAATGCTTCGGCTCTCAATTCTGAGGAATCTTATATATGTAAAGGATCCTAGGACTCAAGTGGTATATAATAAGGAAATCAGAACTAGTTGGAGAGTTGAAGACTTTAAAGATTTTTAAATTTATAAAAATTGTGTACCATGTTTTGTGGCTGTTCTGTAATAACGCCAAATTTTGCGTAAAACCTATCTAAGACAGTTTGGACATGCTGGACGTTGGATTAAACACCAGAGTCCTGAGAGGTTTTTATAGTTCTTAGTTGATATATTAAGAACTAGAGGGAATCAGAGACTTCCTCCCTGCCCTGAAGCTTTTCAAGAGCTTTGCGCTTATGTGATCATGATCAGTCTGAACACAAAACTCTCTGCTGCACCTGCACCAATTTTTTGAAAAAGTCAAGGGCATGTGTATGCAATCTTGTATTTTCCTTCCTAGTCTGCCAAACACTAGCATACTTTGTCAAGAACGAGCAACTCTTATAAATATCAAATTGTGGTAATTCCCACTTTGCTAACTGATAGCTCTGTACGCTCAGTCCTGAACTTTTCAAGTGTCATCAAAGTATTCTAACGATACTTGAAACGTAGAGCAATGACAAAATTCTTCTCATTTCCCCCACTCTGTTGCCATTGATACCATAGATCCTGTCAAGGATGGATAAAAGCACTTCTCAAGGGATTTAAACTATCTTTCAGATGGAAAAGGACTCACAGGGAACTTCAAATAGCACCGAAGTAAGAGTATTGTTTACCCTTTGGCGGGTAATGGTCGCAACATTTATAAAGTTGTGCCTTGAACAGATGATGTTAAGTCCAGGTGAACTGTGAGAAAGATTTCCCTATGCGATTTGCCAAGCCATAAGGCTGGTGAGTTCTGTCTTCCGAGTAATAGACTGACTTCCACCCGCCTGACACGATCAATCTATCTTATGAAAATCCAACTAAACAATGTAGATAGAGAACCAAAACTTCCTCCACAAACGGGGACAAGGTGCCTTTTTGACTTTCAGATGAACAAAGCTTTATTAACTGGTTGTGTTTTTTAACCAAAATTTCCTCCAGTAACGGGGTGAAGGTGCCTTTTTGACTGTTAGATGAACAACCCTTTAACTACTCTAAAGTAATTGACCTCAATTTCATTTAAAAAAAAAAAAAAAGGAAAACTACGTGCACTAAAAATGAAATCAAACCAGAGAATGATAACCGCTTCCTCCAACTGTTGCGCCTCTGCGATTGTCCGATCAAACTGTGCTTCACTCGTTATATTCACGAGCTCGACGGATACTGGCCCGTCCAGAGAGTAACCATCCACACTGTTCGTAACCGGAGTTGGAAATTTCTTTCCAATTTGCGCCTGACGGAGAGATTTACATGGCTTTTGCTGCGTAAAAGATACTTCGACAGGAAATCGGGTACCCACATAATGAAAATTTACGAGAGTTCGGTGACGGAGAGAAGGAAGAGGAGCAGAAATACGAATCGATTCGGGCATTGGGTATAGAAACAAGACTCGGATCGTCGAAACAGAGGAATTTCTTGCAACTGTTCAGCGTTCCCGAACAGAAAATACCAAAACAGCACCGGACTCCCATACCTCGAAGGAGCAGGTATAGGCTATAGCCTCTGGCTTTGACTTATTTTCCCGGGAGAAAATGTCGTCCTTTTTTTTTTTCTTATTTGTTGGTTTATTACTCTGTTTTTCCGCTCGAGGTCTCCCAATCGGAGCTTGGTGCTTAGAGGCTCGTTTTAACACATTTAAACTAAGACTTAGCTCTAATTATTTCTAAGTTTAAACAATATTGAACCATTAGTGAGGCTTGTTTACATACAAATGTGTAAAATATCAAGTCATTTTCATTTTTCACTAATAAAAGAATGTTTTAAAAGTAAAATATCAGAATAAATATTAAGTCATCTTCACGAAGAAAATAGCTGATTACAATTAGTGAACGTAACCCTTAAAGATAGGAAAGCAACTTAAAATCAGAGTTGAGCACAAGCAGGAAAAAAAACGAGAGAAACAAGCAGATGATGAAAGCATTGATTCTGTTCCATCCCCACCAAACATGACTCCATATCTGCACACACTTTCATGCCATCAAATATAAAGAAGGCTTTATTCAGAAAAATGACAAGCAATTACTTACACTTGCTCCATAACTTGTTGCTTCACCACATTGCTCATCACTTTCTCTCTTCTTTATCCTTATTTTTTCTCTCCAATTCCATTACAATCTAAACACACTGGACAATATTTTTATCTGTACATCCAACAACCACTCCACATGAACAAAGAAAAAAAAACATAAATATAAGGCCAACCACTCAGAATGGCCTCTTTCGGCCAGATGGGGCTGGCCTTAATTACCAGCAGAAGCAATAATCAAACATCTCCTTACAGTAAAATCTCTTTTGTTTTGTGTTCTGGGTTTCTTTTGATTTGGGCAGCGAATGCAATAGAAATGGTTGGTTTTTCTCAGGACCAGCACTCGGGAGTGACGGAATGGTCCCTCTTGGAGTCGGTGCAGTAGTTGTAGACCATGTAGCGTTTCTGGGTCCAGAGCATCGCCTGGGTCTGCTGCCCGGAGAGGCCGCCGGAGGGGTAAGGGGAGGCGGAGGCGGGGCGGCAGGAGAGGGCGGCGTAGGCGGAGCAGCCGCCGAGGACGAAGTTGGAGTAACGACCCACGAAGGGTTGGAAGCTGTAATCGGCTTTGTACTTGCCGTCCTCGGTCGCCCAGGAGGAGGCGTCCCAGATGGATCCGTAGACCCACATCGGTCTCAGAGGGAAGGAGGCGTCGCTCTTCCTCGGGTACCTTCTTATCGGCACATCGTCCACGAAGAATCTGTTTTTTTTTTTTTTCATTTCCAGGCAGCAAGAAAACAAAGAAGCAGACAGAGGAATAGAACATGAGAGATTAATGAATGCCTCCATTGATTGATCAAAAGAAGAAGAAGAAGAAGAAGAAGAAGAAGAAGAAACAGAAGTTTGCTACAGTTTCAGTTGCATGATTGGGGGGCATCTGTAGGCCACAAAAGGTGATGGGTATGGCTAGAAAATGACATGATGTCTCCGATGAAGAAAGAAATGGCCCCCCCACCTCGTTTTTCTGGAAAGAGAAAAGGCCCTTTCCTCTTCAGGGTCTCCACAATCACTGCAGAATTCAATGTCGATTTCCTCCTGGTAGCTAAAAACTTCTATGCACTACTGCTGCCATTAAAGTAGTACAATGAGGAACTTACATGATTTCTTTGGGGCTCCATAGGATGGCGTACTTGTGAAAGTCGGCGGTGGGATCGAACCAGAGGCGGAACTTCATCTCCCTCCCCACAATTCTGCCGTCGCCGCTCCCCCTGATGTACACATTGGTCTGCAAAGTGTACGGTTTCCCGAACGTTGTACCCAGGAACTCAATGTCAACCTCATCGTGGTAACCGGGATGAGCTTCATTGTTGGAGAGCTGCCATTGATCAGTACAAAGAAATTGGTTTCAGTTCTTTCCCTCCATTACATAGAAGAAACGATTCTGAAACAGAATAAGAAAAGCCAAAACTCTGAAGTTGTTAGCATTTTAATATCGAATTCTCACATAAAACGATGTGATGACTCCTGCAGTGTAACCAGGTTGAAGCTTGATCGACGTGCCGAAGTAGCCGGAGCGGAAAGGCAGTTTTGATTTGAATCCACTTCCTGTCATGAATTGAAAATGAAGCAGCAGAGACATTATTAGCCAAAACAAAAAAGCAAAAGTAAAAAAAAAAAAACAGAGAATGACATGTTATTTAAGGAGAAAGGAATTGGAATTGGGGTGTTGATCAGAATGACAAACCTGTGCTCCTATCCAGCCAAATAGTTACTTGATCTTGTGAGACGCTTTGATGTTGAGGACCCCATAAATTGTTGAAGCCCTGGTAGAACCCAATTGTTCTAAACTTCGAACTTGGGTAATAACCTGGAGAAGGAGGGTTCTGAGCCATGACTAGTACTATAGGGACCGAGAGAAACACCAAAAGAGAAGCGAGGAGAGCCATGAGAAGAAAAAGAAGAGAGGTAGAGAGAGAGAGAGATGAGAGAAGGAAGATGATTGAATGGTTTAAATTCAGGGAGGGAAGGCAAAGGTGTCTGAGAGAGAGTAAGGCAGCACAGTTGATATAAATAGGGAGATTCAAGGGACCCATCTCGATATGGTGCAGAGATAACAAAAGGGTTGTATCATGATAGACAAAGACAAAAGTGAAGGATCAGTGACAAATGACACAATTAATTGTAAAAGGAAACCACATAAGGCATCAGGAACTCCAGTCTGAACTCAAAACAATACTTGGAGCTTACTACTACTAATCTTCTGATACCTATGATACCTATTTCTGCATTATAGTTTTTACCCTTTTCTTCCAAGTTTAAACAAAAGAAAAATGCGAAGGTCAAAGAGAGCAGTCGAAGTAGTAAGGGGTAGCTGAGTGTCTCCTGAATATTGAATTTGAGTGGCCATTCCGCTTCATATGTTGACTCTGCTGCCTCTACAGTAAGTTGGACTTATGAAAATCTTCTGGGTCCATATTGAATGCCTCATGGTTGCTGTCCCAAGCATTTATGACCATATCTATCTGTTACCTTCATTTTTTATGAATCCAGTACCTTCGAAATATTCATGAAAGGTAGGAACTATGAAGGGTCAATTTACACTTTTATTCACCTCCCTTCTGCCAAAAATGTCAAAATTCTGCCTCATCAATTACATTCACCGCTAAGCTTCTTAATACTAATTTTACACTCCCTTCCCTTAGATTTATGTTTAAATCAAGAAAATGTAGCAATGAGAATGTAAATCATAGTATTTTGGGTCATTAACATCTAATTTTATTAAAATACCAAAATGATTGTCAATTTGTTAGTTGAGAATTTGAGATCAATGCATCTATAATCATATTCCTTTTTTATTCTTGATTCATTTATATCACTTATCTCATGCATGTTGACATACAATAATTAACATTGTATTTGACTTTAATTCAGTTTTATAATTTTTTTATGAGAAAAATGATACTATACAATTAATAATATAATTTAGTAGATAGGGAGATCCATATAATTAAATTAAGGAAAATGGTAGTTGCACCTATGCACAGTACCTATCTAACATACATGATATAACCAGCCAATCCGAAACACAGTTGCCTCGGGTTTATTTTTTATGATTTAGGATTTTATAAAATAAAAATATATTATTATTTTTTAAATTTTCCTATTGGCTGGTTACGTCAGGTACATTAGATTGTACATTAGATATGTACTAAGGCCTAGGTGCAACTAGCATTACTCTTAAATTAAATATCTTCATCATTATATATTCTTAGTGATAAGATGAAATTTACTACCCTATGGTTCTTCTTCTTTTACAAAATCAGTATGTGTGGTTTTCCTTCAATGATTGGATAAAGAATGAATAAGACTAGGGTTCTTTGTAAACCCATTTTCATGGTTCTTTGTAAACCCTTCTTTTCATTGAAGAAAGCTAACTTTGGAAAACTCAACAAGGGCAGCCATTAAATTCTCATATGGAAATGTGAAAGCTTTCAATTAGGAGATGCAATGGGCGAACCAAAAGACTGATGGGATGATTATAAAACTGGAATAAAAAGAAAAGAGGGGGGTAACCTCTCTTTAGAGGATTTCTTTTGGAGACGACAAAAAGCCTTTGCATCACCGAATATGGGAATGGATTTTCCGGCTTTTTAAAAAAGGGAGAAGTGCAGGGGGAAGCCTGTGTGCTCCGCATATCTTTTGTTACTTTGTCCTGTTTTTGTAAAGAATCCGTTTGAAAATGGCGTATGGAATTTTTTAGGGGGTGGAAAAGACCTGCTGATAGTGTTTGGTTAGTTTACATTTACGCATCACTCTTGACTATTTCTCAATCCGTTAGACACCCTTGTTTTGCTGGATCTCAATCCAACCTACTAAAACGTCCGGAAAGATGCATGAAAAGTTTAAGAGACTGAAAACAAGAAAGTCCCACGTCAAAATTATATTGATCAAGCTGAACTAGAAAAGTACTATCCTGCTCATGGCTTCTCTTCTTACAATGGTACTATCTTTTGTATAACCGTTTTCTTATTTGTGCATATTGACAAGAGGGTAATGTGTTTCAATTGCATTACGTTTCTCAGAAACTGGGAAAGCTTTGAGTGATTGGTATAGGCTTCTATATATAATAAGGTAGGAACATCATAATAAATGAAGAAAAATTAACTTACAATGATCAAAACATGCAGCATCTTCATGTAACGAAGAGACGGTCTGTACGGCAAGAGCAAACTCCTGCATGCCCTGAGGCGAGAGGGTCCCATCCAGTCCCCACCGCCTCCTTCCCCCCACTTCCTCCTTTGTCTCTTACGATATTCATAATAATGGAAGCTTGAGAAAAGGAGAGCATGGTGACAAAAATAAATAGGAGGGTTACGTCGGCTACAGCTCCTGTGGTGTCTCAGCAGAGAAGGTCACCCTACCGACAGATTGTGAAGCCTGGAAGGAACATCAAGTTTACGTATCACCTGCTTCAGCCCATCGTCCCATCTTCCTCCTCTAATATTTTATTTCTTTCTTTTCTCTTCTGCAGTATTTTCCCGTTCTCTTGTCTTCCATGACTGCTCAGGATTTCCAATTGTGGGCTCTTATTTGAATATGATTTCAGACAAGCACTCAATTCAATAAACAAAAGGCAGAGGACGTTATTTCAAAGACGTTACCGACACTAATCATTTATGTGGGGCTTTTAATTTCTTGTGATGGGTTATTGTTTCAATTCCTAATTAACGAAACACCCAGTTTTGTTCTTGGCATTATCAGCAGGATTCTCACTCAATGCATGTTTTATTTGGTTTTTTTTTCATGGGGATTGATTCATTGCGCAACCTCCAAATAGATTGATTGAATAAGAAACATGACAGAAATAATAAATACAAAAGAGAAAGATAAACAAGAATCCTAGCCACCTAACTGATATTCAAAAAGAAAATTGATTATGAACCAGATTTTGATGTGGATGTGGGTGTGTGTATTGTGTGGAAATTTCCTCCGATTAGGCCTCCGCTTCAATATTGACTTGGGGGGCCGTCCAGTTTGTTTTTTTCAGAGATTGAGGCTGCCTTACCGACACTTTGTGTGACCTCAGATCTTGTCCCTGTCAGAAACTTAGATTTACCTAGATGGGTAAACTTAGGTGAGATCTGTCGTCTCTTGTCCTTGCCATGCACTTATCTATATTTCAACAAAAATATCAGTATTTTCAAAACCAAATTGATCATGAAACGGCTAATTATGGGGGTAGGTTAATTTCAGTCAAATATCCAATTAGAATTGAACCATCGAGATCGAGATGTTAATTAGCTTTAAAGGCTTATATTTTCATTGTTTCTATTTAAGTAAAGAATGAGTGTTCATGATAGAAATAAAGCTTGGGGTCCTCTTTTATGTAGAGAAAAGGTGACTTTAAATCAGGCAGATGCTTAAAGACCAATTTTATAAGGTTTTAGACAAATATAGTTCTGGTCTTCATCAGAGCCGAAGTAGCTTTGGCTTTTAGTTCAATTGGGTTGGACTGGCCGGTTTGATCCTATAACATTGATATAGATACTTAATATTATAAATTGTATGATATGGATATCTATGTATTTATTCTCACTTTTATATAAATAAATTTTTATAAACATAGTGCATGACTAATTTTTTAAATTATCACAATAAATTTTAGGATCAGCTTGCCTCTATCTAGAAGATTATATTGCATCAATCTATAACATCTTTCTTTATTGCCTTCGTACCAGTACGTCACCTAAATGTTTGATGGGAAACTACTACTATATATCCACTACTCAATTTAATGCAAACCATCCAATTTTGCCAAATACATGGGTGACAGAGAGAAACTTTAGAGTAACTTTTTTAATGGGACTATTAGATTTAAAGAAAATCAAAGATAGAATCCTAGTCTAATTGGGAGGTGGGCAAAAGTAGAAAGGAAGATGAACAAGCACGGACACATGAATTAAGGAGAGAGAGTTAAATTTTATTCTTGGATTGTTGGGTGACTGTATTGTGGTTCACGGGTGTCATGAAAGATTGTTAGTGATTAGTAACAGTATGTAGTGTTGCAGATCTTGTATTCATCCATTCACGAGGGAAGCTTGAAAAACAAAAAACTGTGGGACATTGAAGTTTTGTGTGAATCTTTGCAGATCCACAACATACTGTGCTGAAACTCAAAATATCTAATCATCTATATGGGTGGTTACTAGATACATTGCTAAAGACCGTTGGTGTATACTTTGTTGCTTATTAGTGGGTTTAATCATCACCCTTGGCCAAAGCCCTGCAAATCTAAGTACACATTGTGCCGAAATGCACAAATTAACATATCGTGTGTCTATGTTTGCTATTGTATTTCTGGTCTTGGGATAGCCGGAGTTAGTATGATCATCTAAAGTAACACACCACTGTGATTTCATTTAACTAGCTAGGAGTAGTCTGAAAGAGATCATATCTCTTCCTCAGAAAGATACTTCTCTTCCAAGCAATTTTAAGTGTGTGGGACTAGTTAAAAAGTTTGATATGGATGGAAGAAGTTGACTAAAGACGTACAAGGGATGGTAAAAGCAAAGAAAATGGCACCATTTTGAACCAATAATACTACTTTGTGAATGAATCAATGCGAAGCACGCCACACAGGAGTACTGCATGTGAAGTATACCAAGAGAACTGATCAGGCAAGCAAAAAAGTATAATCTTTGTTTATCAAATAAATCTAGTTTGATTAGGATGGAATTTGTCAAAACATATGGCAGCGAGGAGTATCCGTGCAACAGTGGTGGCAAACATAGGATTCCCTTTTCTGAAAGAAAGTTTTAAAAATGTGTGACACCTTTTCGTAATCGGGCGGGGCAAAAATATATAGCTTCAAGATGCATTTGTAAGCATATGAGTCCCTATCACACTAAGAGATCAAACTTAGCCGAAGCTTATCCATGCAATAGAAGAGTTCAACTCATTCATGGGATTTAGCATTGATGCAACAAAAGAATAGTCTCAAGCTACACCTTTTTTCTCTTTTTGAAGATGAAGTGTTTTACTTTCAAATTAAAAACACTTAAACATATACGACTGTAGTACCCTGTACATTTGGACAGGCGAGAATGTCCTCTTTTGTTTCTTCTATATCTCTGCAGATCCTATCTGCCACTACTTATACCTTGCATCAGACAAGCCCAACGGTTGGCCGATGGAAAAGCTCTTTTCATGCCTCCAAAAGGCAACACGTTACCTTCCATGCTCAGTGTTCCCATCTCTTCTCCATCCTCTCAATCGACACTGATGACTTGTGCATGGCGCCATGGCGGGCTTTATTTGTCAAGCTAAGTCAGGTTGATACATTCTGAGTTTGATATATATGAGACGTACGCTCAGTGTTGTACATGACTGTTGTCCATCATTAATGCTGCTAGGCCTGTAACTTCACTTCTGTTTGCTCATGGATATATTGGCCACCTCCGCCCCATTCGTCGTCGTCTTCTCTTTGGCACCGCATATCTCACTTTTCTTATCTGCTTTCAATAATGCAAATAAATAATTGGAAAAGAGAAATAATGGGAAGGGCTTGTCATGGATGTCTCCGGAGAGGGGAATAAGTTTCAGAGGCTTGCTTCTGTCTACTACTGTCAGTAAGTACCTTACTTCTTTGATGAAAAAGGGTGACTCTGACTGTGTGGGTCACCTTTTGGGACTCACAAAAATGGAGCTCTTTATAGAAGTGGGACATCACCTCGGATGGGATTTATATGTGATTGTTGTATCTCCCTAAACCAATTGTTTCATTGTCAATTAGCCACTGATTATAAGTATCTGTTAATATGTAGTGTCTTAACAACTACTTGAAGAGATTGTGATTGGTCTAATTGGTGTAGGACTAATTTTACATGATGTGATTTTTTATCTAAACAATTCCATGATCTCCATGACAGCAGCGTATGTTCGTCCCTAATATGCATTATTTCATATAATTACGTGTATTTTTTCTTCACTCTTGGAGTATTGTATCATAAAAATAAAACTATTTTTCTAGGGTGGTTCACTGCAGATGGAGATTTTGATGTAATTATAGTAATAAATTACCTTATAAACTAGTGATGGACAAAGATAAGTAAGAATCTGCTACTACAAGGAACAAAAACCAGTAATAAATTACCTTATCATTTAGTGATGGACAAAACTTACACATTTTTTTCCATTACCTAATCAACAAGTGATTGAGAAAACTTGGACTTGGTTTTCACTTACACATCCAAGTAGACCAACACCATCAGAACTTGCCCATTTCACATCAAGGATAGGATGTTCATGAGGAGGGAGATCATTGACAGGGTCTAAGGATGGCAACTCCCTCAAACGGACTCCGCGGCTACCTTCATTTCCATGCGCAAATAATGGATTGCTGTCCATCAGACTTATAACTGAGGATTTTGGCATTCGCACTTCACTGACATAAGCTGGTACATGTTGAAGACTGTCATAACTGTTCCTGCCCGTCCTCGTTAAGTGAAAATGAGAACCCAATACAGGTGATCCAGGGGTAGTCGACACCGAAATTTGAGAATTCTGATCATAAAAAACATGGACTTTGGGGCGGAAGGTGGCAACAATATTTTCACTGTACCCACAATAAGCAAGTGATATGCAGACACCTTGATTCTCCAGGTTAGGAATGCGGCAAGGCCCACTAAACATTTCAATTGGAAAAATGATTAGTAATCCTCCAATATTTAGTTACAACAGGAACTTCAAAATTCCTTCATTTTTAACCAGAAAAACGAGTAAAATAAATCCTAGGATATTATCAGATCATTAAATACAAAAAAAAGACTTGCATTTTAACAAAAGATGCTCATATATAGAATTCTAGACAATATCTAGTACTATATGAACTAATCAGCAGACAAAGCACCATAATAGGAGTACAAAAACAAAATACCCCTATTCATTAACAAAACTCCTTTGCATGTCTTACCTTCTCTAAATCCGTACAAAAATTAGATCTAACTAGACATAACTTGAACACTGACAAACTTTACCGAGTAAATCTACCAACTACTCACCTTATCAGTTAAATATAGTGGCTTGATTTGTGATGCTTGCTTCTTTCTTTAAATTTTTATGTCTTTTTCTTTTTGTATCTTCAATAATATCCTCATTACTTATTAAAAAAACAATTGAAAACATTCATTTTTTCCCAAATTACAAGCATAACCAACCTCTCGGTCCATTCACATAGGCCAGATGCTGAAGCACTTAAGAGTGTCGTACGACCATTTGGGGAATTGTGGGCTTCATTGCTTCTAAGGCAATGGAGAGTATGCACAGGATGGCAGCTTAAACCACTTAGTGTATGCAGATGAGTTCTAGTTTGACGCAAATCAAACACCATCAACATGCCATTCTGCATGCAAGAAACGACAAAGGCTATGTCAGGAACCATTTGGAGCATATTGGTTGGAAAAGACCTTCAAACTTCAGCATTGCACATTATAATGAAACAAGAACTCATGATTAACAGGGTATTACATTAGGGTGATCATTTATTGAACTTAGTTCATGCCTCATATATTTTGTACCTTACTACGCCAAGTTATATATATGTCTACTATATATGTCTACATGAAGATGTGAAGATAACTTTACCTGCAAACCAGCATAAACTTGATGCAAGCCATTGAGATCCCAAGCACACGACCATGCAGGTGCCTTAACAAAAAGAGAGAATTCTTAAATACTCAACACAATACTTAAACCAAAACAAAGTTGAGTTTGATTACAAGGAATTTTTATGCTTCAAGAATTATTTCATTTAAGATCTTAGAACTACACATTGATAAAAAAAATGTGATATCTTTCTTTTATCAAAAAAAAAAGCAACATTTTTATAAATCAGTGAGGAGGATGCAGAAAGCAAGGGATTAATACCTTAGATTTTTTGTTTTTTTTTTATACATTTGATGTAACCCTTTATATGAATCTCTTTAGATGCCTGTGCACGTTTTTCAAAAAAAAATTCTTTTCAATGTTCTTTCTGTTCTTTATAGATTAAAACTTTATCGACAAACTTTTATAAAAAATAGGGCAAAACAAGTTTATCAGTTTTCAAAAAAAAAAAAACTGAGAAAAAACATGAAAAGGATAATCATTACCGGTAAGTCATATTGAAGGACAACATTATTGCTTTTCCAGCTACAAAATTGCCAAAAAAAAAAATATATGATTAGAATAGCACTAATCCATAATCTCAAGCTGCAGAAAAAAACCAAGTAACAATAACCACAAAAAGTACGCCAACCTGACAATTGATAACTTATTGCCCGTCGAAGCCAAAAGTGCCAGTTTTTCCATAGAATGAGATACAGATATGTCCCTTATTGCTTTAAAACAAGGAGGAAGCTCTATGTCTTCGTTTTCATTTGGAAATAATAGGCTGATCTGCAACAAAACAAAAAAAGAGTCCCAAATTTAAATGTACACCAAATTAAGCATGATCAAATATAGACATCTGGATCTCAAGCACATTACCTTTGTGAGCACAGAGACTCCACTCAACACTCTTCGGGCAAGCAACATGATTTGCTCAGAAGGAACCATATCAAAAACCCTTGCACCATTAATTCTGAACTGTTGCTGATGAGAATGAGAATAAAGTAACATCATATAAGAACATATAATCATTATCAAAGAATTTTCACCAAATTTTTGCCAAAGAATAATCTTTATTTGCACTGACTATGAGGAAACCCAAAGGAGAAAACCATAGTCTACAAAACTACTAGTTCTACATATATCTTTTTTATTTTACACAACTACATAAAACCATGCAATTATTGCCAGAACTTGACACACCAGCACAACCATGCCCGTATTTTTATTATTTTCTGCTAATGGCAGTTTTGGCAGGTCCTTATTGTATGTTTGGTGTAATCTTCGCTGAATTACGTAGGCCGAGAGCAATTTTATCATATTGCACTATGGGGGGTTATGGTACAAAAGCTATTTTGGTCCCTTTCTCCTCAGGATATTTCATTATGACACTACGATCAGTGTTTTGAGGGGACATCTTTACAAAGTGGCGGGACATATTATAGGAGATCGGGTGACTTTATCCCTTTAACACTCATGACTAGAGTGTAATTTTATTTGGTTTAAGATCCTAGCCATTGATGCTAATACACACAAGAGAGGTTACAATCACGTCCCCCGAGCTGAGGGGGTAGTGAAACTGCCCAAAACATACTCAAATTGGAAAGTAATTATTAAATAAAGTATTATTGACAAGAAAACTAACAGAAATACCTTCACAACAAATTTGCACGGGTGCCTCATTGATCTTTGAGGAATATATTCTGTATAAAAGTAATAAAAGATCAAAAAGAAGCATTAGACGAGTACACTCATAAACAGTAAAAGCAGAGAGGTTTATACCAATTTCACTGTCTTTTCCCTTCTCACCAAAATGAAACAGTTTTCTTTGAGTTTCCACAAGTGGAACATAGTCACTAACAGACACCACCTAGAAAAGTGTGTACGCAAGAAGATTAACAGATATAGTCAAAAAATAAGCTGCATGCAATCTTTACTACAATAGAAGTGAAAAATAAGCAAAAAAATAATCCTTATATAAGAGACTCTCTTTTGTCATACCACCTGTTTAAATAAACATTTAATTATCATACATTTCCTAAGAGCACAGATGTACATTGCATGAGAATTCACTTTTTCCCCAGAAAGTGAAGATCAAACGTATTACTCATAGCATAGACGAAAACTGTCCAAAATACTGCTTTGATATAAAACAATGATTTGTCCAAACCGCTGTTACTTGTCTGGAACATTTTTTCGAGAATCTGATGAATAAGAACAGAAAGAATGACAACAACAGGGCACACTGAAATAGTCGGCCACAAAATAAAATGTAAAAGACAGAAGAAACCGATCAGAATGAGCAGAAGTACATCGAATGCAAATCAAACAGAAAAGAGTTCTCTTCCATGAAAACATCCAGTGAAACTGCCCAACACACCAAAGAATCGGCGACAGAATTGGCTCTGCAAATTGGATGAACCCAACAGCCTTGAAAAGTCCCCTATTATAACCCAAAGATTTTCTATGAGAAACCAAAAAAAATGTCAAGGAATTTCTAAGCAAACCAAAAGTTCACCAGGCAAAACTCAAAATCCCCCATTATAACCTAAGGCTAAGAATATTACAACTTGAAAACCCAAAAACCACATTAAAGTGCATGGAACTCTGCCACACTGGAATCACATAGGCCAAAAGTGTGCAGAATTCACTCTAAAAGCTTTGTCCAAATAAATCAATTTTCTCTCACTGGACCAGGATTATCCCTAGAACCACCATCACAGTTCAACTTAGATTGGATCCCTTGGACCAGGATTATCCCTTGGAAGGAGCACAAAAGGAGAACTTTCAATCTTGCTTACTCATTTAGAAGCACAATCAAATTCTCAATCCACAGCATATTGCAATGGCAAGTGTCGCCAAGTGTTTGCAAATTACAACCTAGTTCTATTATCCCAAGGCACTGGAAATCAAATACTACATTCAGCGACTATTACTCCATAGGACCCCTTTTTGGCAACCCACTTCCCCAGGCTCGCAGCTAATTGCCTAACCAAGCTGAAATTCTGGGCACAATCAAGGATCATGGAGGCTCTCATTTGCATTCTTAGTCCCAGTAAGTACATGTAGTTCCTTAACACTGAGTTAGTGGCTTTCCTCGCAGGAATAAGACTTTACTCTCATAACTACTCGGACCTCGTAACCATTAAATTGACTCAACTGAAGTAACCCATGCTTCTTAAAGCCCTCCAACCCTCCTTAAAAGTCGATATCCATGTTTGATGAAATTACCCAAATTTCTTCAGGTTGGTCCAACTAAAGGCAGCATATTCTCTGATCATCAAATAGCTATCATAGACCAATTGGAAGTAGACATTGAACTTCATCACACAATGGCAAGAAAGGACCGACCTTCCGCTCGAACTCATCCAAGCACCACTAGGTAAGGGATTTATTACCTTTATTGAGGGCAAATCATGTACACTCAAGCCACAGTACCCCCAAGGGAGTCTTGCTGCCCTTGTGCATGAACAAACTGCATTAAGAATATGCTTTTTGCTTTTTAGTCAAAGGGGTGAGGTTTGCTTTCATTATTGCAGCTTATATTTGTCAAAAAAGCCAATCACCACATACATAAGAAAAAACCAATTACCATTTGCAGCCGAATTTCCTCTAGCTCTTTATGAGTTGCTTCAAGCATGAAGTCTTTCTCCTCATTCTGCACAAAATAATTGGAAGGAATAACAACATGGAGAAACCAGAGATCACTTGACTGCAAAATTGCATACTTTCTTATCCCAGGCTAAGCAGGAGTTGAAGTTTCATAATCAACACATTTGAAAATAAGGTTAAATTGTCCATGAGAAAACATATTGATCTACAAGTATGGAGGCTACACTGCCGATATCGAGTACTTCTTTGCCTCCCATAAATTGAGAACATGCCTAAAACACATCACAAGAAAGTGAAAAATTCACTTATCATCTTTGACTATTAAAAAATGCCTACCTGCCTCTTAAGTCTTTTATTCTCTTCAGCAAGAGATTCCATTTTCTGCAAAGAAATCATAATTACTTACACGAAAGCCAAAACAAAGTTCAGCAGAAAGCCAAATGCATGAAACTACAACACCACCTTCTGCAGAACATTGTCAATAACAGCAATCCTTTTTGGGTAAATTGGTCTAATATCAGCCAATTTACAGCGCTTCTTACAGTTAGGGCACTGCAAAAAGGGCAACAATGAATGGAAGATGAAACAACAAGAGATGAAAGTGAGAACCAGTAAAGAAAATGAGAAAAGATATGAGAGACAAGTGACATACAACAGGTCTTTTTCGATCCCGAATCCATTTCTCTAGGCAGGATCTACCAAATGTGTGCCCACAAGAAAGGGAGCTACAAGCATCAAAGATTATGAATCAGTCTGGGTTAGATTTAAAGTATCATGCAAAAGACCCCTTGCTTTCAAGTGCTATAAAAAAATTAAAAAAAAAAGAAACATTTTCACTTTTTCCTGAAGAAGTCCTCTAAAAATTAAGCAAGAATACAGAGCGATTATTATTGAGCTTAGTAGCAAAAGGAGCTGCCCACAACAGGCTATGGCAAAGCAGAACTTCTTTTTTAACTATCAGCAATTAATGTAGCTGCGCTTGGGCATACAAGATTTTGACATTGAGAAATATTTCTGCAGAGAAAAAAAAAACAGGGGAGTTTCTCTTTGTTGTTGCTTACTCCATCATGGAGATGAGGATGCTCACCAAGACACTCTCAAGGTGTCAAGAATGAAATCAAGTCGTCTCTAGCTTCATAATAAGAAGAAACTAGAGAAAAGGCGCTGCCTCTCACCTGTAACTCCTACAGGTTCAAGTACTGGGAGATAATTTATCTCTCATGCTTGAATAAGTCCATCAAAACACACCATGCTAAAGAACATGGTAACACGTGATCTAATTGTAGCCTTGCTTTAGAGGTTTGCCTATTTTTAAATTTCTTTGACTTTCATTTTACTTCTTGATCCAGAAAGAGGGCAACTTTTGACAACATTGCCGCCCAATTGCTTTAGTTATGCTACTATGTTCCAATATGAGGACTTTGCCAAAAGTTGTAGGTGATGCCACTGAAGATTCTAAAAGGCGTGCCCAGAGTTTGGCACCACTGACCTCTTAGAAAAAAACTCAGGACTAGATGAGATAAAAATGTTATCAAATAGCAACATGAGCACATGCCGGGACAATTTTCTCAAATGAAATAAGCAGAAAAAATAAATCTCTTTTTCCTTCCTCATTGAAGCTAGAGAACATTCTTCAGAAAATCTACTTCATCAAGCTTCACATAAATTTTTCTACTGTCATAAATGTCTCCACGTCTACAAAGCTTTTTTTTGTACACTTACACGAAAATGAAACAACGCCTACTTTGTAATCATCTATATTCAAACAGCAAAAGTTTCTGTAGCAAAGAAAATATATAAAATTCTTAGCAACTTCACATTTACAGGAATGATAATGGTTAGAAATCCACAAAAGCATTTTCTTTGTCTAAACAAACTGGTGACGTCAATTTGTCAGAGTTTGAGTGCTCACAAAACCCAATTACTGCGTTTTCACAGAACACATTCGAAGTTATTGACTCACACCACTAAAGGATTTCAACACGAAGTCCAGATGGCACTTTGTCGAAAGAACATAGAAAAGACTCATTTTTATGATTTTCACTGTACCAGGACTGGTGTGGCCCATCGTCGTCCCAGGAATGGTAGCAAATGGGACAATCAGTCTCATATTCAGCAACAGAAATATCTATATCGACCCTCTCTTTAGACGGGGTAGCAGCATGTGGTTCCAAAGATTCCCCCACAACTACGAAATCCGGAGTAGAGCTCAATCCTTCGCCTTCTCGTTGATTAATTGGACCAGGCTGTCCAACATCAAAGGGTTGTTCGACCGAAGAGAGAACCACAGACGTAACGGGTCGTTCAGCAGACGACGGTGCAGGGTCCATTGCAGCATTTTCTGAACCATTGGAGTCAATTCCATCTGCCCTCCATGTAACAGATTGTCCGACAACGATAGGCGGTCCGGGGGTACTGGGTCGTTCCGTAATCAACGATTCCAGACTCCTAGGAGCCTCGTCCGAATTGCCCCCAGCAATCTCATTTTCACCTCGTTCTTCTGTCACTTCCTGCTCAGTCCCGGGACCAAATTGCCCATCAATGTCATGTCCACCGACCTCTGGAACATACTCCGGATCATCCTCATCAGTTTCGTCTACACTATCAGATTCATCATCAAATTCATCCCCGGAATTTGTTTCGTCGCCTCCATCTTCGGGAACGTACGAAGGATCATTTTCTTCTACATAATTGAGAAGATCTTGCTCTTCGTCGAAGGATTGGAAAAGGCGATATAAGTTACTCGGCATTTGGTTTTCCGCCAGCGCTACACTTCGAGATGAAGCAACAGAGAATCGCACAGGAAGGGAACCCAGTGCTTCCACTTTACCGTTTGCGGACTACGGACTCGCGCCGCTTTTTGGAGCTGAGCGCCAATATAAAACGTCGTATAATACACTAGTGTTATCATATATTAGTCCTGCATTTATGAATAGTTCCTAATAAAAGAAAAGTTTTGTAACCATGAAACGTACAAGTTATGCATTTTAACTTGAAATATAATTGCTCATCAATATACAAAATGATGAAAAATAAAAATTCGACACTGATTTATTAATCTAAAATAAGATAGCCATAAGAACCCCATCTTGTTGTATTGACTGATGGGTCTCATTGGCATGTTATGGACATTTGATGAGTCTTTTTGGGTATAAGTAGGTCTTATTTTATCTTATAAATTAGTATACCTCTACATAGTAGGGAACTAAACGTAATTACATTACTTTCCATTGATCATAAATTAAGGATTATGCTGCACGTTTTATGATCTTGATTATTTCATGGACCGTATATCTTTTCTGATTTTGTTTCCTTTTGTATTTTTTACAGCATTGCTCTGTATACTCTCTATAAATAGGTGATTAATAACAACACAAAGATTGTGGCCTTTTTACAATCTCTCAAGGTATTTTTCCGGTCTAAGAGTATTCGTAGCTCTAAAGAGTCACTTTGGGATCCTTCTTTCTCTGGCCAATATGCTTCCCTTTTTACCTTAAGTTCAGGAGTTGGGATCATTCTTGACATTATATCACATCACCTGTTTGGTCAATATACAAAGCTCTTATGAATTGCATAAGATCAAAGATGGGTTTCCTTCATAAATTTTTTCAAGGTCGTGTATCAGACATGCATGCAGGGGTTTATCACTTACTGTCCAATCCAAATTCATCATCTGAGTATAAAACTCGAATTCAAGCAGGTCGTGATTCTACAAATTGCTGACCTTTCAGATGCGATCCACTCAAGCAGGAGATGACCCAATAAACAATCCCTGAAAGAAAGAGGCTAACAAACCAGGAATTGTTGTAGACGATGATGAACAGGGGCGAAGTAGTTTTCAGCAATCCCACCTTGTGGAGAAAACCCGGTATCACAGGCAGGACACCGATCAGCAGAGCTGCCATGGCGGCCAAATTGAATCCCCCGTGATAGTAATAATCCCCAAGAGGGCTGGAAGAGTAGAGCGACTTCACGTCCAGCTCCGTTCGTCGGAGAAGGTAGTAATCCACAAGAATTATACCACCGATTGGACCCAGTAGAGCAGAGTACCCAACCAGCCACGTATAGACGAAGCTCTCGCTTGATCTGAGCAGCTTCCATGGCTGACAAGCAATACCCAGAAGCGCAGTCAGAAGAGCTCCTCGCCTGAAGGTGAATTTACTAGGACTGAGATTGACCAGAGCGTTTGCCGGGGCTACAATGTTAGCTGCAACGTTGGTGGTGATGGTTGCGAGGCTGATCCCGAAGATGGCGAGGAAGGTGGTGAAGAAGCCTCCGATCTGACCCAGAAGAAGAATGGGGCTCGAAATCACTCGGCCGAAGATCACTTCCGTGGAGGCAGTGATTGCAACGCCGACCAGAGTGAAGACGCCCATGAAAACAGGGAGCCCGATCTGACCCATGATTTGATCGGATTGGGTCTTGGCGTACCTTGTGAAATCCGGGATGTTGAGCGCCAGAGTAGCCCAGAAGCCGATGTTTGCTGTGAGAGCAGGGAAGAAGACGGACAAGAACTGAGAAGACGAGAGACGGGAAGAGAGGGAGAGCATTTGCCCGAATCCTCCTGCTCGGAGATAAACCCAGAGCAAGAGAGAAGAAGTGAGGAGTATCAGAATCGGAGCAGAGTACTTCTCCAGGTCGCGAATCCCATCCATCCCTTTCCAGATTACCCCCAATTGCGCAGCCCAGAAGAGGATAAAGCATCCGAATTCCAGAGGCGAGGTTCCGAGCCATGGAATTGGGCGAGAAGAAGAAGATTTGATGGAGGAAGGCAAGAGGAGGAAGATAGCTTCGCCTCCTATCCACGTCTCGATCCCGAACCAACCACAGCCGACCAGAGCTCGGAGCAGAGTGGGGATATGGGCGCCATGGATTCCGAAGGCGGAGCGGGCGAGGACGGGGAAGGGAATGCCGTACCGCGTTCCTGGGTGTCCGGTGAGAACGAGGGGGACTAAGAGGATGAGATTCGCGGCGAAGACGGTGGCGACCCCTTGCCACCACGCCATGCCGAGGTCAACGAGGCTGCCTGCGAGATAGTACGACGGGACTCCGACCACAAGCCCGATCCAGAGACTCGCCATGTCCCACCCGGAAAGCGTCCTCTCCTCCGGCGTCGTCGGTCTGAGATCGTCGTTCGACAGTCCGATGAACGGGTCTGATTCCGGCGTAAAATCATGGGAAGAAGGCTCGTGTCTTGCAGCTGCCATGGAGATGCGCCGAGGAAGTCGAAGCGATTTGTGGCGACCATGATTGGGGAATCTGCAACTTGTGATGGAGAAAGGAGAGAGGATTCGAGAATTGGAAGGGTTGAAGAAGTGGGGACGGAGGGGAATCTGATGGCTTCTTGCAGCTGCAGCAGCCATGGTCTTGCCCGTGTAAGGGAGACGATGGAGACGGGAGAGGTCCGTTGAACTTTTGAAGGGATTTGGGTCTCTCGTCCTTGGAATCTGGATCACATCCCTTTGTCTCATGTGAACAGTCAACATTGTAAACAAAGAAGACATCAAGCCACACGTCTGCACTCTTCTTTGTTTTTGCATGGGGGAGTATCCTAATTTCTATCTCTGGTTTAGATGAAACCATCTCAAATCTAAAATCCAAATTCACTTCAAAATCCTATTAGCATTGTTTTCTATGTTTTGAAAGCACTATTTTTAAAGACAGAAAATCATCTTTTATCATAAAATTGACCAGTTTATTTTGATGATATACATTTTATGAGAAGCCTTGGATGAAAAAAAAAATATATATTTATTACAAGATTAAGTATTTCCACTATATAAACATAATATTAAGAGTAATGTTATGCACACCCACGTTGGTGGCACATCGATTTCTTGACTGAAATTTAGTGGGGCCAATAGCATTACTTTTTTATAAATGAGTAATGCCTAGACACACCTAGTAGACTCACCTATCCGGCTTAATTTAAGTCTTTAAAAATATTTTTTATTATAAAATCCTATTTTCTATAGGATAAACCCTAAGCATCAATAGTTTAGATTAACAAGTATGTGAGATAAATACGTTGGCTAAATGCAACTAGCATTATTTTTTATAAATATGATTCATTTATCTAGATTGGTGATATGGTTACTGTTAAATTTTATTGTGAGCATTTACAATATGTTGTGACATCCATGTTGGCAGTCCAACTAAGAGAAAAATTAGGAACTATCTTTTTATTCTATGCTCTAAACTTTATCTTGACTGCCAGCAAGAGTGTTAAGACGACAGCCATATCAAGATGTAAAACCTCAAAGTAAAATATGGCAGTACTCAAATTATTTTTCATTTATCTATTGTTTTTTTGAAATGAAATAGCAATACAAATATAACATATCGAATCATTGAAGAAAATTATCAATGTAATTAAGAACAATAAATTAATGAACCTCGATCCCATTAATTTTGTAATTCTCATTAAATTTGCTTCAAACAGCTCTAATTGGCCCGTTACGATTACGTTTATAATATCGTAATTAGCATAAAATAATCTTGTCAATAATCGTTATATATAATCGTTACTCTTTATGTTGTTTCTTATAACTATTGCGACGGACAGAAATATCTGGAAGCTCCTTACTTTTTGCCACGTCAGTGAATCCATGGCAAACCTGAAGCTTCGAGAGTGGCGAGGAGTCCTCTGGAACACTGGTTCGTCGTCTTCGTTTATACCATCCTCCCTATAAATGAGCTCTGCATCTCTCCATCGCTCTCAACGAAGCAAGCTTAATTTTTGGAGTTCTCGATCAGTCATCGTTTAATACATCCGCCAGGTTGTGGGTTTAAGATTCTGGGCAAAATGACGATGAAACAGTCTGCGGCAGCCATGTCCGTGGTATTATTAGTCGCGATAATCGCGGCGGCGACGTGTTCGGAAGGTTCCCTGTTATCGTTGATGAATCCTCCTCAATCATCAGACTTGATGTGGCCGTTCGATCCGTTCCGGGTTCTGGAGCAGATCCCGTTCGGCACCGGCGACAGGGACGACGTGATGCCCTTCTCCCCTGTTAGGGTCGACTGGAAGGAAACGCCCGAATCCCACTTCATCATGCTCGATGTTCCAGGTACCTATTAACAGTATAGTTATTACACATTGATATACGATTGTTCCCATTAGCTTCTGAGGGGTTTGGCGAGATTTCTTCATTATCCTGTGTAATTGGCGCCGTTTCTCATCTTGCTCTGTTTCCGTGTGTTTTTTTTTTTTTTTTTTTCTTCAGGGTTGAAGAAGGAAGAGTTGAAAATAGAGGTGGAGGGGAACCGGGTGCTGAGGATCAGCGGGGAGAGGAAGAAAGAGGAGGAGAAGAAGGACGATCACTGGCACCGAGTCGAACGTTCCTATGGCAAATTCTGGCGGCAGTTTCGGTTGCCGGAGAATGCAGATCTCGACGCCGTGAATGCCAAACTCGCGGACGGAGTTCTCACCGTTTCCGTCGCGAAGCTGTCGCCGGAGAAGGTCAGGGTACCTCGGGTCGTCGCCATCGGAGATGGGGATCAGTCACAGAAGAGTATCGTTGGTGAAACCCAGAAAGTCGAGTTGTAATCCTCTGTTTTTCATGCATGTCTAGTTTCTGTATGACGATCAACTACCACTGCTTAATGAAATTGTATTAATAAAGTTGGAAGTTTTGAAGTGAAGACAGCTTATAATACAATGAAAGAATGATATTCGCCGAGATCAGTGGATTTATCGAAATACTTGCATGGGATGCGTAATGTGTTTGGGTGTGTATCTCGAATTACTTTGCTGATCAGGAGTGGCACCATCCCTGTTGGATATTATTTCTTCTTTCTCTCTTTGATATATAATGCAAGTAGTGGAGTTCGAAGCTAGATGAGCCAGCTTCTTTATATATTGAATTAATTTTTTAAAAAAATATTTCCAATTTTAATTTATCTTTATTATCACTAATAAAACATTTTTCTTAAAAAATAAAATTTTGAAAAATTTTAAGAATTAAATTGATGAAAGTAAGAAAGAGAAGTTGCATTTTCAAGTATTTCCATTCAATCACACTGACAGGTTTTTTAGTCTGTCATTTTATGGTTAAAAGAATGCAAAAAACTGAGGAGGATTTTGTAACCACTCAATGGACTTAGACCTAATAATATTAATTTAAAATTTACATTTTTGCTTTTCTCTAACTTTAAGATGAATAGAATAATCCCCAAGTTTGATTTGTAAATCTATAGGTGAAATGGTTGCATGTTTCGATCGAGACTATTTTTTTTTTATTTTGTATTATTATTTTATTTTTTGATAGTTGTTCTGCATCCTAGGTTCTATTCTCCGTGAAAGAAAGACGAGTAACTTGTTTCTGTCTTTGATTGTATCTCTTTCAAATTTTTAAAAAACTTCCTTCGCTCTCTCGGATCCCCTCCGGTATTGATGATTTCAGAGAAAGAATTGTTCTTTGCTGTTTTGCTCTGCGCAGAACCTTCTTCGCCCAAAAAATGGTCACAGGACTGATCGCTTGCGTAACTCAGGTAATTTCGATTTTTGTCCTTCATATTTTTTGGTTTGATTCCGGTGCTGTTTATTATCTAACTTGATTTGATCTCCTGCATTTTCTGCCCATTGACAAGGCTACTGAGTTATGGACATTAACGCTAGTCCTTTAATCTCTCCTCCCTCGCAGTGTCGTGTCTTAACTCTGAAGACCAAATTACGTGAGCTTAACACTCTTCCTAGTGAGTAAAGATTGTCCTTTTTGCAAATATGAAGCGAAGACCGCAGTTCCAAGAACCAAATGAGATCAGACCCATTCTCGTTCAGCAACAAGAAGAAACCTCCAAGGCCAGAAGCAGCACTCTTTTCTTTTCATCATCGAAAGGCATACTTGGAATTTGTGTTACATTTCGATTGGTGAATGCCTTCCTCGTTCAGACCTATTTCAACCCTGATGAGCACTGGCAGTCTCTGGAAGTTGCTCATCGCATTGTGTTCGGGTGAGTATGTTTCAGTTCACTCATTATAAAGGTGTTCAATCGATCGAAACTTCTGGCATATTAATTGGCTTCGGGGACCAAATGCCAATGTTAGGTATGGACATTTGACGTGGGAATGGCAAAGGGGAATTCGCAGTTATCTTCACCCATTGATCTTTGCCTCCCTTTACAAAATCATGGAGTTTTTTCAGCTGGACACACCTTGGTTCATGGTAATGGTGATGGTTGCCATTTTCTCATACAGGCGATTTGTTATTGATGTGTTGACATTAAATACAAATCCTTGTAGTGTTCCACTACCCTGTGATTGCATGTCTAATTTCTTTATTCACATCTTTATGCTTAATTTTTTCTTGGATGCAGATGAAGGCTCCCCGACTTCTACAATCCATATTCTCATCAATAGGAGATTTTTATCTATACAAACTTTCTTGTCTTATTTTTAATGAGCACACGGCAAAATGGGTTGTATCCTTCAATTATATGAAAAGCCAATCACCATTTAGAAAAGAAAGGATTGAAGGAAAGGGTTGTATTGTTTCTCCTTATTTTGTGATTTCCTGAAAGCGACCTGCACAAAATTTCGTTTTCGCAGGCTGGTTCACATGCTGTACTTAACTTACTTTCAGCTATTTTGCCAGTTGACAAACTGGTTTATGTTCTTCTGTTCCCCTCGAACTCTATCAAATGTCTTGGAGACAGTTTTAACCGTTATTAGCCTATTCTACTGGCCCACTTTTAGAGGTTCTTCTAACAAAGTTCAAACAGCTTCAAGAAAGTTGGCTCTGGCTTTAGCAGGATTAGCTTGTGCTATTCGACCAACAAGCGCCATCACATGGTTGTATGTTGGCATTTTGGAGCTGTTTGAAGCACATGATAGAATGGTGTTTTTATTTTTTGAGGTAGTCCCAGTTGGGTAAGTAATGGAGCTGTCCTGTTTTGCTTTATAAATCTGCTTCAGCCTGCAATCTGACTTCTGTTTTTTATTTTTTTGAATACTTCTAACGTTTCTATATATGATGTCTTTAAAGATGGATTTGCACTTATTTCTCTAAAAGTTTTGGATGTCAAAGTGGGAAACCACTAAAACTACAGCCATACAACAAGTAGAAAAGAATGAAATACAGAGATTGGAAAACGAGATTCTGTGTTCCATGCAGTTCTTTATACTGATTCTTAGCCATGCTGTCCAGTGATTTTCACTTATATCTTTTCCTTATAGCACATTCCCATGTTTAATTATACACAGATTCTTACTCCACTAAACTTGAAAATTTCGTAAGGAATGTATGATTATGTAGTATTGAAATAGTTCTGGTTCTTCCTATCTACCTAGCCTCAATCCTTGATGCGTACAAAAAGGAAAAAGAAAATATCAAATGACTCAAAGCTTTTTTAGAACTTTTGAAATAGGAATGTTTGCCATTTTGCTTTGTTTTATTTTTATATATTCTTTTAGGTAATCATACCTCAATCAATTTTCTTCTGTCATTAGGGCCCTAGTGATCACACTTATGGGTTTCATTGATTGGATAATGTATGGCTCCTTGGTCTTTGTTCCACTGAATTTTCTGAAGTTTAACATTCTCTCTGCTGGTGGGGACTATTATGGAACACACAAGTGGCATTGGTACTTCACAGAAGGATTTCCAGTCATGATTTTCTCTTTCCTACCATTCTCTGCTTTTGGTGTCCAAAAATCTAAGCAATGGAAACTTTTTGGTCTAATCATTTGGGTGCTATGGCTTTATAGTGTGCTTGGTCACAAAGAATTCAGGTACCTTAATCAACCTTTACCTTGATTCCCTTGCTAAGAACTTCTTTCGTCATAGAAAATCTGTACTTTTTTCTCCTTGAGACGTGATTGTGATACAAAGCTAAGGATGATAGGAATTGAAGAAACAGGAAACAATCAAAAAGAGATATTTCGTCTTTTTCTTTTCAAGATATACCCCACATTTGTAGAGCTCGATTTACAGGTTTGTCTTGCCTGTGCTTCCAATAGCTTTGATGTTTGCTGGACACACATTGGCAGAGATAGATCACAGCAATAAAAGGAAGAGATCTTTCAACTTTGAAGTTGGCTGTCCGAGTAAGATGCAATTGGCTGTATTGTTTCTTCTTGTAACCAATTTGCCTATGGCCCTATACATGAGCTTGATTCATCAGGTATGTATTGATTGATTATTAGCTTCTAGCTGTTGTTTTTTTTTTTTTGTACTTCCAGTTGTTGAGTTTGCTCCATAGTTTGCTTGCATTTTTTTTCTGAACAAGTTAAAGAAATATGCTCAATGCATTTCAGAAATATCTTTCTTTCTTTTGGGATTGATAATGCCTTCTGACTCTTACCTGAAAATGGTCTACAGAGGGGAAGTGAAGATGTGATGAAGTTTCTAGCTGATGAAGCCATTGGAGGGAAAGTGAGGAGCATTGCTTTCCTAATACCTTGCCATGCCACGCCATATTATTCCTCACTTCATTGCAATGTGCCTATGCGATTTTTAGATTGTTCTCCAAGGTGGTTATCACCAATCCTATAACTTTTGCCTGAGATTGCTTTCTTTCTTTTTTATTTTATGCATTTGTCTTTTCTTTTACTCTACTTTTGCGTGGTTCTGCAGTAATGAAAAGGGTGTGCTGGATGAATCAGACCAGTTCATGATGGATCCTGTTGGTTTCATGCAAAACATGAAGGCAAATTGGTCTTTCCCTAGTCATATTGTTTTATTTGAATCTCAAGAAAAACTGCTCAAGGAATTCTTAACTTCACATTCATATAAAGAGGTAAATTTGTAGACATCTTAAGTCAAGCTTTAGTGCTCTTGTTCATTTTTTATTCTTAAGAATCAATTGATATGGTGGTTGACAGATAAAAAGGTTCTTCCATGCACACTTTAAAGTGGACAGGGAGCTTCAATCATCAATTGTTGCATATGTTTTGTCAAGCAAATGATATGCCTCAAGGTCATGTGAGGTAATTGAATCGAAAATTATTATGTTCCATGCTACTGCAACCACTCTGAGCTAGTACAAGTGGAATTGCTTGTGTTCAAGGCATCTCTCTTTTCTGCCTAAAGTGAGAGCACAGAATTTTCTTTTGGAGGGTGTATTTCTTCTAACTTGATATCTGGATATTAAGAGAAGCAACTGATTTGGTCTGTCTTGATTTTTAGTGGAGAAGTTCCAGGATTATCAATTACAAGAGCTTACTCACATGAGCTATGGATTCTGTACGTAAAGTTTGTTTGTCGTCTTTTGTGATTGGTCTGTGTCGTGTAATATGATATACTTTTGTCTCAAGCTAAAAAAAGAATCAGACTTGCCAAGCAAATCATTATTCAACTTTTGTGCCTCTCATTAGTTAGGTTTGGTCTTGTCTCTCTATGAAGAGTGAGCCTCGGTTGTACCACGTAATTTTCGTTTTAGAATCTGGAAGAACTCTGGAGTTATTTGCCTCCCTCTCCCTCTCCCTCTCCCTCGCCCTCTATTCATTTTGGATCCAACTTCATGAAGAGCAATGAGTTGCTGATCTGTCTATAGAGACCAAGTGCTGGTACCTCTGTGGGTATTCATTTTGTTCATTTTGGACCCAACTTCATGAAGAGCAATGAGTTGCTGATCTGTCTATAGAGACCAAGTGCTGGTAGCTCTGTGGGTATTCATTTTGGACCCAACTTCATGAAGAGCAATGAGTTGCAGATCTGTCTATAGAGACCAAGTGCTGGTAAAACTAGCCTACAGTGAAGATATTACGGAAATAGTGTTTATAACTCTATAAAACCTAGCGTTTATCTTTTACCATTTTCCAAGGCTAAAAGCTAAGCTAAAGAAATCAAGTTACAAACAGACATTGTAGATTTTTTTTGGCGAAAATGTTATGAGTAGAAAAGTGTGAGAATTGTGGAATATGAGGCGCAAATCTTCAGATAAGAAGTATGTTATGCTGGATTAAACCAAGCCATCCTGCTTGACTACCTACGAATTTGATCTGTTTGAAAGCAGGAACCAGAGGTACTGCGATAATATTAACCAATTACATTATTGTGCTGAATAAATTAACCACGCTGTTGACAGGGAACTCTTTTCAGCTCGACGTCAAGGATGCAACGTTGCTCCTAGGCCTTGGCTGGAGATCGGACATGGCGGAGGTGGTGCTGGTACGCGTTGACGTCGTTGTGGGTTTTTGTTTGGTTTTGGAGCAGGCGGTGCTCGTAGTACCGGTCGTCTCTTACTTTCACCCACCACAGCCTGAGGCCACGCCCGGGTAACCGCCATTTTCATCAAGCATAAAACCAAAGCTGCCGTAAGAAACACTAACCTTAGACGCGGAAGGGAAAGAAGATCCATTTTCTGCCTGGTTCAGCTACTTTCTTTCTGGGTCTTCTCTATCATGGAGGAAGAAGCTGAGCATATGGATAACTCTCAAAACTATCATTTATTTCACGGCTATGTAATTTCACGGAGACAGCCGAACAAAGACGTGTTGAAAAAATTAGCCAATTTTGACATTTTCCCGAGGTGAGAATCTAACACGAAACTTGTTTGGTACTGTAAGTTTGAGATACTGACGTTTTTCTGAAAATAAAATAACAGCAATTTGACTGCTATGTTGACATTAACTTCAGATGCGACCGATCCTGTTTTCTGCCGAACTAAAGAGTTTGACAATGACGAAGTTGAGCTTAATTAATCATAGTCCGAGGGGAAGCTCACTGAGTTTAAATAAGTTACGATACGATACTGCCTTGGACTCTTTGAAGCGCGTCAAAGTATAAAATTTCGCGGCTGCAAATGAAGAATGACATGAAAACTTAGCAAGGGTGATGCATGCACAGTATTCATTGGAGAGAGACCAAGACAGGGAAAGAGGGTGTGGAATGAGAAGTGCGGATCCTCCGATCTGTAGATAAGAAGTGTGCTAAACTGGACTCGAACAAACAAGGAGAGATAATTAAAGAAAAGCAAGCTATTACAATATCTTGCTGACCAAACAAGGCACTTTTTCATCTCCTTTACCACCCCTTGAGCAGTACCTCGACGTCAAGGTTGCAATATTGCTCCTTGGCCTTCACTGGGGATCGGACAAGGTGGAGGTGGTGGCTGAAGATCTGGTGCCGGTTGACGTCCTCGTGGGCCTGTGTTGGGTTTTGGAGTAGGCGGTGCTCGTACCACCGATCTCTTACTTTCACCTACCTCAGTCCGAGGCCATGCACGAGCATCCGCCACCATGATCACGCAAGCAAGCAAAGCAAGCGCCAGAAATACCAATCTGGGACGCGGAAGGGGGAGAAGTTCCATTTCTTCCAGGTAACTGAGCAAGGACCCTCTTTGATCAGGAACTTCTTGTTATAAATGGAGAGTAGAGGCATAACTCCTAAAACCTATTTTTCATTGTTTAATACTGCGTACGCGTCGAAGCTCGTCCTTTTCTCTAGTTCGTGGGCACAGTGGGTCGGTAGTTCATGTACAGAAGCATCAAGAATGCAAAGACGTTGATAAATTCTGGCAACTTGACACTTTTTTTGTATTGAAAGTCTAAAACGAAACTTTGTTTGGTACTGAAAGTTTGAAACTCTGACAGTACTGAACTTTAAATTACAGAGGTTTGACTGCTATATTGACATCAACTATATGATGTGAACAATCTAGTCTCATCAGGTCTCCTGTTTTCTTCCTAAAGATTTTTGATAAAGCTCAAGTTGAGCTTAAATAATCTTTGTCCAAGTTGAAGCCCACTGACTTAGACTTCAGATGATATTTAATTAATTGCTTTGGACTCTTTGAAACGCATGATGTATAGAAGTTCATAGTTGCCGATAGATTAGTGACATTAGAGGCTTAGCAAACACGTACATTTGCTAATAAGTTGTCTGTACTGTAGAGCAAGAAAGGATTGATTAATCTTTTATTACATAGATACTGATGCTCCCTCAGATAAATTGTCAGTAATTACAAGATATATGACCTTTTAGTAACTGTGAAATGATCGAAAACTTGATTATAACTGAGGATCTGATACAATGTAATTGGAAATTATTGTGGTCGAACATGTAACATGAGATAAAAAGGCAGGAAACCAGACTCTTTGGAATAGTTGCTGTAATCACGGGTGACTACCTTTACAAGGGATCTCAGTGCAGCGACAAACAGGCCTACCGGTAGCTTCCCAACCATTAAATCCACGTTCCAGAACCGCAATTTTCTTTATTCCCGTATCCTCATTCAATTCTGACAAATAATTTGCAAACCGGCGAGCACAAGAAGGGCCTCGTACCTGCAATTGCATTATTAGTCCCGGCATTTGTCATTCAGATGTCATAAACTGGAGAAGTTTGTGTGCCATCTATTTCAAATGGGACCAAACTAGAAAAAAAGCAGAATCTACAGGTACTAGTCAATCACCAGCCTAATGTTACTAACAGCAGTTGCAGAATTCAGAAGACAAATGCTGTCACTAATGGAAAACTAAAATGAAAAAAGAATTTCACAAGGAAACCAAAATACCTCACCAATTGTGCAATAATAATCTAAAGCACAAATGAATATTACAACCCTAATCTCGATTAGCTTCTTGTTAAGTGAGTGGGGAGAGTTTGGAAGAGAGTAGCAGACAGTGTGAGAACCAAGAAGGAACAGAGGATTAATGGGTTTATTTAGGAGAAGAGCAGAAAGAATATAGCTTAACAGGTTCGGTTAAGAGGGAGGAGAGGGATGTATAAAATATGTCCAAGAACTGCCTCTTCTATGGATTTGATCAATCCTCTGATTGAGGATAAGACCCACACAATTGAATGAGCTTCCTTTAGCATCACCAAGGCCAGCTACTCAATCCCAGTTTTCTGAAGATGGTCTTAAGAGACTTATATAGGTGGAAAAAGATAGTAAATATGGTCCTGTTAGCTTAGAGTCAAGCCCCCCTGTCTTATGGGAAACCGAGTAAATGAATTCATTAAAGGCTTGAAAAAATGAAGGCACGATAGAAGGAGAGGAGAGCAAGTTGACAAGAAACAGAAGAAAAATAGGGGGCAAAGAAAGGCATACAAGAAAGGGGGAGGCAAATTCCAAGAAGAACAAAGCCAACTATAAAGGGAAGCATAAGCAAAATGTGAGATGCCGACAAGCAAGATTGTTAGTTGAACTATTTCCTTCCTGAAGAACATCAGGTCCTCAATCTCGTCAAAGTGCTAAAGGTAACTTCCCTTATATTTGAAAGAACTTTCTCCAAAGGAAAAAATCCTAAAAAATATTAAAAAGAAAAAAGAAAGGGGCAAATTCAATGGTAGCTCATTCTAACAAATAAGGGACGTGCTGGAGAGAAAAACCAACACGTCCCTAATTTTTTTTTTTTTTGTAAAAAAGAGGTGGTATGACTAATGGTGGCAACTTAACGCTGCTTCACCAAAACCAAAGCCCCTTTAAAGATGAGTCGGCATTTAAATGTCTCCACTCTCACCCTTCATTCTTCTTCATGTTAAAGTACATGAATAGCATTGAGATGTGGCTAACAAGCTACGACTTGAGGCAGCTTAACTGTACCCCCTTAATTGTTTTTCTTTCATAAAAAAATTGTTATTTTCTTTATACTGCATTAATGGTGGCATGAAAGTGCCGCCATTAGTGTTTTCCCGGGCTGCATAAAAATACTTCCTCTGGAGGTTTTCATTTATTTTGAAGCGTGTCCTTTCTCATTTAAAGTGCAATAGTGGCAGCACTTAAATCCTGCCACTTTGATTGTTTGCCAAAAAAAGTGATAAGATTTACTCATTTACACCACAGAAGAAGTTAGCAAACATAAAATTAGGAAACCAGATGCCTTTCAAGAAAGATTTGATGAATTGGAAATGCTAAAGTTAAACAATAATCATAGAACAAAAATGCAAATGATTCTAAGTCCACCAAATATTGCACACCGCTGCAAATTGCTCATTCCTTGCTCTTAGGAATGACCAAGCATCCACACAACTGGTCTCAATAAATTTAAGATTAAAATTTTCTAAGAAATGCAAACTGCAGGGTAATTTTTTGGGGAAAGTGCGAACAAAATCCTTATAACCTATACCCTAAATACCGCTATAAAGACTTGGACCCAAGACTTCCCATTACAAACTCCCTCGTGTGACCACTGAGCAACTGCTCAAGTTCAACAAACTGCAGAGTTACTTTAAAATAACTTGGAGCTAATTATGGTAATTGAGCTGAGAATTGCACCTGCTGGCTGTGATAAGGAAGTATGTGTGTTCCAGCTGAGCAGTGGTGCAGTACTTTTACAGTTTAAGGCTGCATATAGTTCCATTAGTATAACCACAAGGCAGCAGAGGGTCTTGTTTCACTGGGACTAGTCAAGAATGTTTTCCAAGTAAATAGTTTGATCAACTTACCTTTCATATATAGATATTAAACAGGAAAAGATTTGAGTCGGGTTCAATTATTAGTCATTTAAACTGAAATTTTGAAGCACTGGGAAATTTTGAAGCACTGGAAAGGTATCTTTTCAGTAGTTCCGCAATTTTGAAGAAAAAAAGGAGAGCAATTACTACGTGACCATGTTCTTTGCTGTTGTCATGGTTTGTATAATCTTCAGTCAACTTTGATCCATATTGTACCTACTCGCTGAACAAAAACTAGGGCCAAAGTTCGAGCTTAGGACAGCAAGGCACCTGTTTGAACCAATCTATGATGTAAATTTCCATCACAAACTAAAAAATCTGAAAACTAAGGATCCAAACGAAATCAACCTCCCAAAATTGACTGGAGCTATCTAACCCAAAAACGACCGTCCACAATTCTCACACCCTGTTAGACCGTTTCACCAAAAACCATAAAAAGAAAAAGCATAAAACATCATTCAAAAAGATCCTGCGCACTACAAATGAAAGGGAATCTAGCTACGAAAATAAGACAGAAGATAGATGTACGCTAGTAACGAGAATGAGGAGCAAGCGACCTGACTGAGGGCACAATGGAACACGAGGGTATCTTTACCCTTGACGTCACGAACAAGATCGGGAATTTTTTCAGAGAAGGTCTCGCTGGCGTAGTGA
This sequence comes from Aristolochia contorta, assembly GCA_022405105.1. Taxonomy (NCBI): domain Eukaryota; kingdom Viridiplantae; phylum Streptophyta; class Magnoliopsida; order Piperales; family Aristolochiaceae; genus Aristolochia; species Aristolochia contorta. The sequence goes on along the minus strand of CM039669.1, from coordinate 18,498,710 downwards.
AGAGAGCCGGCTATGTGAGCATCGTAGCTCCTCTCGTCATCTCTTACATCGACGACCGCAACTTTGGTTCTGTTGAGGTTGACGAACTGCGAGGCGGAGATGTAAGCCACGAGACCCGCCATGAATATCCCCGGTCAATGCTTCACACCTCCTCCGACTTTCAGAGCTCCCTCGAAGGCAGGAGACGAGAGACGATTCGATGAGGAGGGTGGGTATATATATACCTATATCATAATTTCATAATTCCATTGAACGAGTTTGGCGGGTAGCGACTCGCCGTGCTTTGGATTTACCTATTTGTTCCGAGTCGTTCGACCCGGACCGGGACTCGTGATCCGAGTCATCTGACGAGCTCAACCCTGTAGCACAACCCGGGTCATTGACATCTACATTTAGCATGATAAAAATAAAAAAAAACCATAAAGTATAAAAATTAAATCTATAGTCTCATATTTCTATAGAGTGAGGCCTTTAAATACAGACCAATGCCATTTGGATGAATAAATTCAATAAATATAAAAAATAGGACTAAGTTGATATTATCACCTATCTTTGTTCAAATAAATAACACTCCGAGGTAAACAGGGATTTCTAGACTCCCGATTCCAGAGTCGATTGAGATTTGAAGCGCGTTCGACTCAGAGGCCAGGTGAGTTTGGCACTCGGTGCTCACGACGTTAAAAGGCTGCAAGTCCTCATCTTTCCCGAAGTAAAGAGGATCCTTGTGCCTCTGTTTCTTCACTTGTACTTCACCTCGTTCGTTAGGGTTTTCTCCTCCTGCTACTGGCTTCGTTCGAGGTTGAGACTCGAGTAAACGTACCGGCTTGAAGGTTTCTCTCGCTAGTGAACATGGCCGTCGATCCGAGCCCCAACAGCAGCAACGCTAATGAGCAGTCCTCTAACAAAGCTCCTCAGAAAGATCTGAAAAAGAAGAAGGACGACAAAAAAGAGGAAGATTTGGTGAGATTATATCGTTCGAAGTTTTTGCGATGTTGGTTTTTGCGAATTCATTTTTTTGACTGATTTATCATACCGCGGGGAACCGGAAAACTTGTAGTCGGACGAGGATTTGGCGTTGAAACAGCAGCTGGAACTTTACGTTGAGCGTGTTCAGGATTCGGACGCGGGAGTGCAGAAACTGGCACTTGAGAGCATGAGGTACCCTTTTTGTCTAAAAAATGTAATTGATCTGGTACGTTTGTTAAAAAAATTCAGTTGTAATCAGAATTACACTAATCCAGTTTTTATTGAGGCCGATTTATGTACCAAAGGCTCAAAACGGAAGAACTTGGTGTTCGGGCCATTAGTCTGCTCTGCCTTGGCTTGTGGCGTGCATACATTGTGACCTTTGGTGGTTCGTGAAATGATGCTTCTTTTTCTCCTCGTTTATGAGATTCTGCTCCGAGTAATTTTGGTCCGTTTCCAGTGACAAACATTGGATGTTATGTGTTAGGTGGTTAGGTCTTAGTGGCTGTATTGGATTGGCTTAAATTGACTGTCCTTCTTCCCATTAGAACCTTGAAGAGGACGTGCCTTCGGTATTGAAGCCCCGTGCTAATTGAAAGTGCGTTCCTTTTGTTGCCTACTTGAATGAAGCTCTGGCGAATTGCTCTGTGTTTAATTTTTATTTTTCATGTTTTTTATTATTAAGGTTATTTTGCAATTTTAAAAGAGGCCATCAAGGAGTTACCTGGTTTCATCTGGAGCTATTGAGGGCAAGTTTGGTAGATTGCTTGAGTGATTCTGAAAACTTTGCAACATTAGTGTGGAACAAAAGTAGTATAAGTTTAAGAAAAGTGATGTGTTGTTCCCCCTTATTTTAAGTGGTTTTACATTTTCCAAGTTGTGAATGTTAAGTGAAGCTGAGGATAGCTCAGTGGTAACACCAGAGGGATGTGTTGCAGGAGGTCTCGAGTGCGAGTCTCCTGGAGTACGAAGAATTAGGCAGCCATTGTCATCCGGTAAAAAATGAAGTGTTATATCAATCTCCTCAAAAAAAAAAAAAAAAAAGTTGTGAATGTTAAATTGCTAAAGGAGACTATCTGAGTTAAGAGGCATACACCCACAGTTTGTAGCGATTTTTTTTATATGTGATCTCCTCAAATTCATTAGATGCCTTTTTCATACTATGTGCCTGTCTCCTTCATAATATCCTTTGCAATGGGTATGGCCTTTTGAAATCTATTTAGTTGGAAGAGAAGTGCCAGCTCCTGGTGTTTCTGAATTAGAAAAGAACCCTTCTGAGTTAAACTAGACTCTCTCTTTGTATGAAATCGTGTTAATATGTTATATCTTTCTTTCTTTGTTCCATTTGATCTATTGGTCATGCGTATTACTTGCATCTTGTTGCGGACAACAAATCCACTTAAATCTGTTTTGACTGCTTTTTTTGTTAACAATGAGAAGAACTTTTCATTTAAGAAGAATTCCCAAGGGAGAGAAGTACACTAGCCATATTAAAGAGTTATAGTTTGGATTGCTTATGATTTAGAAGTTTGTTATCATCTGAACTTGTATTCTGGTAATTTCTTAGCTTGAGTACTCTTTTATCTATAGGCAAGAGATTCGTACATCCACTAGTTCAATGACTTCAGTTCCAAAACCTTTAAAGTTTCTTCGCCCACATTATGGCACTCTCAAAGCCTATTATGAGACAATGGTTGATTCAGATGTGAAGGTACACTTCATTATTTTACTTTTCAGTTGACAATGAAACTGTTGCAAGTTCAAAATTTTAATTTTGTTTTTGTTGTTTCAGAAATATCTGGCTGATGTGCTATCAGTGCTGGCTTTGACTATGTCAGCTGAGGGAGAAAGGGTATGTGATTAATTTGAAATTGCATTTACTGATACAAATAAACTTTCAAAAGAGAAGGCCGTGTTCTCGTCTAACCACTTCTGTTTACTGTCACTTTAATTTTTTAAAAATTAATATAAAGGAGCTCTGCTTAATGTGTGCTTCTTGTATATGTTTAATTTCTTGATGGTCTAATGAAGGTTATGCTCATCTTTGTATATGCTTGTAATCATGTATTTATGTCATTTGTATCTTACTTTGCCCCTCCATAATTACTCTCTCTCTCTCTCTCTCTCTCTCTCTCTCTCCCTCCCTCTCTCCCCCCCCTCCCCCCCTCCTCTCTGGTTATTCTGTTATTTGTCTGGGTGGTGTGGGAGGATTAAATTGTTTCATTTTTTTCCAGGAAAGTTTGAAGTTCAGATTGCTGGGTTCAGAAGGGGATATAGGTTCATGGGGTCATGAATATGTAAGGTGAGCATTTAGGATATAAGAAGCTATGGTTTCCCTGGATGAGGGTAATCAAATGTCAACCACTTTCAAATTGTTTGTGGTATATTTGAATTTGTTTATTTTCTGTCTGCATCAATCAGATCCCCAAGATCTGGAATGTCTACTTTGCTTTGATAGGGTTTATTGCTTACATCCCACTAAATTATGTCATTAGTGCCTACATGCTTCTGAATTTCTGTTGATGCCTCTTTACCCGGATATATGTAAACTGCTTGTCCTATACTATTAGGGTCCACTGGTAAATTTCTGAAGCATAAAAAAGCTAAAGTGTGTCTCTGAATAAGCGCAACATCACATTAATGATCTGGAACCTACTTTGTGGACAATGACCTCTATTTAAATATATTTATAGAATTCCTTGTAATGATGAGGTTCATATGGATCAAGTGAATGAAGTTGAATTTCGAACTGCATTATATCATTTTCATAAGACTACTCTGGTCTTCTCATTGATATTATAATTAGATTGAAGTAACGGAGTCTCATGCAATTGATGGAAAAATTTTGTGATTGTACAATGATCTGATGGTGTTAATATTAAAAATCTTAAAAGACGCTGGTATTTCCTTTAAATTAGCTATTCTCCCATTTCTGAACACTGAGTTCAAGTGGAATGTTTCTTGGTCCATGCAGATATCCTGAGACGGTTTGTGTAGTTTTGAATTTTTTTCATTTAAAGGTGCATTAAGCATTTATAACATGCCATAAACAATATACTTTGTGCAGCTCCTTAAATCCATGCATGTATTTGTCATGTACTGCTATATTTGTTATGTCATTAACATTTTCTCCCCTGAAATTGGTCTAATCAGGAATCTTGCGGGTGAAATTTCACAAGAGTTTTCAAAAAGACAGGTATTTTTGCTTTCTTTGCTTTCTCTTTGCTTGAGGTCTCTTTCTCTTTCCCTGTAGTATCAATGTGGTCTAATGAAGGAAAAGCCAAAATACTAACCATACAGGACAAGCAAGTGTGGGACTTATGTTTTTTACTCTATGTTTTCTCTTTGTCTCATGTTTTTTACTCTATGTTTTCTCTTTGTCTCATGTTTTTTACTCTATGTTTTCTCTTTGTTTGAGGTTTTCTTCAAAAACTTCTATTTTATTTTTTTTGCTTCTGCACAAGTCGTGGTTTTACTGCAAATTCTTGTACATGGCTACTGTCTGACCATCCTTGTACAAGGACTACAATTTCTTTCGCAGACATCAGCTTCATTAATATGTCTGTTTACTCTTAGAAACTTGCTGCTACGCAGACTATCATTAAACTGTTCGTTTTGACTACAGCATCTTGATGATGAACCTTTTGATGATCTTATGGATTTGGTACAACAAATTGTGGCTTTCCATATGAAGGTTAGTCAATCTCTGCTTGTAAGCATAGTTTTTAAAGTTGATATTAGGTGATTCCTATTTTTAGAAATAGTAACTCATTTTCTTCCTTTAAGAAAAAAATTCCACCTTCTGAATCTATGTTTTATCTCTTAAACAGCATAATGCTGAACCAGAAGCTGTAGATCTTTTAATGGAGGTATGTTTTTTTTTGTTTTGTTTTCTTTTATTTTGGGTCAGAGTTTGCTTTATTTATTTTTAAGCTTTTTATAGGTGGAAGACCTTGATATGCTGGTTGATCTAGTGGATTCTACGAACTACAAGCGAACATGCTTATATCTCACTAGTGCTGCAAGGTAAGTGTTAAGAACTTTTCTTGACACATCATTGATAGTAAAACTACAACTTGTCCGTGTGAGTTTTGGTGTGATCCATCCATAAAGTGAAGTTTAATTTACCTAATTCCACATGGCTTATAGATTGCATTTTCCTTTTAGATATTATCTATAGTTGAATTTCTGTATTTGACATTATTTACATTCTTTTATGTATCTGTTGATGATGTAACCTGTGTTCTTTTCGTTCTCTTATTATTGGGGGTACAACTGCAGCTACCTTCCAGGACCTGATGATATGCTAGTTTTGGATATAGCTTACACTATTTACCACAAGTTTGGGGAGTATGCTAGTGCTCTGCGTATTTCGCTAGCTCAAGATAACATTCAGGTAACTTTCATTTGAGTACTACATTGATTAATTTTTCTGTTTATGAGAGCCTGAATTTTTTAGATTTGTCTTCATTGGTTTTCTGGTACTTACCCTGTGTCAATGGCCATCTATCTACAGAATCTGAAGCAGGTGTTTGTATCTTGTGATGATGTGGTTCAGAAGAAGCAGTTCTGCTACATAATGGCTCGTCATGTATGTTTTGTTGTTTATAAAAATCTTTTTTGACTTGCTTTTGGATAGCTTGATGATGATTAATCTTAATTTCCATACTCTATATTTTGCATAGTTTAGTTATTTTTTGATTGTCATATCCAATTTCAGATTTTGCATACATTCTGTTAATATTGGTTTTATTTTGTGATATTACAGGGCTATAAGTTTGTGCTTGATGATGAAATGGTTGAAAATGATGAAGAGAGAGAAAACATGCAAGAGATCATTAATAACACCAAATTAAGTGATGGTTATCTAACACTTGCTCGGGATATTGAAGTCATGGAACCCAAATCTCCTGAAGATATCTACAAAGTACTATTCTAACATCTTTATCTTAATCTTGTTTAAATGGAAAGTAGGAGTCTATATGTTAATATGGCCTTTTCACATCCCGAAGGGGAACAATCTGTGGTGTGTGCTTATTGTTTTTCTTGTTTGGTGAATGAAGGTGCATCTGATTGATGGACGGGCCAGTGCTGGTGCCAGTGTGGATTCAGCAAGGCAGAACCTTGCTGCTACCTTTGTTAATGCATTTGTGAATGCAGGTTTTGGTCAGGTACATGTTTGAGGGGACATTGGTGATATTTCCTTATTTATCTTTAGAAAACTCTTGCATGCACTTCGTTTTACCCTTTTCTCTTCAACATTTTGTTGTTATTTTGTCTGCAGGACAAGTTGATGACAGTTCCTTCCGAGTCTTCTAGTGGTGGTTCAGCTGGAAGTTGGCTTTTTAAAAACAAAGAACATGGGAAAGCCAGTGCTGCAGCTAGCTTGGTATCCTTCTAAGCTTGTCTGTTTTCGGCATGTTTTTTCTTTTTTGTTGTATTGATTATGGAAACTCTTCTGTTGGTATATGAACAATTAGATATGCTAACACTTATGGTAATTGTCTGCAGGGCTTGATCCTTCTGTGGGATGTTGACAATGGTCTTGCCCAAATTGACAAATATTTCCACAGCAATGATAATCATGTTATTGCTGGTGCTCTTCTGGCGGTTGGAATTGTAACTGTCGGGATTTCAAATGACTGTGAACCGGTGAGTTGGCTACAATCTCAGCCTGATTATCTTTTTATTTAATTTTTTGAAAGTCCTGAAAATTTCAATTATTTACATTCAGGCGTTGGCTTTGCTTGGGGAGTACATTAACAAAGAAGATTCAAGCATAAGAATTGGGGCTATAATGGGACTGGGTCTTGCTTATGCTGGTTCCCAGAATGATCAGGTGAGAATGCTTTTGTTATATGTTTACTATAAATTTTCCTGAAAGCTTGCTTATTTGATTTCCATGCTAATTTGGTGCTTAATTTGCCAGGTGCGAAGGCTTTTGTCCCCAATTCTAGGAGATACAAAAGCTCCTCTCGACGTGATTGCATTTACTGCTGTCTCCTTAGGACTGGTATATGTTGGTTCATGCAATGAAGAAGTTGCTCAATCCATCATCTACTCTTTGATGGACCGCAGTGAATCTGAGCTTGGTGAATCGCTTGCTCGATTTCTGCCATTGGGTCTTGGTCTTTTGTACTTAGGAAAGCAGGTAAGACAGTTGCCTTTCTTCTTTTCTGTTGAAGTTTTAGGAGTTCTTTTCTCTATTTACGATGACTAACACTCTTGTTATCATCCCTTTTATGCATGTTTTTTTTATTTTATAATAATAATAATAATAATAATAATAATAATTATTATTATTATTATTATTATTATTATTATTGTTATTAACTAGGGTTCAACCTTGGCCTGGTGATTCTTGACAAGAATTTGGTTGGTTTGACTCAGTTTTTTACCAGACGAGAGTGATTATCTGAGAATATTTGACACCATGTGACCTAGTCTTTATTTCACTATATGAACTCAACAGGAAGTTTGGTGCACTAATTGTTATTTGTTACATTTCAGGAAAGCGTAGAAGCTACAGCTGAGGTTTCAAAGACCTTTAGTGAGAAAATTCGGAAGTATTGTGATATGACACTCTTGTCTCTTGCATATGCTGGGACGGGAGATGTACTCAAGGTATCTCTTTCTTTTACTGTCTGAGAAAATGACAATGTGTAGTGTTCTAAATGATCAGTTCTGTACAGGTTCAAAAGCTTCTTGGGCATTGTGCACAACATCTTGATAAGGGCGAAACTCATCAGGGCCCTGCAGTGTTAGGGATTGCCCTTGTTGCCATGGCTGAAGAGCTTGGTCTTGATATGGCTATCAGGTCATTGGAGCATCTTTTACAATATGGAGAGCAGAACATCCGTCGTGCTGTGCCATTGGCTCTTGGTCTTCTCTGCATATCCAACCCAAAGGTTTCTTGTCCCTAAGTTCATGCTTATCTTTAACCTCATTGTCTTTTCCTTGGCGTAAAAGATAATTTTTACCATGTTGCATACTTGTCTGGAGCGATTATGAATGAGTTCTGGGTTGATTTGAAAAAGTGACATTCGTGTTTTTTATTGATCAGGTCAATGTTATGGACACACTTAGTAGACTTAGTCATGATACAGATTCTGAAGTGGCAATGGTAAAACTTTGGTATACAGTTCTTTGTTCCAACTAGGAAAAATAATTGCAAAATGCAAGTTTTGACTAATGTGGTTTTATTTACCTTTCCAGTCAGCAATTATTGCTTTAGGTTTGATAGGTGCTGGCACAAATAATGCCCGAATAGCAGGCATGCTTAGAAACCTTTCAAGTTATTACTACAAGGAAGCAAGCCTCCTTTTTTGTGTGAGTTTCTCATTTCTAGTCTTAGTTACCTCGCTGCAACTTCATCTGGCTTTCCCTTTTTCAAAAATTAAGTCTGATTGCTTGTGCAGGTTCGGATTGCTCAAGGTCTTGTGCATCTTGGAAAGGGTTTACTGACTCTATCACCCCACCATTCTGATCGTTTTCTGCTTTCTCCGTAAGTCTACTCTCGCCCGGTTTGTGCCTTTTAGCCTTTCTGATTTAGTGATTTCACATTTATAATGTCCATTATTAAAATCCTCTCAGGACTTCACTTGCTGGGCTAATTACCATGTTGCATGCTTGTCTGGACATGAAGTCTATCATCCTGGGAAAATATCATTATGTTCTCTATTTCCTTGTGCTGGCTATGATGGTATCACCCTGAAATATTTAAATACCTCTATTATATAGTTGACAATATGATTGTTTTCGTTCTTCTGGTCGCTGATTGAAGTTTCCACCCTACAGCCACGAATGCTTTTGACAGTCGATGAAAATCTCAAACCTCTGACAGTACCTGTTCGAGTGGGTCAGGCTGTGGATGTGGTAGGGCAGGCTGGTCGTCCAAAGACCATCACCGGATTCCAAACTCACTCAACCCCAGTTCTTCTGGCAGCTGGAGACCGAGCTGAACTAGCTACGGAAAAGTATTTTTGATCTTCTTTTTTATCTATTTCTCTCTCACACGGGCTTTGCAGTGTTGCCTTTTGCCTGTATTTCTAAAAATTCAAGTCTTCTGAGCACACACTGTTTGCAGGTACATTCCGCTGTCGCCTGTACTTGAAGGTTTTGTTATTTTGCGGGAGAACCCAGACTATCGCGAGGAGAAGTAGATTATTATTTGGCATGACACGTTCATCTCGAAGGATAACCTGCCTGCCGGTAGAAGAGATACATCCATCCACTGGACGGGGATGGCAGATTCTTGAACATGAGAGTAAAATATATATCTGCTGCAAAGTGTATAACTGGTATTGTATCATATGCAGCGGCAATTCTTGTTGCAATGTGCCAGAGTTAAGTGTATTCTCGGTCCTAAGGCAATTAGATGAAATATTTATAGCGGCAAATCCAAGAGGTCTGTCTGTTTAGAAGATTCTTAGGGCTTCTGGAGTGGCCATGAAGGGGTTGCAGGAGAGCTTGTTCCCTTCGGCGGATAGGTTGATGAATGTCTCTGTGAATAACAGACTATTCGATCGTTTTGAACAGGGACTAAAGGCTAACTTTTGTTTTTAATGATGCAAAGATAAATTTGGATGCGGTGTATGAGTTAGACCCATAGTTGCATGTATTTAATTGGTTCGAGAATTTTTTACAAGGTCGGAGATTTTTTGTTTTGGTGGAGTAACTCTCATAATCAATGGAAGCTGATACAAATTAGAGTGCATATGTGAATTAAGTCAAGAAGATTACTAAAAACAATTAGGTCCTGACCCTTGGACAAGGTTAATTTTTTCCCCAGCAGGTCCTGAAGAAACCGTGTTGGGTTTGGGTCGCGCCGTCGCGGACAGTTTTCTGATTCTGACGCGGAGGTGTTTACAGGACGTACAAATTTCATCATTTTTTCCTGTGTTCAAAATGAAAATTTGTAAAATTTAAATATTTAGGTTATCATCAATACTTAGTACACACACAAAATTCAGTGACATAATTTTTCTCATGTAATTATCTCAAATAATAAGTGTCAATCTATTTTTTCTAATTTTTATTTAATTTGCTTATTTATCGTAATTCTTAATGCAAATAATTGGATTTAATATTAAACTTATAATCAATAATATTTTTTAAAAGTTCATCTATAAGTATTGTATACCATAGTCAAACTATATCTATCTTTATTTTACTGAAATAAAACTACTAAATATTGTATCCTAATTCCTAATTATGTAAATATTGAAATAAGGAAGATTAAGCTGGCAAAATGGCAGCTGCTAATATTTCGGGCTCTTCCAGAAATTCCATATGACTAACTATGAGAGCATTGATGTTTTTTTTTATTAATGGTCGAATTTCAAATTCCAAAGCCATGAGACCTTCTAATCTCTTGTGTTTTATTTAATATACTGATTTGAAAATTATATCGTGTGCTAATATCTTTTCAAATACGGTGGCTCATGGAATGGTTCATTCCGTTCCATTCATGTACCAATCACCTTCCCTGTGGGAAGTGAGAACCTTTAACATCAGCGGGCAGACCACTACCTTGGGAAGAAGAGTGCTACTAATGGCTAGCATCTCTTCTCTCCCTCACCTTTCTTCAACTCCCAAACTCTCCATCTTCAATGCAGCTTCTTCTTCAATCCAGTTCAGGGTATATCCCTTTCTCTATGTTTTGTTTTACTTGCTCATCAAACATTTTTTCACGACCCTCTTTACATTCTTTAATTCCAGAGAGCAGCTTTATTTTCTGTCAAGTGCTCTTCGTCCCCCGAAGTCGATTCGGAGCAGAAAAGTCCCCCTCCAGCTGCTATTTCAACATTTACGTTGTCCGCCGGGATTGGAGCGGTAGGGCTTGTGGAGACTGGGTACTTGACGTACGTCAAGCTCACCAATTCGGCCGCTTTCTGCCCCGTGGGCGGCGGAAACTGCAGTGATGTTCTCAATAGTGACTACGCTGCTGTTTTTGGTGGGTGCTTCTCGTTCCTTCTACTTATAAAGATTAAATTCTTATGTGAATACACCAGCTTCTCATGTGCTCTGAACCAAATAGTAGGATTGGTTACAGTAGTCAAACGAGAAAAAAAAATTATGGATAATTACAAGTGGATTATTTATTACTTGGGTCATTGGGCTGCATAATTTTCGATTTTTTAGCTATTATCATTGTTTTGCGATTTTCTACTTTTTCCTTTCCGAGAAGAGAGCATTGCTGTTCTAGCAGGTGAGAGGTTAGTTATTGCTCTTTTTCTATCTTTTATGAAAAAATGTCTGCACTTTATAGCTATGACTGATAATATTAGAATTTTATGTTACTATTTTTATTTTATTATTATTTTTTTGAATGAGATCTTTCTGTTAATATCGTAGTATCATCTTAACTAGTGAATTACATACCACTTTGCAGGGTGAATGTATGAAAGAGGATTTCATCGTTAATCCGTTTGCATTTGCCAGGTGTTCCTCTACCATTAATTGGTATGATTGCATATGGTTTTGTTGCGTATCTTGGTCTGCAACTAGCTGGAAAGAGATTACCTTTTGGTCTTAGTGAATCTAATGGCCGCCTCATTTTACTTGGGACTACCACCACAATGACAGCTTCTAGTGCTTACTTCTTATATCTGCTAAGCACAAAATTCACAGACACTTCATGTTCATATTGTTTGCTTTCTGCATTCTTGTCATTCAGCTTATTCTTCCTCTCTTTAAAGGTATGATTCATTATTTTTTTGTTGAAATTTTATTGCTGAAACAAGTTACTTTTCGAGGGGAGGTAAATTCAGAGCCTGTTGTTCTCATGATCAGGATCTTGGATTAGATGGGATTCGAGAAGTGGTTGGCTTGCAATTAACGGTAGCTGCAGTTGTGATTGCTATTCTCAATAATTCATATGGTGCTGCTAAGCCCCCAGTAAAAAGGTCTTTTCTTTCACTATAAGAGGACGTTTGTCCTTTGTTGATGCGCACACACACACACACACACACACACACACACACACACACACACACACACGTACACACACTCACTCACACTCACAAACACTCTTATATTCCAATTTATTTGTATTTTATCTTGATTTTGATTGCCATTAGTCTCTCCTATGTTTTAGTCTGTGGGAACAGAACTAGTTGTTTATATAGTTTCAGGTCATTATGACTGTTGGAATTGTGAAGATGGAAAATCAGAGTGAGATGGGCTCTCTTAGAGTAAAAGACAAGAGAAGGGTGGTTGAGCTTTATCAGTTTTGACCTATACACTCTATAAATATGCTTCCTTAGTTATGAATTGACTTTTAGTTTTAGTAGCAAACACAATGGCGGTCACTTAAAATTATGAATACATAGATAGGTAAGTCTATGGTCTGCTTGGATTCTAGCACTATGTATTGTACCCGAACACCCTTTCAAGCAGACCCTTGTAGATCATACATGTTGTAGCTTTCTATAGGTGTGCAACTTGGCCACAGATGGATGATACTGAAGTTTGATGTTGAAACCTTGGTAAATACAAGTACAAGACGAGTTTGTGATGTGTGTTGGTAGATATGATTTTGCCCTGCACATTGCTTCATGAAAATGATCGTCAAAAACATCAGTGGCTAGGTGTGCTAGATGAGTTTTGCAAAAAATATAACTCAGACAAATATTCATCATTGACTTATATTTGATGGACCTTTGGCAGTGGAGTATAAAACATAAAGTTTCAGCTTGAACCAACATATATAAATACTCCATGGTAGGAAGCTTCAAATTGCTACATATTCTCTCTCGCTGCTGTGAATTCCATTTCACAAAGTCCAAATGGACAAAGTCTAATAGAAAGTTTCAGGAGGGAACAAATTAAAAAGGGTAAGAGAAGGACTCGCAATACTCTAACTAGTGTGCAAGATGTAATATGAATTAAAATGGGTAGAAAATAGGTGTGGGGCAATAATATTCCAAATTAAAAAGATTTGCTACATCAGTTTGCTGCTTCAGCATTTAAAAGTTTTTGTGCCAATACTCCATGTCCTATTTGGCCTTTATTTATTGACACTTCAATTTTATCTTGATGGCATTACTCCAGGAAAAGAGTTACATAAGGTGATTTTGGAAAAGCTTTAACTTCTTTTTTTTTGTTTCCTTTTCTTTCAAATAGTCTGGACGTTGACCTGATACCATATGAAACTGCAATAACAAGTGAATCAAGTCCCCTTGCTATCACTTTGGCAAGCTATCTGCGGGATATTGGAGCTAAAATGTATGGAGCTTTTTGGTGTTCTCATTGTTTAGAACAGAAAGAGGTACTGCATCATCTCTGAATATGCATCTTTCCTGATATAATTTTACAAGTAGAGGATATTCCCTGAAATTTTATCAGATGGTTGTTGCTAAGGAACAAAAGATTTCCTTGCAAATGTTCCATGCCTATCAAGTAGGGACTATATCCATTGCCGGATTCAGATTTTTTGGAATTTGAAAAATCTATACTTGTATTTTCTCAAAAAAAAAAAATCTATACTTGTAGGGAAGCTCTTAGTGAAAGGCTTTTGATGCAACAAGCATCTATATGTAATTAAATGGCCTTCACTTTGCGAGCATTAATCAGCCTATGTTTTATTACGAGTCTCGATTTTGCCTCATCTATCTGAGTTTCGTGTATACTACTGAACCTAATGTTTTCCATGACCAGATGTTTGGGCAAGAGGCTGCTAAAATTTTGGACTATGTCGAGTGTTTTCCGGATGGAATAGGCAAAGGGAGGAAAATAGCGAAGGAGTGTGAGGCTGCTGGTATTGATGGGTTCCCAACATGGGTGATAAAGGGCAAGGTATATTTCTATATTAGTCTATTTTTATATTGTTATACTACTATATTGCTCACAAGTGAGCTATGGACAAATGACTGCAATTTCCCATCACTAGCAACTCATGAAAACGCTTCTCAAGTCACTACAGTGTACACAGGCGTTTCTCACAAGGTGTCATGACTGCAGGTTCTAAATGGGGAACAGACATTTTTGGATCTCATGGAGGCTTCTGGCTTTCTCGAAGATTTTAATCCTACAAAAGGCTGATTTGCCTATGCAGCAGTTTCTTTCTGAGACATCTACCTGGATGGTTTTCATGCTACGCGAAACTTCTCCAAGTTTTGCTAACCTAATATTCTTGTGCTATTTTTTTTTAGTTTTTAGTTTTCGACTTTCCATAGTGTTTCCGTTCGCTGTGGGTAAATATAAATTTTCTGTCAGTGGCGTGTATATTATATATAGATAGGATAATTTAAGTCACCTTTTTGGCCTTGCTATGTATTATAATTTGATAATCATAGACATCCATTAATTGAAAAAGAGAACTAAACTTATATGTCTTGCATCATGTGATGCATCTCTAGCACTTGTGCATCTCCCCATTTTCACTTAACTCGCCAAAGTGCTAACAGTCAAGAGACTTACAAGGAAGAAAGGTGCTGTGCATTTTGTGATTGCAGAGTCATTTGCAAGAGTAACATGTCTTTTCATTCAAGCAATGTTGCGGTCCTGAAAAATTCATTCGTTGTAATTTTACGTGGTTATATAATGTTGAGGTCTCATTCCAGCTTTCAATTAGTATCAACTAGGTAGAACATAGGACCCTTCATTTATGATCATCTTTGTTACCCGAAAAGAAACTTAAAACCATATTATAAACTTTGAACATCACTGAAAATCGTTTATTATGAAGTTGTAACAACAAGTTATTACAAGTCACAAACCACCAAACATATCAATACTAATTGGTGAATGACACAAGGACACACCCACTAAACCAAAAAAGAGAAAACTCGAAAGAGAAAAACTCTTCACATCTCTGCTGCTTTGGAGGCCTTAACATCCTGCCCCTCACTCTCCTCAACAATGTCGACCAATTTTGGCTCCCTCTTCTTCTCCTCCGCGAGCTTCGGCACAGTAATCCTCAACACGCCGTTCTCCAAATGAGCCTTGACGCGATCCAAGTCGGCGGCGGCGGGCATTCTGAACTGCCTCCAGAACTTTCCGACGGTTCTCTCGGCGCGATGCCACTTCTCGCCCTCCTTCTCCTCTTCCCTTTTCGCTCTCCGCCGATCCAGAACCCGATTCTCCTCCACCTGAATCTTGATGTCTTCCTTCTTCATCCCCGGAACGTCGATGGAGATGACATGGGCGTTGTGGGTTTCTTTCCAATCGGCCTGGGCGAGGGCGAGTGTCTCGACACCCTTTGGGAGTGTCAGGGGGCTCTGTTCCAGGATTCGAAAGGGGTCGTCTGAAGGGAACATTGAATCCCAGAGGTTTCTGCTGTAGGGAACGAAGGCATTCGCGGAAGAGAGCGCGAGGCAGAGGAACAGGGGCACCAGGAGCAAGGAGGTCTTCATCTTTTCTTTTTCTTTTCTGTGCAAGGAGGCACGAAGATGAGAGTTTCTGCAAGTGGGGAAGAAACAGGGGAATGGTTTTTGAAGCTTCAATTATCGATTGGGAATTGAAATGTGATCTTGCAGCAGAGGGATCGTTTGTTAGTCAATTTATACAGAAAAGGTTTACGTAGGACTCCATCTCTAGAGAAATCCGGAAGACGTTGCACGAAGATGGCGTTACAGAACTCTTTGGTGTCGACTGCATACACGAGAGATTTCTAGAGCAGAGCAGAGTCTTCTTCAGAATGATCTAGCGAGTTCGCTCGCTAGCTAGATACGTATATTAAGAAAAGGACCAGAATCTTCTGATCTCACCTGTGGTCGATGTTTTAATTTATAAGAATGATGGCTATATGCTTTTGCTTTTGTTCCCTTGTTATCTTGGATTGACAAGCCAGATCGGGTAGAAGAAAATGGACGAAGACGATCTAAACAATGTATAGGAAAAGTATAATTGAAATAAACTTATATGAGTAGGACTGCCACTGGTGATAATTAATGCACTCTGTGAGATAATTAAAAGCTATGAGTTCCTTGAAGCCCTCTCTAATATATATAGCATGAATAGTAGTACTATACAAAAATAAAATAGAATAATTTATTAAATCTTACTAATAGTGCTTCGAATAAATATTACCGATCGATCATCCATAAGAAAACGGTCCCCCTACCATGATAAATGAGTAGTATCCAGCGAAACCATTCTAATGTCTCTCCTCTAGAAAATGTTCCCTCTTCCCCTTGCCTATGTGAAACCATATATATATATATATATATATATTTATCCACATGTTATGGTACTACTACACATTTACTTCTCAGAGAACCCGCCCTTTTCTATCTTTTTCTACAAAAGGTGGCCGGCGGAGTTATATTAGAATAGATAAGTACTTAGGACTCTGCATATCTTTGTGAAATTAACTATCTACGCTGTGAAATTCCCATTGAAAGTGGAAAGTTAAACTGAATTATAGCATCATACTTCGGCTGTGATGGGTGGTCTGTCAAAGGTTTTACTTATATATAATGAAATAGCACATGGGTAGTAAACCAGTTTAGGTCACCTCATCCTGAAAATGTTTGGCAGATGGAACAGATGTACAAAGCACTCTTCATCAGATGGAGTAATATCAATAGAATTATAACTTCACAATGAAACTGGAAGATCATATATAGAAGTAATATTAATTAATAGAAGCTCCTCGATCGATATATATATATACATTCAGTTTCATCAACATCTGCATATATATGATCATGCATGATATAATATAAGACCTAAGTTATTCTTCTACTAATCATCAGCTCATAAGAAAGCCTGGGCTAAACCCATTGCCACAGTAAGATATCGCATCATGACCCCGTTTACATCCTTGAGAACGTTGTCACTATAAGCGGACGCTTCATCGCAATACTGAGTAGCCGAAACGGCCCCGGAGACGAACAAAACCGCATTTGGAAACCGAGACTTGGTGAAAGCCTCGAGAGCCGCGGCGGTGCCATTCACCACACCCTCGTCGTAGTCGCCGAAACATTCTTCGAGGACTTTCTTTAGAGCGGGCTCGGTGGTTCTCTTCTGTGCATCGGCGATGTATGCTCGAACTGCGACCCCTCTCGCGTTCGCCAATTTGATCGAGAGCGCTGTTAGGTCGTGCAAGTTTTTGCCTCTGCTGTCCGGGTTGGTGGAGAGGATGGCGAAGCAGAATTCTGGGTCCTTTGTTTTTTTGCATATGTCTTGTATGAATTGGAGGTCTCTCATGTCTTCATCTGCGGAAATTGCTACAAGAAGAAGCAAAGAGGGTACTGCTAGAAGAAGAAGAAAATGAAGAGAAGCCGGCGCCATGGCAATACTTTTATTGCACTGATATTGATACAGTACAATGTTCCCATATATGGGCGCCATTCTTTTTTTGTTTATTTATAGAGATGGTATGCTAGTAGGAGACGAACCTGCTCTAACGTTTGTTACGAGGGAAAATACCCACCTGTCAGCATGAAGCTTACCATTTGTCCCACGCTGATTAATTTGGTTTTTGAACTAACCGTTCATGGAATCTGTAACTAATTAATCCCGCGGGGTGACAAGTGACAACCTTAACATTGTTATTTTACGTAATTACTTTAATTTTTTTCTTGGCACGTCCCTGAACTTTCAGTGCAAAAATCAAATACTAGAATCATGATGTCAATCTAGAAATATATTATAATCCAGTAGTGCTAAATGGTTTTATATACCTAGTTAGTAGTAATTAGCACAATATTCTATTAATGCATCTATGCTGACAACCCTTCTTTAATTAGACATGCATGGGACGTCATGGGCATAAATTGTGTCAAGGAAACTAATTAATCCAAGCTGATCAGCTGCAGGGGATTAGCATCCATTAATTAAAAATAGAGAGTTGCACATACGTACTGGTGTTACTGCATTTGATCAGTTTGTTGATAGGCCATGAGAAAACCCTCATGAACATGTACTCAAACTCTTACGAAGCAGGCGAGAAAAACTGCTGCTACATTTAAAACAAGTACTTAAACTCTATATGCTAGCTGCATCATTAGACCTGTTATTCTTTGATTTTGTATTTTTTGGCGATTTGGCTGGTTTTGTGCTTCAATTCTTTCGCGCTTGGACTTTCGGAGTTCATTTGCAGTTCTGAACTCATTGTCGTGGTTGAATTCATTTGCTTTTTTGTGCTTCAAACTGAATGAGTTTCAGGCATTGGCAAGTTCCAACATTGTCTTTATTTCAGCCTCTCGTATTTATGATATGCGTCCTTCGGATAACAATATGAATTAGCTCTGTAATTGGTTTCTCGGGTAAATTGTGTTTGTTTTTTCCTTGAATTATTCAAGTTGTTAATTGGTTGGACTTCTAGGGTGAGAACAAGTGAGGGTAACACCAGAGCTCGAAGGCGAGAAGTGCAGCCAAACTAATCATGGATGCTCTGCTCCAGAGGTTTCTTCCTCTTGCCAGACGAAGAATTGAAACAGCTCAAGCGCAGGTGAGAATATCTAGTCCCGACTTCATTTGGTAACTATTTTTTTGAAAAAAATTTGGTAATTTTTTATGTCACTATATTTAGTATTTGATGATATCAATTTATAGCCTTCCACTATACGTACTCACTGCCAAGTTGTTGAGAGACTTGTTAGTGTTCTTGCACAAAGTGATGTGTCATCCACCATTCTGTCAAAACTTTGGATGAAAGACCCAGAAGGTGAAAATGGTACGCCTATTGACTACTGTAGGAAGTGACAGGAGGTGAGATGGAGGATTTCACATGTAAATTTTGATATGCAGAGTACGTTGGTCAGCTTCCAGCTCAATGATATAGCTCTGTGGGTGAATATCACGCCTGGAGGGAAATGCCCATCTGTTAGGAGGTTGAGGCAATTGCAGAACAGGATCTTTTCTGGTTAAACCATGAGATAGGATGATAGGTGATTAAGATAGTCGAGTGGTGAGTGAGCTGTTTAAAGGTCATAATTTTACATGATAACAGCAGTATATGGGAACAATTTGACCAGGATCATTAGCATCTCACATGTTGCTCCATATCATCTTCTTGGACTCCCGCATCAACTCGAGAAAGCAACAATACATAGGCCACAATAGTTATGGCAGCAGTTTCGAGCTTGTAACAATATGTTAATTGTGGCACAACTCTCTCTCTCCCTCTCCCTCTCTCCCTCTTTCTCTCTCTGCTCTCCCTCTCACTCTCTCACATTTTTTGCTGATTGAAGTTTTTTTTTTTTGCTCTCTCTCTCTCTCTCTCCCTCTTTGCCCCTGTCACTCTCTCCCTCATTTCGTTAACTCGTTCTCTCTCCCTTTCCCTCTCACCCTCTCTCTGTTCTCTCCCTCTCATTCTCTCATTTTTTGCTGTTTGTCTTTGATTTTCTCTCTCTCTCTCTCTCTAATACTTTCTCTTTCTCTTTCTAATACTTTCTCTCTCTCTCTCTCTCTCCCTCTCACTATGCTCTCTCCCTCTCCTTCTCACTCTCTCCCTCTCCTTCTCACTCTCTCCCTCTCACCCTCTCCCGCTCACCCTCTCACCTTCTCCCACTCACCCACTCCCTCTCACCCACTCCCTCTCACCCTCTCCCTCTCCCTCTCTCCCTCTCCCTCTCCCTCTCACCCTCTCACCCTCACCCTCTCATTCTCACCCTCACCCTCTCCCTCTCAGCCTCTCCCTCTTCCTCTCACCATCTTCCTCTCACCCTCTCCCTCTCACCCTCTCCCTCGCACCCTCTCCCTCTCACCCTCTCCCTCTCACCCTCTCCCTCTGGTGATATGTCGTTGCTGCCACAAAATTAAATCAATTCTTAACCTCTAAAATAATTCACGACAAAGTATAGGGTAAGAAAGGTTCGATCCCACGAGGATTTTTGTGCATAACACTTAAGATTTATTTTAATAGGAATACATAAATCTTACACGGTTTATGGGGGATTGGTAAAAACTTCAAAAATAAAACAAAGAACTATTTATCTACTATATATAATTTACTTGCCACTTTTCACTCCCAACCTATTGGCTAAAAATGTAATAATTTAAATCTAGATCTGGTGTTATTCTCTTGATAGGTTGACAAAGAAAAGTTCTATAGCTGGACTCCCCCTTAATTTCATATAATTAAAACCAATTGAGAAAAGGTTCTAATTAATTCAGATTTTAAGCACGAATTTAATCAACCCAAACTAAAGTAAACATACCAGCATGTTCAAAGTAGTTGGTTTAAATCACTCTTTAGTTGAAATTAAGATAGGTGTGATCTCTCCAAACCCAACTATTTGCTTCTTTTAACTGTTTTGTTTACCTTGTGCATAACAAAACAAAAAGCTATAAATTTAATCAACACATGAAATGATCAATTTCATGCAGGCGAAAATTTTATGCACTACAAATCAGTGTAATTTAAATATTAAAAGTACCAACACAAAATTTAATGAAGTCCAAACAATCTAAATTATAGCCAAACCATTACAAAAACCAAGGTACAAGAGATTTTCGAAAGACAAATAAAAAACAAAGCTGGAACAAAGCATTAGAAGTTGGAAATTAGATTAAGATCAAGAACTTTCCCCTTTTGAGAGCTTGCTGTGACACATCCCCCAAAGAGAATAGTTTCTCCTCCACGAACAACAAACCAGCTTGCTTCCAATGGGATCTTCCACTTCTACAACATATCCCATCCTTGTCTCTATTGCCTTTCTCACTTTCTTGCTAGGGAGTGATAAGGGCAAGATAAATCTCCCTCTTTCTCTACTCTCTAAAGAAAATTTCGTGCACCAAATCACTGCTTCAAACATATCATAAAACCCCTATTTATAGGTGATTTTCAGACTATTTTTCTTTTCCTTCTTCAATACATTAGTTACTGAATTAATCAGCCACTTCCTTGCTGTAATCTCCAAATTAATGGCCCAAAAAACTGCCCTCTCTTTATCCTCTACATGATCTCCAAGTACCTTTCACGTTGCCCCCATTTTTTGTGCAACGGATCACTTCTTTTTCTCTTCCGTGGTTGAATTGAATAAGGGCAGTTGAGTGAAAATACGATTTAAGTTAGAGGGCATTTTTGTCATTCGATTTTATGCCCTTGTTTCTACTAGATTGGGGCTGTCTTTCTGGGATTAATTAATCTTGGTATTCATTGCTACTTGGTGATTATTGGGCTACACTTTCTTGGGTGTGGGGTTCTAAATGCTTCATGCTTTCTTCTTTTGTCTTTCACTTGAACAAGCAGGAACTTTGAGCTCATTTTCGACTATAACTTGTCCCGATTCTGAGAAAACACAAAGGACAAATGTTATATATTTCTTTGTTAGCTTTCCAATGCATATTAAATCTTTAGAATCTGATCATATACGAAGACGTTATGATCAAAATACGAAAGATAGTTAAATCCATGAAAAACACTAATTCCACACCTTTATCAATTAAAAATAGAAATTAGGCATTCAAAACTCAAAATTGATAAATCTTTGCAAATAAACTCAAATAATGCCCAAAATGTAACCAATGAAATGAAGTATAAAGGATCAAAATATGTGAAAATGTATACTTATCACCCTCTCCCTCTCCCCATCTCAAATTGAAGGAAAACTCAAATTGAATGCTTCAGTAAGGGAATATGAAACAAAACTCAAACTGAAGGATATGGTAAGGGAATTCGAAGAAAATTTTAAACTGAAGGCTTTTATAAAGGAATCTGAAAAAAATATAAACTAAAGGCTATAGTAAGGGAATTCGAAGAAAACATCAAACTAAATGCGATAGTAATGGAGTACAAAGAAAAACAAACAAAAAAACAATGGTAAGGGAATTCAAAGAAATTAAAAAATTCAAATTGAAGGTTTTAGTAAGGAAATTCGAAGAAAAACTCAAACGAAAGGCAATCAATTAGGGATTCGAAGAAAAACTCAAACTAAAGGCTATAGTAAGGGAATTCAAAGAGAAACTCAAACTGAAAGTTATAATAAGAGAATTCAAAGAGAAACTCAAACTGAAAGCTATTGTAAGGTAATTTGAAGAAAAATTCAACCTAAAGGCTATAGTAATAGAATTCGATGAAAAACTAAAATTGAAGGCTTGAGTAAGGGAATTAGAAGAAAAACTAAAACTGAAGGCCTGAGTAAGGGAATTAGAAGAAAAACTTAAACTAAAGGCAATAATAAGCGATTCAACAAAAAACTATAAATGAAGGCTAGAGTAAGGGAGCTCGACGAAAAAAATCAAATCGAAGGCTATAGTAATGAAATTTAAAGAAAAAATCTAATTGAAGGCTATAGTAAGGGAAGTTGCAGAGAAACTCAAATTGAAGTCTGTATCTACGGAATTTGAAGAGAAACTCACATTGAAGGTTATAGTAAGGTAATTCAAAGAGAAACTCAAACAGAAAGGTATAGTAAGGGAATTAAAAAAGCTTAAACTAAAGGATAAAGTAAGGGAATTTGAAGAACAACTCAAACAGAAAGCAACAATAAGAGAATTTGAAGTACATCTCAAACAGAAGGCAACAATAACAGATTTTGAAGAAGAATACAAACGGAAGGAGATAGAGAGGGAATTCAAAGAAAAACTCAATTTGAAGGCTTTACTAAGGAAATTTTGAGAAATTAAAATAGAAGAATATTGTATGGGAATTCGAAGAAAAACTCGAAGTGAAGGCTTTTGTATGGGAACGCGAAGTAAAAATCAAACTGAAGGCTAAAATCAAAGAATTCTATCGGTGGCTTGTAGAGAAATGTCCGAGCGTGGTGGTGGAGATAGTAGAGGAAGAGCCCGTCGAGATCGACGATGTTAAGATTCCGGTGGACATGAGCAAGCCGAATCGTAACAACGTCGAATATGATAATCTCTATTTGGTCATGAACAATATCATACATTCTTGTTTCCATCCGAAGGACCGGGTAAGTTTTTCGTTTCGTTAATTGGTCATCATTACAATCGGTCATCATTACAATCGATCATCATTACATTCGATCATCATTACAATTGGTCATCATTACAGTCTGTCAATATTACATTCGGTCAACATTGTAGTCGGTCATCATTGCAGTCGGTCATCATTGCAGTCGGTCATCATTGCGATCATCATCATTTACGATCGGTCATCATTGCGATACATCATCATTCTGATCGGTCATCATTGCAGTCGGTCATCATTGCAGTCGGTCATCATTGCAGTCGGTCATCATTGCAGTCGGTCATCTTTGCAGTCGGTCATCATTGCAGTCGGTCATCATTGCAGTCGGTCATCATTGCAGTCGGTCATCATTGCAGTCGGTCATCATTGCAGTTGGTCTTCATTGCAGTCGGTCTTCATTACAGTCGGTCTTGCCTCATTTTAGTTACGGGGTTTCTCGAAAGTATCCAGGGCAGTATAGTCACCCTATATCCTTAACTCCTAACCGTCGCCACCGCAACCGGGAAATATATATAACACTTTTGTCGTCAATGGCTCCATCGAACCTTTCTCTCAGATTTTTAAAAGAACAAAGAGCGGAGCTTCTGTTTCGTCTTTCTTTCACTTGTTCCTCTCCCTCTCTTTTAGAGTCTTTTAGTACACAATTTGGCTTTGTGATTTCGAAGCCCTAACAGTCTAGTTCTGCAATGGGAGTACCGGCGTTCTATCGGTGACTTGCCGAGAAATGTCTGAGCATGGTGGTGGAGGTAGTAGACGAAGAGCCCATCGAGATCGACGGCGTTAAGATTCCGGTGAACATGAGCAAGCCGAATCCTAACAACGTAGAGTATGATAATCTCTATCTGGTCATGAACAATATCATACATTCTTGTTTCCATCCGAAGAACCGGGTAATTACAATCAATCATCATTACAATCGATCAACATTTCATTCGGTCATCATTATAATCGGTCATCATTACAGTCGGTCATCATTTCATTCGGTCATTATTATAATCGGTCATCATTACAGTCAGTCATCATTACAGTCAGTCATCATTACAGTCGGTCATCATTACAATCGGTCATCATTACAGTCGGTCATCATTACAATTGGTCATCATTACAACCGGTCTTGCCTCGTTTTAGTTTTGTTTTGTTAATTGATCGTCATTACAATCGGTCTTGCCTAGTTTTAGTTTCGTTTCGTTAATCGGTCATCATTACAATCAGTCTTGCCTTGTGCATCTATTTCTTCAGTGGTGAAGGGGATCTCAAGTTCTTATGCTCGTTCGGGATTGAGCCACTTATTAACAAATTTAGGTAGCCTTGTTCTATTGGGACAATCTTCAGCAAATAACATTTTAAAATGATCAAGAACGCTGTTGATGATTAAGGACTTCTTTATTTTCTGTGCTATTCCTTCTGTTTTTCCTTATTTTTGCTATGACAAGATTTTTTTATCCTGAATTTTCTTTTTCTCATGGAAAAATTTCTGGTTTGTTTTCAAAAAGAGATAGAAGAAAAGTAATAAATGGTTTAAAAAAATGGTTAACCCTCAAATATGTGACCCTTTCAAACTATATACAGACTCTGAATCAGTCTTGGCATGTTCCCTAGATACTCTTTTTTTGACATAATCAAATTCTAGAACTTACTTCGGTTTTGTTATGATGGTTTAGTTCTAGATGACACATTAAGACTAGCAATGGCTTCTATGCTACCAGGTTTGAGAAAATGCTGTAGAGATGCCAAAGCCTGTGCAATATATGCTCACACTAGCCAATCGACTGAGTTTAATAAGAAGTACATGAACAAGTATAATTGGGAAATGGGAGAAGAGTAAATATAAAAAAAGACATTTATTGAAGTTCATTAATTTCTTATGGAGGCTAGCATGTTTAACTTTTTTTATTACTGTTTCCTTAGAGGTGTTTGAATCTTTATTTGAAGAAAGGCTGATGATTGCAATTATTTTTAATGATTATTTACATTCTCTATAAGACATTTGTTAGGCCTAGACCTTGCCACACCCTCTTGTCAATTGTGAATACTCTGTTTTCTCCATCCTATTATAGAAAAATAAAATAGAATTAATGCAATTTTTTTTTCATTTTCCATTCCAGCCTGCTCCAACAACTTTTGATGAGGGTTTTAAATGTATGTTTGACTACATTGACAGACTCTTTGGAATGGTGCGGCCACGAAAGGTTCTTTACATGGCCATTGGTGGGTCTACAATGCTTTCAGTGATGCTTTAACAAAATTCTTGAGTATAACAATCGGGCTGGTTCTTTTCTATTGCTGCTTGTATATAAAATTACTAACACATAGATGATGTCGCTGTGGAATTGTGTGCCTTTGATGGGATATCAGTCCAAGTTTGTGGGAAATATCAGTTTCACTTCGTGCATGAAATGGTCAAAGCAGTTTATTTGCTCATGTTTAATGCTCTTCGTGCATGAAATGGTCAAAGCAGTTTATTTGCTCATGTTTAATGCTGTTGTGAAATTCCTATAAATCTTTAATGTTGTGTATAATACACAATATATGGGAAGGTGTAGAGGATTTATTTCTGCTTTATGTGATAGGTCAGGATCAAGAAAAATAATCCATTGTCAATCATATGTTTGACGAAGTATAAAACTTAATGAACGAATGAAAATTTTGTAGATGGTGTTGCTCCGAGAGCTGAGATGAATCAGCAGCGCTCTAGGCGCTTCAGAGCAGTAAAAGATGCAGCACAAGCGGTGAGTTTCACTTGGAATGTTTCATATTTTTTGGTTTGGATTGTTGTTAAAAAATTGGCTATGCAACCATATTGCAGGCTGCAGAAGAAGAAAGGTTGCGACGGGAGGTTGAGGTGGAGGGTGGAAAACTTCCTCCAAAACAAGAGTCACAAGTTTTTGATTCCAATGTCATTACCCCTGGGACTGAATTCATGGCTGTTGTGTCCATTGCTCTTCAGTACTACATTCACTTGAGATTACACTATGATCCAGGACGGAAGTCTATTATATATGGTGGTTTTAATAGCCATTACAAAAAATATGAGTATGTTTGCTTCAATTTCCATTATTCTGTCAAAGAGAAGATAATCTTTTTAATTGTCATGTTCCAATTGTTTTGAAGGTTATCCTTTCTGATGCAAATGTTCCTGGCGAAGGGGGACACAAGATTATGTCATACCTGCGCCTGCAGAGAAATTTTCCAGGTTATGATCGAAATACGCGTCTTGTTTATCGCGGACCTCTGTTTATATTGCTTGGTATGCTTATGTAATCCTTGAGACCGTTAATTGATGTCATTTTTTGGTCTTCAATTGTCCAGGAAGCTGATTTGATCATGCTGGCTCCAGCTACACATGAAGTGCATTTTTCAATACTGCGAGAGGTGAGTGGACTACTGTCACCCGTGAAAGAGAGTTCATGCAAAAAATCAATGGCAGATGATTCTTTAGGACTTATTTACATGTTTACTTGAACAGCTAAATCTTAGTCAATTCTGTAGAAGCTTCTTCTGTTAGTACTTTTGGATCAAGTAGGTTGATTGGGGGTTTCAAATAATGTCTGATCACAGAATGTCTATTGCAGTGAAAAAGGCCATTATGATAGTTTCTTTTTCTTTTTTCTTTAAGAAGTTGTATTTTAAGCTGATGTCCTTAATTTTCAGTAAAAGTTGGCAAAAACTCTCTTACTTAACTTTTACGTTGATGTCTTCTGTTATGACTATTGTTATTTTTTGACTATGCAAGCAGCTAATGAATGCTTTTATCTAATGATGGCTTCCAGTTTGTATTCACTCCTGGGCAGCAAGATAAATGCTTCATTTGTGGTCAGATGGGTCATTTGGCCGCAGCCTGCGAGAGAAAACCCAAGAGAAAATCAGGGGAACATGATCAGAAGAGTGAAAACACCTCCAAAAAACCTTATCAGGTATTTTTTACATGATGTGCTTCATGTATTTCATTACAAATAGGAATATTCTTTGTATTGGATGCTCATATTTTCACTTCTTATCTTTGCAGTTTCTCCAGGTTTGGGTTCTTCGTGAGTACCTTGAGTATGAAATGAAAATCCCAAACCCTCCTTTTGAGGTCGATATTGAACATATTATAGATGATTTCATTTTCATGTGCTTCTTTGTTGGGATATGCTCACCCTGGAAATCGGTGAGGTTTGTCCCTTAGGTTTCACATTTTCTGTTAGATACACTGTATTTGCATACAGCCATCGGTAGCTGCTTTGCAATTTATATCTTAGTTTGCTGGGTTTAGGTCTCATGGTGTCTTTATTGATTTGTCCTGAGACTGACCTCTGTCGCCCCATAAATTTCTTTTTTCAGAAAAAAAGTAGTTGCCCAAATTTTTTCTGTCTAAAAAAAGTAAAAGTAATTGAACATATTATAGATGTTTCATGTAACTAGCTATCTGAATGTTTTGTAAAATCCTTCTAAACCTAGGGAGCTATAAACTTGCTTCTGGCTGTATATAAGGAGTTTAGGGCGATGGGTGGTTATTTGACAGATGGAAGCAAGGCAGGAAATTAAACTTCAATCTTCTGTGTGAATTTCTCTTTTTTTCTTGTATTAAAGTGATTTTGTTTTTCTTTTTCAGCCAAATCTAGATACAGTGGAGTATTTTATTCAGGTAGTGGGCTCCTATGAACATAAAGTCTTCCAAAAAAGAGCTCGCTTGCACCAGGTAAGTCCTTACTTCTGCTTCCTAGTGACACATTCGCCACCAAAGCTGACTAGAAGTTTAGGCTGCTAAACATCTTACGAAAAGATAGTAGTGAATTGGAAGTATAGGCAGCGTTTGGCAACGATCTTTGATGAAGGGCATTTTCAAATTAACTCTTTAAAAGAGTTCCCTAAGAAAAAGAACTCTTTAATAAAGTAGATGACGTTTGGTAATGATTTACAAAATCAGCTCTAGCAAATAGAGAAGCTTTGGCAACAAAAATCTTAAAAGCTATTTTTAAATATATAAAGACAATAATACCCTTATATATAAATAAGTAATATAATAATTTAATAAAATAAAAATATAATAATATTATTAAATAAAATAAATCTAATAATAGTTTAGAGCTAAAAATATTTATAAACGGGAAGAGGAGATATACAAGCAGAGATTCGGGGCGATTAATTCGGGGATATAGGGAAAAGTAGATTTCGTAAGGGTAAAGTGGGAAATACGTTGCCAAATGCTGCCTAAAAATTATGCCCGACTTACTCCACACAAGAGATGCTTTCGTCTCTTTGGAAGAGTTATTTTTTGGCTCCTCCAAAGCGACGGAATTTGACTCCATCAAAGTGAACTTCGGGATGGAGGAGGTGCATCCAAACATAAATTCTAGGTGTGGAGCCGCTTTTCCATCCGAAAATAGGCTTCAACGCCCCAAGAAGCGATGCCAAACAGGGCCATAGGGTTCTAAGGTCTCCAGAATTCTAGTTTATGGAGATTCATGTTAGCCTTTTGAGTAACTTGGTTAGCTACCAAAATCATAAAGATTCTTTGTGTATATTTATATTATTTCCGCATATATTTCCTACTATGGGTTTTCGGTATCCTCAGGCAAGTTTGTGAACAATGTTACTACAAAGTGTGATGCCTTTGGTTGTGACATGTTTGATTCTCCTTAAAAAACGTATATTCTCCTTAAAAAAACATATGTTCTCCTTAAAAATCGTATATTCATTCTTTTATGTTTTCATTTGGCAGCGTCAAGCAGACAGAATTAAGCGAGAGAAAGGGCAAGCTGGAGGAGGAGATGACGCAAAACCTCTTTCAAGGCTTGATCTTGTCCCTGTTGCACGTTTTCATGGATCTGCTTCTGCTCCTACAACTTCGCCCTATCAGCAAATGAGGAAAGATTTCCATCAAGGACAGCCTAATGGACGAGTTGCTCGAGTTTCGACACAAGGGGCTACTGTTGGTGCTGCTATTATCGAAGCTGAAAATGATCTAGAAGAAGAGGTTTGCAGTATTTTTATTGAGAAAGGTAAAATTGAGATGCAGCATATAGTTTCTTATTGCTTTTCCTGTCTCAATTGATAGATAAACGGTAACAAAGATGACCTAAGTCAAACCTCAAGGATTTACTTCGCAAGAAGTCTGATATTTTCAACTCAGACAACCCTGAAGAAGACAAGGTTCAATTTCTAGTGTTGTTTTTCGCGATTTAAATTTTTTCTTTAAACACAATTTCTAAATTTTTTTATGTATCCCTCTTTAAAAAAAATTATGTATCTTTTCGCTTCATATATCTTCCTCGAGTCACATATGAGTTGTGTTTTTCAGGTGAAATTGGGTGAGCCAAGGTGGAAATAAAGGTACTATGAAGAAATGTTATTTGCAAAAACCCCAGATGAACTTGAGGCAATACGAAAAGAAGTCATTAGTTGATAATCTAGATAGTGTTAGAAGAATTAGTCCCACATTGAAAGTGATTAAGAAGAATCATGGGCATAAAATCAGGAACCCACATCTCCATTGTAATGAGGTCTTTTGGGGTAAAACCCATTAGCAAAACCGTGCGGGCTTCGACCCAAAGCAGACAATATCATTACAATGTGGAGATGTGTGCCCAACGGGCGCATCCAGAAAGTCCAAAAAGTTAACATGGTATCAGAGCCACTTTCCTTGCGTGGGCCAGAACTTACCTTTTGTTTGTGGGCTTGTAGCCCAATTTCCATTCTGTCTTCTGTCTGTGGGCTTACATCCAAATTTCCCTTCTGTCTTCTGTCTGTGGGGTTGCAGCCCAATTTCCCTTCTGTCTTCTGTCTGTGGGCTTGTAGCCCAATTTGCCATGTCTCAGGCTGAAACCGGGCTTGGATGTGAGGGGAGTGTTAGAAAAATTAGTCCCACATTGAAAGTTATGAGAAAAAATCATGGACATGAAAATAGGAACCCACATCTCTATTGTAATGAGGTCTTTTGAGGTAAAACCCATTAGTAAACCGTGCGGCCTGCGGCCCAAAGCGGACAGTATCATTACAATGTGGAGATGTGGGCCCAACGCGCGCATCCAGAAAGTTAACATGGTATCAGAGCCACTTTCCTTGCGTGGGCCAGAACTTACCTTTTGTTTGTGGGCTTGTAGCCCAATTTCCCTTCTGTCTTCTGTCTGTGGGCTTGTAGCCCAATTTGTCATGTCTCAGGCTGAAACCGGGCCAGGATGTGAGGGGGAGTGTTAGAAAAATTAGTCCCACATTGAAAGTGAATGAGAAAAATCATGGGTATAAAATCAGGACCCCACATCTCCATTGTAATGAGGTCTTTTGAGGTAAAACCCATTAGCAAAATCGTGCGGGCATGGGCCCAGAGCAGACAGTATCATTATAATGTGGAGAGGAGGGCCCAATGGGCCCATCCTGAAAGTTAACAGATAGCTAAACACTTAATTGTTTTTCATGTCTTCTTTCTTTGCTTCATAGAAATTGTTGTAAGCTTGGCTCTAAAGGTGTTGTAAGCTGACTCTATAGGTGCTGTAAGCTGAGCTCTGGAAGTGCTGTAACCAGAGTTCGGAGGTGTGTTTTTTCTGAGATCAGAAGGTGCTGTAAGCTGATTTTATGAGGTGCCTCAAGCTGGAACCATGCGGCCTTGGGCCCAAAGCGGACAATATGATTACAATGTGGAGATGTGGGTCCAACGGGCACATCCAGAAAGTGAACATGGTATCAGAGCCACTTTTCGTGCGTGGGCCAGAACTTCCCTTCTGTGTATGGGCTTGTTGCCCAATTTCCATTCTGTCTTCTGTCTATGGGCTTGCAGCCCAATTTCCCTTCTGTCTTCTGTCAGCCCAATTTGTCACATCTCAGGCCGAAATCGGGCCTGGACGTGAGGGAGAGTGTTGGAAAAATTAGTCCCACATTGAAAGTGAATGAGAAAAATCATGGGCATAAAATTAGGAACCCACTTCTCCATTGTAATGAGGTCTTTTGAGGTAAAACCATTAGCAAAATCGTGCGGGCATGGGCCCAAAGCGGACAGTATCATTACAATGTAGAGAGGTGGGTCCAATGGGCCCATCGAGAAAGTTAACAGATAGCTAAACACTTAATTGTTTTTCATGCCTTCTTTCTTTGCTTCATAGAAATTGTTGTATGCTTGGCTCTAAAGGTGGTGTAAGCTGACTCTGGAGGTGCTGTAAGCTGAGCTCTAAAAGTGTTATAACCTGAGCTTAGGAAGTGCTGTAACTTGAGTTCGGAGATGTGTTTTTTCTGATTTTATGAGGTGCCTCAAGCTGAAACCGTGCGGGCTTGGGTCCAAAGCGGACAATATCATTACAATGTGGAGATGTGGGCCCAACGGGCACATCCAGAAAGTGAACATGGTATCAGAGCCACTTTTCGTGCGTGGACCAGAACTTCCCTTCTGTTTGTGGGCTTGTAGCCCAATTTCCATTCTATCTTCTGTCTGTGGGCTTGCAGCCCAATTTCCTTTCTGTCTTCTGTTTGTGGGTTTGTAGCCCAATTTATCACATCTGAGGCTGAAAACGGGCCTGGACGTGAGGAGGAGTGTTAGAAAAATTAGTCCCACATTGAAAGTGAATGAGAAGAATCGTGGGCATAAAATCAGGAACCCACATCTCCATTGTAATGAGGTCTTTTGAGGTAAAACTCATTAGCAAAACCATGCGGGCTTGGGCCCAATGCGGACAATATCATTACAATGTGGAGAAGTGGGCCCGTTGGGCCCATCCAGAAAGTTAACAGATAACTAAACACTTAACTGTTTTTCATGCCTTCTTTCTTTGCTTCATAGAAATTGTTGTAAGTTTGGCTCTAAAGGTGTTGTGGTGTCTGAGCCTGGAAGTCTTTGTAACTGAGTTCGGGTGTGCTTTTTCTAAGCTTAGAAGGTGCTGTAAGCTGATTTTATGAGGTGCCTCAAGCTGAAACCGTGCGGGCATGGGCCCAAAGCGGACAATATCATTACAATGTGGAGATGTGGGCCCAACAGGCCCATCCAGAAAGTGAAGATGGTATCAGAGCCACTTTCCGTGCGTGGGCCAGAACTTCCCTTCTGTTTGTGGGCTTGTAGCCCAATTTCCCTTCTGTCTTCAGTCTGTGAGCTTGCAGCCCAATTTCCCTTCTGTCTTCTGTCTGTGGGCTTGTAGCCCAATTTGTCACATCTCAGGCTGAAACCGGGCCTGGACGTGAGGGAGAGTGTTAGAAAAATTAGTCCCACATTGAAAGTGAATGAGAAGAATCGTGGGCATAAAATCAGGAACCCACATCTCCATTGTAATGAGGTCTTTTGAGGTAAAACTCATTAGCAAAACCGTGCGGGCTTGGGCCCAATGCGGACAATATCATTACAATGTGGAGAAGTGGGCCCAACGGGCCCATCTAGAAAGTTAACAGATAACTAAACACTTAACTGTTTTTCATGCCTTCTTTCTTTGCTTCATAGAAATTGTTGTAAGCTTGGCTCTAAAGGTGTTGTAAGCTGAGCTCTGGAAGTGCTGTAACCTGAGTTCGGAGGTGTGCTTTTTCTAAGCTTAGAAGGTGCTGTAAGCTGATTTAATGAGGTGCCTCAAGCTGAAACCGTGCGGGCTTGGGCCCAAAGCGGACAATATCATTACAATGTGGAGATGTGGGCCCAACAGGCCCATCCAGAAAGTGAAGATGGTATCAGAGCCACTTTCCGTGCGTGGGCCAGAACTTCCCTTCTGTTTGTGGGCTTGTAGCCCAATTTCCCTTCTGTCTTCAGTCTGTGAGCTTGCAGCCCAATTTCCCTTCTGTCTTCTGTCTGTGGGCTTGTAGCCCAATTTGTCACATCTCAGGCTGAAACCGGGCCTGGACGTGAGGGAGAGTGTTAGAAAAATTAGTCCCACATTGAAAGTGAATGAGAAGAATCGTGGGCATAAAATCAGGAACCCACATCTCCATTGTAATGAGGTCTTTTGAGGTAAAACTCATTAGCAAAACCATGCGGGCTTGGGCCCAATGCGGACAATATCATTACAATGTGGAGAAGTGGGCCCAACGGGCCCATCTAGAAAGTTAACAGATAACTAAACACTTAACTGTTTTTCATGCCTTCTTTCTTTGCTTCATAGAAATTGTTGTAAGCTTGGCTCTAAAGGTGTTGTAAGCTGAGCTCTGGAAGTGCTGTAACCTGAGTTCGGAGGTGTGCTTTTTCTAAGCTTAGAAGGTGCTGTAAGCTGATTTTATGAGGTGCCTCAAGCTGAAACCGTGCGGGCTTGGGCCCAAAGCGGACAATATCATTACAATGTGGAGATGTGGGCCCAACAGGCCCATCCAGAAAGTAAAGATGGTATCAGAGCCACTTTCCGTGCGTGGGCCAGAACTTCCCTTCTGTTTGTGGGCTTGTAGCCCAATTTCCCTTCTGTCTTCAGTCTGTGAGCTTGCAGCCCAATTTCCCTTCTGTCTTCTGTCTGTGGGCTTGTAGCCCAATTTGTCACATCTCAGGCTGAAACCGGGCCTGGACGTGAGGGAGAGTGTTAGAAAAATTAGTCCCACATTGAAAGTGAATGAGAAGAATCGTGGGCATAAAATCAGGAACCCACATCTCTATTGTAATGAGGCATTTTGGGGTAAAACCCATTAGCAAAACCATGCGGGCTTGGGCCCAATGCGGACAGTATCATTACAATGTGAAGATGTGGGCCCAATGGGCCCATCAAGAAAGTTAACAGATAGCTAAACACTTAATTTTTTTTCATGCCTTCTTTCTTTGCTTCATAGAAATTGTTGTAAGCTTGGCTTTAAAGGTGTTGTAAGCTGACTCTGGAGGTGCTGTAAGCTGAGCTTTGGAAGTGCTGTAACCGGAGTACGGAGGTGTGCTTTTTCTGAGCTTAGAAGGTGCTGTAAGCTGATTTTATGAGGTGTCTCAAACTGAAATCGTGCGGGTTTGGGTCCAAAGCGGACAATATAATTACAATATGGAGATGTGGGTCCAACGGGCGCATCCAGAAAGTTAACATGGTATCAGAGCCACTTTCTGTGCGTGGGTCAGAATTTCCCTTTTGTTTGTGGGGCTTGTAGCCCAATTTCCCTTCTATCTTCTGTCTGTGGGGTTGCAGCCCAATTTCCCTTCTGTCTTCTGTTTGTGGTTTATAGCACAATTTGTCACATCTCAGGCTGAAATCGGGCCTGGACGTGAGGGGGAGTGTTAGAAGAATTTGTCCCACATTGAAAGGGAATGAGAAGAATCTTGGGCGTAAAATCAGGAACCCACATCTCCATTGTAATGAGGCATTTTGGGGTAAAACCCATTAGTAAATTAATGCGGGCTTGGGCCCAATGCGGATAGTATCATTACAATGTGAAGATGTGGGCCCAACGGGCCCATCCAGAAAGTTAACAGGTAGCTAAACACTAAACTGCTTTTCATGCCTTCTTTCTTTGCTTCATAGAAATTGTTGTAAGCTTGGCTTTAAAGGTGCTGTAAGCTGACTCTGGAGGTGCTTTTTCTGAGCTTAGAAAGTTCTGTTAGCCGATTTTATGAGGTGCCTCAAGCTGAGCTGAGGTGGTGCTGTATCCTCGAAGGATTTGCTTAATTTAGAACCCGCAAATATGTTTAATCATGGTAGATCAGCAAATATGATATAGGAAGGATTTTCAATTACATATGAAAGATATATATAATCAAAGACAGTACTATTCCTAATAATATATAGAAACTCATATATTTCATTAACATTTCATATAATATCATGATAAAGTATGACTAGTACTTATTCCGCTTGCTATGCAATATGCATGCGCCGTGAACAAACCGTAGCTAGCTATTTAATTAACCTACGCCAAAGCATTAACAAAATCGAGTTGGATAATCGCTCTTGTTAAGATATAGAAACTCCTCATATATAGAAACTCCTCATATAATTGCATATTATGCAATTTAAACGTGGTCTTGTTAAAAATTTTTAATTCAAAACGTTTTCATGGGAATAAGTACGCGGCTTCGAAAAGGAGTTGTCGCAATGCTGAGCAGGCCAAACAGCGAGAGGCAGAGATGCGCTCTGCTGCAGTTGGATAATCGCTCTTTTTATACTCCTCAAGAGCAAACGAGGTTCCATGGATCAGTACTACTCCATCATTGTAGTCACGGAAACATCCTTCAAGGATCTGCTTTAGAAAAGGGTCGGTATTCTTCTTCTTCTTCTGTAAGAAGAAAAGCCACCAATATGACAATGCAGTGGTATTGATGATCAGTACAATATTCCCATATATGGCCTTTTTCTTTTCTTATTTAAAGAGATGGCCATGGTATGCTAGTAGCAAACGTTCCACCTGTTAGCATTAACCTTACCATTTAATTTGTCCCACTAATTAGGTGATCATAATGAACTGACCGTTCATGCATGGAATCATTAACTAACTAAAATACCTGGCCGCTATCATCCTGCTGGTGATGACAACCTTATTAATTGGTATAAAAATCAACTATATATTAGAATCATGTCAATCTAGAGTTATA
Organism: Aristolochia contorta; assembly: GCA_022405105.1. NCBI lineage: Eukaryota > Viridiplantae > Streptophyta > Magnoliopsida > Piperales > Aristolochiaceae > Aristolochia > Aristolochia contorta. The sequence continues at coordinate 18,463,482 of CM039669.1, read as the reverse complement.
TCCAATAATAAAAGATTACTTCTACCTAGCTAGTATTAAGTAATTAGATGATCCCATGCATTCCATAAATGCAACAGTGCAGACAGTCCTTAATCAAACATGCTAGCTCGTTCAATTAAGTTAACCCAACAAAGGGGGCTGGATGCATGGGTCATGGCGGCTCATTGACCGTAATTAATTGATTAAGACAGGAATCTATTTAAAGCAAACCCAAGAAAATCCTACATCTGCATATCATGCATGATAAAACCTAAGGCGTTAATTATTCCATTAATTGCCCCCATCAATACAATTCTCGAGCAATTGCCTGAACTAAACCGAAAGCCACGATAAGATGCTGAATCATGTTTCCATTGAGATCCTTGAGAACGTTATCACGGGAGGCGGCTGCAAAGGCTTTACCGCAATAATGAGCAGACGTAGAGGCGCCGGAGATGCGCAGCACGGCACTTGGATACTCAGACTTGCTGAAGGCCTCGAGAGCCCCCGCGGTCTCATAGGCCACACCAGTGTCATAGTAACCGAAACATTCTTCAAGGACCTTCTTTAGAACAGGCTCGGTGGTTCTCGTCAGCAAATCTGAGACGTATGCTCGACCCTCGACCCCTCTAGCGTTCGCCATGTCGATTGAAAGGGCTGTTAGGTCGTGAAAGTTTTTACCTTTGCTGTTTGGGTTGCCGGATAGGATGGTGAAGCAGAATTCCGGTACCCTTGTTTTTTGGCATGTATCTCGTATGAATTGGAGGTCTCTGTCTTCCTCCGCGGAACAAAGGTTTGGGCAATTAGAGAAGAGAAACTGCAAAGAGGGTACTGCTACAAGGAGAAGAAAAAGAAGAGACGCCGGCGCCATGGCAATATTGCAGTAGTACTGATACACTGCTATATATATATATATATATTGATGATCAGTATATAAGATGTTCCCATTGCCATTCTCTTTACTTATTTATAGCTCCTAGTGATGGTATATTGAAGCTAGTATCGGACGTTCCCATATCTCGTTCGTTTGTATCGAGGGAAAATTATAACTACCTGTCAGTATTAGCATTACCATTTGTCCCACTAACTAGGTTAATGAACTAACCGTTCATGGAATCTGTAACTAATCAATTAAATACCCAGCGGCCATCATTAATTAATATCTCACGGGTGACAAACTTAATTTTTATTTTTCGTTACTTCAAAATTCTTTCCTTCCCATGTCTCTGCAGGTCTTTTAGTACAAAAATCAAATATTAGAATCGTGTCAATCTAGAAGCATAGGAATCGAACTTGTATACCTAGCTAGCACTACAGGGCTAGCTATATATATAATTAAAACTATGTTTGTACATATAGGAATCGAACTTGTACACCTGAAATTCCGAGTCAGAAGAGAGTCATTAATTTAAACAAAGGACGAGTGATCTGTATCCTGCTCAACACGGATGACTATAAATCTAAGTAATTGATTTGGCAGGGTTGGAAACCTTCGAGCCAGTCAAGCTCACAAGTACTACGTATATATATGGTTAAAACTGAGTTACAGAGATCACCTGATCTCAGTGGTTTGTATTGATCAATAGAAACTTATCAAACTTTTCATCAACTTTAAAGATCGTAAGTGATTTGATCTGTTGCCCATGCATGACAAATCCAAGCTAATTAACTTTGTGAGTATTAAGCATGAACTAAATAGATAGCCACATCAAGATATTGAATAATGGAGAAAACCATGATATATTAAGGGTCAAACTGAGCCAGATATAAGCAACTGAAAGGAGGCCGGAGAAAACCACTTACATGCAGTTGAGCCCAAGATTAACTTAATTAGACTAGTGAACTAAAAGGAACTTATTTTCTAAATGATGGGATCATATAATATTAAGATTAATAGAAACACCTTCAAGTTAACTTGTCATTAACATTTGCATATATAAAGATAGATGAAAACTATTACGTTTGCGAAGAAAGTCAAGTATAATTGAAGTAGCTAGTTTATATCAATTAAGAGAGACTCCTCAAATATAACATTTTCATATCATCATAAAGATAAGTTATTCATGTGTTGCCCCCATGCATGAATTGGGAAGTTGACCCGGTTAAAACGGCAGAAATAAGGATCGTTGACCCGGTCAAAAGGGGTTTGACAAAAAGCGGACTTTCTACCGGTTTGACGGCAGGTTTGGTTTTTAAAATATTGGTTCCAAGCAGAGTGGGCTAGATGACGGAACTGATGTACACCATGCACGTCAACGTTAAAATCACATTTTGCATTTATTAAGATAAACGACATCAGCGAATAAAGTCATGTATAATCAAAGAGGCTAGCTAGTTAATTAACATCAATTAATAAGAGAAAGCGATCCTCTCAAACATAACGTTTCCTTATCATATTGGTAAAGATAAGTTTATTTAATTTGTTGCCCCCAAGCATGAACAAAGGCTAATTTGTAAACTTGGGAATATAGGCATGAACTAAACCGATAGCCACAGCAAGATATTTCATCGTGGTTTTGTTGAGATCCTGCAAAACGTTTTCACGAGAGGCCATTGCGAAGCGGTTGTCGCAACCGGTGATAGAGGAATAGGCGCCAGAGATGTCCGACTCTGCATCTTGATAATTAGACTGGTCAAAAGCCTTGAGAGCCACCGCGGTGTCATCGATCACTCCATCGTTGTAGTCGCTTAAACATCCTTCAAGGACCTCCCCTAAAACGGGCTCGGTGTTCTTCTTCTGTAAATCGGCGATGTTGGTCCGAACTGCAACTCCTCTCCGGTTTGCCAAGTTGATGGAGAGCTCGGTAAGGCCATGAAAATCTTTGCCTTTGCTGTTGGGGTCTGCCGAGAGGATGGAGACGCAGAAATCTGGGTCGCCTGATGATTGGCAGACAGTTCGGATGACATCGAGGTTTATATCAACTGCGGAACAAAGATAATAAGTAGTTAAAGAGAAGAGAAGCAAGGAGGACGCTAGAAGAACAGGGAGAGAAACCGCCATGGCAATGCCGTATAGGTATTGAGATCAGTATACAGTCATTCACTGCCTGATCTCCTATGGCGAATCTCTGTCTTATTTATAGAGATATAATATTACTAGCCCTAATATTAGCCCCTTGAACAGCAAGCCAACAACTCCTTCAGCTCCATTAATGGTGCTATATCAGTGTGAGAATATATTCTCCACTTTATAAAGTTCTCTGCAACTTCAATATAAGAGTCCATTGATGTTGATTCCCTCACGTGAGTCTTTCCGCTTCTTACAAGTGAATAGACACTCGTCCAAGTAAACACCTAGAGTGGGAATGCGTTCAATCACAGCGGACGAAGTCCATTAATATTCCTTATACATACGGAGACAAAGAGCTTGCATTAAATGATATAATACATGGACGAGCAGCAGGGTTCCCTGCCTTAATTAGTTCTTGTTGTAAAGTCCAGAAAATTGTGGGTTCCAACATGGTACCCAAGAATTTGACTAAATTCTTTCTTCCTACTTCCCATACCAAAAATTGAGTTCTTTAATGGTCCATTGGACGTCTGATCAGGTGAAGCAGCTGGAGCAGGCTCTTCTACAAAACTTTTAGCTTCAGTACTGTCTCGTTAATTGATCAATTTAACTTGGTGCCCTTTGCTCCTCTATCGACGATTTCTGGTCGAAGCCTGCAGTCATGAGACAGCTACAGGTATCATCTTCTTTATTCCTTTCCAAAACTGGGGTTTCATGATTTCAATTCCACTAGCTAGATTTAATTTAGAGTCTTTCCGCTTCTCACAGTACTAGTCCAACATTTGAGAAGCTCCCAGGGGTTATGAATTGATGTCGTTGCATGCCATCTTTCAACAAAGTAATTGATGATCTGTATAATTAGTTCCCATGGCCAACGATGTGTATGATCTGTATACTCGATTATTATTCACTAATAAAAGATTCTATGGCTAGTAGTAATTAGAAGATGATCTGCATAATTAGTTCCCATGGCTAATTTTCTCTTTTCTTATATATAAAAATAGTATGCTAGGTAGCAGACGAACCTGCACCATTGTCGTTTGTTTCGAGGGAAAATACCCACCTGTCAGCATGAACCTCACCATTTGTACCACTAAGTTGGTTTATATATATATGAACTAACTAAAAATATATCCGGTTATTATCCCACTGGACGTGACAAGTGACAACCTTAATATTGTTATTTTCCGTTACTTTCATTCTTTCCTGCGCACGTCCCTGGTCTTTTACTACAAAAATCAAATATTCAATCACGAGCAAACTAGAATAATGAAAACAACTGATCTTATCAGAGAACTAGGGAGATAAGGAAGGAGTTAATTAGACAAATATTGTTAAACTAATAGCAAAAGCGTTGGAGAGGAAATGGAGAGGGAAATTATAAGAGAGATCAATGACTAGGAAATTATGGGAGAGGCAGAGGCGAGAGAAATATTAAAAGGAGGATTTGGACCTGTGAACTAATTATAATCGTCGTCCTTGGCCGGAGCAGACTCGCATACATGCTTCAGCTTCTTGAGCAGAACAACCACCAGTACCTAATGCTGAGGCTTGGCAAATATTTTAGAAAGGTGATTAATTATCTTTTCTCGGGTAGAAAATTCTGTCGTCGGCATGGCAGCAGAGAAGATTAAGGAAGAAGAGCGAGCGCAAGAGAGGGAGAGAACGAAGGAGAGAGAGAGAGAGAGAGAGAGAGAGTGCTAGCGCGCAAGAGACAGAGATCAGAGGAAGTTATGCTTCCTTTCTTGCTTGTTCTTCGCTGGAGAACTAGCTCACTAATTTATAATTGGCCCGACGTGAAACGAATTAAAGTCGGCGAGAACTGAGGCTTCGTTATTGTGTTGAGGAGACTAAAAACAGAGAGAGAGAGAGAGAGAGAGAGAGAGAGAGAGAGAGAGAGAGAGAGAGAGAGAGAGAGAGAGAGAGAGAGAGAGAGAGTAATGTTCATATGTAGAAGGAAATATTTATTTTCCCCTCTTAGTAATCAGCTTTTACAATATGATAAGTGATCTCTTCACATGCAAAGCGGCAATGTGATCATCCTCTTTCTAATTAACCTTTCAAGCATCGCATTAATGGATCAAGATGAAGAGCCAGAAATATATATTCCCCTTTAGAATAAGGTGTTTGAGGTGCCCTGGGTTTGAATCCTAAATATATCCTCCTTTGCTTCAGTAAACCAGATCAGGTCCATCTAGACTCATTTACTGTCAGAGCGGACCAACCCTCCAGGTGGACCTGGGTTTGAGGCAAAAAGCAAGGTTCTAACCTTCAACCGAACCACAATAAACTCCCGTGGTGCGGTCCGGTTTTTAAAACACTGATTTGTACTTGCACTAAGAGGTATTTAGTATTTATCCACCTTAATCAACTATTATATTGACTAATATAATAGTAGCTAGGGGAAAAATTTATGACCTGCCATAGTAGCTTGTGCCATTTGCCACTTGCTTCAGGAACTCTCAGGTTTTACATGGTGATGTGGCAGCTTAGTTCAAATGAGGATGCCACGTCTAATGATGCGATCATGCGATGATAATATTATTATTAATAGAAAATCCTTGACATTAATTAACTTGTCCTTAACGTTTGCATATTTAGGATATAAAAAGAATAATTATTGGCTAGTTTATATCAATTAAGATCAGAAACTCCTCAAACATGCATATATATTAATGTTTCCACATCATTATTATTAAAGATAAGTTATTCTATTTCCCCATGCACGAACAAATTAAATCCTAGCTAATTAACTTGGGAATATAGGCATGAACTAAATCAATTGCCACATCAAGATATTGAATCATGGTTTTGTCGAGATCCTTGAGAACGTTTTCACGAGAGGTGATTGCAAAGCGCTTGTCGCAAAAGGAAACAGGCTCATAGCAGCCAGAGATGTCCAACGCTGCTTCTTTATAGATAGACTGATAGAAATCCTGATGAGCCCGTGCGGTTCCAGAGATCACGTCGTAATAATCACTGAAACATCCCTCAAGGACATGCCCTAAAACGGGCTCGGTGTTCTTCTTCTGTAAATCGTCGATGTAGGCGCGAATTGAAACTCCTCTCGCGGTTGCCAAGTTTATGGCAAGCTCGGTCAGGCCATGAAAATCTTTGCCTTTGCTGTAAGGGTGAGCGCAGAGGATGGAGACGCAGAAATCTGGATGGCTTGTTGATTTGCACACTTCTCGTATGATTTCAAGGTCTACATCAAATGCGGAACAAAGATTAGCAGTACTGCAGAAAGCCAAGAGAAGCAAGGAGGACACTTGAACAACAAGGAGAGAACCCGCCATGGCAGTGCCTTAGGTATTGAGATCAGTACTCTCATTCACTGCCTCTAATGATTCTATGGCAATTCTTTTTCTTATTTATAGATATCATAGAATAGTAGCAAACGTTCCAATTCATACATATCGTTTGCACCGAGGGAAAATACCAACCTGTCAGCAAGATTTGTACCATTTGTCCCACTAATTAAGCCAATGAACTAACCGTTCATGGAATCCGTAACTAAAAGACCCTGCCATCATCCCACGGGTGACAACCTTAATATTGTTATTATCCGTTACTTTAATTCTTTACTTCACACATCCCTGGATTTTAATTTAGTAAAAAAACACAAAAAATCACACAGACAGAATAAGGTACGATTTCCGTCACCTCCCACAAGAGACGAGCTGGCCGGAAAAAAAAAGTCCCGCGAGACCCATGCACCACCTGTTGTACGGAAGCATCCCCGAGCGGAAAGGCCACAATTAGATCATAATCAACCAAATTTGATCAGGGTTAGAATTTTGATACTACTTACCTGAAGTCGCCGCTTCCATGTGGGCATATAGATCAGGACTAAGCAAAACCGACTTTCAGAGCAGATCAAATATGGCCAGGTCGATCCAACCGGACTGACTACTGTAAGACCAGACCAACCCGCCAGGTGGACCCAATTTTGAGGCAAAAAGAGTTCTAACCTTCAACCGAACCAGAATAAGCTACGGGTTCAACCAGCTGGTCGGACCAGCCGGTGTGGTCCAGTTTTTTTAACATTAATTTGTACTTGGAGTAAGAGGTATCTAGTATTTATCCACTTTAATCAACTATTATATTGACTAATATAATATTAACTAGGGAGGAAAAGTTATGCGACTGTAGTGCGACTTGCTTCTGAAAATCTGAGGTTTTACATTGTGATGTGGCAGCTTAGTTCAAATGAGGATGCCACGTCCAAATGATGCGATCATGGGATGATAATATTATTTTTAATAGAAACGCCTTGAAATTAATTAACTTGTCCTTAGAGTTGGTATATATTCAGATATAAAAAGAATAGTATTAAATGTTTGCCCGACCCGGTAATGACCGGACGGTTGTTTTGCGTCGGGAAAGTTTGTGCCGACGGTTTTGACTGTTTAGCCGACTGTATTTCACCACCGGGTCAACTCTTTTTTCTACCTGTGGAAACTCCTCCAACATGCATATATAATGTTTCTACATCATTATTATTAAAGAAAGTTATTCTATTTCCCCAGCACGAACTTAAATCCTAGCTAATTAACTTGGGAATATAGGCATGAACTAAATCAATAGCCACATCAAGATATTGAATCATGGTTTTGTCGATATCCTTGAGAACGTTTTCACGAGAGGCGCTTGCAAAGCGCCTGTCGCAAAAGGAAACAGGCTCATAGCAGCCAGAGATGTCCAACGCTGCTTCTTTATAGATAGACTGATAGAAATCCTGATGAGCCCGTGCGGTTCCAGAGATCACGTCGTAATAATCACTGAAACATCCCTCAAGGACATGCCCTAAAACGGGCTCGGTGTTCTTCTTCTGTAAATCGTCGATGTAGGCGCGAACTGAAACTCCTCTCGCAGTTGCCAAGTTTATGGCAAGCTCGGTCAGGCCATGAAAATCTTTGCCTTTGCTGTTGGGGTCCGCTGAGAGAATGGAGACGCAGAAATCTAGATGGCTTGTTGATTTGCAGACGGTTCGGATGATTTCAAGATCTATATCAACTGCGGAACAAAGATGTGTACTGCAGATGAAAGAGAAGAGAAGGAAGGAGGACGCTAGAACAAGGAGGGAATTACCCGCCATGGACATGCTGTAGGTATTGAGATCAGAATACTCTCATTCACTGCCTCTGATCCTATGGCGATTCTCTTTCTTATTTATAGAGATATAATAGTAGCAGACGTCCCTTCCTTTCCTCCAGCAGAGCAAATCTCCGGAACAATACTGTTTCTATATTAGAATGTAAATCAATTCAGTCAGACCTCACTTTAATTCCCTTCAGTATTCCTCAAAAAAAGAATTGGACTATTTATTTGATCATATATATCTTGCCTGATTCAAGACAGAGTGTAAAGAAAGTCCGGATTTCGAGGGGTAAATATATGGAAGACGAGCCAGATTCGATCCGGGGTTTGTGTGTATTCAAGGCCTCTTGCATGTGTACACTCGAGTCGATCCGGGAACTCGCTTCCCAAGGTGACATTGTGTTTGTCCTCAGCTTCCATTTCCCGATCCCGAGTCAATGCTGAGTTCGTCCTCGCCTCCCTCTTTTTTTCTTTCTCCATGCCCTCTCGGAGGAGACCATGGCACGGGTCGGTTTACTTGAAGAGAGTGTGTCGGGTCTAATTGGTTCACCAACTTTTGTTAGAGTTTGATGTGGATGACACCTGTGACATCCACGTCAAGGCACCCAATGGATGTACCTCAATACTGATCATCATCAATTTCCAACCTAATAGTGTTAATTGTACCTCATATATAGAGGTAGGTACGCCAGTTGCGTACCATCCAACGTGGATGTCACAGTTGACGTCCAAGTCAGGTACAGATTACTTAGTTTTACGGGTTAGGATTTGGGGTTTGAGGGTTTTACGGTTTTAGAAAAGGTTTTAGGGTTTTAGGTACCTAGTTAAGGTGCACCTAGCATTACTCTTTCTAAGCTAGCTAGGTTTAGCAACACTGGATTTTTCTTTACCAACTGGACCTTAATGATTCAATGTTAAATGCAATTGGACACAGGAGAAGGGGTTACAGCTTTTGTTACCAACCGGCCTGATGCTCTGCCTATTTCTTTTGTTCTATATAATAAAGTTTTTGTTACGTTTGTTGTTTTCTTTACCTATTACGTACTTTGGCCTTCTATGGCTTTTATTAACTATGTTTTTATTTTTTATTTTTTTATTTTGTGGCAGCTGATATGTCTCGTAATATATTTCTTCTTTCCTTATATTACTTTGTTCCCTTCTTAATTCGCAGAATTGTTCCCTTACGAATTAATCTTCTTTAATTTGTTCAGAAGTTGCTCTTTCTAAACATGGCATTTAGCAGAGCTCGACCAAATGGATAGGAGGTTGATGTCGACTCAACCAATAGGGGTAGGAAGCAAAGCAAAGCTCGATTTCCTTTTCGTGTATAGCCCTCTTCCTCGCTTTCCTAGCTTGTGTTTCTCTTTTCTGAAACGCGGCCTCTTGATTTGAAGTCACTACGAAAGGGTCGGTCAATAGCATTGCTCTTCCTTTCCCGGGTCTCCTTGTGAGTGATGTCTTCCAAGTAATTTCCCTTTTTTTCACTTGCCTCCATGTATATAAGTTTAAATTAAGGCCCCATTGGATATATATTATATATAATGCTGGCATGCCTAGAGCTTGAGGTTTCACACAAGATCACTCAGTTCTTGGAGTCTTGGGTCAAGGGGAACCATTAAAGTACTGTCGCCACGTACGGATGAGTAATTAGTGTAACCAAGTCTCCCCCCATGCAACAACGGATCAAATTACTTGACCCATTGACACCAGATCAGTTTCAACCCCGAGGAGGCCAATGAGGGGAAAATGAATTAGTACTTGAGTTAAAATTCAAAATTTGAAATATCCTAGCCCACAGTTGCCTTTGTTAATCTCAAAAGTCGTAACAGAGAGAAGTGCATGTGATCCTGCAGTCATCCAAGGAATAATATTATTGTACTTATTTTGTAATATGTCAATACAAATAATTCAATATTATATTGGACCCATTTTTTATCTATCCAATTGGGGCAAAGGTATTATTATATATTTTGAATCATGGCATGAGGTAAAGGTAAATATACAACATAAAATAAATTTAGCGAATACCCAGCTGTTATGATCTTGACTGCTGATTTTGTAAAGGCATTTATAGTGGTGGTGCAGTTTGCCTCCATAAAGATCAATTTTTTTTTTGTCTACATCAGAGCTTTGTTATATTTATGTTGGTCTGTAAATGAAAACATGTACAATTTTTTATAAGTATAATAAGTTTAATTTTCCTCTTTGTGTAACATGATGCCCATTTATACCTTTTTAAAAGAAGGACAACCCCCGATGTCCTCTTCATCCTGTAGACCTAATTTAGAAGGGTTTCACGTGGAAATTGACCCAACTTAACCGGAAAAGCTAAAGCAGTTAATGGGGATGAGATAGAGAAGGATTAAGTTGCGTATTAAAATCATTATTATATTATAAATTTCCAAAGTCACTTTGCACTTTAAGGGTTTACCAAAATATAAATAATTCAATGAGTTATTTAAATTTTAATAAACTTCAGAGGGCATTTATGAAAAATTTCATCTATTTATATGTTTTATTCAGATTTTGTTGCTTTTTTAAATTATTGATTACTGAATTATATTTTATTTCCCATGCATCGCACGGGCTTCATACTAGTTGCACATTTGTACACACACACATAATATGATCTGTCGAGAACCAGTATATTACATAACATAACTGTCGTGATCATAATATTAAATATGAAATCAAAGCACCAGTCTATTAAAATTTTAAACTCTTTAAGTATGTTCCACTTTTAAATTTATACATCTAACTCAAAAGCAGCATATATATTTTGCTGCCTCTTCTATTTAAAGCAGCAATATTTTTTTTTCACCTAGCAGCAATATTTTTATTTCACCTTTCAAGTTTTAATAAAAGCCAATTGTAATACATGACTAACTCTTGCAAATGTTTTCCTTACCTCTCTTTTGATAGATATCATAACCATTAAATATTTTAGTGTGAAATTTTTTGTCACAAACAAATAGATATTTCTAATATGTTAAATAAAATAGTCTGGACCCTTGGGCAGGGATCTACAATCTTAAAACCTCAAATTGTAACGGTAGATGAAATTTTGACAAAGATATATCCAAAAAAGAAAAAAATCATGATATAAATTTATGAAGAGGCTATGCTAATCAATCCTGCTCCAAAAGTACATCAACTTGGTTTTCGATCTGGTTTGAAGATATATATTAATGACTCACTTATACCCAATTTTTGTAATTTGCATCCTGAGGTAGATCAAGTTGTTCCAGTTATTAAATACTACATCATTAAATTTGTTCTAGTCACTTGGGGTTGAATTTCGATTCTGGCTGGGAATTCATTAGTGGAAGCTAGGAAACGAAGCAAATAGCTCCAACCAATATGGTAGCTGATTATATAGGACTTTTTACGTATCAGTGATATAATTCCCCTGGCTGGCTCGTTGATACCATCAAAGTTACTAATTAAGGTTAGCAGCAAAGAACTCTTGGTAATTAATTAATTACTTGTGTTTCGCAGTCTCAAAACAATGAGCCTTGTATCTACTCGATTCTGGTTGTATGTCTTGACTCTCCATACCAGGCATCAGATTTCTTATGCGATAACTGAAACTGCAAAACCTAAGCAGACAAGTGGGAGTATACATCTGTCCAAACTTTTGAAGTATCCAAAAATATTTAATTATGAACTTTTGTAGCATATAAGCAGCAAAAATTATGAAAAACCGCATTTGATAGTTCAAGTACTAAATAAATCGAAGTACAGAACAAATTAATGATGAAAAACCCTTACAAACCCCCTCTATATCAAACCAGCGTCAAATTTTATCCTAGTCTGTGGCAACCATTGATCCCCATCAATAAAAAAAGCTACTGTGAACTTCTTTGCCTCCGAGGCCTCTCTTATAATTCTAAACCCAGCCCATGTTATCCTCTTGTTGGTGCTTGCACCAGGACCATGGTTCCGGTATTCTCCAAAGTACAGTCTTCAGAACAGATACATTGGCCATATCTCCTAGCCATCCTCTTGGATTAACAATCTGATCTAAGAAACACTAAATAAGAACGACTCTAGAGTATTCACCTCCTGGTCTCCCCAAATAAACAATGGAGGCTTTGGACATATCGGAATCACCTGGTGCAGTTTCCACAGAGCAGTTGTGAAAGATGAATCCAGCATCGGAGTTGGGGGATTCTCTCTGTTGCACCGTAAGTACATTTGAGTCTCCTCTAAGAGGTTTCTCCATGTAAATGTTGCAGCTTTGGAAAACTGCGATTGCACCTCCAGAAATGACATCCACAGCTCCAAAGATGTGACACTCTCTATAGAACTGGGTATTATGGGAGGCTACAATTGTATTATTATACGCCTTGAAGACACATAAGTAAACTGCAAAGTGGTGTGCTTCATTGAAGAAGGCAATGCCAAAACCAAATCCCGGATCCACAGTGTTTTCGAAGGTTAGGTTGATGGCAACAAAACCTTCCCCTTTGATCCCTGGACAATAAATAATGTCATGTGAGACATGAAGACTATTAATTACTGAAGTTCTCAAAACGTGAAGTACTGAAAGATACGGGTGCATGATTTACTTACAAGCTGTGGCGGGTTTCTCTTCTTCAATCCCGTTGCTATAGTTTGAAGAAATGATCGTTCGGTCAGGTCCTTCTCCCATGAAAACTATCCGGGCTTTCTCCTCTGGCACGTGAACTACTTCCCGATAAACCCCCGGTCTTATGAGGATACCAAAGAAGTCGTCGGAAAAGTTGGGCGCAGCAGCCACAGCATCGGCGACCGTGGTGAAATTTCCAGACCCATCTTGGGCAACCGTAACCCGAGGGACAAACATGAGTGGAGTGGCCCCATGTTTCCTCGGAATAGTCATCTGAACAACTGCTAGTATGATACTAGTCGTCAAGATGAGGATTCCAACAAAGGTGAGGATTTTGTTGATTATCTTTCCTTGGGCAGTAAGCTCTATCGTCGGCATCGTAGCAAAGAAGATTTTAAGGAAAAAGATCAGACTAGTACTTGTTCTTCCTGGACAAAAGGTGAAGCAGAAGAGAAGGTAAATATTGAGATAACCGAGGGGACTAAAAGTTTGAATCTGAAACTCCATTTTTTAAACATATCTTAATAGGTTTCTCGGCTACTTTATATAATTTAAAACCATTAAGTGGGAAAATGCCCAGCTTTCCATTTTTTGTCAAGTTTTTCCCACACAAGAAGTCAAATAGGTGGCAAATTTGGCCTGTAGAATACAGCTGAAGCACCTAGTTAAGTCTAAGGTTGTGACATTGTTTCCATACTAACTGTCCCTTATATTCATGCATATAAATATCTTACATTTTAAAATGACAAATATCAAAGAATAGCATTTTCTCATCATGTCTCATATATTCATGTGTACTTCTACCGCAACTTGCATTGTTAGAGTTTTGCAAACGATACAACAATAGGATAAAAAATTAAAAATAAAACAGCAAAATTGAACTAGTCAATGAATTTCATCAACAGGAAATATATATATGCGAGTTACAATACCATAGATACAACAATAGGATAAAAAAGCAGAGACTAAAGTACCAGTAGGGAAGAAATACACTACTTCTGTTCAAATAGCTTTCTTTTCTTTATCATTTTGTTATAGGAAAAATCAAGTAGAAAAACTTGCAGGAAGAAATGATAAAAAGAAACAATCACACAGTACCCCTCATTTTCAATAAACAATGTCCATTAATAGATCGAAATCAAGTCTATCAAATCCACAAGAGGAAAATAATGATCATTACCATAGTTATTTCATTATTTTTAGCCAGGAAATAAAAGAAAACAGAGAGAAGCTGAAGTGCATGGATGGACATGAGTTGCCTTTTTTTATCTTTTGAACTAGCTAGTAACAGATGAAATATATGATAGCATATTTAATGAAATTAAAATACTTGAATGACTTACAGAAAAATAACTGATGTAAATGGAGCACCTCTATATTCCCTGAAAACAAGAATTTACTTCACCTAAATCACTAGTTCAAAAGAATAAGAAAAATAATTTATCGAACTAAACATATATATAGACCACGATTTAAACAAATCAGATCAGTTCATGTCAGCAGAGTAAGACAACTATGACCAATTTAATTATATCCGGTGAAGAGACTGAGGACATACACTGGCTGTCCAGCAGAAGCAAGAACATTCACTTAATATTGTTCTTTTACTAAAAAAATAGATTGAGAAGCTGACTTTTCGTGTTCATTTACTGTTACATAATCTATCATTTCTTTTTTTTAAAATGATATGCAGAAAGACATAACCTTTGCGAAGATAGAACGTAAAGCAAAAGATATATATAGATCCCGATGGAGAAGCGAATAATACCAACCTGCCGCGACTTAAATGAGCAGAAAAACCAGTTAATGCAGCAGAGGGGAACAAATTAAGAGCAAGAAATACTGGTGAGAAAGAGTGAACAAGAGAGTGCGAGAGATATTAGAGAGAGTGAACAAGAGAGTGCGAGAGATATTAGAGAGAGTGAACAAGAGAGTGCGAGAGATATCAGAGAGAGATAGAACGACGGAGAGTGCGAGAGATATTAGAGAGAGATAGAACGACGGAGAGGGAGAGGGAGATCAGTGAGAGAGCTCAAGAGAGCAAGAGGCGGAGAGGGAGAAGAAGAGAAATCAAGGCGAGGAAGAAGATCGATATCAGAGTACTTGTTCTTCGCCGGAGAGCTCACCAATTTATAGTCGGGCAATCTGGTTTCCGTGACAAGGACGTGAAACCACTTCAAACATTATAGGAAGGGTTGTTTAATTTTACAAGCTTTTGCAGAGAATCGATTCTCTGCTACGTACCTTGAATTGATTTTCAACAAAGCCATGCATGATTCGGTTTCAGATTATATACTGACAGTGTGCTAATAATATAATTCATGATAAGCAACTCGGCTAGAAAAAGGAGCATTACCTGATCTACTCTGCAAAAAATCAGATTATAAGCAGGCTTGGAACAGCTTTCCTTGAAGGCATGCAAGTTAAGTAGCCACCACTTTTAGGTGCTTCGCTCTCCGGCCATCATTAATTTCCTCGAGCGTACGTACGTTAATCTGGAGCTTAATGTATTTGAAGCTCTGCAGTCTTCATACGATGACTGTTAAATGTCCTGATCATCTATTTGTGCTAACTTAATGACCAGATGTAAACCTCCAACATAAGATCTTGTAACAGCCATTCCTCTAGTGGGAGGGGAACATCAACGGATCCTTAAACTTCTCTCCCTTCTTTCTTCTGTGCTTTTGTAGTTTCAGCGTTAATTACCCATTTTACTGAGATTATGGAGACGCGTCTTCTCTGTTTAATTAACTTTAAACACACCCTTTTCTTTAGCTTTCAAACTTTCAGCGTTACCCATTTTACAATTGTTATTCCTGGACAAACAGTGAGACAGAAGAGAAGTTAAAAATAGGACCGAGGGAACTGAAAATTTGAATCTGAAACTCCAATGTTGAAACATCTCAATTATAAAATTTTAATAATTTCAGAGCAGTTATGACGCGATTCTCTCTCAAGCTCTGAATATATGGAAGCTATATATAGTACCACCAGCTTCAATTCCTTCTTCCTTCTTATATTTGGAATCGGACCAGCATGCATGCCCATCACCTGCCCCATTAGTTTCCAGCATTAATATATATCGATCGATCAACAAGCTGCATCAGGCGGCCGATTGTCTAATTATGCTAAACCTAGCTAGCACTGCTTCCTGTTTCTGTTTTAGCAAGCACGCCTACTGATCAAGCTCTTCAAGGTTCCACATAACGCCTCCCGATCAAGCTCTTCAAGGTTCCACATAACGCCTCCCAGACACGAAACAAGAAAAGTACCCGTGTAAGAGAGATTATTGATAATAGAATATGATCTATGAAAATTTTTATCATCAAATAAAAGATTTGAGTTGTCGTCATTTATTCGTTTTTCAGTGATATATGAAACGAACGGCCATGAAGACAGGACATATTAGCAGCATGCATGTCCTTCTGCAAGCAAAAGGTGATAAGGCCAAAATTTAATGTGATGCATGCAATTTGGGAAAATCAGTACTCCTGGAAAATGAACACCATTTGACCAGATCAGAAACAACTATACTTGAATGTTTTCCAAATTGTTTCACTTAATCGTTGTAGTGCTTCTTGTTTGAATAAATCAATTGGGATCATTTAGGACAGCCGTTCCAAATCTTCTTCTTATAACATACCTCCAAGATTGTTTTTAAATATTTTCTTGTATGAGATCTTTTCTTCTACTTCTCATGATAACAAATTTTTTTTTTTTTTGAAAGTTACGATAACAATTTTTAAAAAAAAATCAAATAAATAAATAAAAGAGAAGACCTCAGGAAAGAGAACCATTCGAAGAATCGAAGATGGGAAGACTAAAGTTAAGTCAGTACTTTAATTTCTTGGGCATGGTAGAATATAATGGCTCCCGTCTTTTTCACTGATATGTAAACATATCAGTTTAAACGTTTAAACTGATCATAGGCAGTCCAAATGCATGGAGCCCTGCCTTCCACTTTTTAATGGTGATCAAATTATATGGCAGCCATTAACATCACCAAGGGTCCCATAGAAACGTTACTTGCAAATTGGCAACATTCATGCACATCAACAAGGGATTTTCATGTTCAAAGATCAAAGTTGTAGGACACCCATTATCATCTGCTATCACAGCCTTATGATCAATGGATTCTTCTCATTTGTTTCTCCAGTCTGATCATTTTCTCTTCGTATTGGCCAAATATCATGTAATTATAGTGAAATATGCTTTGAATACTATCCACAAATTAGAGAACTTTGACAAGTGATAAACCTACCCTTGATTAATTTAATGAAGTGACGTTGAGTCTGAGCGAGCTGATTCACTGCCACTGAAGTTTGCCACAACGTGTAAATCTTAAAAACCCCTTTCCTCCTTTCATCTCATTCAACGCCTGCCTGTATTTCACATGTGCTAGAGAGAGAGAGAGATTAGAGAATTGAAAAGAACTTTGAGAAATCAATAAAAGCTTAGCATTGTTTCAAAAAAAATATAGCCATTAGAAAAATATGAGTATGTTAATTTACTTCAATTTCCATTATTGTGTCAAAGAGGAGATTATCTTTTTAATAGTGTGAGTTATTATGTAAAGAAGCTCTAAAAGGCAAATATTCAGAAAGGTTTAGTGTGAGTCTTTACCTTAAATGAATTTATTATTTTTTAAAATTACATAAATTTTTTATTTATATTATCCTTTGATATGATAATTTTTCTTGCAGGAAAAGAGAAGCGATTTTTTTGGCTTTACTAGAAGCAACTGATGGGGACGAGTATTCAAGCTTCCCCATTGATATTGTAATTTTAACAAAGGTAGTTTCTCATTTTAAATTTAATTTTATAAAATTAATACCGGTTGTTTAACTTTTGTTACTGATTAATATGAACAACAGGATAAAATCACGGTAAGCATATGGTAGAAGGCCGCCTCTATGGAAGAGCATTTGCTCATGAATAGTTTAATGAGACTCCCTGCACGCAAATATGAGAAAATTGGTGAAATTTTAAAAAGGCAAGATTTCAATGAAAGCAAGAGAGGAAATTTTTACATAAATCTTAAACAGTGTAGTCGGAAGACTAGAAATTTTCGTAAATCTTAAACAGTGTACCCAGAACACTCATAAGCAACTCAGAGGTTTAGTGGGTGGCAATTGATAGTTGTGTACAAACCAATTCTCCCTCTCTCTCTCTTTTGTTCAATAATCTCTTGTCATTGAACTAAAGAGAAAGAGCGAGAAAACTGGACTCTACACAACTATTAATTGTCACCCACTAAGCCAATGAGCTGCTTAAGAGTCTTCCAGGTACACTATTTAAAATTTATGTGAAAATTTCCAGTTTTCTGGCTACAATGCTTAAGATTTACGTGAAAATTTCTTCTCTTGCTTTCACTAGAATCCTGCCTTTGTAAAATTTCAGCAATTTTCTTATATTTGCGTGCAGGCAGTCTCATTAAACTATTCGTGAGCAAATGTTCTTCCATAAAGGTGGCCTTCTGCCATTTGCTTACAGTGATTTTATCATGTTGTTCATATTAATCAACAACAAAAGTTACACCACCAACATTAATTTTATAAAATTAAATTTAAAATGAGAAACTACCTTTGTTATGATTGCAATGTCAATAGAGATGCTTGAATACTCGTCCCCATCAGTTGCCTCTAGTAAAGCCAAAAAAATCACCTCCCGAACTCTCTTTTCCTGCAAGAAAAATTATCATATCAAAGGATAATATAAATAAAAATTTTATGTAATTTTAAAAAATAAGAAATTCATTTAAGGTAATAACTCACACTTAACCTTTCGGAGTATCTTCCTTTTAGAGCTTCTTTACATAATCTATCACTAGAGCCGAGCACTCTACATTTCTGGTAGAAATACAGCTTTGGGTGACGGTTGCCTCAAAACCGTCGCTCAAAGCCTCAACACTGTCGCCCAAAGCCTCAAAACCGTCGCTCAAAGCCTCAACACTGTCGCCCAAAGCCTCAAAACCATCGCCCAAAGTTTGGGCGACGAAACTCAACCGTCGCCTATTGGGGGCGTAGCCAGAAGTTCTGGGCAACGGTTTTCAACAGTTGCCCAAAGTTTTTCTCGGGAACGACTCCAGAGACTATTAAAACCGTCGCCCAAAACAATGTTTGGGCGACGGTTGAAGTTGCTAAGTTTGGGCGACGAAATTTCAACAGTCGCCAGAAAATTTCTGTTTAGTTTGGGCGACAGTATTAACCGTTGGTCAAACGCGTTAATAGAATTATTTTTTGACAACACTTGGGCAGGAAAGAGGAGAAATTTCTTGCACAAGGTAGTCCTATGGTATTCAAATGCTAGGCAAACTCGGACAAAAGAACAGCACAACTTTGTGCAAGGGAATCGTCAGGTAAAAGGTCTAACTTGACCTTTCTACATGCTCGTTCAGGAGAGTACAATGAATGACTCTTGGTAACAATCATCTAAAATTAACTTACCTTTCCATCATGGATCCAAATGGAAGGAGAAATAGGGCCGCAGAACCTCCACACTCATGCTTAAGTGATCGTCTACCAATGTGGCTAATAGTACAATCTTCAAACAGAATCATTCTCATGAAAACATATAATATTATGAAAAAGTGACTGGGTAAATATTTAACTCAAATCTAACTCAAACCAGGCCTAACACAAAATCTGTAGGATTAGCACCAGTTTGAGTTACTACAGTTACAATTTGTAATAGGCTAGGTAGTGAGATTCAATGGCTTCAAGAAAATAAATTGCGTGTTATCCTGATGGCAAAAAGCAAACAGTGGAATCACGGCACCTAAAAACCAAAATCTGATCCTCTATGTTAGGCAAGAAAACACCAAAAGCGTCTGTATAATACAGCTATTTCAGTTACATTCAACAGGCATTTCAATAGATCAGGGACAAGGACAGACTTAAGACAAGGGGGAAAACAGGGCAAAACAAAATAATCAACTGCAATACAAAAGAACATTTTCCACCGACAAGGTACTAACAGTGAGCAACTGACACTATCATCTATCAAGTCCACAATCTACATAGCACAATTGTTCCCGATCCTATTTCAGACGCAGACAGACCGCAAACAAACGTCCCAAACACCACAAAAAACCAGAAAGCACCCAATTGTTCATCGCCGGGTAAAAAAAGCCAGATATCCTGCTCTTACAGGAAATTATTAAAAAAAAAAAAAAAGCAAGGGGCACTGACCTAGATCATCACCGCGCATGGAGGAGGTGCAGTCGAAGTAACGACCCGTGGTTTCCCCAAAGTTGGCCCTCCCCAAAACAATATCCTCCCTCAGTGCCCTAAGCTGCGAAATAGCCGCCACTCTGGTTGGATTCTTGACAATGCTGCCATCGGGATCTCTCTAGGAGGAGAGCCTCTGGGAGCCTTGGTGCTTAATGAGGTGGGAGGCACGCACCTTCTCCTTCGACATCCTTTTCCTCTCCTTTCCCATCCACTCCAAAGAGATCAACGAGGACCCCTTCTTCCTCTATTAATTGCCACTAGAACTTTAGTGTAAACAGAACAGGAAATAAAAATAGGTCCATTTTACTAAGGCCACTAACCTTTTTCTTCTCCTTGTGCTGGAGAATGTTAAAGCAAATAGGAGAATGGATTCGAAATTCATTGACGAATTTTTTCGTACTCGTAGAACTTCTGTATGTAAAACACTGTCGCCAGTTGACTCTTTCAATGCCTTAACCAAAAATCAATAGTCAGTATAATTGATCAAAATTCTCTTCCAAAAACAATAAATAAGAACAGTAAAATAACAATCCAATAGTGGTACAATGATAGAACGAGTACATAGAAATATTCAATAAAGAGAGTGCATGGTAAGAAAACTTAGCTGGCCACATGTATAGAAGGACACTTGAGCAAGTAGATTCACAAGCTCAAAGATGTTAGTTGATATTTTTATGACCCCTATTTTTTTTAACAAATGAAATTGTCCTTTTATTGCTCTTCAAAGAATCATACAACTAGGAGAGTGGTAGTGTGTTGCCCAAGGTTAGTGTATGCATGTTTTGCTCACTGATCAGCAAGGAAATTTGCTGAATGTGGAACGACCTTCCATGTGATGCTCCAATTCATGCCTATTTCTGAAATCTCGTCAAAAACATGTTTGAGAGTATGATGCCCAACCCATGGTTAAAGTAGAATCCCCTCCAGTTACGATATGAATTTCTTCCAGTGTTGCTGCAAGCCTAATCCCCTCAAGTAGTCCAACTGTTTCTGCTTAATTAGAGCCAATTTATACCAAGCAGCCCAGAATAAGCATAAGAGATTACCTTTAGAAGGCCCATAAAAATTTTAACTTCATCCACCCAATTGGTGGAGGGGACGATGATATCATGACCAGTTTTATGCTATTAAAAAAATATGATCTTATGCCAAAACTTTCTCATGACAGCCATGCCAAGAGGTGGCATACCTTTTGTAGTGCAGGCCTATAGAAAAGTATTTTGTTTGGCCTTGACAATGAGACCTCCCAAATTGTAAGATTTATTATTGAAAGTTCTTTCCCTTCTCTCTACCCATATGGTCCACGGTTTGGCAGCAATGGAGGCCTTTCGTAGTCTTTCAAATCTTCAGTAATTGACAAGTTGTACCCGTTTGAAGGAGCTTTGTGTAAGTTCTCAGCATGTTGTAAGAGATCCCAAATTAGGAAAGAATAGCATCCCAAACCTCCCTAGTGAATACACATTGAAGCAAAACATGGATAATTGATTCTTCCTCTTGAGCACAAACTTGCATAGTTAGTTGATAATAATTTGTCCCCTTGTTGTCAATTCATCAATTGTAAGAATTCTTCCATTAGCTGTTATCCACAAAAATTGATTGACTCTTCTAGAAGCAAGTCATTTCCAGACAAAGTGTGAGGGATGGTGCGGTAGAGATGGGGTTGTCTTAGATATTATATTGTAATATGAAGCAGTCGAATACAGCCTAGATGGGATGGGCTCCAAAAGTACTCCCACCTTTTTGATACCCTTTAGGGGCGTTCTCGTCCTCCCCACACCCTGCAATATATATTGTTTTCGGAAGTTGGTATTCCTATTCCCATGCCCCCCAAGACCTCCCATTACAAACCCCCTATGTGACCATTGAGCTATGTTTAACTTCACACCCTCCAATATATTTTAATCTCAATTGATTCAATAATGAGGTGAGTTCCAAAGTTTGTGTGGTTGTTACCCTTCTAATCAATAACTTCCACTAATTCTCACTATCCCTTATTTTGGTAGATCCTTGCACACTTGATCCTTGCTATAGAGTTGATACCACACTATACCTCTATGAGGAGCTAATAATTCTTGAGTCACTTCTAATATAGAATCTTAAGTGTCTGGAGTGGGATCCTCGGGGCAAGAGAGTTGATGCCATATCTAACCTCAATGAGTTTTTTCCACAAGGCATTCTTTCAGGGGCATATCTCCATAACAATTTATCCTGCATAGCCGAGTTCATATCATTTAGTCTTCTAATGCCAAGGAAGTCCATCTCTTTTTAAGTGCATACTTTTTCATATTTGACTAGGAAATAAAATTTTCTTGTGTGCCACCCTTAAGGAACTCTAAAGAGCTTTAAGGCACTTTGAGACCATTTTAGGGCATTAGAGGAGAGAACAGAAGTAGCAAGGAATTTCAGCCAAAGTAAATTTAATTAGTGTCACTCTTCCTATTTCAGGAATTTCAGCCGAAGTAGATTAGATTAATGTCAGGTTTGTTTTAACTTCCACTCATTGTCCTTATCCCTTAGTCGGTAGTTCAACCGCACAGTTTATATGTGATTACAGATAGATGTCAATCCTGCATTTCTAGCTTCTATATCTTTCTTCTTAGTCCTCTCTTCTTTTTATTTTTAATGTATGACATTTTTTTTCACCATGTAAACTCAGATACAATTTAGTGTACAAACAAATCATTTACTATAAGGCTTACTTTCGAACATGTTAATGTAGTATTCTCCTACAACTTCTATTTTTCTTTTTTTCTTCTCTTCGTTGTCTAGAAATCCACTTTCCTTGAGCCACTAAACAGATGTGTCAATAGAACCAGACATAAAATTTGGACACATAGGGAATTCTTTTTTGGGATGGCAAAAATTTTATTCATAATCAGCAAAGAAGACAGAAGTTGTTATAACAACATTGAATGAGTCAGTTTTATAAAGCAAACAGCCCCTAATGTAAAAACTATGTAATAATGTAAAGTTGGTCCGAAGTCTATCCTAAAATGACTAGCCGAAGTTAGGAATCCTCTTCCCAACTAATAAGTCAAGATCTTTTCTACTCGTTTATCCATGTGGGGCTAAACTCTAACACTCCCCCGCACGAGTAGGTATTCCTTTGGGCTCTTATACGTGTACAGCTTGGGTGGAGGCCCACGTACAAGTACCCACTCTAATACCATGTAAAATTGGTCTGAGGTCTATCACAAAATGACTAGCCAAAGTTAGGAATTCTCTTCCCAACTAATAAGTCAGGATTTTTTCTACTCATTTATCCATGTGGGACTAAACTCTAACAAATATAAATTTGGATCAAATTTGGCTAGCTCCAACCAAAATCTTCATAAGTACACATGAAGAATTCTCCACCAATTCACCCTATGTGGTTGGTAACTTTTAGCAGCCACCAACCCATGGGGGGACATCAAACCATAAATTGAATGCCGCAGTCAATTTGATATGAAAATTTTTTTATTTTTTCTAAGGAATGTGTTTTTTACTGAATCTTGTATCGAAAAATTATCTGATAAGAATTGACGGCGGATTTTGCGACAAGAACAGAAGATCACCACCGATCTCCGTTAGCATATATGAGTCTTATGACAATTACATACCAAAGCCGGAGAAGACGGATATTGGGGAAGCAGTTAAACAATGAAAAGGAAATGATGCTAGCAACCACCAAAGTAGTGGAGGGAGTAACCTTAACCCAACGGAGGATAACAGACGAATAATTAACAAATTGGATTTGTAAATGTACCGACCTTAGCTCAGTTGGTAGAGTGGAGGATTACTGAATGAATGTGCACCACCATAGAATCCAAAGTAGCGTCTTCTGACTCACTGCACTAACAACATTGCCAAGTTCAAGTTAACCCCAGATGACCATAGTCGTGAGCTGAGAAAATAATAAACACTAGAAAGAGAAGCAAAAGAGGAACTTCAATCATTAACATTTATATCACCAAGGACCAGTACGCAAAGAAAACAGGTTGAATCTACCAGATTGGTGGCTCAACAGTTATACCTGAGATAGCATTTCAACCAAAGTCCTGGTTTGGTTAAATATAGCTCAGTATTTCATAGCTTGGGAGAATAGAAGATGATGGCATTGTAACAACAATGAGTGCAATGATCAAGATTGCAAGGCAAGGGCAGAGTGCTACTATACAGAAAGCACATTTGCTATCTGCAAAATCATCCTTGTCATTGTTCCCACCATTTGTTTCATAGCTTGGGAGAATAGAAGATGATGACATTGAGATTGTTGGAACCAAAATTCTTGTCCTTTGCCCATGCCCCAGTCACTCTATTGTCATTAGAGTAGTCAGTTGCAAGGACTATCCAGAATGAGCTGCAGGAAAAAAAGTCACCCAGAGCACAAGAGGAATAAAGCATCTGTTGCAGCCGCAATAAATTGATTAGCCTACACAAGAACATTGATTGTTAAATTGCCAACAGCCAAGGCCCAAGGCCATCATTGACCTGAAGAGAATAGACAAAAGAATAGAAAATGCAAGAGTTGAAGACATGGAACAAAAGGAAATAGGCATCCCTCTCACTTAATTTTTAAAAATTAAAACTCTAAAACGAAATGTGCATTAATAAAGTAACTCTTTGAAAACTTAAGGTAAAAGCTGTACCGGGGAATGCCAATCATGTATGACAAATAATAACAGAGGGAGAAAGAAAACTGCTATATTTTCAAGACAATACAGTATAAATATCACAAAAATCTAACTATAAAACACAGTAACAAACAAGGAGAAAATTGCTTCATGGGTATGCAACTTAAAGCGCTTACCACTCCACACGCGTAATCCTAACATCAAACACTGGTATCCCAGCTGCGAACTTCGCCGGGTAGCACCCAAGATACAACCCCACAGATAGAGAAAAAGAGAGGAGACGGCGGGAGTTTGCGACAAGAACAGAAGATCACCACCGATCTCCGTTAGCATATATGAGTCTTATGACAATTACATACCAAAGCCGGAGAAGACGGATATTGGGGAAGCAGGAATGCTGAAATGTTGCTAGCAACCACCAGAGAAGTGGAGAGAGTAACCTTAACCTAACGGACGATAACAGACGAATAATTAACAAATTGGGCTTATGAGTGTACCGATCTTAGCTCAGTTGGTAGAGCGGAGGACTGTAGTGTGGTGCACAATCATTCAGAAATCCTTAGGTCGCTGGTTCGAATCCGGCAGGTCGGATTTCCTTTCTCGCTTTTTTGTCTTCTCATCATCCGAATGGCAGCTGTGGTTCAACGACCTTCGTGGGTCTATTAGGGGCGTTCAGATAATTCGTCTTTCATCATTAACTCATGTTATCGATACATACGACGATAAACTAATGTAAGCTTAAGATATTTTTTTGTTTTCATAAGGAAAGATTCAGTATAAGCATGTTTTATTTAAGAAGCTTATTTTCACCGTAGTTTTATACTTGCTTTAATATATTTACAATTTTTTTATAATTAATATTTAGTAAAAATAAAAAATAAAAATAAGCCTTACTATGACAATATCAATAAATAAGATGATAAGATAGTGTAGTACTTGTAAAATTTTAATTTTAAAATTATTTTTCTATTTAGATGGTTACGAGAACGAATAACCACTCTTGATGAGGCCATTCCACTAACCACTTCAAACAAGAAACTCCTCTTTGGAAGAGTTTCGTTTTCTGGCTCTTCCAAAGCGACCAAAATTGTCTCCACCAAAGTGAACTTCAATATAGAGTCCTAGCCAAACACAATTTAGGGTTGGAGCCGCTTTTCGGATTGAAAAAGCGGCTCCCAAAAGCGTTGTCAAACGTTAAGGAAAGATGGATAGAGAAATATTTTAAGAGAGAACGCCACATTTTATAAGTTGAGTAATGCTAGTTGCACCTAGCCGGTGTGCAAATCTGACGTACATACTTATGTGGTGGCTTAAGTGGCATCCACGTCATAAGCCACATCAGCCCCTCCCTCTCACGGCCTCCCTCCCTCTCACGCCTCCCTCCCTCCCGCAGCCTCCCTCACTTCCGCGACATCCTTCCCTCCCTCCCACAGCCTCCCTCACTTCCGCGACCTCCTTCCCTCCCTCCCGTAGCCTCCCTCACTTTCGCGACCTCCTTCCCTCCCTCCCGCAGCCTCCCTCACTTTCGTGACCTCCTTCTCTCCCTCTCGCAATCGATGACTAATATCTTAGAAAAAAATGGCAAAGGAGTTTGTTACCAAAGAGGAGCTTCAACGAGTTCTTGACAAGTGTAAGAAAGATATGGTGAAAAAGTTTGATTTTGGAGGCCTGAAAAATATGTTGGGGCAACTAATGGCAAAGTTGGATGCCCTCCCTCCCAACCCAATTCAAAAGAAAAATAAATCTTGCAAAAAGTGGTAGGCATGATGTCATTTTAGATGATGTTTTGTCTAAATTACGCTGCAAGAAGCAAAAAGAGGAGTTTATCAATTTTCCTTTACCAAAAAATTCTATATGTGAGAATGATAGTGTTGAAGATGATTCGATTAAGGATACACAAGCAAAAAGATGGGAGGATGATAAACGTCTCAAAACGGGGGAAAGTCCCTATGGAGTTTTACCATAGTATAAGTTGAAGGCTGATATTCCAAAATTCAATAGAAGTTTTAATTTGAAGATTTGTTAAATTGGTTTTATGAGGTTGAAACATTTTTCAAATTTATGGAGGTTCCGGATAACTCAAAGGTCAAGTTAGTGGCATATAAACTCAAAGGTTAAAGGTCAAGTTAGTGGCATATAAACTCAAAGGGGAGCCAATGCATGGTGGGAACAATTTTGTGATGATCGTGCTAAGTCTGATAAATTGCCCATCCGTACTTGGGAGAAAATGAGAAAACTAATAAGAGAGAAATTTTTACCTAGAGATTATAAGCAAAAACTTTTTTGAAGTTTCACAGTTGTCAACAAGGAGCAAAATCAGTGGAAGAATATGTGTCCGAGTTTTATAATTTGGTTGCTCAAAATCAACTTTATGAGTCAGAAGAACAATTGGTAACAAGGTTTATAGAAGGTTTAAATAGGATGATTCAATATGGGATGACTCAACCGGTTTTTACCATGGTTGAGGCAATTCAGCAAGCTATTAAAATTGAAAGACGGGTTAGTAATTCTTTTAGAGCACAACCACTGCAACAACCTTCCCGTTTTCAAAACAACTACCGATCTCCAAATCCTTCTTATTCTCATTCTTACCAATGCAACTCACCTTACCCTACATATCAAAATGACTTTCTTTCTTCTCCTGGTCAACAACCCCAATTCCCCAATTGTACTCAATCCCAATCACCTCTTCCATAACAAAGCTCCACATACTTCCCACTCCTCAGGATACTCAAACAATACAACCACGATATTCTCTTTCTACTACTTGCCAAACCAACATTCCCAATAACTATTTGCCCAATGGCACAACTCAACCTTTCCCAAACCAGCCTTTCCCACCACAACCAAAACCTCAAACCAATCTCTATGCTAAATTAGAGGGGAGAAGTACAACAAATGTAAAAAATTTGGTCATACCTCTAGTGATTGTTGCAAGATAAATGTTTTAATTAGTAATGATCTTCCAAATGATGATGATGTACAAGAGGATAACGAACCTGAGCAGGAAGATTTCGAAGATGTTTATGAAGCATATGGTGAACACTTTGTGGGGAAAATTTGTCCTTTAATGACTCAGCCATATTTTTCTCAGACGCATAATATTTTCAGATCTAAGTGGTGTGTAGATTATTTTGAATAGAATGCCGCAAATATGTGATTCTCTACCAATTAGCTCAGAGTACAACTACGAATTAGCCAATTTTCTCTCTTTAAGTAAGCTTCTTGATCAAGCTCTTCCACAATCCACATTATGCGCTCGAGATACTGATTAATATATATGGCACTACGTATGGGCATAAAATCGTAAAACTAGCTATCCGTGTGACGTTCTTTATGCTCTATCTTGAAGCTAGCAAGATATGTATGAAATCAATGGTCCAAAAAACTGTTAACACAAGAGAGTTATATATATACTGAAGTGAATTAAAGTGAGGCTGAAATTTGTATAAATCCTAGAGACTTTCAAATGGCTGCACGTGGGGACCATAGTTTTCAGTATCTCCCAGCTCAAAGAGAACCTTGTGAAGTACCTAGCCTTAATTAATTTATTAATGATGTGATGTTGAGTCTGAGCTGATTCACTGCCACTGGAATTTGCTACTAACAAGTAAATCTTACAAATTATCCTCCTTTCATCTCAATATTCAACCCCTACCTGTGTTTTCACGTGTATATAATATTGGTCTATATATCCTTTTTGACTGGTGTCTTACAAACCCCTTTACTTTCCTCATTTCATCTCATTCAACGGCCTGCCTTTGTTTCACACGTACTAGTCTATCTTTTTTTGCTTCTTTAGCAAAGAAAACGTCTGGCGTATCAGACTTTGGAAAAAAGCAGTTCCCAGAAAGAAGGCATGAAGCAATAAGACCTGACGAACCCCCTTTCTCGAAATTATTTTGCTAAGGATACATATAGTTAGTAGAGGACTTGGCAAAACTTGTCGTCGGAGGTAGAGATTAATTTGTCTGAGAGACCAGTCAAAGAATGTAATCACAGACATCGTATTAAATTATAAGGACCCGGCCAAATGAAGCCATCACACATGTGTTCAAAAACTAATGATTCAGAAAAAGTTGGGTGGAGGGATGTCAGGAATCTTCCTTTGGCAAGTGGAGGGCAATTAAAAGCACGCATGATTTTAAAATTAGGAAACTGGCAATATAAATCATCCTTAATTTGTTTTCACGAGCTGAAACTTAAGTCCGTGACTAAACCTAATAATATTAATTGCACTACTACTTGTGCTTAAAGAGATTAATGTACCAGTCTTTTCATGGGCATGAGCTAGGATTGCAAATTGCAGATAATTCTTAATCACGCCCAGAAATCTGATTTGGAGTACGTATTTGACAGATTAAACGCACGCCAAGGACTACTTCTTTAGAGAAAAATAAATAATGGGTCAAAATAATTAAGCGGCTGACCAGTGACCACCATGCATGCATGGCCATACAGCTTCACCAACTTGAAACAAAGGATATTTCCAGGAAGCAGCAGCGCCCACCAGAGTCCAGAGGCTCCACCTCCCGTTTCTGAATTATCTTCTATCAGAAAACAGAGAACTAGTTCAATCAGTACTGCCCGGGTTGGTGCAGTCATGTTGACTCCACGGCCAAATTCATGGATAATGAACCTAAAACATCCCAGTCCAAAACTAGCTGGAGCAGCGGCATTGAAGACAGTCAAACTGGTTGTCTGTGGCCGCTTAACAAATTTTTGCTTTTGTCTACATCTACCCTCATTCCTCTATCCACATCCACCCTCTTCACTAGTCTTGAAAAACCGTGCATTAATTCCCAATTTGACTACTTATAAAAAGGAGCCCTTCCCCCCATTCTCAGTATGTCAAGACCTCAAATTTATAAGCTGCAATATCGATCTTCCCCATAGATTCGAGCAGTTTAATTCAGGAGAGGCACAAAGATGGATCAGAAACCTGCAGTCATATTGGAGGATGAAGTGATGGAGGTGGTCTCGTTGCCGGTGACACCCAGATTAACGGAGGCCGGCCGGACGCAGCCGACGTCGGCGCCGCCGTCCATCCTCCACTCCCCCTCCCTAACTCGGTCTCCACTCCTGACGCCGGCGGCGAAGACGCCGGCGAGAACACCCAGAACGCCCAGAACGCCGAGGACACCCAGGTTCATCACTCCACTGGCTAGCCCCATGAGAAAGGCCGTCGTCACCATGCGTGGCTACCTGGAAGAAGTCGGCCATCTCACCAAGCTCGATCCTCAAGATGCTTGGCTCCCCATCACCGAGTCACGGAACGGAAACTCGTTCTATTCCGCCTTTCACACGCTCGCCGCCGGTATCGGAGCTCAGGCCCTCGTCCTCCCCCTCGCCTTCACTTTCCTCGGATGGTAATTAACCTTCCCTGTTTTCAACTCTGCAACTGATCAAGAGCTACTCGTTGCAGAGGAGAAGCTCAATTTCTCTGCTACTTGTTGTTAATATATAACTTTGTGTATATGCCAGGAGAACAGAAATAGCATACCCAGTTCGCATTTTTACAATAGTCATGAGAATTCTTGAAAAAATCATATATCTGCTCAAATCTAAAAACCTGGGTCTTACCCATAATAACCACCTGT
Organism: Aristolochia contorta; assembly: GCA_022405105.1. Classification (NCBI taxonomy): domain Eukaryota; kingdom Viridiplantae; phylum Streptophyta; class Magnoliopsida; order Piperales; family Aristolochiaceae; genus Aristolochia; species Aristolochia contorta. The sequence continues at coordinate 18,433,354 of CM039669.1, read as the reverse complement.
GCATTAGTAACAGCACAATAGGTAAAGAGTATTTATACGCTTTTTTGAGAATTGTGAATGGTTTCTCATTACGATTCTAATTCAAAAATTCAAATAAACAGAAGAGCTAGCTACTCGTTGCTTGCAGAGGAGAAGCTCAATTTCTCTGCTCCTTCTTGTACTTAATATATAAATTGTGTTAATTATATGATTCCAGGACCTGGGCAATCTTCTCCCTCACTGTGGCCTTCGTTTGGCAGCTATACACGCTCTGGATTCTCACTCAACTCCATGAAACCTCAGTGGGTGGAACTCGATACAGTCGATATGTTCATCTCGCACAAGCAGCTTTTGGTACAGTTTTCCTTTTACTTCCAAATGAAATCGTCTCCACTCTATACCAAATGAAAAAAAAATTAAGTCTGTTTTCATCCTCTGACGATTCTGGTTAATTAATCACAGGGAAGAAACTGGGTTCATGGCTGGCGACATTCCCCACAATGTACTTATCAGCGGGGACATGCACAACTCTGATAATCATAGGAGGCAGCAGCATGAAACAGTTCTATCAGATAATTTGCGGCCAAACATGCGCGAGATCGCAGCCCTTGACGACGATCGAGTGGTACCTCGTCTTCGTCTGCCTCGCCGTCGTTCTTTCCCAGCTTCCCAACCTCAACTCCATCGCCGGAGTTTCGCTGATAGGAGCAGTCACCGCCGTCGGCTACTGCACGCTCATATGGGTCGTGTCTGTAACCAAGGGCCGCCCTCCCGGAGTGTCTTACGATCCGGTCAAGTCCAAGTCCGACGCTGCGAGGGTTTTTGACATGCTTAATGCTCTGGGGATTGTAGCCTTTGCTTTCAGAGGCCACAATCTTACTTTGGAGATTCAGGTCAGTAGATTAAATTTGGTCCACGCAAATCACAAAACCCAGTTGCATATGAACAGATTACCCAATTGTCAAATACAGTTCATATTTTTCTCTGTCTCACGTCTTCTTTTTGACCCACTCTAATGCCTCAAGTCATGGCGGCGTTGCGGTTTCAGACTCTTTGTCCGCTATCAATACCGGTTTTCTTACTGTTATTGTTCTTTCTGAAAAAAGTTCTCAGTAGAAGTCAAACTCTCCTTCAAATTCCATGATCCGTCTTTAAAGAGAGTGCGGTTCGTTGCTTGCAAAGCAGTGGGTTGTTGAGATTTGACGGAAACAGTGAAAAATATATATTCAGCCTCTGCAACTACAGCCTTGAAGTCTCTTTCGAGGGGAATCCACTGACGAATATAATAGGAAGGAACCCACTCGTTGTATGAATTAGTCTAATAACTTATAAGACCCAATAACCAGATTGAGCTAGAAAGAAGCAGAGAAAAACAGGGCAATCTTGATAACAAGAACTAGGAGATGAAGCATTTGCAGTTTTACCAAAATCCAGTCCTATCATCTTTTGTCAAATATTTACTGACCCACTAACCACAAACGTGTTGTTTTTCTGGAACAGGCAACCATGCCTTCCACTCTGAAGCACCCTTCTCACATCCCCATGTGGAAAGGAGTCAAAGCCGCTTATCTTCTCATCGCTTCCTGCTTGTATCCCATCGCAATTGGCGGTTACTGGACATATGGGAACATGGTGAGTAACATCTACTAAAATCAAGCCCCCCAGTCCTCTTCTAGCCTTTGCTTGAATGTTCTAATATATATATCTTCTGATAATTAGCCATGTATTATTTACAGATACCGCAGAGTGGCATCTTGACTGCCTTGATTATATACCACCAGCAGGACACCTCGAAGGCAATCTTAGGACTAACGACTTTGCTGGTTGTAATCAACTGTCTGAGCTGCTTTCAGATATATGCAATGCCCACCTTCGACAGCATGGAGTCGGGCTACACGAGCAGCAAAAACAGGCCTTGCCCATGGTGGCTAAGGTCAGGATTCCGGGTATTATTTGGTGCAATTGCTTTCCTCATTGCTATAGCTTTTCCATTTTTGTCAAGTATGGCTGGGCTTGTGGGAGGGATTACTTTGCCGGTGACTTTCGCCTATCCTTGTTTCATGTGGGTTCTGATCAAGAAACCCCGGAAAAATGAGGCCGTGTGGTACATCAATTGGGGGCTCGGCTGCTTGGGCATGGCCCTCAGTGTTTTGATAGCCGCCGGAGGAGTGTGGAGTATAGTTGATTCAGGCCTTAAAGTGAGATTCTTCAAGCCTGAATAACAAAGCTCGGAATCAGCAATACTCATCTGGTAGGATAAACGCGTAGACTGAGAAGTTTTCTGGCCTTTCAAAGATCATTTCGGGTCATGACGAGCACTTACATTTGAGTGGAAGTAGTTGGCAAAGACAACGATTCCGTATTGGAAGCGGTGAGCATTCAGGTTCTGCAAAAGTTTCGTGATGTATTATGTAAATAATAGTAGTTTGTGGAGAATGGAGGAGCTCCCATAGGAAACTGATATGATGTAACCCGCAACGTCTTAATGACAGTCCTGAAAACTTCTACATATGAAACTCGTAACGGAAACAATCGAAATAGTTCAAAATTTGAATGGGCTGGTAGCCTTATATATATTCCGAATGGAAACAAACATCGTATAAACGCAAGGCTGACCAACAAAAATCTGGACTAACATTTTTACACGTAATATGATTTACAGTGAACTGTAGCTTAGCTATCAAAACAACAACCCCTTTCCTCTTCGAGTTTATTTGACAAATGAGAGGTGGCATGAGTAAGCGAAAAAATAATTTGAGAGCAAATGCAGTATTAGATGGGATTGCACTACAATATGGTTCGCTGCCTCCCGGCTTCTTAAATCATATCCGGTAAAATACACAACTGAGCTTTTTTGCCATGCAATGATGTGAAAAATTTTCATTTGTAGCCTCAACACTTTATGAACACTTTTCTACACTTCCGAAACAGGCTTCAAATAAAAATTTTCATCTTTACACCTACCTTTCTTACACATTCATCAAAAGTAGCCTGCCAATCACTTCCCTCAGTGTGACTATATTGAACCCCTTAAATTCCAGGGTGCTTACAGAAACAACATCAATCAGATTTCTCCTATAAATATAAGTATTACAAAAAAGTGAACTAATCAATGATTATAAAAGAAAAACACACCACTGAAAACTAGTTGGAACCACTCAAAGATATCGTGTAAACAACAGTTTACATAGACAATGGCAAGAGCATTCGCCGCTTCCTCTTTCTGGCTTGTCTGACTTGCTTTGTAATTTTCAGGCATACAAACAAAAGGATTGCGATGCATATTAAGCAAAATGCAAGTCGCATGTACCTAAAATACAAGGATACAGCAGAGAAAACAAGAAAAGCGAGAATAAAAAGCTCCCATATCACCAACACTGCCACATCTACCCTGCACATCAAAAAGACCCAATGAGAATGTAATTTGAAAACATAAAAACTAAATGACACATGACCATGAAAAATTTGTAAAACTTGGCAAGTGCTATACTCAAATATTAATTAGCAAATGAATTCATTTAACCAAGTACATTCCCTTGTAAAATCAAATTTGCATATTAACCATAAACTCTATATTAATTGCCTTGGGACCTATACAGCTATAAAATACACAACTCCAAAAGAAAATTATACTACATGACTGTCAGGAAAAACAATTGGAAAACCACTAAAAAACGACCATGAGCTATCATATATGCAAAGTCACATAAAATTTCTCCTGCACATAACCTTATATACCAAACAGCCCGTCACTTACATGAACCACTGTCAGAGTGCAGAATCCAAATAGGGATTATACCAGCACACCAATACAGTCCTAACCATATATTCCATTTAAAGGCTGTTTTGCATATGCTAAATCTTCGTTTAGGATATAAAGACAGTAGTTTTGAACTAGTGATGAGAACCACCAAGCATTATGGTTCACCAAATTGAGCCGTCAGCATGACATGAAACTAAAACCTGATGTCTATAACACTGTACAGAGACACTGATATGGAACGTCAAAATACCAAGGAAAAAAAAATAGCTAGCCAGTTTTGTGAAACTATACGCAAAGAGTATCAATGTAGCCTTTAAAAAAAATTGTGAATGTTTCCTTATTATGCTGGAGCACAGCTCAGTTAACTATTCTAATTATTATGCATTAATAGTTTACCCATTCTAACTATTCTTTTAAGCATTTTTTTCATTACTAACCTGTTTCCTTTACATTCAGTTACCCACCCAACCATGGATAAAGGGGCGAGAAATCACCAAAATTATGTGGTAATTATAAATCCCCAGAACATCTCAAAGTATCTGTAAAATAAATAACAACCAACCAAACTATAAATTACAGATCACTCAATAAAATCACTGTAAAATAATAGGTAATCACAAAATTTTCATTTTTTACAAGCAACCCAACTCCGCAATATTATTACAGGGCAAATTCTATTGAAATCATATATGACATTTTTCAAAAAAACAAATCCTCCAAATGACATGCAACCACAATCTTTAAACTGCTACCACAGTGCAAAACTCACTATTGTGAACCACCAATCACAGCACGAAACCTTTTATCCCAGTGTAGAACTTGCTAATGGAGTAAGACACAACAGAAATATGGTTACCCCAAAAAATTAATCTTCTGGCAAAGCATGGTGTTGTTGTACAAAATTTACTACTGTAGTGATACACCATCAGAAAAGAGCAGGCCCACACAAAGCCCCATTTCTGAATTTGCACCAGACTAACAAAGGTGCAGACAAACATGAAACCTCACTTCAGAATTTAAACCAGACTAACAAAAGTGCTGGCGCAACGGCCATTCAGATTCCAAACGATGTTGAGAGGTGAAAAACAGCCCAGGCACATGTAACCACAGGCTGCCACACCCAGGTGTGCAGCAGCCCAGCCAGCAGCTGCAGGGGGCTTGGATAACTCTCTGATCCTTTGGCATTTCAAATCTTGAGGAAGTCCAGCCCAAATGAGTTTGAATGGGTCAGACTTGAGAATTAGGTTAGGATTTGAACAAGTCTAGGTTTGAAATTTTAGGTTTATCTTTCGCAACCAAAAGATCTCACAAAAGAGGAGATCTTAGCCTCCTTGTCCATGTGGCAGTGGCCTATTTGGGAGAGTAGGATGGAGGAATAATGGAGTGACACATGAAGCTGGAGGTTAGGATAAGCTCATGTATTTGGATAAGAGATCCAGGAGGGATTCAGGGAGTTTTCGAGGGGAGCTAAACCTATATGAAGAAGGGTCTTGTACTATAGTGAAACACATGAAGGAAGGGGAAAAAGGTGATTGAACAATTAAGGTGTTTGTTACAATAAACTGACTAGAATCTGGGGAAGGTATTAACACAAATGACAAGGACAAGAACATGTGACCTAAAGCACTCCTTCACCTTAAAAGAAGATGTTCCCTCAAAAGAAAGGTATAACTGATGAAGATGGACAAAAAGATGAAAAATCAGAAAATATACTAATCAATGTCCCACTTAGTGATAGCATGAATGAAGGGTATACCAGAATGTTTTAAAGCGATCTTTTAAAAGTAGAAGGACTAGCATGTGCATCGAATAGAGGAACAGATACTGTTTCTAGTCTTCGTGTTAACCTCTATCTTCTCTTCCTTTAGACTCATAGTTGAATTATCTTCAAAAGTACAACAAGATCCACAGATTTCTGAAGTCACGTGATTTGCCCATACAGTATCACCAAAAAGGGAGAGAGAGAGAGAGAGAGAGAGAGAGAGAGAAAGAGAGAGAGAGTAAATAAAGAAATTTCATTCATCCAAATATGTTTGCCTTATATTAGCTAGTATTGGTGACTTGGATCCTTGCTCAGCGGTCACATAGAAGCTTTCTAGCATGAAGCATTGGGTTTAAGTCTCACTAAAGAAAAAGGGTGTGTGAGTGTGAGCACAATCAACATTCAAAAAATATATATTAGCTAGATGATCTTCTGTCTCTTTGCGCAATAAACCTGTTTTAAAATGGTTATTGACCATAAAAAAAATTATTTATCTCTAGACATAATGTATTCTCTGCAAATAATCTGATTTCAAAGCTCATAGTAATGCATTGTCTATGATTTAATCAGTTTTATGGTCATAGTTAATGTCATCCCTTGAAGTCTCTGCACTCCAAGTGAAAAATTTAATCATATGTTCTAAAATTGAAATCCTTAATTGATATCAACTAGCCATGCCTAATGTGAGGTTTGACAAAAAGCCACTAGACACAAACATAAAGGCAGAGTTGAATTCCCCAATAAAATTCAACTCCTCTGATAGAACCCGATGGGACACTAAACACGGCAGGAAACCCTAGTTCGTGCGGTCATTAGTACCTCACCTGAAACCAGGCCCAGAGCAAAAAATCCGATGACAGCACAAAAACCACAGGAGAGACAAAATTTAATAAACGAGGCCACACAAACACAAAATTTCGATATAAAAAGCATGCTTAGATACTACAAAGTATTACACCACAAATTCAGATTTACGAACGACAAGATGTTTAGAACAGAGGGACCCAAATAAAACATTTCCTTTCATCCATACCTTGAAGAGTTAACATTTGCGGTAGAGGAAAAGAATGAAACAGAAGCCCAGTCGTATTTAGACCGAATCTGATACTCCCTTAACTGGTCCGCCAAATTGGAGCGTGTAATCATTTCTTCCGATCCTCACTTTCTTCACGAGAGGTCGAACAAAACCGAAATTCACCCCAATTTCAATCTTATTCCAAACTCCCAATTTTGTTTACGTAGAGTGAATTTCGAAAATTGGGAGCCGAAAGCGAAGATCAGAGACGCGTTTGAAATTTCCAACCATTTTGTCAATTCCTTTCGGGGCGTAGTTTGGTCCTCGGCGTGTAAGCTTATTACAAAATTGAAATGGCTAAATTAGCCTCCTGCAGCTGAGCATTACGCCATTGAAATCCTTACCGCTTCATGTCTAAGAGGGGTCTAATAGAAGTGGAGAAATGAGAGGAAGTAGAAGAAAATAATGATCGAAGAAGAGAAAAGATAAAACTTACTTCAAGCATTAATAAACAAAATAAAAGTGTAATGTAAAGCTACTAAAACTAGTTATGGTCAAAAGTTTAATGAGTTCCTCCCTCTTAACACTAATTTATAAGAGTAATGCTAGACACACTTAGCGCACCTATTTGACGATACATGTTAATCTAAGCTTTTAAAAATATAAAATATATATATATTGTATAAAATGCTATTTTCTAGAGGATAAACCCTAGGCATCACATAGTGTGTGGGATAGGCATATGGACTAAGTGCAACTAGCATTATTCAATTTATAATAACTAGATTTTTAGTAATTGCAAAATATAACATTAGTCAAGCTAGGGACAATATTACTGAAAAGATAGAATGCATTTGGAGACTAAGAGATGGCCTCCTCACCCTTCTAATTGGGCAATGGTTGGGTGGAGTTGTTGCTCTTTCAATTTTACTATTAGTTTTAAGGCGCATTCTACTGTGCTCTTTAGAAGCTAAAAGCTCCTGTTTGGATAATAAATACGTTTGGTTAAACCTCTTTTAGATAAAAAGTTATTACTAAAAAAGTCATCTATCAAGGAGCATAACCAAATGGGGAAACCAATCCATAGAAAGACTAACGAAAACAAACAAATATACATTATAATAAAACAAAAAGATAGGCAAAGGATACAAAACCCTGACTAGCAGAATGATAGTACATTGGAAAGAATGTGACAAGATTTAGTGTTATAGCCTACTCCCACATCAATGGGACAAGGCTCTGATGGTAAAAATGACTGGAAAAAATGCATCTAAAGATCTTTCAACTGATTAACAATGGAAGAGCAAAACAATAATTTCTATTAATACAAAGAGACATTTCAGCGGAGAGAAAAGACATCTAGTCAGCAACAACGACCAGAGATCATGTCCATGCAAGTGTATGGTTTTGCTTTGGCATCTAGTTCCTCGGCTGATGGAAATGATTCAATGGCATAGATGCTGCTGCGTGCACAACAGAAATTGTAGAGGTTTGTACAGATGCCTTTACTGAATGGGTAAACCCTTTCAGGAATTCCCCTGCAATACAACATTCAATTTTGGAAAATCAGTATACACTTGTGATGGCATTATTCGAAAACAATTAGAGCTGAATGAGTGTTCCATCTTCTTTCCATTTCTTAGTTGGGTACCCATGCTCCTTGCACTTTTGTAAATCCTTAAAACAACAACCTAGAAAACAGAACGTTATAAAGAAGGAAAGCAAAATTAGCTACTGAATAAGATTGTTCACACCTTAAATATGGAATACGACGTCTCCTGACAAGTTCATACGTTGTCTGATTTGTCAGTGCCAGATAGCTGCAGAAGAGGGGTAAATCAAACTCTTCTATTTGGATGGTTTTCACACAATAATTTCCCTTCCAACTCAACAAATGTCGTAAAACATCCATACAAAAGCATTGGAAATTGTTTATGTACCACGGACTCTAGAATCTACAAAACAATAAATGGTGTTTGGCAAAGCTTTATCTTATCCACCCTTTGGTGTTAGACCCATTTATCCACTCCATAAACTTGCAGCTGCATATTCTTACTATTAAATTTTTTATTCAATGCAACTGATCCAGTACCCATTTATCCACTCTAAAAACAAGATAATGTAATGCTAAACATGATAGTTTTAAGCGTGACAATGGCTTTCTTGGTCTACATTTCTTTCTCAGCAGTTTATATAGCAGATAAGCGGACTAAGAATAAACGTGTTTGGGGGGAAGTGTGTTGTATTACTGCAAAACAGACACGCAGACAAGATTACAAAAGGCTAAAGGGAGACAATGAGTGGTTTTAAGAGAACACCCACTTTAGAAAGCACGTCAGCCACAGAATTGGCTGAGTAATGTATACAGTTCTAAGGATAATTCAGCTGCTCAGTAGATCAAATTTGATCTTTCTGTGTGATTGTTGTTAAATAATATTACTGATAAAAAAGAAATAAAAGGAAATTATCACAACCATTAAACAAAAATAATTTCAAGGTAGAGAACCCATACCTATGGAAGACAAGAAGCAAGATCAGAAAAATAAAGCCAATGCTCAAAACAAAGAGAAGCACTATCACGATTGATTCTTTCCACCTGAAGGAAAAACATAATTAGAACATCCTGTGATGTCAGCTACTGTGCAAACCTGCATCTTCATGCGAGTATCAAGATCTCTTTGAAAATGAAAAGAATTGATTTAAAAAAAAAAAAGAAAGAAAGAAACAGGTTTAGCATACCATGGTTTACTGGGAGTGACCTTTAGCAAAATAATGTACAAAATGAGAGTCCACATGCACAATATTGTTTCCTCAAGGATATACCACCTACAAAAAGATCATCAAACATATTCTTGGCTTATCAATAAGGCACATCATTCAGTAAATTGTCAAATTCAGCCATTTAACATCAGATATTGAACATAAAACATTCTTAACAAAAAGTAAAACTCACCAAAAACGGCAGTGGTTCCCTTGTCCGATGCAAGTGCCAAGCCAAACACAATGATGGTCAAATTGAAGAACGCATTTATCACAATCATGGCAGTGCTTTGAGCGAGGCGGCTGCAAGGTCAGCAAGTTTGCCTAGTTAATTGCTGGAAAAAACCTCTTTCAAGTTTACGTTGCACAGCCTACTTATCTGTTCTACTCATATGTGAGGGAGAGTTTTGCTAGTTGGTTGTACTAGTCAATTTGGTGGAATAAGTCACTTGGTAAAATACATTGTAACTTGTTGTACTAGTCAATTGGGTGGAATAAGTTGCTTCGTACATTACGTTGTGACTGAGAAAAAGATAATTATAGTAAGAGTCATTTGATAAACTGAACACAGTGAATTAACTCTGAGGTGCTAAACACCTTGGGAGCAAATCAGCAATCCACTGAGAATGTCGTAAGCCACTATAAATCCTTGAATGCATTAGGTGTTTGATTTCAGCCTTATTCGACTATAGGTGAATGACAAATTATTTGTGCAAATAGGTAAAATTGGAAAAATAAACACATTAAATAAATTGCAATTTGATAGCAAAAGTCAATAAGCCTATGTTTGTTTCTCACAGGGCCATACATATAGAGCACAACATGGTATCAGAAAAATGAAAGTTTATAGACATAATCGTACCTTGTCCTTTGAAGTTACAGTGCTAATTACTAAAGTGTAACCCGAAACCAGGAATTTAACAACTTAAATTATCCTACTTGACAACTACTTATTTTTTCCTTCTTTCTTATTTATG